>VWZX01000778.1:244490-908493 GCA_013399015.1 Galbula dea | reverse complement strand
GTTACTGGCCTAGGTTGCCCAGAGAGGTGGTAAATGCCTCAACCCTGGAACCCATTCCAGGTCAGGTTGTTTAGGGCTCTGAGCAACCTGATCTTGTTGTAGCTGTCTCTGCTCACTGCAGGGGACTAGATGACCTTGAAAGGTCCCTTTCAACCCACAGCATTGTATGAATTAACTGTTTCCTTTGAGAGTCAGAAACGCCTTCTGAGCTCTCATCTTGAGCTGACACCATACCTGCATCAGTGGGACAAATAACAGGTGCAAGTTTGATAATTTTTTATTTAAAAGAAACCCAAACATCCCACAAAAGAACAACAATTTCTGGTCAACTCTGGCATTGGTTATATCTGTCCTGGACTTGATACTTCCATATACCTTTAGCACTTTTGAGCTGGATTCATCTCAACAGAGAGAGATCTAACTGAACTGGGTTATCCTGGTATCAAAGCAAAGTTTAGTGATTAGCAGATACTGGAGGAAGACTAGTTGGACAAATAATGTGGAAACAGACTTTGACAGTAGTTAGCATGTTTTGGGTTTTTTTTACTGAGCATGGAAAAGGAGTGTGTAGTTACTGTACAAATGTGGAATATTTTCATCATGGCATTGATGCCTTTTCATCTTGCAGCAGGAACTATAAGAGGCAGAAGCTTGATCCAGTGGGGTGTGGAAGATAATTAATTTTTTACAGTAACTTCATTTTGAGGGAAATGAGAAAGATATTCCTTCTCTGCACCCCCCAAAAGAAAAAGGCTACTTGAAGTTGCTGAGGGCTATTCCACACTAATCAATGAATCTTGTTTTTATAATCCCCTCTGGAAACGACTTGATAATTAGTCTTAATCTCATAATTTATCAAGATGAGATACTAATAATCCTTTCCCTTTGCAAAGGTATGCTGACCTCTAGTGTCAGCACATCAGTTTATTTTCTGGTTTGTGATCAATAGGGGGGAAAAAAGTTCTTAGGTCTCTGTAGCTCTCCAAAGTTTCTGGAACTTCTGATTAGTTTAGACTTGGTGATGCTACAAATTCCTGCAGCTCATACACTAAAGTCTGACCTGAACTTGTCGGCCAGATGTGACAAGATCCATTCCTATATATAGAAATAAAAATTCCACCTTTGGGGTACTATTGCTTTTTACACTTGGCTCTGAGTAGTAAAAATTAAGGTCACTGAATAAAATTACTGACTCTTGAACTTTTCCCAGACACTTTCTTTCAGACATTCACTTGCTGCATTACATGATCTGAAAGTACAGAGCTTTTTGGAAAGCTAATTTTGAAGGAAGGAAAATCAAGTTGAGTGGGTTTTGTGTCCTTTCATGCTATGCAACTTGTTTGGCTAGTGTTTTTTTAAATCACTGTCCTGTGCTTGATGAGCACAGATTTCTCAGAGGAGCTCTTGAACTTAATTATGTCTGAAAGAAAGAAATGTGTAATAAAGAAATTGAATCTGTTGTTTGGTCTTGGTGTGTTTATGCCACTTTGATTTTGCTTTCTCACATTTTTGGAGCATCTTTGATTTCTCCTTGAAACCAGAGCCCTGTCTAATACCAGAAAGCTTTCTAAATACAAAGGTAGTTGTACTTCTACGTATTCTGTGGCTATTACTCTTTCTTTACATCTTTACCAACCACGGCAGGTACTACTTGTCTGTATTCTTCCTGGCCTTCACATACAAAGTGCTCAGTTTCTGAGGAGGTAATTTAAATCCAGTTATCTCCAAAAGCACAAAAGTAAAGTTGATTTGCCCCTTTGCTTCCCAAAAATAAAGGGGAGATAAAATTGTTCTCTGCTATTAATATTTCATTACTCTACATTTGTAACATGACGTATTTGAAACATTTCAGTCAGATGGCAAGGAGCTGGGACCTCTTTTTTGTGCTCTTCTGACTTTCTTGCATGTTTCTGACTGGGTGATCTGAAAAATGACCTCTGAAGGTGAGCAGTGTTCAGCATTGTCATCTGATTTTTGGATCCCTGCACTGGCAGTGAATAGCTTTGATGCAGATTCTTTCCACATGATAGATAATTAGAATATGTATATTATGAAAAGTAACTTGCTGCAGCCTTTCTAATAAAATAGATTTTGCTCTGTTACCTTTGAGAGAGATCTAATTGTTAGATTAAACCAATGTTACAGTAAAGCAGAGCAGAGCTGCAGTGGTCTTCAATATTTGATTTTGGAGCAGTTTCAAAGCAATAAGCTCACTCCAGTGCCAGATATTCATTGAGGGTCTATAAAAAGCCTAATACTTGATTTTTGGAGCAATTTGGTAGAGGCAACCATGGTGCCTAAGGGGAGGGAAGGAAGCCCAGGGTGGGTCTTGTATTAACAGCACACTGGGATGGCATCAGCAGAGAAAACCTCCTTTTAGCTTTTTTTAGTGGGAAGCTTGTTGCTCAACAGTGAACTGGGGAGAACCCTCAAGAATTTTGTATTTTGGTGTTTGCTTGGTGGTAAATGGGTGTGCATGGGGAATTTGCATCTTCCTTTGTAAAGAACTGACATGTTAATGAGCAGAGGCATATGTTTGGCTGGCTTGAAGCGATAAATTTGAAGACTACCAAGTGTCATGTTTTAAAAATGAAATTTTAGGTGTTCAGGAAGTAGATCCAAGATTAGCAAAGTCTTATAGAACAGAGAAAATGAAGTGTTTGAAGTAATTTAAATCTTACAAGTTTAGCTAGCTGGTAACCACCATTCTCTCCTTTAGATGTTAACATTTATGAAAATATAATGCAGGCAGAAGTTGGGATGTGTTTTTAAGGTTCTTATACCCACATAAAGCTTTTCCACTTTTTTTTTAGCTTCTACCAATGCCCTTTCTTCTAGCCTGAAATAGATCTATCATGTTCTACATTGCCTGGAGCACTTAAAGAACAAAATCAAATTAATTTAGCTTTTCTATCGTGCAGCATTTTTTTTCCTCCTTCCTTGTAAGACTGCTAGAAAGCTGACATACAGAAGTGACCTACTTTAGTATTCCTACTCCACCTCCTCCCCTCTCCCCTTCCTGCCCTTCTGGCTATCCTCACTGCTCAGGGCAAACATTGCAGCAATAAAGTCACTGGTTTCCATAGGCTAGGAGGGTGATGCTTAGGCAGGATTGTGCATTGTAGCCCAAAACTGGGGAGATGTCCTGAGATGCTCCTGTGCCAGACTGGGGTGGCACTGGTACAGCCATGGCTTCAGATAGCTGTGGGAGCAGCTGATCCTCAAGCAGCACAGCAAGAGCTGTGTCCTGGACAGATGTTTGGTTGTTCAGTCTCTGGCTGCCCACAGGTAACCTTCCTTAGGGGGTGGCTTTGCAGATGGCCCTTGGGAACATGGGGCAGGGAATGGCCAAACTCAAGTTTTCTGTTTTAACACAAAGTTTTTCTCATTTTCTGTTGCTGTTCTTGGTTACTTTTGGTTTTGTTTAATTTTATAATGTTGCCAAAGCACTGTTGTGGGTTTTGTAGCATGCAGAGTTACTAGAGTTTATTGTACTTGCATGACTCCTTTGGGAAACCAATGATGTTTTGGTCACACATGATAAACATCTTTGGATCTTAAGACTATGAGAACTGGTTGAGGTTCCTCAAACTGATCCAGATAGCTGTCTAGGGGTTGAATATGCCCATGTTCCCCCCTTTTTTTGGGTACTTGGGAATTGCTTCTACCCCTTGCTACAGGAATCTTCCCTCTTGCTTTTCTGGCAGCTGAATGATCAATACCTGTTACTTGATAGAACTGTGAGGTTTTGGGTTTGCTTGGTTTCTGCTTTAGACACACAGGAAAGAAGCAGAAAGCAACATGTCTAACAGTAGGGAGGAGAGGATGCTGCTGTCACTGCCATGTGCCTTGCTGCAGAAGCTGATCATCTACCCTGTGGGAGCTAGGATGTCTCAGGATATCATCTTTGTGGCAAAGAGTCATGTAAGCTTTCTCTGGGATGCCGAAATTCTCCTAGCGAGTCATGGAGTGGGGATGTATCATGTGTTCAGTTGCTTCTGGGTTTAGCTTGAAATTCAGACCCTTGGTTTACAGAAGCACTGGAAATTTTCAACTCTAATGTGAAATATAATTCACATAGAAAAATCAAGTTAGGACGTCTCTGATTTGGTTCCTTAAAACTAAAGGTTGTTTTCTTGACCTTAATATTTCTGTGCATTGATCATAGACTAATTTGATCATAGACTAATAGACCATTTGGTCTTGTCTGTGTACTGCAGAACTTCAAATTTTGCCCAACTGCCTTCCTCTGAGAGTGGAAGTGACAAAACAGAAAGGCCACAGCTGTCATACCACTTCAGAAAATTTACTGTAAAGCTTTTTTAGGAGAAAATAAAAATAAAATGTTATCCCCAGGCTAGTAGGCCTTGGCAAACAGTTCATCATCTAGCCAAGGAACAAAGGTAGAAATGGAAGCTGCCAAATTAGTTCGTAGCCTGTCGTCACAGCTGATGCACTTGGGTGCCATGTGCTCACTGGTGGTTTCTTGTGGTTGCTAGATCTTCCTATTCAGACTTCTGCAATGCAGTTATGCATAGTGAGTAGAGATCTAGTATGGAAAACAAGCAGGGAGTAATGGATTAGACATGCCTTTCCCTCCATCGCTTAGTGCACGTGTTCAGATTGTTGCTAGCACTGTATATACAAGGCAAGTGCAGTGCAAGCTCTTCTTGTAACATGCAGGAGACTACTTTGTGTATCATTGCACCTCATGTACTCTCTCTCTCCCTCTAAAACTACAAATAAATGAATGCTGGAGATTGATGAGCAGCGAGAACTACAAAATCAACTTACCCATCAGTTCTGCTGCTGAATTATTTAACTTTCAACACCTCATAGATGTACCTAAATGTGATACGTGTATGTACCCTTCTGCTGAGGGTTAAATCATAGGAAAAAAGAGGAACAGAGAGGATCTGTCAACTTGGTACTTAAAATTGCATTGAAAAGGAAGCCAGTTCTTAAGGGTCATTGTGGGATTCAGTTTTATGTTTGTTCTTTTAACAGGTTTAACCTTGACACCTGGAAGACTAAAGGTACAGTTCATCTGAGACTGAACCAGAGTTACTGAGTTGAGGTGGCTGAAGATGCTGCTGCTGTGGAAACAGCTGTTCCTGGTATCATTTGTTGGCTGTCTTGGAGGTAAAATATGCAGTGATCTCTACCTTCCAGTTTAAAGCTATGCATAAGTCTCCAGATTCAAGATTTGAACTGCACTTGAGGAATAGAACCACAAAGGCTTTGAAATGCAAATGTCATGTAGAGTTTTAAAAACTTAAGCATCTGATACATATCTTCACACAAAATATTAAAAGTGAATGAAATAAAGTAACCTTTTTCCTCCAAAGTTACCACATAGGCTATGCTTTTAAAGCCAGCAGAAGATACTTGAATATCTTAAGGATGTTATTAGTAATGCATGCATTATGGGTATGCTGACTTAATAGCTGCAATGTGTGGGTTTTTTTAACTGGAAACTTTACATCCTTGCTGTAACTGAGGATGGTTGTTGCAACTTGTTTACTTAAGAATAGGTTTATTCATGAGGAGTAGTGCTATGTTATCACTGCACCAGTTGGGTTCAGAGGTTTGTTTTTCCCACTATGCCAGACAGAATGCAGCTATTTCTCAGTGTTTGGAACTTGTGCTGCTTTTCAGGTCTTCCTTCTCCTGCCACGTTAGCTCTTTGAGTCATTTGTCTTTACCTTATCGAGGTCAATGTTCACAGCAGCAGCAGAAGTCCCTTGCTTTTCTTGGTGATCTTTTAATTTAGCATGTGTCCTGCTTGTGCACCCTTAGGAGTGCCAAGGTGCATGTGAGAAGGAGAGGAGAGGCCAGGTTCTACCCTCAGGGGTTGACTCTTGGTGACTTCAGTGCAGGGTTACAAAGAGCAGGCAAAGCTGATAATGCCCAAATGACCTGTGCATGCTCTTCAGAATGATCAGAGCTACTTTGGGAAGGAAGGTAGTATGTATGCAGATGCTTTGATTGAAACAATTAATTGTTAATCAAATGGTTTATAGCCTGAGTCCAATTTATTAGTTGTGTTTTCTTTGCTACAACTCTTACCACAGAAGTGGATAGAGACCTTGGTGCTGTGGCTGGCCTGTGCAGTTGCCCAGTGTGTTTGTGTGCTTATGAACCTCTCATATGTAACTTTGGGTTTCTGCTGACTGTGCAGTACAGTTGTTATTCAAAGGAGATATTTGTTATTTTAAACTAAGCCAAAACACTTTTTTTTGAAGTGATTTTTTGATGTAATGGATGATACTGGGGGGTGGAACCCAAACAGGTAAAATCCAAATAGTAAAAATCATTCACTACCTAAAGATACAAGTGTGTGCAGTCTTGCTGGATTTGATCTGCTGGATATTGGTTTTAGTTTTACATTGAAATACTTAACTAAAATGTGAGAGTAATTTTCATGGAATAAATCACTTGAGTGACATTATGCATAGTATTTGTTGTAGAATGAATGATTTTGTTATGTTTATAGTTACGTTAGTGTTAGATGAGTATTGATGCTAAAAAAGGCCTGATTTTTAGTCTATTAAAAAGAATTTCTAAGTCTTTCAGTTGATAGAAGGTAAGGGAGCTAAGGCTAATAACTTTATCTTCCTGTAGTTTTTAGGTGTGTTTGTACAATTTAATAGTGATCCTTTGAATCATGACATCTGAGATACAGCTAGTGTAAGAGGGAAGGCTAAAACCCCTGGTATTTCCTTCATAGATAACATACAGTAAAATGCTGTTTTGAAAAATGACAATCATCTGTGATTTTACCTTTACTGGAGCTGTCTCTTTTTGAATGGAAAGCATGCATATCTTTGGCTTGATGTCCTGAATTTAAATATGCCTTTTCAAATAGTAAAAAACCCTTTGAGGTAATACCTGAGGCAGCACCATCCAGACCTGGGAGAGTGAGCTAACTCTTAAATAGCACAGGGTTCTCCTTGTCTCCCATGCACTACTGATGTGTTATGAGCTGTAATACAGAGAAATCTGTAAACATCACCAGTTGGGGAGTTGCAAACAAATGTTTGGAGTGTGAGCTGCAACATCTGCAGAGCTGTTGGTCTGACACTCTCAAAGCTCTGCTCAGATCACTTTGACCTTGGTAGTGGTTTGTGTGAAGTACACAACCTCCTTCAACAAGGATGAAAGATTTTTCACCCATCTGTTGAAGTACTTTTTTAATCCTTTTATCTTTCTTACATTTTTATTTCATGTCATCTCTGTTCTTTTGGGTCATATTTAAAAGAAACTTAGATGAAAGCAAGTTTTGTTTTTGCTGCCTGTGAAGAAGGGTAGCCTTAAGGATAATGGGAAGGTTTCTTATCTTAAACTGTATTAACACCAAGTGTAACAAATGACTTCCTGAAAAAACATCTAGTCATAAATGTGTAGGTCTGTGTAAATGTTAACTGCAGAAAGAGACACGGTATGAAAGGGATGAGGTTAGCTACAAACCCCAATTCATCTCTCTCAATGTTCAGTATTTTTAGTAGCAAAGTTGGCATTGGTTATCACTGAGTTTGCCAACAGAGAAATGCTTGTTATTCAACTAATTATTCTACTAGTAGAATACTTAATTTCCAGTGACCATTGCAGTAGCAAGGAAACCATTGCTAATATTTTGGAGTGTAAATGATACTGGTCTTGTTTAAGAGTGCCCTCTTTCCATGTTGATCCTGCTAGCCCTTCTTTGCATCTATTTCAGTTCATCTCCCTTCAGTTAGGGTATTTCCCAAATGTCAGTTTAGTAGCCATGGGGGGAGTTGGTAGATTGGAGGACCAGCATGAAGTCAAGCAGAAAGCTATTTTTCACATTGCCAAAAGCCAGATGGTTTGATGGAGCAGGGCTGCTTGGAAGGCTTGTGCACCCTTAATTGATCTATATATCCCTGACTTAACGTTGTTAGATTGAGACTGTTGCTTGGAGTTACAGGCAGCAGTTGCAGAGACAAGGGTTTGAGCCAGTAATTTGCTGAAGAGCCTGAGCTGAACATTTCCAGCTTCCTAACCCATCTCACTCAAAACTCTGTGGGTTGTCTCAATCCTGAGGTGCAGCTCTGCTATTTGGAGACTGGGCATGTGGTTAATGCTAACATTACCTTTTTGCTTGAATGTTTTTAGTAGACCTTTAGAACAGTGTGCTTCTAAAAGCCACTTGGGAGTCCTGTAGTTGAGTTTATTTCAAGACAGATTTTAGTAAGAGCATGCTAAATGTAAAACAAGTTGTTAAACCATTTTGAGACTATTACTTTTAACCTGTCCTTAAGATACATCAGCAAGTATTCTGACTCTACAGAAGACAATTTTGCTTGTACTCTTGTAAGCAAAAAGACCTGTCTGCAGTTCAGTGTTGGGAAATAACAACTAAAGAAATGGAGATGCTGCTGATCTTGGCTTATAAACCTTGACATCCTCTGTCTTTCCAGATAATGTATTTCAAACTAATTCCCTTAGTGCAGTGTCCTATATTGAATTCCTTTTCATTTATCCTATGTGACTCTTCACAGTTCATCGAAGTGGGGATGTGAGAGTATCTAATGGGGGGGGAATAAATGGCCCTTGGGTTTTTTGTTTATTGATGTATGCTTATATCTGTATGACTAATGATCCTGCAGTCTTCTTGTCTGTTTATCCAAGGGAGCAAGAAGATGCTTATTTAGCATTAAAAGTGTATATGGTGTTTCAAAATGTCTACCTTGTTAGGAAAGGAGTTTCAAAACACATACTTTAGTATTATTATGTTTAAATTGCTCAGAAGAACAACTTCAAAGGAAAATGAATGAAATATGCAAAACAACATGAACAGTTAAAATGCAAACCTAAGCCATGATCTGTGGTGGAAGTCATGAATTGATTCCCCAGGTGTGTTACAGCTTCTGACTCTTGTGTAGACTTCCACCTGTCCCAGGGCACTTGGCTGATGGCATTTAGTCTCTTGGTGAGCTGAAGAGCAGTTCCTTCATTTCCAGAATGTGGTAGGATAGGTGTGATGCAGACTGGTTCACTGCCTTTCCAATGACTGGTGAATATGGTGAACATCTAAAATAAGGAAGGGAAACATCTGTCATAGAATTATTTGAGTTGGAAGGCACCTTAAAGATCATCCTGGTGCTAATACCTCTGCCATGAGGAGGGACACCTTCCACTAAATCAGGTTGCTCCAACCTGACCATCCAGAGGGACCTATCACATCACTGTATAAACTGCTTCTCTGCAGTTTGTGTGACAGTTGGCTTTTCCTACCACTCTTCCTGATCCTGGCTTCATTTTCCAGAGGCAGATTATTGCACTGCTCAACTGGAGAGGAAGAGAAGGCTCCATAGGGAGTGCTGACTTCCTCAGCCCCAGCTGGCACCAGCGCTGTGCATTTGTTCACCCAGCCTTTCCCAAGAGCACTGGTGTGAGCACAGCTGTTAGTTTCTTTTGCTTTCTCAGAATTTTCTACTCTTTTCAGCAGGTTTATACTGTTAAAACTGCCTGCTCTGTTCTCCCTGGAAAGGTATCTTTTTCAAGTTTCTCCTGAGAATTAAGAGGAAAAACAACTTTAGAAGGTTGTATGAAGGGGAAAGAAAGCTGTGAATAAAGAGAGAGTTCAAAGAAATGAAGCAAGGAGAACTGTGTTTGTAAACACATAAAATTTTTGTTCTTGAGGAGATGAAAGGGCACATTTCAAACAGCAAGTCCAGGGTGAGACCTGTGAAATCTACTTGGACTAACTTTCTGTGCTGAGCTTGTAACTTGTTACCACCACAAATAGTGTATCCTAGCACTATCTCAACTGCTCTTCAAATAAATAGAACAAAACAAATATTACCATTAACCTTTTTCCTCCAGCTACTCTATGCCTTGGTAAAATAACCCCAAACAAAAATCAACAAACAAAACCTCCCAAAACAGGAAAAAGAAAACCCAAAACAAAAAAAAATATTATAACATACAAAACCTATTTGGACATTGAAGCTTGGTTCCTGTTCTGTCTCTTTACACTGAAATTTGTGCACAGGGAGATTTGCCTTCTAATTCCTTAGTACATTTGATTTTAAAACTAGATCATGTTGCATGTGCTTATGTTAATTTGGGTGTTTTCATTGTTTTCACTTTCATTTTTTTCCTGTTTTGTTTATTTCTCACTCTAATACAGAAAAAAATAACCCCTCAGGCTCAGCAGTGTCATGTATCAGATCCACAGCTCTGCTCTTTATTAGTATTAGATTTAGGAGACTTATGAAATGGAAAAGCATGATTCTTACTCTTATTTTCCAAAGAGCATGAAAACAAGACTTCCATGTTCTTACTGATTTTATTGTTGCTATTATATCATGCCATTAAGAAAGCAGAAATATCCACTTCAGAGGAAGAGCTTGGCTCTCCACACCTGGAATACCATTTTGAGGTGGTGGGTGATTTACTTGCTTGGGCATGTGCAAAGGATTTCAGTCAGATTCCTGTTTAGACCCCACATCATCTTATAATGATTGGGAGAGGCCAGAAGAGAATCCTGTTGAAAAAGGTGTGATATGGGTCTACTTTTTAATATGATTGCTCTTGCCTTGGATCCCAAATATCAGGATCCTGTAAGGTCAATCAGATAAGTGAACAATATTCCTGTTCATTCTAGCATCCAGTATATAGAGAGAGGCTTGAATCTTTGTCAGATCCTTACTAGCCAGGACCTTACCCCTGTAACTGGATATTTTTACAGATCCACTAGCATATGGTTTCCCATCAGTCTGGGATATGTATTTTTTTTTATTGGAATGCTCCTGAGTGAAGGTGATCTCAATCCATGCTACCTTGCATTTGTATGTGCAGGCTGCTTGGCTGTGGGTGCATCTGTTATCTTCTTTCTGGTATGCACTTATGTAAAGAGATGCTGTTTCCTGGGGGCTAAGCATCTTTTGAAGGCACAAGACTGTTTTGTTTTGGTAGGTGGTTTTTTTGGCTTCAGCATTTCTTGAAAACAAGAGGTATGCTAAACATCAACATGTTGTTGGTTTTAATGTAGATGAGGAAATAAGTCATGTTTCTAGTGAATTATTGTGTTGAAACTAACCCCATATAAGAGTATATTTGCAGTCATAAATGAGTAATTCATAGTGTAGGCTTCTTGGACATTGGTAGAATTCCAATGATGCCTTCCCCTGTGGAAAGCAGATATAGCTTTTAGAAACTTGCAATAATTTTGATTTAGTTTTCAGTGAGGAGTTTCTATATGGATGAGAATCCATTTGTAGAAAAAAAAGCAACAGCTCTCATCACTTACTACTATGGGCACTGTTCTTGTTCCAATTCAGTTTTCATTAAGAGTTACAGCATTCAGACAGAAACAGACTTTATCTTAATGCATAATGGGTTTGCATATTAATAGTAATATCCTTTTTGTACATGATACATGTATAGTCATAATGCTGAAATGCATCCATGCCAATAGTGACTGTCAGAACTGTTTAGTTTGGATTGCTTCTATATTGCTAACAAGATTCATTATACTGATGGAAAATTACTTGCTTATTGTATTAGTGACAAAATGAGGAACCAGTCTTAAAGTTCTGCTTTTCTAGGAATTTGATACCTTGGGTGCTCCATACAACTTGGGTATCAGAAAACAGAACTGCTGCTGTGAATCTGAGAAGACACCCATTGTAGCTATCCCTTTGCACTAAACCCAATGTGCTGTCAAGCCTAACTACCCCTCTATTTTGGCATAAAAAGGATACAGCAAACAGCCTGGTATAGAAGCTCTGGGAGGCAAGAAATTTGGCCTGCTGCAGGCATCTTTCGTCTGTAAACTGACAGATGGTGGTAGCTTACTGGAGACCCAGTTTTCTCTCTCCCTATGAACCAGTGTAAATCATGCCTCTGCCTTTCTGCTGTAACTCTGGCTCTTAATATAGCTATAGACATCCTGTACATTTGTGCCTTAGCATTGTGAGCTTTTCTGTTTACAGCTTACCAAGGGAGCACACTCATTGCAGGAGAGGCTTTCTAGGGCTTGTTTTCCTCCTTCGTCAATATTGCAGTATGAAGGTGAGCAGCAAGGGAGAAGGATGCTAAGCTGTTCACTAGGAATTAAGCAAGGGAATAAAGACAGTCTCCTCTGTCAGGATCCCCAGTTTTTTTCTTTTTGGCTATATACAAACCTGGGGAGGTCCAAGTCAATGAAAAGACTGTCATTGACTTAATGGACTTTCTCCAAGTTCAGTGGATTTACAGGATTCTGTATTCAATGATGGTGTAATCTTATCAGTTGCAGTATTTAATTCCTTCAATGTGGAAAATGCTCTTTTGAAGAGAGACCTTAAATACCTCTGAGAAGCCTTCTCAGCTTCTGCTTTGTTTTCCAAGCTGAAGAAAACCTCTTGAAAAGCATTTACTTCTTGGTGCAGATACTGTCTAGCCTTAGAACTGAATCCTTACCTCCAGACAATTTATGCTTCATTTCAACAAGACAAATACCATCTTTATTTTCATTCATTAAACTCATCACAGACTTTATGACATTTGAATAGAGAAATTTTGGCTAGTGGCAATTGTGATTTTTACATAGATTACTGAGAAGAAATTTTCAAGTGCCTTATCCTGCCACGGAATTTTGTGATTGCAGATGTTACTGAGCATGAAGGCTGTACATCTGTACCTCTACAGTTCTCCTGCCTAGTGCAGTCTAAAGTGTGGCAGACTATAGCAAGTAATTCCAGTATGTCTTTTTTGTAAGAGGTTATAGAGCTTGGTTGCATTTACTAGTAACTCCTAACAGAATACTCAACTCAAATCCATCATATAAATACTTAATATGCATGGTGGTAACTCCCCGTGCCTTGTACCTTCTGTTTGCTCAGTTTATTGGTAGGTAGGTCATTGCTAGGTATTTAGTGTATTGCCACTTATTGTATGACTTGAGTCTCTTGTCTCCAAGAAAGTAGCTGTTCTTAGCATGTAGCATGGCTGTCATATGATGAGGGTAGGAAAGAAGCTTCTCCACAGCTGATTTTTTGGGTTAGCATGGTCCAGCACTGGCAGTGCAAAGTTTCAGAAGAAGGAAGGTCTTAGAAGTTGTTGCAGGACAATTGGCTTTCAGCCCCACATCAGGCAGCCCTCCCATCCCAAGGTGATATGAGGGGACAGTAGGGGCTGTCATCCACTCTCTGTGCAAGCTGGGATCCCTCCTTCTCTCTCAAAGCATCAGTTTCTCTCTTCTTCTCTGTCCCCTGGCAGCAGCTATTAAAGTCATTCTTATTCTTTACTTGCCAGGCTGCCCCTACTGAAAAGATAAAGGATTAGAACTTGGCTGTTTCCCCTTTCTTCTGCTGGTTTGTGTAATGAAATGAAGATAAAGCTTTCATTTATTACCTGAGTAGGCATCCTATTGTTTCTTCTGCCTTTTGATAGCAAACTAGACAGAAGTATCCCAGGCTTGCTGTTCAGCCATCTTCAGTGATTGAACAACCTTCTCAAGTATCTGTCATTGACTATTGCTGAAGAATAAATGATGACTAAGATGGATGAAGGGTCTCATCTAGTGTTAGAATTCCCAGGGTCTTAGGTACTGCATTTAATCTTCTATTTGTTACCTACAAGCCAGATCTAGTGCTTGGTTCTTTACGAAGGCTGGAGGTATACAGGTGAGTTGTGCCAAGGTGGGCAGGGGGAAGCCCTTTATTCTGCAAGCAGAAAGGTGAAGGACATTGGGGAGGAGGAACACTACTGGGCAGAAGATGAGCTGTATCAGCCCTTGTCTGGGAAGCTCAGGTCAGTGAGGAAAAAACCACATAGGAAAGTGGTTGTGAATGACAGTCGAAAAACAGGGGAGATGTGGAAATCTAAAGCTGAATACTTTGGCAGATGTTCAGAAAAACAACAGAACTTAAAAGTACTTGTCTTTAGAAAAGCCTTCCAGAAGAAACTGTTCTGATTTTGTTATTATTAATGATCATGTTCAAAATGAATGCTTTAGATTTTTAATATTTTGGTAATTTTAAATAATGCTGCTGCTAGCATCTTGGACAAAAGCTCTATGTCTGCCATAATTAACCTTTCTATTTTTTGTTTAGTAATAAATGGGATAATATTAGCCTTTAACTTTTCTGGTACAAGTTCAGTGCTAAGATTTTGAGGGTCAGTATTTTGATACTGTTTTCAGTAAAAAAAAAGAATTACAAAGGGTCATAAAGCAAAAGCTTAACCTCAACCATACTACTATCCATGTTTGAAAACCTAAGCAAATAAAAGCTCATTTATATGCTTGTCTGATTAGCACAATCAGAACTTATTGATGCTAAAAGGAACCAAATTTCCATAACTATAAACAGAATATTAAAATATAGCTGTCTAATTTAGCATGATGGGTTTTTGCTTCTTGGATAGAACAAATAGTTATGACTTTCTTGTTGACTTTTTTGGGGTCTTTCAACAAAGTCAAAGCATTTCAGACATGTGCCTTATGGTAGGAAAGCAGACTTTTTTCCTAGACAAGTGTTGCTTGCTCTCTTAGAGGAGAAAGCAGAAGATGGCACAGAATGACACATGCAGATGCTTGTGCTTCGCTGTTCTTTACCCTTGCATAGTTAAGGGTCAGATGTTCAGGGACTGAGAACTCAATGGAGAAACATTTGAACATAAAATCACTTTATTTGACCCAGCCACTACAGGTATTTGTAGTATTTAATCCAGCAGAGAAGAGACAGCCTTAGTGGAGAAAGGGAGGTATGAAGTAACCTGATGCTATGCTATACAGTAGGTAACTGTATACTGAAACCAACTGGATGTTTCCCTGTGATGTAAACTGAGAAATATGGAATAGCCTAATGGAAAGGGCTCTGAGTGAGTTTTGAGGAGACCTGGCTTTCAGTTCTGATGGCTGTGACCTTGTGCAGGTGACTTAAGGTTCTATTCAAACCTCCAGGGAGGGAGAAGCACTATGGCACTCACAGGTGTTTGTGCAGTCCCAAGGGTCTGTGTGAAAAGGGTCATAGAACTGAGTCACTGCATTGTTCCAGATACATGTCAGGTGTTGTTCCCATCTCCAAAGGATCTTTTGTTAAGAACTACCAAGTGTGAGGAATCGGTGGAATAGCATCACTTTTGTTTAGTAGCAGCAATGGAATGTGTCAAGAGGTCATTTTAAATCAGCAGAAAATTTTGCAACTCCTGTACCACTCTTCCACCATCACAGGTTGGAGAGACTCAAAATGCCACCTTTTCCCCAGTGAAAGGTGAGTCATGCCTTGCACATCAGCCATGTACTTTGCAGAATCACAGAACCATTAAGGTTGGAAGAGTCCTCTGAGATCATCAAGTCCAACCATCAACCTATCACCACCATGCCACTAAATGATCTCAGTCTCTAAGTGCCACATCTAGATGTTTTTTGAACCCCTCCAGAGATGGTGGGACTCCACCACTGCCCTGGGCAGCCTGGGCCAATGCCTAACAACTGTTTCTGTGAAGAAATTTTTCCTAATATCCAATCTAAACACCTCCCCCCCCCATGCAACTTGAGGCCATTTCCTCTTGTCCTCTCACATAATCAGTGCATCCTGGGGTACTCAGCAGCAGGAAGCAAAGAACTGCATGAGAAAATGTTCTATTTGCCTTTGGCAGTTGTTGTGCAATGAGCACTTCAAAATGTTTAAAGCTGAATTAAAACCAGCTTAATTTGCATAGTCAAGGGTAATTAGTGATATTTTATCCTGGTTTCTTATACAACTCTGAGAGCAATATAGAAAATCCCCACATAGTTGTGTTAGATTCAGTTGAGGATTCTCTCATACTTCAGAGGTGGCAGACAAAGGTGTTGCTGTTGAGTAAACAATAGAATGGCAGATTTTATGATAGAAGTGAACAGGAAAATTGTGACACTAACAACCTTAGTACCAGGCATGGGATTTGATTCACACTGGTGTGAATGCACCCCAACAGAAATCTTACCATGGCATCCTAAAGGAGCTTCAGATCTGCTCCTTGGTCACTCCAAGGAGGCCTTTGCATAGCTTGGAAGAGCTGAAGTGCAAGTAAGAACTGGTCTTGTAAAGCTCTGCTGTATGTTCAAGCTATTTTAATTATGTTTTAGCTCTTTCTTTCCAGGTTACTTCCTAGTCTTTATGTTGCCAGAGATCATCCACAGGTAGAGACTTCAGGAATTGGATCTTTTAAGTTTCCATCCCACTGCATGTTTTTAAGGCTCACTGTAGGGAGCTCCTATGGTCTGTTACTGAATGACTCCAGGCAGCGCTGGGGATAGGGAATGGAAGGAAATACATTCTCCCTGCATTCTTCAGAATGGGAAGAAACATTTATTCTCTGTCAACACCTTAAAAATGGGACAGATCCATTCCTTCCTCTGATGTTTTGTTGTAGCTGGGAAGCCATTCTAGCAAGCTCTGGTAAGAGACAGGAAGATAAACTACTGATGTTAATGGTGCCTTGATTTTTTTGGGGGGGAGGAGAGGTGGTGTGACAGTTCTTTCTGCCTTCAAAATTTATATGAATGGTCTTTGATTGCAGCTGTAGGAAAAAATAAATCTGAATTTATTGTCTAGCTTATGCAAAGCTTCATTGCAGACCATAGACTGTAGATTAAAGAAAGAAACTTATGACTGAATCTATTTTTTAATATGTATTTTATATGTAAAAATCTAAAGATTCATCTCATTCTGGATCTGCATCTCAAAATCACTGAGCACAGTGAGCATTTCAGCTTTTACAAGAGTTTATAAGTGAGTGACAGTAGCAAGCAACATATTGGAAAATGCTACTTTTAATTTTAAGATTTTTTTGATCTTGAGTTGTTATATTCTATAAATAGTATCTGAAGAGAAAATGAAATTACATAAAAGCACAGAGTGAAGGAAGGAGAAGCAGCAGTTGTTGCAGATCATAACCTTACTGGTTGGGGTGGCAGTTTCAATTCTGTTTGAGTTCTGCAGTTCTCTTCCTTTTTATGTAGGATTAGGTAACAGTTTTTGTCTTCTTATTCCCATAGCAACCTTATCTCTTTTTTTTTTTTTGATGTAAATCTGCTTGTCTCTTTCTGTCTTTCAAAGCTTGCACATGAATAGCTTGTGAAGGAGGAGAGGGAACAGAGACTTTCTGGTGTAGGAAAGAAGGGGAAGAATGTTTTGGAATGAGAGTTAGAGAAAACCACCTTCTTACCCAAAGCTATTTATTACATCAGTTTTAGTGTAGCTTTTTCATGAAGACTAAGATTTTTCTGGTGTTTTAGTAGGTTGTCTGGGTGAAACCCTTTCAGAAGGTTGAAGGCCAACCTAGGTGCCCAGCCAAAAAAACTTAATCACCCACAACATAGCAACTTCTATAACTTAAGTGCCACTTTCAATGAAGATAAGTCTCACCTCACCATGATTTTACTCTTCATGTAACTTGCAACTTCTTAAGAGAAAATAGAGTGCAAGCAGATGTTTATCTGGGTGCTCTGTTGACCACTGGCTTTGTGTCCAGCCCATCTGCCTGTTGGTCCATGACTGGTGGCCCACAGCTGGGAATATCCTGACCTAGGGGAGGGTCTTTGTATCCCAGGGGTGAAGCCCCAGGTCAGAGTGCTAAACCAGTTTGTGCAAAAGGGTTCATGTCCTCAGTTGCATCCACTTGCCATTTTAAGGTGTTAAATGAGGTTGAACAGAGCAGCTCTTGCTTCATCTCTGTACATCTTTTTTTCTCAAATTAAACATTTCACTCGATGGGACTTGCTTAATAAGTGTCTGAACTGCAGTGCAATGGAAGATAGTTATGGAAATTGATCTGAATCAGATTTGCTTCTCCTGTAGCTGTAATGGAGATACTTTAACTGCCTGCTACCTCAGTGACTGTAGCTTGCTGTGAGCCAGAGATGCAACTCAGCTACAGGAGTGTTAGTGCTGACACTGAGAAAGCAGGATCTCTTGGAACTGCAGTTTTGTGTGCACCTCGTTCACCTGCATTTGGCAGTCCACAACCCTTTATTAGATGCTGCTAGGGTCCTGCTGAGAGCAGCTTTGCTACCAAACTTTCTGCAGGCAATTCAAATCATGTTTATTGTCAGTAGGTGTGGAATGGATTGTTTGTTTACTAGCCTGCTCACATTTCATCCTCCTTACTCATTTCTCCAGTAGCTAGCTACATTTTGACAATGATTATCTTTGACTTAACACATTAATTTTGCTAATTTAGATATTCTTTGGAGGGCAAACAAGTTTTTTGCTGAAATTATTTAGCATATACAGTGTCTAGTTCTTACATTGTAAGCTTTCAGGTGGTTTTGGTGGTGGGCTTTGGGGGGAAGGTTTTTTGGGTTGGGAGAAGTTGTTTGTGAGGGGGTTTAAGGCTTTTAAAACCTAACACTTCTTTTTCAATCCCATGATATACATAAAGATTAAACCAATGTGATCCATTATCTGTTTAGCTACTTAAGCTTTATAAACTGAAATCCTGAAGCATCTTTAACAGGAACCTTTTGGAGTGTTTTGGTTTTATAACTTCACATCTGTAGGTGCAAGAATCTTTATAAATAACTAACAGGTTTGGCATTTCCTGTGCTGCCTTCTGCCCAGTAAAGTTCCAAACAGAAATAGTGTCTCTTCTTAGGGTTTTTGCCCTTAAGCCATATCCCAGAGGCTTATTTATTTGGGAAAACAGAGCTTATATTCACAGAAAAAGCAAAGTAAGCCATTGCTAGGGAAAGAATTTCAGCCCTCGTTTGCCAGAATTACCCTAATGGGGTCTTGTGAGTCCATTTAGTGTAGTACAGATAAGATAATACTTAAAAACATCTACATTACATTAATACCACATTAAGGGCCTGATCTACAGCCCATTGAAGTTGATAGGAATGTTCAGTAATAATTTTAATGCTTTGATCTTTCAACTGTAGTTTTACAACTTGGCAAATTCAACATTAAAAGCATTTCAGTCAATGTAAACACATCTGTTATGTGTCGTACTTCACCCTTCATGGCTAATAAAACATGGATTTGAAGCCACCTCCAACTGAAATAAATAATTGAAATAATTCTGAATGCATTTTACAGCAACAAGTTCTGCACTAGAAGAAGTGGTATTGCTAAAAGGCGTGTAACAAGCTCAGTTGTCTTGTGCTGTACCAAATTATGCTAACACTCAATGAATATATAAATATGTAGTAAGTTTTCTAAGTAACCTTAGGCTGCAACACACTCAGACCTACTCCTCTTCTACTGTACTGCTTCTGTCTTTATTTTGGTATTGATAATGTATTTACCTAAGTGTTTCTAGCAGAATGCAGTAGTGAGTGGTGACAAAGATCACAGGCTGTGAGTTATGGGGGGGGGTGGAAACTCATTTAATGACCAAGGAAATTCTCACTACTTATGAGAAGAGATGCGGTACCTGTTTTTTATTTTCCTGTTATTGCCTCTCTCAGCCCTGTGCAGGGAGAGATCTTCTTTCTTTTTTATGAAACTGTATTTTTTCAGCCCATGGCTTTTTATTAAATTGTAGTTAACAATATCCTTCTGAGGATTACATCACCCTACATGGAGCAATTTGGCTTAGGCTAGAGATCAAACTGCACGTAGAGCATCTGTCACTTAATGATTCTGTTAGTTACCAACAAAAAGATTTGAGGTCCCACTGTGTTTTGGGGGTTTTCTCCTTATGTACATGTCTCAATCTATTAAAATCTCTTCAGTAACACTGGGATTGTATTTGGTTTTATAACTAGAGTGGCAGAAGAACAGATAAGTATTTCTGGGCAGTTGTTTTTTCTCCACTCTGGCAACTTCTGTTGTTGAATGGTCTGATTCTGAAATTATTAATCTATGCAGTTGCTTGCTCAGGTGTAATCCCTTGTTCAGCCACATTCATGCATCCACTGGAGTATGTGCACATTGGTACATCATGGCATGTTAAAGGTTTACCACTGCCTGCCACAGCTGTCATCTCTTTGACCCTTTAGTAAACTAACAGTCTTCCAGATAATTTTGCTTTCATTCAAGTGTAATGCCATTACTGCAGAGGCAGACAGAATGCAATTCTCTAAAGATCTTGTCTCGTTCCCTCCTCTTCCAAGGAGGTTAATGTGCTCAAATGATCCCTGCATTTTCTTTTTTTTTGCTCTCTTGCTGCAAGAAGAGCAAAAAAGAAAGTGCTCTGGATAATCTGTTTGCACTAGCTTTTGGAGGATGGAGCACACTGGAACAGTGGACTCACCAGAATTTTACCACTGGAATTTCAAATGCCTTCATTTGTTTCCTTAGCACTTCTATTTTTGTAGCTTTTCACTAAAAGATGATGCAGATTTTTTTCTAGTGTCACTTGCTACGGAAATCAGCAAGTCAAAACCTCTTTACCCAAAACCACCTAAACTATGTTTAAATATTAATGACAAAGGAATAAATTTAAAACTTAAGGTAGAGGGGGCCTGCAGAGAGATCTGGGTAAATCAGGGATAGGCAATCACCAACCTTGTGAATTTTAACAAGGGCGAGTGCTGGATTTTGCACCTGGGATGGTGCAGCCCTAGGTGTGTGCACAGACTGGGGAATGAGAGGCTGGAGAGCAGCCCTGCAGAGAGGGATCTGGAGAGCTCTGATCAACAGCAAGTTGAATATGAGTGAATAGTGTGCCCTGGCAGCCAAGAGGGCCAACTGTGTCCTGGGGTGCATCAAGCACTGCATTGTTAGCTGGCCAAGGGAAGGGATTGTCCTCGTCTGCTCCACACTGGTGCGACCTCACCTCGAGTATTTGGTGCAGGTTTGGGCTCCACAATACAAGAGGGATATGATGCTGTTGGAGAGTGTCCAGATATGGCTATGATGATGAAGGGTCTAGAGGGGAAGCCATATGAGAAATGGCCAAAGTCACTGGGTTTGTTCAGCCTGAGGAAGAGGAGTTTGAGGGGAGACTTCAGTGCAGTCTTACAGCTTCCTGATGGGGGGAAGCTGGAGAGGCAGGAGCTGATCTTTCTGATGACCAGCAAAAGGGCATGAGGGAATGGCAGGAAGCTCTGTCAGGGTAGTTTTACCCAAACACACCCTGTCAACTTAATGTTTGCATTGGAAGCAATATGGAAAGCCTCGTGATCTTGCAGGGCTGAGGGAGAGGAGAGCTTGTAGATGATGGGCTGAAACTGGTGTCTGGGGACACAACCCCAGCGTGTCAGGCAGCAGCTGTTATGTCACTGAGTGCAGAGTCTCTTTATGAACTTAATGTCATTGTAATGTCTAAAGATTTGTATTTTCCTAGTGCTTTTATATTGATTGCTTCTACTGTATGTCCTGCTATTTTGCCCAGTAATGAAGTTAAACAATCAAATGAGTCAGTGATCTGTTGGGAGTCTTGGTATAGAGGCTGATTCTGCACTGCATAGCTTCCCATCTGCTCTCTGAACTGTTAGCTATTTGCCAGGAGGCTTCCTCACTTTCTTCCCAAGTACCCAATAAGTGTACAATATGATGCTTTTGATTAATAATAATCTGATATTAACAGTTGTGGTTTGCATTTCCTCATTGTTCATACTGGTTTGCATTCAGCTATTTTGAACCTCTGATTTCTTAGTACCCATCTCTTTCTGGTGTTATTTCATATTCCTTTCAGAAGAATTTTTTGTAGGTTCAGCTTCTTTGGTTAACAACATCTAGCATTTTTCTCCTTAGTATTCCATAACTTGAGCTCTTAATAACAGGCTACTCTTATCTACTTTTTCAGCTTTGTGGGTAACTTTTATTCACTTCCATTTAACAGTAACTAGAGCCTCTTTAAGCCAGTTCTGTCATATCCATCCTGTATTTTTTTACTTAGTTTTTCTGATGGGGCTTCAGTGGAATTACTATCATGTTTCTTTTAGAAACCTTTTTGCCTCTTAAATCCTTCTTTACTGAAAAAAAAAATGTCTAGAGATTCCAATTCAGAGCTTTGTTTCTGAATTTTGGGACCTAAGCAGGCTTCCAGATTCCAGTATTTGTATTTACTGACTTCATGGCAAAGGTAGGAATCAATTTTTCACATCCCACTGTCCATGAGAAGATGATGTTGATCTAAAGGCTGGATAAGGGCTGCCATGCATTACAGCTGTTTCCAGTTGAGAGCAAGACATTTAGCCACTCTGTAGCACTTGTCTGCCACACATCCTGAATTGCATTGATTTGTCACTATATAAGGTGTTCCAAGTAGATCATGTTAGAGTGAGTTCTTACCAGAAGTCATTGCTTTGTATAATGAATTTAACTTATTCCAAGTCATGCTTGCAAGGGTCTCCTGCTTCTTCCAGATGAAGCAGTGTCAGATACCAATTCATTCTGAGCAAGACCAAATGCAGTTTTATCATCTAGTTACTCCTCTGTTTAATTGCATAATGATTATTGGGATAAACCAAAATACAGGATTTGTTATCTGTATGGGAATGATACTGCTTGGTTTTTGAAGTGTCTTATATCTTGGTCAGAGCAGTGATTAATATTGGAAGGGAGGTTTTGTAACAGACTGAAGCTCTGGCACGGGTGCCAGAAGGACCATTCCGATGTTATAGGGCATATGAGGAGAAGCAGTGGGTGTGTGACAGAGCAAATGAAGTTTTGTCTTAGTTGCAAAGCTGGTAGACTGTCTATAGTTCCAGTCAGACTGACTGACCTCTGTTTGTGTAGCTGGTAAGAATGGAGGTGTTCTTTGGTGAGATGAAAAGTAGTGTTTACACTAGTCTAGATTTGAGGAAATAAGCCATGCTGTAGGTTATTCATGTCTTTCTAAGGTGAAAGATCAGAAGGAACTGTTAGATGATCTGTTTTGATTTCCTGGATATTTCAATACAGTTTTACTCAGTAACCTTTGTATTAAACCCTTATCCAGTGTGCAGTAACTTACTGCTTCTCCTGAACTGTATGGACTTTTAATTCTAACTTGAGTTCATCTGGCTCCAGCCTTTAGGCTTGTCCTACCTAAGAAATGCTAGCAGGAGAAACTCCTGTCAAAATTCAATAGGCAGATGAGTGGGCAGCATGCTTCTGACAGCTGCTGCCAAGCCAGCACCAGCTTTGCAGGTCATGGTAGATTTTGCTCCTCCAGTATCCCTTTGCTCTGCTCTAAATGGTTTCTTTCACTGACTGCTGAGAGTCTGTTGATGGGAAGGTACTGAGTGTAAGAAAGTTGCTTACAGTGAAAACGTTGTTCGGGGTTGGTAACACTGTTGCAGTGTGTCCTGCTGGGAATGTTGGAGCAACTGCAAGCTGTGACTGCTCAGCAACTTTCCTTAAACATCCTACCAGGAGCACGAAGTCAGTGCCCAGCAAGAGCTGCTACACATCGATACCTCTGCTGCAGCTCAGGGTAGCTGTAAAATAGTTTGACACCTTCCACTGAACGTTCAGACTCTCAAAAACTAATTAAATATCCTCAGCAGCACTTGAGGAAAGGAGAGGTTTCCAGATGAGACAAGAAACTGGCACTGCTATTGGGATGAGATGGTCCTTCATGTATTCAGATCCTAGTGGCAAAAGCTGTGAAATCTGTCTGGATGGAAAGGAAAGGGAGGAGCTAGAGGAATTTGCAATTAATATGATCTTAACTGAGGGCTAAATGTATTGGCAGAATGAGTTTGAGACTGCAGTTAAAGGAACTCTAAGAAAAATGGAATGTGCTCGGCCTGAGTGTTGACAAGAGTTGAGGAGGCTGGAGCTGGTGGGGAACAGCAACGACTGAAGAGAAACCACTGGGGGGGAAGGGACAGGATAGAGATGGTGTGAGAGCAGTGACAGAAACCTGCAGGAACTGCACTGCAAGCTAACAGATCCCAGATACTACGAGGAATCATGGTGTTGGGACTGGAGCTTTCTGGTTCTGGGGGTGTCAGTTAGGGTGGCTGCTTGGGAGCTTGTGTTTGAAGCCTTCCTCATGGCTTTTCTCCTGAGCACAGGGAGAATGCCCTCAGTGTCTTTCCCAGCTGCAACGTGTCCTCAGCCAACAGTGACTAATGCATGTTTCCAACCAAGCTGTTGGTGCTGAAATCTTTCTGCTTAGAGTTCAGGTTTGCAACCTCAGTTCTGGCATTTTCTAACTCCAAATAATTGAGTTTGCACATCAGTGTGTTCTTCAAATTTTATTAGGGAACTACAGAGTAATGAGTTTGCACAAGAATACTGAATTACATTGTACAGGGTGGTTTAGCTTTTGATTAAATATTTTTAAGAACTCGTGCTTGTGCACAGGTTGGAGATAGGGCTTCATGGGACACTTTGGCTTTCATCTTCAAGAGATGATTCTGCCACTTGGACTGCACAATGCCCTGTCTCCTAGAGATAGTTACTTTTTGGGGGGGTTGCATTTTTATGTGAACCTGGCAAGCTTTTGTTGTTTTAAACATCTCTACTGACAGCATCACAATGGTGTGGGATTCTTTTCTTTTTTTCTATCTATCCACAACAGAAAATATCAGGTTTGTTTGTCAGCTGCAAATGACATCATGGCAAAAAAAGCCTTTCACTGCATCCCTCTTCCCTGTAGTCTGTAGGGAAAGTAAGTACAGACCATCTGCTTTAGCCACTTCAGGCTACTGTAAAGGAAGTGAACAAAACAAATTCTGGTTTGCTTTGATGTGTTCCATTAAGCTCCAACTTCAGTGTTGCTGTATGGTGCTTGGATAGAAATAGATCATTTTTCTTATCTCTTCTGTCCTCCTGAGCTTGTTAATGTAGTCTTATCCTAGCTAGTAACCCAAGAGATCTATAATCATAAATGTTTGCAGTGATTTTCCAGAATCTGTTTTATTCAGTGGCAGCATCTTTGTACTCAGCTAGATACTGCTGCAGTTGTAGTGGAGCACCCAAGGAAGAGTGTATTATATGCCTGTCTCAGAAGAGTTCCATTTGAACATCAGAGAAGCAGTTAATGTCAGCACCATGGGCTGTCTTCAGGATACTAAGTCTGGGTTGTTTTATTTGTCAGATGTGACTTGCCTCTTTCTTAAAATTATGATATGAATAGTTGATACAGTAAAATAACTGTTCTTCTACATGAAGCAGGCAAATGTGCTACCTTGAAATGCTACTCTGCAGTTTCATCTCCCAGTAACTCCAATAATAAAGCCAGAAATTTTAACATCCTCTGGATTCCTCTGTAAATATTGTTCTTGAGAGAGCATTAGGTACTGTACTTGCATCTATCCCTTCTATGGCACACTTAAAGTAGGTTACTCAATTCCATTATGTAGGAGTAGTCACCTTCTCAAAGTTCCCTTGCACATCTTCTACCTAAACAGCTGAGCTGTAACATACCAGCTCACCCTATATTTTAGGTCAAGAAACAACAGAAAATAAAAAATAAAAAGCCAGTAGCATCCCCAACACATCAATTTAAAAATGCCAAACAGCAGCTGGGGCTAGAGCTAAAACCCAACCCTTTCTGGAAAATAAAATAGCACTGATGATTTTGTCAGGGTAGGTCATGGGTTAAGGTTTGCTTTGGTTCTTGTTCTAGGCAAATGCCTCTACTATTGTAGCTCCAGGGTGGGGAAATGGCTTGTTTCAGTACAGATGCCTGCTGGCTGCTGGAAGAGGGACCAGATGAAGCAGATAAAGCTACTTCAGAGTTCTGATCACAGCAAGAAATGCATTCTTGGAGTTGCAGAGCTTTGGAAAGCCTGATCCTCAAAGAGGTGATCCACAGGCTGTGGAAACTGGAGGCTCACAGGGGAGAGCTGAAGCAGCTCCATAAAGATGCTACAGTTTCCTTCAGGGGCTGGGTTTTTCATTAGCTGTGTTGGATTTAACCATGTTCTTTGTGCTTGCAGCTCTATATGAACATGCCTTTCATATTTTGCTTATCCCAGGTAGGACATGTATTCTGAGATGAGAACTATAAATATTTTGATGGTCTGTGAATATAGGATTTTTTTTATCCTGACTAACAGGTCAGTGTATTTTTATGTGTGAAGCAGCAGCTGTGGCAAGACATCTGTTGATAGGACACTTACTCATCTGCTGTATCTGTTGTTTGTCATCATTACATCTGTTATAGTCCATATAGCCCTAATCAAAGCAGTGGGGCTTTTTGCCAGGTGCTTCATAGCAAGTGAGATGGGAAAGATGACAGATTTTTGGTTACCCATATCCTAGCAGCACCTTCAGGTGACAACCTAGCTCTATTCTGTAGTATTTGTGGGAGAATCCATCCATTTCTGTAAGGAAGGTGACTGTCTTTGGAAAGATAATGGTGTGAAGTCAGTGGCAGAAAAAAAACCCCTGTTGTCATCAGCATGTTCCCAGTGCTTCAAAACTGAACTGCTGTAGAATGGGTTTGATTCATGTGTTGAGGAAAGTCTTCTCAGAAACACTGCCACTTACTGAATGAATAAACCTTCAGGTAACTAGGCCTAGATCTGGCGAAGCATTTAAGCATCTGATCATTAAAATATGAATAGCCTGGTGTTCTTCAACACTAAACCTTCTTTGTGGTCATGAGTGGCTAGTGATGGAAGTGCTTTCTAGACTGTCAGAATATTCTTAGTGTTTGTTTTAGGAGAGCTTTAGGGGGCCAAAATCTGTGTTGCATCTGAGGATTCAGCTGCAGGATAATTTCCTTGAGCAAACATCCTTCCCTCCTGTGATATTTCTTAAATTACTTGAATTGCTTTGTTCACTGCTGTTTGCCTTGACTTCAGAGATTATTCCCAGATAATAAGAATTTATGGAAGGCATATTTTTGCAGTATTTATGGGACAATATCTTTCCTTCAAAACATGCATTTCCCTTACAATGCTGTTTTCCAGTTCTGTTGCCAATGCAAAGCATGTTTAAAAAAACCCCTTCCCTGCTCATCAGATGTTGACTCAACTTTTATGCTATTAATGTTCCTCTACTGCTTTTTTATCCTGCTGTCCCTGTCTTCTGTCTGCTCCACAGAGCCCACAAAAGCATTTCCTCTTTATCCCTTTTTCTCCCTTGTCACTGCAGACTCCTCTACCTCTTTCCATGCTGGCATCTCATGTTCACTGCACTGACACATCCCTGCAAGTTCTTTTTAGCATTTCCTATTTATGTTAATTTAACACAGACCTTTCTGTCTGACTTTTTAATGATTCTCCTTTAACTGTTGTAAGAGTGTTTAATTCTTTTCCATTTAATTTTTGCTGCCCCCAAGTGATTTAAAGGGAGGTGAAGAGTGTGAGAGTTCTGTGAAGTTTTTGGTGCTGTTGATGGGTGCTGTACACTCCAGCTGGCTCCAGCAGCTTGTTGATCCCTACATGACTTCTGCTGGTTAGATGTTTCTGCTTTTCATGGAGTGAAACCTGCAAGATCTCTTCCCTCACCTGCTCACTCTGTGTGACAGTTTGTGGTGTATTAGCAATATTTTGCTGGATGTGGGAAACAGAAGGGCTTTGCTGAATGAGGCTGATGTAACATGACCTGGGACAGGAGCAGGATTTCAAACTGAAAACTCAGGCTTGTCTAAGTAGTGCTTTGGTTTGTGAAGAAAAAGTGCCTTGAGGATGGGAAGCCATGTCTGCCTGCCCTGTCCTGGAGCCTTTAGGGTATGAAATGACCAGATCATCAGTGGCTGTAGGCAGTGGGGCTGGGGCTCAGCCTGGGGAGCATTGCTGCTGCTCCTGGGCTGCAGAAGTACATTCACAGGAGCTGGATCTGCTCCTCTTACTGGAATGGGGTTTAAAAATACTCTGTACTCTGTGTGTGTAACCCTCTGTACTGATGCCTTCATACAGCTAATTGTTGTGTTAGAAAATGAAAGGCTGTTGGTTTAAGAGATTTTGTAAAGGTTTTGCTGTGGAATGACATGATTTCCCTGGAATATCAGCCTGGAACAAATGAAACTGTGGAGATGGTTCCATGGCAGTCAGTTAATGTTTTCTCAAGTGGCAAATCACCCCAATTCTTCATGTGCTTTAAATAATGTTCACTTTTGCACTGTTAGTACTTTTCTTTCTTTCTACCTTCAACAATAATTGATGATTATGGAGATAATTTTTTGTCTCCCACTAACCCCAGCATGATTCTCCCAGACTTGATCCGAAGGTCAAGGAAGGCAGCAGAAAGTCCCACTTGCTCCACGTGCAGCTCTGTTGTGCTTTCTCCAAGGGCTGGATATCTGCAGACAGCTTGTTGGAGTCAACAGGCTTATACATTCCAACTGGTCTGTTGAGCAGATACAAGTACTTCTAAAACCCTTAAAACTACACCAGGCATACACTTAGATTCTGGTATCTAAGTATAAAATACATGCTGAAGGAAATGCCACAGCCTCCCATAATAGCTCCTCTTTCTGAAGAGCTGAGACCAGTATTTCATTTCTCTTTAATCATGTGGCTTTTACCAGGATAAGTGGGTTGTGAATTAGTACTTCATTATGTGCTGACATCCAACAGAGTCCCCACTTCAGAATTACCCAGTTAAGGAAACAGGGAAGATTTGGTTGTCCAATTCATTAAGGTACTTGACCATCCTACCAGTACAGAATTGAATGTAAAGTCTATTTAACAAGTTCTGCTGCTTTGTGTAATAATGAGTCTAATGAAGTAGTGGCATAAATATTTTTGTTGCTCTTAAGGGGCAGTTATGTTTATAGAGCATGAGCCCTTGTTCTGCAGGTAGCAAAACATGGTACAATTGCTAATAAATGTGTTGACAATAAATGCTAATTGATGTTAAGTGTAATAAGATACTGGGGTGTCACTGGAGTTGGAGAGGAGCAGGATTCAGCAGGTTTCCAGCTCTAAGAAGTGACTGTGTCCTGTGATTATATAAAAAAAATAAAAATTAGGAGTAGATCTAATTTCTAGCAGCCTCTACTAATCTTGTGAAGATCCCATGTACAGGTGTGTATGGCTAATGGTGAAACCACACAGGTTTCTTAACAAAATGTGATACAACTCAGTGCTGCCCCAAGCAAGGAGTTGTGTGTCTGGAGCAGTTTTGTCATCCAAAGTTCTTTGTATTTTTCATAGCATGATGGTGTGTGTCTTTTGAAAGCACAGGCATAATGTTTGATCTGATCTTGTGTGGTCTTTTTGCTTACCTTCCTTAATTATGCAAGATTACAGAAACATTTTAGAAGGTGACTGGAGTGAGTGCACTCAACAGACAGATGTCCTGCAGCTGGAGATGAGGGTTTTTCTTCTTTCTCAAGTGTTGACATCAGGTTCTACCTTCTACAGATACTTCAGGTAGCATATGCTCTTCCCCTCATGAATTCACAAATCCATATCTTTTATTTGTCATAGGTTTCACATAAGCCTTTAAATGCTTTTGTTCCAAAGGCATGAAACAGTTAACACAGAGTACAGTGCTCATGTTACTGTTGCTCCATATTTTGAAACATCTCTTAGCAATGTGCTTGAGACTTAAAACTTATTAAATGGAAGAAGAGAACCCAATGGAATATGCAGGTTTCATATCCTTGCTGTTTGTATGTGCAAGAACACGTTTTGTTGTTCTCCTTTTTGGGCAGAATAAAAGACTTTTCAATAAAGCTGAATTACATTTTCTTGCTCTATTTTATTGCAGTGGCATGTGTATTTCAGTTGATGTAACTTTATGTACTAGGTACTAAAGCAATAAGGCAAATATGTGTATTAGCAGGGGAAGGGAAAAGAAAATGCTGTTTCAGGAGTCAGAAGTCCTAGTTGCTAATTTGGAACTTTCTTCTATAAGGCAAACTATAAACAGGCAATAAACCCACTTAATTTGCAAATTACACCGTTCTAGATTGGTTTTAAGTTGGATTTTTTTTTTTCCTTGTGTACTCAGGTTTTTGTAACACTTTAACCAAAATATTTTCAGTGTTATGATTGGAGATTTGCCTGGTTAAGTGATGAAGTTGCTTATTTCCTACTGGAATGGTAACATTTCAGATGAAAGGAGATAAAAGTGAGGCAGAAGAAATCCCCATAAATGCAAGTAAGAAGTAAAAAGATGTAGGCAAGAGAAACTTCTTATGTTTCTACCCTCTTCCTCCAGACAAAACAATGGGATATTGTCATTTCATGGAGTGCTGAAAAGCAAGACCTATTTTGGTTCCTTGCTTCTCAAAACCATCTTTTGTCCTGTTCTTGTCTTCATTCTTTGTTTTCAGTTATATTTTATCTATTAAGACACCTCAGCAGGATAAGAGCCTCTGATTTCAGAGCCACAAATCGACCTGTAAAAGTAAACACTCTCTTCCATTCTTTGCCCACCTCTTGCAGTGTTTTATTTACCCTGTCAGGTTTCTGAAAACTTAATGTTCCTTCCCAATGATTTCATGTAATAGCAAGTTTTCTTAAAAGGCACAGCACTTCTCCCTGGTGTTACTGCTGTTAGGATACTAGCTTTATTAAAAAAAAAAAAAGACTCCAAAATCTCAAATAAACAAAATCCCCTAACCAGTCTATCCTGATAGCCCACTAAACAGGCCTGGCTTTGACCTTGAATACTCCAAACATGCTCTAGAGACCCCTGAAAATCAGACCAGAACTTCATCTATCAGCAGTGAGTACTTTCCAAGGTCAAAGGTTTAGACTTCGTTGCATGATGTTCATAGTGAACTCTCTTACTGTGTTTCCTGGTGGTTTTCAATTCTTTTCAAAGTGGCAGCAGACAATGTGTAAAGAGAATATGCAAGTACATAAATGACTTAAGTGATGATATTTCTGCAGCTGTGTGATTACTCTGGTACTTAAACCACTCTGGAAGGTAGGATGGAAAGCTTCCTGCTAATTACTGAAAAATTATTCTTGCATTGTAGTGTGGCTCATATTCTTCATTTTCTGATGGATTCTGCAGTGCTTCTTGTTTTTCCCTCCCCCCCCCCAAAAAAATCCCCCATGGAGAGCAGTGCAATCAGTGAGTAATAACTCTTGCAGTGTTCTATTGAACAGATCAAACTGCAGAGCTGTGGTGGGTCCCTGCTGGGTACCTGTGGAATAAGGAGAATCTGCGTTTCTAGATGCCTCAGCATGTCCCACAGGTCACATCCCTTTCTGAGGTCCAATCCCATCCTGACTGTGTGATCTGCTGAACAGCACAAAGACAACTGAGTTTCTGAAAGTCTGTTTGCAGTAAATGAACATCTATGCTTAGAAAGCAGTGAACAAACCTTTCATTTTAATTACAGGCATTATATATTTGAAGTAAGATTTATGTCTCATGATGTAAGAGGGCAGAATTTTGTCTGCATGTTATATGTGAAGAGATTTATGGTTTTGGTAAATCTTAAAATCCAAATTGCATAGCTTTTTTTTCATCCTAATGCAGGCTAGAGTGTGTCCTCTGAGGTTCTGTCAGCTCTTGGTTCTTCCTTGCATGACTCAGGGAAATTGTGTCGGGCAGCTAATAAATCTGCATTGTTATGGAGGGAAGAGGAAGATGCTTAAAAGGCCTGAAACAAATTGCAGGTCATGCTGTTTTGATCTCCCAGTAAAATCAGTTTGGCTGTGCTTATAATCTGACCTCCACAATGTGGAAGGATGCAAACTTACTCTGTGCATGAAAACATAGACCCTGAGATGTACCTGCACAGAAATTCAATTGGAAAGCTGAAAACAGCTCTTCCAAGAAACTCTTCTATGAGCTTTGTGTGCAGTAACAAAGAATAATACAGCAATATCTTAGTGTGGCATTAAATGTTGTGAATTTTTTTTTAAATGAAGCATTGAAATTCTAATCAGTTTCTGACTGTAGCAGCTGTGGATTTTAAATATTTTAAAAAATACATTTTGGGAAATAACTATTGTTGGCCAACTCACTCCTGCTATTATACTTGGTCATAAAGACAGCCTTATTTTTAAGACTGTGTGTGTTAGCATCGTTTAGAAGGTTATGCACAGATTTTGTAAAATTTTCTCCTCTTTGGTTTTATTATGGAAAAATATGTGGTTTATTTATGGAAAAATCTTTTAGTGTAGTACCTCAATCTTGGTTTGTATTGAATGTTCTGTTTAGCTCAGTTTGAGGATTTAATGAGGCCATACTTCCTTGGATTTTGAGTCACCAGTTAGAGGGAAAGTTAATTTAAATTTATGGTAATATACTGCTGCTCTGCAATTTTGCATTTATCTATACTCAGTAGTATTTGTTTCCCCCCTTACATAGTTTGAAAAGAGCTGAAGCCAGGCAGAGCAGAGTGCTAGGTCAGTACACTCGGGTGCAAAGTGCTTTGTCCTCACCAGAACTTAGTGATGTTGCAGGGGATTCTGCTGTAGGGAGGTAGTCCAGGGGTATCTTTTCTGTTTGAAAAGATAGATATCAGTTTTCTGAATAGCTGTGTTATTAATGTTTTACAGTTGGCTAGAGGAGCTCGGTAAGGTCTTGATGCTATTGTCATCAGAGCCTTCATTTCAGAAGAACCAGTGGCTTAGAGACCTATTTTTAAGTTATGCTTATAACTCCTTTTGGGTTATCAAAATCAGGGTAGCATAATCCTAGCATAAGAAGAAAATTAGCCATAGGGTCTGTTAAATTATGTTCTTGAAAATCAGTTCCCTTCAGTCCTGATTCTGTCATCAGCCCTTGTGTAGAACAACTGCTCCCTCTGCAACTGACTGACTGAAAGCACTAAACTTAGTTGCTTACTAAGAGATTTGATAGCGGGGTTTGAGAACTTGAAACTCTTGTCTATTTGTTGTTATTGGATGTATTATTCCCCAATACCTACTTCATCTTTCTTTCAAAACCAGATCTTGAAAACTCCAGGACGAAGATGAGGAGCGTGGTGTCAGTTCGAGAGGGCCAGGGAGTTGTGTTGCTCTGTGGACCACCCCCCCGGGCAGGAGGTAAGGGACTTCCAGGCTCCATGCTTCAGTCAGAGCTGATTGACTCTAAAGTGGTCTATCTCCCTGGAAATGCAGGAGAGGAAGAATGAAACCTGATTTCTGAATAAATATAGAGAGAAAACAAAGTCAAAAGGGGAGGAAAGTACTTAGGAGGTTTTACTTTTATCTTGAAATGCCTTTCTAGCTCCCAGTAATTTCTGTGCACTTAACATGTCTGATTTTTATGATATTTCCAGTACTTAATTGAGTATCTTCTGGAGTTAAATTCTGCCCAATTTGACAATTGCTGAGCCTCAATGAATCTGGTTTTCTCTGACTAGATGATTGCAAAGAGTAGACTGTCTTTAATGACTGTAGTATCTGCCTGTTTTCTTGCAGTCAAGATGTCTGTTAGTGTAATGTAGTGATACTGAAATAATCTAAAAACACTGCTGTCTTGAGGTGGGTAAGAAAACTGAACATATGTATGTATTTGTGATTGACTAAAAGTTGCAAGAATTTTATCATTCGTTCTGCATCTTCAGTCTTTGAGTAATTGCTATTGAGCCACAAGTAATATTTGAAAGTAACTGATTTTATTTGTTTTTAATTGATATGGAGTCTCATTATTGAAGGACTGTGAAGTTAAACATTACATTTGATTGTAAAGACAAGGTAATATAAGCTAAACATTCAATATCATAATATAGGTATTGTGGCTGCTTCTGTTTGGCAGAGTCCAGGCAGACACAGCCATAAAGTGGCAATTTTACAACTGTCTGAGCTTGCAGAATTTTTCTCTCTAAACTGATCCATACTCTTAAATCATCTTTATAGCCTTACAACAGCTTTGTCTTTTCAGCTGCTGAGAAAATGGGTCATTCTCCCAGCTTTCTATAAGAATTAGAATGATTAAATTTTGCTTCTATATGCAGTCCAAGGTCTGAATTACCCCAGCCATTCTTATACTCACATCCCTTGCGTGGCTGTGCACCCAGAGGTGATTGCCAAACTGGCTGCAGCTCTGCCTGACTCCTGTAGTGTTTGTCTGAGGTGTTAAACAGGAGATGAGACAAAACATGCTCATACTGCTAAGAACAGTGGTTCAAGTCAGTGTGTGGAAGAGGTGAGAATTTCTTTTGCAGTCAGCAGATGGGATATGATTGACACCCCCCACGCTAATTGTGTTATTCATGCAAAAAAAAGAATTGCTGAGGGCTCCCTGAATTATCAAGTAGACTTGAGGATTGCTGTAAGAATTATGTAAAATCCTTGTATTTGTTCTGAGAGTTGGAGAATTAACCATCAAAGTTTTCAGGAGATGTGGAGCAAGGTGGGGAAAAAAAAAATCCTTCCTCTTCTGTCTTCACTAAAATAAACCTATAGCACAGTGACATCAAGCATAAAGTACCTCTAGATCTGGCACAGCAGGATGCAGGTTGGTAAGTTGTAGATAAAATACCCATCTGTTAAGCAGAAGTAGTTTGTTAGGAATAGCAGGGGTGGGTTAGGAACAGCTGATGTGGCCTGAGGGCTGTTCAGCCCTTTCCAGATCAGTGAGCTGATTATTTTTTATTCCCTTTGAGCTATCAAATAATTTCAGACAATACTAATTCTAAAAACCTTCTCAAATACCTTGTTTTCTCTTCCCCTTTAGTCCCTGAAATGCTCTTCTTTTGTCTTCTGTTGTGTTGTGCAGTTTCTAAGTTCTCGCTATCTTAATTGCACTTATTTCTTACCTTCTCTACAAGGAGTCTTCAGGAAGAGACTCAATTAAATTGTGATTATTCCTCCATATACAGCATTCCAGTTACAACAGAAGCCAATGTTTGTCCCAGAAGAAATACCAGCTCATAGTATGGAAAAAGGAAATTGCTTCCCTTCTACAACTTGTATTTTTTTTTCTTTGCTTATCTTAGCCACAGATACTCACATAAGTAATAGAATTATCCCCTTGCAGTGGGCAGCAAATTATTCATGCAGCTAATGGTACTTTTGTCCTTTTGGAGTTTGCAGTTCCAGTTCCATCAGGGTATGGACATCTACAATTTAAAGCAACAATGAAACTCCATTTAACTTCATACACATCAGCTTGTCTGCTGAGTTTGTATTTTAGCTTTGTTTCTGTGGTGGCTGTTAGGAAAGGAATACATTGTCCAGTATTTCCACAAATCCATTTTATGTTTCTGTCCTTAAACATGAGCTGTATCAGAATATTTTCTTAAGATTTAGCATATTTTCCCTTTTTGGCATTCCCTTTTTTAGCAGTCTTGTTTGAGATTTACTGAATGGGAGATTCAATAAATGGTTGGCTTTGTGTGTGGAGACTTCCCCCAAATAGCTTTCTAATTCAACTCTTTGTTATGTTAGATAATGCAAGTGATGTTATAATTGAGCAGTGATTTTTGGATAATTCAGATGGTCATCTGTCACCATTCTGCATGACCATACTTCTGCATGTCATTTTAATTCTGTTACAGAGGCCCTGTTAAAATACTCTTGTTTTTTCCACAAATCAGTAAATCATCTCACCCATGCACTCAAAAGATAAAATGACATCTAAAATTGATTTATGTAAATCTTCTGCTATCTTTTTCAATTGTTTTAATCATCAGCTTCTGCTGAACTCTCTACAGCTATTTGTACTGTGTTCCTGTTAGGTCTTTGGGTTTAAAGGTTTGTTGGTATAACAAACATCTCAACAAATAAAACTTAATATTAGACACACTTAACATGCAGCTGGTTAAAAAAAACATTCATGCAATGCTAATTTTTCTCCATTCTGCCAAGAATGGAAAAGGCTAGACATATGGAGATCTAAAAATGATTTTTCTCTCCTATTGATTTTGCTCCAAAATCAGTATCTAAGGAGCGACAAAGCCTCGAGTAAAGCAAATCCACAAGTTCCTTTAGGGCTTTACCTACTGTTACTACTCTGAATATCTTGATTATCATGTTGCTTGTCCTCAGCTGCTATTTCTATTTGCTAGGTATTGATTTTTATTTGTTTAGTGCAGTTAGTTTTACAAAACTGATGTTAATTTTGGGTTTATGAGGTATATTCTGCTCTTTAGGAAAGGAGGAAGCAATGAGGGAAAGTCCTTTTCTGTTGTCTTGTGGTGCTTTCAGGGCTGCTTAATATACAGAGAAAAAGGTGATTTTTTTGATGGTAAAGTGAAGATTTGCTTCATGGTTTTTTCAGACATTGCAAAGAGTTCAGGCTTGCCTGGAACTGCTAAGCATTAGTTTTATATTGGTGGATATACTCCCTGTTACCTTGTGACTATGTGGAATCTGACCATAGCCAGCAAGAACTTAAAGTGAATGGCAGGAATGTTGTGGAGCTGAGAAGCTGTTGCTTGGAAATTGGAAGGAAATTCTGTCTTATATTCATGATTAGCCTCATGTGTCTGTGCTCCTGCTTCAAGCAATATGGCAAGAATATTTCTTCATAGGTAAAGCAGCAAGAGTATGTTTTTCCCTCTTACTGTCTTGCCCTCATAAATGTGGACTTAATCAATAAATGAGACTGGTTTTGAAGGCTAGGGATCATTTTAGCTTACAGCAAATATTGTGATGTGCTAATAACAAATGATATTAGATCATGGAAAGATAGGATCCCTATTTATTGCTCACTGTTGGGTATGACAAATCATTCAGACAATGTCATGTCTGTTGCAAATTAGTGTTTAGACTTGCAAATTTTTGCTCATGTCTCTTGTATTGCCATTTGGAGACCTGCAAGTTGTAGCAGGACTGTGCTTCATGAATAGTGTGACATGGAAAGTATCTCATGTGCCAGAAATATTTTGATGCTTTGATTATTTCTTTTCTGCAGCTCTTGAATATTAACATGCTGTTTTTTCAGGGAACTATAAATTTGAATTGATCTTACTTGTTTGGCTTTGGAAACATTTCATACCCTTAAAGCAAAACCAAACTGTCTGTGCTCCAGTATATGATTTCTACTGCCCCTCAGTGTGTTTTCAGGAGGTGGAAAGCATCATGGTTTTGCATCTCAACTCTTTGCTTTTTGTTGCATATTGTGGATGACACTTATCTGGATATGAGCAATAAATCATATTTGCAGTAGGCACATTATTAGATTTTTGCCCAAAAAATGCATTCTAAGGAGAATAGTATGTGGAATACTGTTAAAGCAATGGCCTTAAAAATGGTTCCACAGAGCTGTTCTCAATCTGCCAGGGAGCAATGGTATTTTTATTTAAAAATATATTTTGCAGTAGTCCTGCTGGTGTCATCATCATCATCTGCACAAATTTCAGCTGACAGTTTGAAATCAAATGGTACCCAGGAGACACTTCTATTTGTCCATATGAGGGACAATAATACACATTCACAGCTGGATTTTACAATGATTTGTCTGCCAGAGCATTATTTTCACCACCAATAACAAACTGGTGCTACAGAGACACTGTGTGCTCTGTCCTTTTTCAAATGCAGTCTTCCTAAAGCACTTTTTCCTGTGATAAGTCTGTGTTCCAGGTTGAATTAAGCCCAACTAAAATTAGACTATCCTCACTTATGTTTTTACAACATCTTAAGCTAGGGTAGAGGTGTACCTCTGGCCTAAGAAACTTTGTTCCAGTTTGGAAAAGAGCAAACTGGCCAAGCAAGGTATCACTCCAAGATCTTACAGAACTCCTTAACTCTATGTTTCATCAGTGACACTGGTATGAATATATTAATATATCTATTTCTTTATATTTTATTCTTTTATTATTGGTTTTCTATCCCTTCTCTGAGCCTTAGTTTGAGATCTATCTAGATGCTGAAGGGTAGCTTGACAGCCAGGCAGTCAGTAGAGCAAAATGCCTGAAAACATCTATAATCAGTAATATTAGCTCTTGTAATTTTTGCACTGCATCTGGAATACTCATTGCAAAATGATTATTGGAGTACTGCAGCTTTTTATCACTTTGTTCTTTTAAGGGAAGATTCTAGCCATCAATCACTCATGTATTTAATTTAAGTAGAATTCCCAGGTATACAAGTCAGTAAAATCTCATTATTTTAAAGCTAGATTAGTCTTCTCATTAGTGTGAGATGAGAACATACCAGAACCTGTAGTCTGTGAGTCTGCAGTGAGAGGTACAGTTTCACCTAGAACCAAAGGAGGAGTTTTGTATAATACTGATCAGCTCCTGCTGCCTGCAGTGCATTTGGTTTCCACTACAGAGTCACTAAGTTGAGCACATGCTGTAGTAGAATGTATAATGTAGGATGTTGTGGGAGAGAGCAAACTAAAGCAAACTTTTGTGAGAGTGAAACTGCATAAGCTTCATCAGCCAAATGCATGGAGGCACTTCAGAAGATGTGAAAGTCTATGAGATGTGCACTTTATGGCTGATACCTCCTCTCTTCAGCTCTCTTTCTTGAACCTGAATATGAACTGAAAGAGGGAGCACTATGGGATAAGAGTCTTTTAGTGAGAAACTGCCTCTTGGTGGTGGGGTATCTGTTGGAATAAGGGGTGGAAAGAATGAGGGAGAGGTAGATTAGGAAGAACCAAATTGCAAGGAAGAAAAGTTCAGATTGAACTTTTTCACTTAGCTATTCCCAGGTGTCTCAAGTATGCCTTGGGGGAAAAGGAGGAGAAAATGGGAGAAAATAACTGAGTTGAGCCCTCTACTGAGGTTATTTTTATCCCTAAATTGTTGCTGTGGGGTTTTTCTCCTCCAACTATTTATTATATTCTCTGCTAAAATATTTGAGCTTTTCTTTGGAAACAGGATAATTGATTAGGAAGAGGCAGGAGGGAGATGGCTGCAGTCCCAGCACACAGTCATAGCTGATCATTACTCTCCTAACGAGGACTGAAAGTAATCTTTGTTTTTCACAGGGGTTTACCAAGTACCTTCTTCTAAATGAGGGCAAGCTTACCAAATGAAATTTGTCACTAATTACTACTTCCACCTATAAAGATTAGTACATTCCTTTGGAAATTTACTCTTGGGTATTTCCATTAGTTTCCCTTAGTTTATCTCCTTAATATTTAGCATTCAGAAGAAATCAGATGTGTTTCAGTTGAGCAATAAACGAAACTATCATCTTTCTAGACTCAAAATTATTATAGGCAGGAAGCAATTTCAAGTACTTTCAACTCTTGGAAAAGCACAACAGTGTTGTTAGAAATGCTCCCAGCAATTAACTGTAAAGTTCTAGGGAGGTGATTAAAAGAACAATTTGTCATTTGAAATGGATAAGGCTAATGGCTATGTATTTAAATACTGCTTCCTAAAGCAGTTTCATACTTTTCTGCATACTTCCAGAGCACAAATGATTTGATCAGAGCAAGTACACTTGGAATGACACAGCTAGTCTGAAACAATTAGTTCAGAAATGTGATAAAGAGAAACTAATCCATCATCCAGCACAGCTAGAGGGGAAACCAAATTGGGTTGTTATTCAGCACTGGAACCCAAATGTAGAAAAGCATTTTGTTAGACTCTCCCATTAGCATCAGAACTTCCTTGGGAGCACCAAAGTTAAGGAGCAGGCTGGAATTACAAGGTCACATTAGGTTTTCAACCTTAACACTAGCTAAAGGTCAAATCCCATGTGTGACAGGAGAGAGGGGAGGAGAAGACAGACAGCAGGCAAGGCCATATTGCCAAGCTGCTTTTCAAGGGGCTGTGCTGTTTAAAGATATACTTCCTAGGAGGTTTGGGGATTATTTTTGTGTATGTGTGGTATCAATAAAGAAGTAATGCTGCTGGTCTTGAACATCTGTGTTTCCCAAGGATGAATGTAGAAATCACAGAATAGTTAAGGTTGGAAGGGACCACCAGAGAGCTCATCTAGTCCAACTTCCCTGCTCTAGCAGGGCCCCCTAGAGCACATTACTTAAGATTGTGTGCAGACAGGTTTTGAATCTCCCCAGAGAAGGAGACTCCACAGCCTCTCTGGGAAGCCTGGTCCAGGGCTCTGGCACTCTCACAGCAAACAAGTTCTTCCTCGTGTTTAGGTGGAACTTCCCGAGTTCCAGTCTGTACCTGTTGTCTCCCATCCTATTGCTTGGCACCATCGAGAAGAGCCTGGCTCCATCCTCTTGCTTATGTTTTAATGACAGTGATGTGCTTTGGTTTTGATGCTGCCTTGAAAGACTTAGAAAAACTCTACAAATTGTTGAGTATAGAGAGACAGACCTTTAATGAGCTAGTTTAAACCAGCTTTGTCACTACTGGCAGCTGTGTAAAGATAACCAGCTGATTTTTGTGGTAGCTCCTTGGCCAGTCCATGGTTGTGGTGGAGGTAAAAGGGCAGTAGAGAAAAATACAATTCATGTTGTGTACCTGTTTAAGGAATTGCATCTTTTTACATCACATCAGCTCATTTCAGAATCAAAAAATGAGTGGACTCTTACCATATTCCATTTAAAAATGAAAATTAGGAGTTAGCCTGAAGTAGAAACCTTGCAATTTCAGCTAAAACATTTCAATATCCTCATTAAATGTGCAGATTGAAATTGCAAGATATTACATAGGTCTCTTGCACTGCTCTCATTGTTTGGGGTTATTCCATACACAGAAGTTGCATGCCTAATTACCTGCACAGCATGCTGAAAATTGATCTTTTATATTTTATCTACAAAATAATTCAACTTTTGTGCCAAAAAGATTAATGGAATACATTAGTTTCAAATCAGGGTGTTTCCATTATACTGTGAAATAAAATGAGTTTCTTGGGATACATTCTTCACTTTTTGTAGCTGGACTCAGATTCCCATCCCAGCACACAATTTACATTTTGTATAAACAAAAATATCTTCAGCCAAACCCAGAGTTATTCTGAAGAGTTTAGGGGCAATTTCAGAAGCATTTCTAAATCTCCAAACCTTTCTCCTCAAGTTGGGAAAATGTTGCAGCTATTTTAACCAGATGTTGTCTCACCTGACTACTCGTGGCCACAACTGAAGCCCTCTTACAGAGGTTTGTTTTGTGATTGTCATTATATTTATATAGCAAACATCAACAAAAAGTAAACTCTCAACCTACAGTTTATAGGGAGCTTGTGCTCTGAAGTGTGACTGCAGCTTTTGGAAACAGCTAAAGACTTCTGCATTATTAGTGATACAGCTACTTCCATGCAAAGGATTCAGGATGCCCTTTGGAAATACATAGTTTGAGCTTTGTTTTGTTTTTCCCAGCTGAATATATTTAAGAGACTTTTTGGTTTCTAGGCAATTAATGTGCTCAAGAATATGCCCTAAAACCCTGAAATGATTTACACTTTATTTTCAATAAAATTCTGAAGAGTTTTTTCGTTGTCAAAACAATATCATTTTTGACATTATAGTATCCAGTTTACATATGTTAGAGGATCCCATATTGGGAGAACACAAACCTTGTCATATGAATACACTACAAAAGATTTTTATTTGTAAAAGAGCCTTTGGTGTTTGCCAAAAAATGAGAATTTTTTGTTTTGTCTTTTCCTGCTGAAGCTCAGGCACCAAGAACAGCCTTGCAGCTGCTTGTGCTGGCTTGCTGAAGGAAGGACAGATTACTAGAGGCAATGAACTAAGTGGAATAAAGTAGCTAGTTTGCCCAAGTAAGAAAAGAAAAGTAGTTAATAAGTCTGAAGGAAGTGTATGAGAGATAAAATGCATTATACCCCCTGGGGCACTTGCATCCATGACCTAAGCCCATCCTGGTGGAACCCTCTAAGGATTAGGCTGCTGTGAACTAAGGGCAGTTTACAAGGGTAAGAGACTTCCCTAGGAGTTTAATGCACTTTTACCTCATGCAGCTTTCCTACTTTTAAATAATTTATTTGCACTTTCCTAGTGGTTCCTGTGCAGGCAGAGGTACAGAGCTGTCCTCAGCAGTGTTGACAAATGAACATTTCTGTGTGGCTGCCCCACAAAGCCATACCTGATTGTTTTGTGTCTGTGCCATTAGAGCTTATTTCTTCCTGAGTGATGCTCATCCACCAAGTGAGAAGCTTTTCTCCAGTTTGTCATTTCATCACAGTTTGAGCTGAAACTGGGCCAAATGATGAACTAATTGCTTTCTTCCTTAATTAAGGAATCTGTCATTATCCTCTCAAATCAGTCTTACTTATCCATTACTTTTAACTCAGAAGTAAAAATCAAAATAGCTGCTTGCTTCAGATTTCCATGTCTTTAATTGCAGTTTATGTCACTGCTGAATTTTGCCTGATTACTTTCTTGCAGACAGGTTTTTTTGAAAGCCAGTTACCATCCTGCAGATTAGGCAGAGTGCCAGTTGCAGCCAGAAGATACCACGATATGTCAACTTCCCCTTCTACCTCTATTACAGCTTATTCTAAAACCTGAATTGGAGAGCTGTATGAAATAATATAGATTTGAGGGTCAATGACTTCTTGTCATTAAAGAATAAAACATAAACCTCTAACTATAGTTTAGTCAGCTAGATGCACTCAAAATCAAGTGGTTTTGTTCCTTTTCAGGATTATTGATGGAAACATCAGCTTCACTATATTTGTTTGAGAACAGTATTGTTCACATCATTTACTTTTGACTGTTTTGGGAATCTCATTCAGGTATGGATCCTGGGGCTAGTAGATACACAATAAGCAAGTGATAGGAGTGATGGTCCAGAGCAAAGGGAGCAAGAGCTGACCTGAAGAACTGGTGCATTTAGTGGATAAAATAAACTTTAGAAATTGTCTTTGTAAGCAATTTTTAATTGAACACTTAGTTGCAGGAAGTGCCTAGAACTCTCTGAGCATGCTGAGTGTGGCTTGGAGGCTGCAGAGTAAATAATAATCAAATAATGCAAAATAAAGAGAAGCTGCCAACCAAGATGTAGTAAACAAATAAAAATTGAGTAATAACTGTAATTTCCAATACCTTATCCATGTATGGTCACCAAATAAGGAGAAAATGCATTGGAAAGCAAAAGCTAAGATCTCTGAGGAAGCCCAGGAGAGACATATTACTTCCATTTATAACAGAAAATCAAGTGAAAACTTGTAATTGACAGAAAGGGAGTAAGTTTATGTCCCTTGGGGTGCCTGAGGATCAGCAACAGGCAAAGAGTGTAAACATAATAAATCACAGAACAAGTTGTTTAATATGAATTTTTTGGGGGAAAATCAGAATACAATTCTGTAAAGGACAATAAATATAAAATGAGATATTGGCTGTGAGGCACTGGTGAAGAAAACCCCCTACTCTTTTTATTTTTTTTAAGAGAGTTGATGAAAATATATGTTGAATGGGAAATTAGGTTTCCAGGAGTGCTTATTCATAAGCTGTTGAAGGATCCAATTAAACTGGAATACACTTTGTGTGGCTCTCACAATCATAATGACTGATCTCAGTGACTTTACTCTTGACTTAACCACATATAATAGGAACGAAACCAAGCTGCTCATTTTCCTGCTGCATACCCAAATCTGTCCTTCCCCTTTAAATGTTTTCAGATGTCTTTTTTTTCTTCTTTTATTTGAGAGAAAAACATAAAAATAAAATCTTGAACTAAGGAAAACAAGTAGGTCAATAAATACCAGAACCAGTAAAGCCTGGCTTCCCACACAGAATCATTAAGGTTGGAAGAGACCTCTAAGATCATCAAGTCCAACCAGCAACCTGTCACCACCATGCCTGGGTAGCCTGTACCAATGTCTAACAGCTCTTTCTGTGAAGAAATTCTTCCTGATGTCCAATCTAAACCTCTCCTGATGTAACTGGAGACCATGACACTTTTGTGTCTGAGTTTGATGTAGAGCAGAAAATAATTATTTTTTTTTCTTGCTGTTCCTGAACTGATACCTAACTTGGTCTGCAGCCTATCCCTCAGCCTTGTGGTCACTGTCTTCATCCAGCTGCTTATTTTCTGGTCTTTCCCATTTAGTAAGACCATACACTCTTTGCTGTCAGAGGTCATAGGCCCCTTGAAACTCTTCAGGTGTGCTCTTCCTCTCCTTTTCTTATTATTCCCTGCTGTGCTTACTCAACAAACCCTCTCCATTCAACAGAAAGCCATTGACACCTACACCTTGGTATTTGTGCTAGAAGATAGGAGAATAGCTGTACAGGATATCTTTTTGTTGCCTGTATGGATATTATTTGGCTTGTATTTGACACCCAGGGCACATCTCAAAAGCCTTTCTGAAGTCAAGCTAGATCATGGAGTTTTACTTTCCACTGCACTACCTATTCTATCTTTTCTGGCAAATCCTTGTTGGCCTTCCTTAAACTAAAGACACCTCTCATGTTAGGTAGGAGGGAACTACTAGTGAAAGCCATTGTTTGACTTGAGGAGACATGCTGCAAGTCCAGAAGGGTAGATGCCTGTTTTCAACAGTAAAATATTCCAAATATGACAAAAGTTTAACTCTTGAGAAAAGTCCTGACACTGTTAATTGTTCATCTACACTGCTCTGACAAAATTACATTAATGGAAGGAGTTTAAATATTGATAGAAGAAAATTAAATGCAATTATGATAAGCCATCTCACTTGATGCCCTTTTTGCATTACCCATAAATATTTTAATAATTTCGTTTATTACTGTGGGGTTTTTCTTCCTTTTTTTTTTATCTGCACAGTCCTACCTTGTGTGAAGTTGTCCTTTTGGCTCCGTGCTTTCCTGGGTACATACTCTTCCTCAACTGGGAAAGGTGGGAAAGTGCCTGCTCTCCATTTCATGACTGCATCCCAATTTATGCACTTCCAAATGAAACCTGTGCAGAAAGGGATGATCTCCACTTTGTACTGGCAAAATGCTACAAGATATTTTAGCATGGAGGCAGGTCAATCAAGCTATAATCATCTCTAATTAGCACTTGCAGAAGCTATAATCTTTTTATAAACTTTCGGCTGAGCAGCACTTGGTTGAGAAATTATTTCTTGCCTGGAAAACCATTAAAAATTAATTTCCTTTGATTCTGTGGGATATAAATGAGACAAGCACGTGGCCTCACACAGGAAGGGGTTTTTGCCAATTAAAATTGGACACACAGAGCTCAGTGGTATTGAGAAGAAAACAAATTCTAAGGCAGGTTTTGCCAAATCTCTTAGTTTATCTCTTGAAGAGTGGCTTTCAAAGTGCACTAATGAAGGGTAGTGAGGGCTGCTTTGCCATATCATACAGAGATTTTTATATGGAAAAAAATAGTTTTGCTGTGTGGTGAACCCTACTGGGAGTTTATGCTTCTTTAACATTCCTCACTTGCATGCTCCTGTACTGTTTCTGTCTGTTAAGTATTGAGCTGAGCTGTTAAGTACCTACTGAATGGATAACGTTTCTATTAGCAAAGTTTGGTCTGATTCTTTTGCTGTCTGTTCCTAACTGTGCATTTTAAGTCTTAAAAATAGATAAAAAACATAGTGTTCTGTAAAGCACTTTGAATTCCTTTCACCCTTTTCTTCTGCTGGAGGATATAAAAAAATGGCTTGGTTTGCCTTTTTAATTTTAGGTTTTCCTGGTTTCTGGTACTTATTCAAATTTATGTTTCTTAGTCATTGATCCTCTTTGTTTCATGATATTCTCTTGTATCTAAGACAATGTTGTAAAGCATAGAAGTAATACCAACTGGACTTTAAAGGAAAAAGATCTGACAAACCTCACCAAACATCTTCATTTCTTTTTGATTATCAACTAGAGTTGTCATTTGCTTGGATCTTCAATGAATATCCCTCCTTTGTGCAAGAGGACAGTCGGCGATTCGTGTCTCAAGAGACTGGTCACCTCTACATAGCCAAAGTGGAACCCTCGGACGTAGGAAACTACACCTGCGTTGTAACCAGCACCGTGACCAACAGCCAAGTGCTCGGGTCCCCGACTCCTCTAGTGCTGCGCACGGATGGTAGGACTTCTGCCCCATGGGTACAGAGCATAGCTGGTCCTCAGGGAATGGTTTGGTCTCTCCCAGTGTAGCCTTTGGTGCTTTCTCAGAATAGTGGTTGCTGTATAAGACGAGAAACTGTTTTGTGTTGCATGCTCCTCTTCCTTTCCTGAGTCTGACTGATTTCACTGGCAGGTCCCTGTGCTTCTCTTTATGAACAGAGTGCCAGGGAAATAAACTTGGGTTTGAATGTAATTGCAGAATCGCCAGACTTGGAAGGGACCTTAAAGATCATCTAGTTCCAACTTCCCTGCCATGGGCAGGGACACCTTCCACTAGATCAGGTTGCCCAGAGCCCCATCCAGCCTGGCCTTAAAAGCTTCCAGGGATGAGGCTTCCACAATCTCTCTAGGCAACCTGTTCCAGCGTCTAACCACCCTCATGGTGAAGAACTTCCTCTTAATCTAAATCTACCCTCCTCTAGTTTGGATCCATTTCCCTTGCTTCTATCACTGCCTGATATCCTAAAAAGTCCCTCACCAGCTTTCTTGTAGCCCCCTTCAGATACTTGAAGGCCACAATAAGGTCTCCTTGGAGCCTTCTCTTCTTCAGACCGAACAACCCCAACTCTCAGCCTGTCCTTGTAGCAGAGGTGCTGCGGTCCTCTGAGCATTCTCCTGGCCCTTCTCTGGACAAGGTCCAGCACTTCCATATCCCTCTTGGTACAGGGGCTCCAGAACTGGATGCAGTGTTCTAGGTGGGGTCTATATGTGTTGTAATGCTAAAGAGAGAAAAAAGACTTTAAAAACTACCTTACTCAATTCTGTCATGCAGGTGTGATGGGAGAATATGAACCCAAAATAGAAGTTCAGTTTCCTGAGACACTTCCTGCAGCTAAAGGCTCAACAGTGAAGCTAGAATGCTTCGCACTAGGAAAGTAAGTTTTTGGCTTCACGCGTACTGAATGTTGAAGCACCTTAGGGTTGATCTGCACAAGAGCTGTGGAATTCTGGCAGTACTTTTGGCTGTGTTTTCTAAAGACTCTATTTTAATCATTACAATTATTGCCTTGGAATAAGAGAGCAGAGAGTCTTTGATTTTGTTCAGAATTGGAATGTATATGTTGGCAACACAGGAATTTACATTTCATTTCAAATTACCTTGAATAAGATCAGTGTTATTTTGCATATATCCTTTGACCTTGCTCTGTTTTCTTTGTGTATAATGAAATGTTGTTGAAGTCTGCCAGAATTCTGTCTAAATGTTACTGTTAAATGGACTCGATGCTTTCATAATATTGTTCTTCCTTTATAGCTGCAATAAAGATTAAAATGCATTCCTCCTCTAAATGATATTTCACACACAATTGATATCTTTTCTCTTTCACAAATGATCTGAGAATGCATTTATGTTTCTGTAAATGTATTTACTTACCACTTTGTGGTTTGTTTGCAGGCAGTTTTGTCAGGTGTTCATAATTTCGAGTGCCAGAGTGATAATCACATACTATTGCTTAGGTTGTCAGCTAGGTGAGTGGAGGTTTTAAAATCAGAGAATCAGTGGCTGTTGTAGGATGGGAGTTTCAAAAGACTTGCCTTGATTCTTCTTCCATGGAAGTCAATGATAAATCTCACCCATCTTCAGGGGAGGCCAGTGCTGATTTACAAGAAATTTAGCAGTCACTGAACATTTGCACAGATGTTAATGAAAAGTTTGATACCACAGATTATAGCATGTGAACCAGAACAGTACGTGCAGATCAGTTGCCATAGTGTCTGACCATCTGTCATGAACAGTATGAGTGCCACTTCTAACACAAGCTTCTGGTCACTTCTGAGTTTAATTGTATGTTTAAGTTTCTAATTACTATCAAGTACTTTAAGCAAAGCTCTTTAAAATCCCATTATTTTCTTTTTAGCCCTGTGCCTCAGATTAACTGGAGAAGAACTGATGGTATACCATTTCCAAGTAAAATAAAGCTGAGGAAATCCAATGGCATGATTGAAATACCTAATTTCCAGCAGGAGGATGCAGGACTGTATGAATGTATTACTGAAAACTCAAGAGGGAAAAACATTGCAAGAGGACGGCTCACCTACTATGGTAGGAAACTTTTCCTTTTTCTCTCCCACTCTTCTGTCCACATGAAATATAAACCACTCTAGGGTACTTCAGGGTTTATAGCTTCTGCAATACCATCAGGCATTTGTGTTTAAAAATCCATGGCAGAGAATGAGAACATCTGCACCAGGTTTTTGCATAGCTCTTGTGAGAAATGCCCAGGCTGAAAGGGGTTGCTAAGACTAGTGTAGAAAGTGCTTGTGCTTATTCTTCTGCTATGGAAAGACATTTTGTTTAAAACATTGCTACTGCTCCGTTGGTGAAACCTTAGATTTTCAGTCAATTGAATTTATTTGGAGGATCATTTAGACCTCACATTTACAGGAAATACAAATTTTGTATTGCTTTAGGCAAAGATTACTGAGGGATGTTGTCAATCCTTTGCTTTCAAAATGGCCAGTTTTATTTTAAATGGGTAAATAAATGAGAGAATATAATCCAGCATAGGAAATGAAATAATATGAAATTTAATAGCTGGAAACAGACAGTGTCTCTTGTGCATTTAAGGCTATAGAGTAAAATGAATATCAGCAAAGCACATTGGTGGTGTTTTAAAGCTAGAGTGATTTGCAGCAAAGTGGTAATTGACAATTTTTGTTAAAGCTAGATCTCAGCAAATATAATTTTCTTTAGGTAAAAGGCAATGTTAAGGAGTGTTTCAGACTGTGCTTTGGAATGCTCTTCCTCATGTAGGAGTACTTGAGCAAAGATTTTTTTACAGTCGTGTACAAAAGCATGGAGCAGAGCTGCTATGCAGCTTCAAGCCAGTGTTCTTTCTCTTTCCTACTTCTGTATGGGAAGCTGCTCTTTACTAGGACATAGTGCTGCAGTGTGGATTGAAATCAATGGAGATTTTAATTGCAGGCACAACAGATTTTGTAAGGGAGAAGGAAAAGAGACTTCTACCTCCACTCCACTTCCAAAGTAATAGTTACACTGAATCAATGCCCCCTCAGTGGAAATGCTCCAGATTGGGTTGTTGAGAGACTTTGAGCAAGCTGAATTTTCCATATACCAGTTGTAATGATGACTTTTTGAGGGATCCTATGAATAACATAGGGAGAAAGATCTTGCATGCTTCATCTGCCAGTGTCATCTGTCATTCTAAATCTGGCACTATGCATTTGAGGTTATAAAATTGCTTTTATTCCCTCTTGAAAGTTTCAAGTAAATGGTGGTTTGTGTGTCAGTTTGGCTTACTATTCCTATTCCAGTTTTAAATCAGGGCAGTTGGAACACACATCAATGTAAACTATGTATAAAACCCAGTAGATTTGTTCATTAGTTCTTGTAATGCAGTTGTGGGCAATCTAGAGCTATTTGACCTGCTTCTAGGTTTGCTTTGCTCATTGAAGGACCCAGAACTGAAATGAAGGATGCTGCTAATCAATAAATGTAAGCAAGCTGCAGTTGTGTGACAAGTAAATCAGTGTGAACATACTCATTATAAATCCAGAAAGGGATTTGAGCCCTCAGACAGAGTTCATATTCTAAAATAAATGTCTGCCCATATTGGAGTCACCCCTAATATGGATATTTAGACTAAAAAGAATAATGAGACCTGTAATGGCTTTAATGATGCTCCAGCTGTTTAATTTCATTTGTTCTGCTTAATGAAACACATTCTGCAGAATTAAGTGGATTTAAGGAATCTTTTTTACTTTGTTACTTGCTTTGTTATCACAAAGGCCATGCCAACAAGGCTGTGTTTGGGGGTAGTATCATTTGAAACTTTTTGATGATTTGAAACATTTTCCTTTTGTTTGTGGATTCCAAATGTTCTGTAGCTGAAATGTCTGGTACCACAGCTCAGAGATCTGTCTGCTAAAGATAGTTAACTCTGTGCCACTCAGTCTTCTAATAAAAGATAGATATTTAAAAGCAGATGAGGATTTGGGGGAAATTAATGCAATATGCTAAAGACTTAGAATAAAAAGCATCCATCTGCCAGAAAAAGTACCAGTTCTGGCAATGATGACTCAAACCTGTGTGGTAACGTTCATGGCTGTGGGCTGCTGTTAGAACATTTCACTGCTAGAAGTGTAAGCATTGTCTGCTAATCATATAGAGAAAAATAAGCACATTACAAATGGACAAATTCCTGCTTATTGCAACAGTGAAAACATTTTCTCACCTCAAAAGAACAAAGCATGTTTCTGGCTTATCAAAGAAAGTGTATAAGAAGAGGTGGAGCTAACATTTTCCAAGTTGTCTTAGTGAAATAGTGTTAAAAATATATCTCTTTGGGGGAGAAAAAAGAGACAAAAAACATTCAGCTTGACTGAAAAATAGCTTTTCCTTTCTTTGCAGTTTTTAAAGATTCTTTGAACATGAAACATAAAGTTAGTCCTAAACACAAACTTGAAGTATTTCATTGTTCTGCTGTGAATTCAGACACTCTTATTCTCTGGATTTGTTTTGTGAGGTGAAACTGTAGAATTTAAAATCTGAAAGTTGGGGTTTTCAGTGCATGAATTATTTGATTAAAAAACCACTGTTTTCTCTGCTATCCTGCCTCATTCCAAAAATGGAATTATACTTTTGAAATCACAAAGCACTTGAACATAGGCTCAACTTTAATCATGTCCAGAGTAATTTTCTTAAGAATGCTTATAAATATGTTGGTTTTGGAAATTCTGTACGTGTCTGCAGTTCTCTTCAGAAGAACAAAATAGATGTGGTCTGTTTTGTTGGGTTTTATTTTTAATTTATTGTGGGTTTTGAATAGAACTCTCAACCCACAGTTGGAAGTAGATAATTAAAATAGGTTCTGTAAAGCAGATATTCTGGGTTCTTTCATAACATTACTAACAGACTATTTATCTTCCTTTTTTCCCATGAAGGGCTTTGTCAAGAAAAGCCCAACATCAAATACTCAGTTTATTGTCATTTGTACAGTTACAGCATTTGTTTAATGTCAGTTTTCTCCTCAGGAGTTCAGAATGTGCTAAAAATAGGACAAGATTATCTAACTTTGATTTAATATAAAACTTGAATATATAAATAATTTGCTTTCACTTAATTAGTGTATTCATTTGTCATTGCTTTTAGCCCTTTCCATAAAGAGATAATAGAAGAAGAAAGACTCCATGGAGGTGTTTCATGGCATGAAAAGAAATGAGAAGAGATGAAACAATCATATATTTTTCTATTTTAAGATGCAATAAAACATGCAGCACTGTAGAGATACATGAAACAATAGATTTAAAGTATAATTGAAGAAAATATTTTCTTAATTAGCACATGCTGATTTAACAGACCTTGTGCTTGACAGTACCAAGGTAAAAAATTCTGCTGCTGTTCTGCATTGGTGATCTGTGATAGCAAAGGCAACTTCTCCCCTCCTCCCCCCCAGTAATACATAGACTCTACGGAATTTTTTTAGTATAACAAAAAATACTTGTATTTTTTTATAAGTATTCTGGTAATACACCACCAAAACTATAGAGAAACTGCATTCTTCATGTATGTGGAAGAGCCTCACTGTTCAGAGCTTTTGGCTGATAGCCTGACTGTCTTGTTCATGGAGGTGTCTTCAATAACTACAAAACTCTAAATGATGAAATAATATCAAGGAGTTGCTGAGTTTAGTCAGCCTAGAGTTTAATTGTTGGTGCTGTCTGGTAATTGCCTTGCTACAGAGACAAACTGTTCATCTCCTTTTACATACAAACACCTTCCCCAAGGATGCAGCCATTACCTGTTGCTTGAGAGCATTTTAATTTTTTGAATGGGAGCCTAATAATGGACATCTTCAGGGATGTGTTAGGTGCTTCTCTAGGCCCAGTTTTATCAGAAAAGCCATTCATGCTTGAAGTGACTGAGTTTTGAGGTAAACTAAGGTTCATCACTGCTGTAGGCATCAGTGTGAGTGTCATAGCCTGACTTTCAGATATGCTACCTCGAAAAATGAAGGTCACATTTTCTGGTTGTTTGGGGTGGGTTTTTTCTCTTGAACTATGGAAAGTTCCTTTGGACTCTGATTTATTGGCTACCTGCTGAGCACTCCAAAGGTATTTTCAAAGGAGATTTCCAGCTCAGCTTTCATACTGTAAATTTCAAAGTAAAGATATGTGTAGGAGCAGGCAGCATCTTATGTGTAAGCCCCAATTAGGGACTGTTCTGGAAGAGCTTCCCCTAGTCTTCTGCCTCCAAGCAGAGGTGTTGCAGACCTCAGAACTCTCTGGGAGAGTCATGGGCCTGAAGCTCTGTTTTACCTTCATGCTATTCCTATGGCTTACAGAATTAAAAGAAGATTTTTATTGGAGTCTCCTACTCTGAAGGAAATAATATATAAAAATGTGTTGATGTGCATGGTACCCCACAAGTGATTTACAAATTAGTTCTCAGCACAGCTGCTGACAAGCATCATCTTCTTCAGCCATTGCTTCCAAGGGATTTGTCACAGTCATTCATTGCAGTTGGTCTTCATACATCAGCCCCTGGAAAGAGTCATTGCAAAGGGTTTCTGAAAAGTCTACAAAAATGGCTCTTCCTTTCCTGATGGCCTGCAGGGCTGCCCTGGAAGTGTAATGAAGCAACAGTTGTTTTCTTCAGGAAGACTCTGCCAAGTCTTAATTAGCTGGAAGAAAAGGGTGATCGTAGCCACTAGAAAACATTCTTGAGTCTTCTCACTGTGACACATTGTATGAAGTTACACACCTGCACCACTTCTGGCCTGTGGGACCCTGAGTATTGCAAGGAAGAATTTAGGCAGAAGCAACTGAAGCAAAATACAGGCTGGTGGTTTTCCAGGTGGCTGGCCATGAGGGTGATGGCTAACCTTCTTTAGAAAATCAGTTACCTGCAAGTATTTCCTCCTAAGGGAACTTTATATGAATCTTTCATGAAGACTGCACAGCAAGTTCCTAAGAATTCTTAATGTTATCACACAGTATGGATTCCTGTCACAATCTCAAACCCTGCACTGTAAACTCCATTAAAATTAACTTCCAACCTCTGAACTTGCAGGACATCATCTTTTTTCCATCTCAGTGAAAATATGTTGCCTGTTTGCCTATTCCTTGCTTAAGAAGCTCCGTGAGAGTCATTAGTCTTCCTCCAGGAGCACAGATGTGACAGTGCTGGTGGAACCAGATATTCCAAGGAGGTAAAATTTGCCTAACAGTGTCTAGACCTCAAGAGGAATATAGGTACAGTCAGACAGAGCTCAATAAAAAAGGCAGTGTTGAGGTTGGAAGGTCATGCTCATATCTTGAAGAGAGTATGTAGATCTACACATACATGGCCTCCTGCCTGCACTTTCCTCAGCTGCTGCAACGTGCACATCTTTACCTTGGCTGAGGTTCAGAGTATTCAGTGGAATTGCCCTTGCTTAGCTGCCTTTTCTGGTTTGAACTTGTTAGTTGAATTGTTCATTTTCAAAGAGTTGCTAATACATTGAGAGCCTTTTCTAATGACTCTGAGATGTGGCAAATGAAAAAGAGTATTTTTCTGTCTACTGAATTCCTTTATGAGTAATTTGAAGAGAAAAAGGGCCTTCCTCAAGAAAATCACTAGTGTCTCCACCAACACTCTCTTGTGAATGAACAAGCACCAGAAATTTCTCATGGTATGGCTTAGGAAGCTCTCTTCTGGTCATTCCTGTTTGGAGTTGTCCTGCTCCCATGCTTTCCAAAAAGCCCATACCATGGACACATGGGAAACCCTCCTATGGAGACTGTGTGACATGAAAAGTCCTAAAATGAAGAATTATGTTGTAGACAATGTTTTCCTCGTTAATGGAATTGAAGCCAAGATCTTGAACTTGAAATAGACTGTATTTAACCTACTTTCAAGTGGAGATAGGCAGCAGATGTGAAATATTGCATATGTATGGATCCATCAATAATTCAAGCACTGATGCTTGTTGCATAAATATTTAGGGATGCAAAGTGCAGGAAGAATGCTGACATGGACTCCTGAGCTTTCATCCCCTTGACACATGTGGGGTGAATACACCAAGAGACAATGTGACAAAGCAATGGCTCTTTCTTGAACTCTTTCTTTCCAGTGTTGTAACATGAACTTTCAGATTAAAATTTAAGCAAAATTAAGAGCAGTAAAACAGGATGTTGTCTGACACAAAGATTAGGTTATCCAGTCTTTTAGAGCTGACTTTGGTAAAGAGAGTGCAAAAGTCATAAGGGGCATAAGGGACATGCAAAACAAAAGTTGCTGACAGTGAAACCCTCTTTTGCTAATATTGGTTGGATTCAAAAACCTCCTCAGTTAATATCTGAGTAAGTTCTGTGAGAAGTTAATCCTACCTGTGTATACCTAAATCATAAATAGTACAAGTCCTTGCTGCCATAAGAGCATGGTCCTGCACGTTACCACCTAGAGACCTTATTGCTGCATTGCAGAATATCTGATGGAGAGAAAATTTGTATGCTGGAAAAGAATGAATCTCTTGTAATGAAATTAATACCAACCCTTATTTGAGTGTTGGTCTGCTGGTCTTGTGCCTGTGGCAGTGGAACTGGTTCAGCTCTCAGCTGTGCTGCAGACTTCCCTTCTGGCCATGGGCAAGTCATTCATTTCCCTGGTTGGAATTAATTTTTGGTGCAACTGCACTGTAGAAGGAAGTTCAACAGGAATTAATCTGACCTTCTGTGCTTCCAAAATTTGTCTATTAAATAATGATATTTTCCTGTATTACCTGGGACAACTTTTTTCCCTAGTTGTTCTGATATGAGAGTGTTATGAGATTTTCCTAAATTACCACTTTATGAAAACCTTTAAGGTAATCAGATTGACTCTGGAAGAATCTTTTGCCCTTAGCTATGTATTTGCAACCAAGTTTCGTTTTACTTATCTGTTTTTTCCACATGCAATGTCCAGAATTTATCTTTTCTCAGAGAAATAGCATATATTGAGATTATGAACTTTCTAGTAAATTTAATAAATTAAAATAAAGCTCATACACACGAGCTATGTTGTGTGAAATAGCACTAAAGGAGTAAGCTACTGTTGTCTTTCATGCAGTGATGTTTATTTGCCAAGTGAGCTTTTTTTCTCTTCCCCAAGAAAGCTGTAACAGGTATTTTAAACTCTGCCTTCACAGTGGTAGTTGAATTTTAGGTAACTCTGAAGGATGCATCATATTAATACATCAACATTTTGTTTAAAGGTTAGTGGGGTTTATTGAATTTCTTAAGACCATGTTCTGGTTTGAATCACCCAAATGCTGTGCTAGGATCAATGCTTTCAGAACCAGTCTCCTATGTCCATGTATTCATCCAGTTAAGTACTGACTAGCACTACAGCCCAATTGAAATGGTATTAAGAACCAAGGCTTGCATACCATTGCATTTTTTTATTAGACTTAAAGGATGCTGTTCAGTATTAACTTGATGATTTAGCTACATCAGTTATCACCACTAATTTCTGTGTCTTACATTTACTTCAGAGTTGTGTTGTTTAATCAGTAGTGATTTTAATCTTGGTTTCACCAGTTCAGCTTTAGTCATCTGTAACCTTAATTTTGTTTGAGTTTACAGCTTGTAATAAAAATGTATGAAAGGAACAGTGAGTAGTTTGTTTCATTAGGTGACTTGAAGCAGAACTAGTGAGAACCTTTGTTGGTACAGAGAACTGAAAAGTGCCATGCAAATTAACCCTTTGATTCTCATATGGAATAATAACTTGATAAGGTCTTTGATGTGTGTTTCATCTGCAGCAAAACCTCACTGGATCCAGACAATAAAAGATACTGAAGTTGCTGTAGAGGACACTTTATACTGGGAGTGCAGAGCAAGTGGGAAGCCCAAACCATCATACAGGTGGCTGAAGAATGGAGAACAGCTGTCAATAGAGGTAACATTCTGTTTTGAAAACGTGTTGCTATGTGAAGTTAACAGCACTTCATATTAAGTAGGAGAATTTGCAAAAGTCCATGTAATTAGTGAAGAGAAATACTTGATGCTGGCTTTCATATTGTCAAGAGACTTCAAAAGCTGCAATACCAGAAACACAAATTATGTTGTACAAAAACATCCCAGTTAAAAGCAGATTCATAAGCAGTGATAGAACCATAGAGGTAAGTATGTAAGAAAGGACTGGAGAGGGAAGTTTAATTAAAGTTATACATTAAGATTCATAAATGAGGAATAGGGAACTTAACTTGTTTTGTTATACTTGCTATTAGCATTTCATTAAAGGTAATAAGAAAACATAGTCAAACTTCTTGACAAAAAAAAGGCAAAAATTCCTAGGGTCACCATTACTTGATACAAAGTATGAGATATTAAGAGCTATGTAACATAGGTATTTGCTTTAATACAATTGTTAAAATAAATTAATGGAAAGTAATGCATTTGGTGACAGGGGAAAAAAGAAGCTGTGCTTGGAAAGTGAGATATTTGGTCTCCCAAATCAGAAATGTAGAAAAGCATCTGATACCCATACTGATTTTAATCTCACTGCTTCGTGGAGATAACTGCCTGGTTCAGGTTATCAGGAGTATAAACTATGGGCACTAGCCCATCACAGGAAGGCCTTGGCCAGTGTGTTGTGGTCAGTTTTGGCATTCACAGCTGAAAGAGTGACTGATGAAGTGAATTCAGTGAATGCCTTTTCACAGCCATCTAAGCACTGGAAAACATTTCTTGCCATTCAGGGTGTAATAGTTACATGCTCACTGAAAGGAATGGTAGTGGTTTGTGGACAGGTTAAATGAGGGAGTGCAAAATCTGATCCCAGTGATTTCAGGGCATTGTTACCCTCTTGTACAAAGTCACTGCAGTAGTGTGCTTTTCTTTTTACCTTAGGAACTGCAAAAGTACCTTCTCTCAGTCAGTCTTCCCCTTTCTCCACAACTAAGTATTGGTGTCCGGCCTTCTGGCATGCTGTCAGGGAATAAGTATGGCTTGCTCTGGAAATATTCAAGGACTATAAACTGTAGGACTAACTCTTTGAAAGCCAGTGCTGAGGAGACATCAGAAGAGGAGTTCTCTCCATATAGTGATCAGTTATCTTCAGGTCCTTGACTCCTTGACTGCAGTAATCCTTCTTCTGCTGGGGTTGTTCTTCTTAACTCCCCTTCTTCATAAATAAATCTTTTTGTAAGGAAGAGTAAGAGCAGCAGCTTGGGATGCTAGAGAGAGGATCAAGACATGGAGACTCAGGCCTGCTCCTCTTTGAGATTGTTTTGTCCTTTGTCTAACTGGCTGAGTACCTTGCAATAAACTGGGAGGGGACCTGTCAAGGAATGAGCTGAGCTGTTCTGGCTGCCCACAGATAGCTGGAGTCACCCTGCAGCAAGGCCAATTGTGTTAAGTACATGTCCTTAGAAAAAGGCAGAGTGAGCACCATTGCATCAGGCCTGGTAAACCATGTCCAGATCCAAAAAAAAAAGTCAGAAAATATTTTTGAGCAACTAGATGGTTGTTTTGCCCATTGTAAATCCTCTGGCTTTCCCCAGAGGAGAAGCTCCTTTGGTTTTGGCTTTGTCACTGGTTCCTTTTCTCACCAGTTCAGGCCACTCCATCCCTAAATTAGCCACCTCTTACTGTCATTAATACAGCTTTCCAAGAACAAGCAAGGTGAGAAGATCCCTATACTTTTGTAGCTTTGTCAGCTCTAAGGCACTTAAATATGTGTCTTCAGCTTAATGACTGTTGGATTTTTTTCTGCATAGTATTAGAGAGCTCATTAGCAAATGACATGTGTGAAATCTCTAAATAGCACGAAATGCTAGTGCCATCTGTATAGTTTGGATACTCTGGTCTCTCATGAAAAACCTGGTATGATTTTGTCCTTATTTCTGGGGAAATGTGAAGATATTTGAGATTGCAAAGCATATCTGAAACAGAGCAAGTTTGAAGATGGATTTCATACTTGGTGTTGCCAAGTGTTTGGTCACTGCTGCTGTACTGTGATGCAGTCATGTCACCTACCTTAGAACTGATCTCATGATGATGCTGTTACATTTACCCCATTTATTGTATTGCTGCTGTACTATTTATATTTCTTACTTTAAATTTTCTACAGGAAATATATCATCAATAAAGGTATTTTTCTTAATATTCAGGGAAGGATCCAAATTGAAAATGGTGCACTTACAATATCAAATCTAAATCTGACAGATTCTGGCAGATACCAATGCATAGCTGAAAATAAACATGGTGTCATCTCTTCGAGTGCAGAGCTCAGGGTTGTAGGTAAGATTTTCCTTTTTCACTAAAACACCTGCTGCTCTTTTCCACTCCCCCTCCATCTGCCTCATACTGCACCGTGTCATGATCTCAGATTTAACTCACCTGGATGCTGTCACTGTAATAAACATTTTTGTCAACCTAATATCTTTATCTGTGGTGCTGAGTTGACTCATCTCTTTCCAGAGGATTTGCAGTCCAATTCATTGCTTTAAAACAGAACACAGCTAAATTATTCATTAGGGATGGGGCCTTGGATACAGGCCTAAAGATTAAAACAGCTCATGTGGTCTTGGAGGCAGCGCTGCCTCCGTGCATCAGTCAGAGGCACTCACCTTCTGCACCGTGGCTCCAGTGCTCCCAGGGGAGTCGTGGCATTTAAAAGCAATAGACTGCTCTTGTGTGCAGCCTTCCTTGATTGAGAGGACAAGGGGTTGTCATTCTGTCAGTCAAACAACATGTGCTTGAGTCTAAAATAGCCACAGCCATTTGTTGGAGGGAAGCACTGAACTTGTGACTTGTGCACTTGTGCGATTTCTACGTCCCACATCAGCTAACTTCTGAACTAAGCCTGCAGGGACCAGTGTATTCTGGGGACATGAGCTATTTCTTCTCTATTGCTGAGGTTACAATCAGCAGGCTGCACCCTCAGCCTCAGTCTCCTAAAATACTGAATTTCCTTTTGAAGTTCACTGTTAGCATAGGTAGAAGCCATGTGCCTTTTCTTAATTGTTAGTTAACACAAACTTCCCACAGAGGATGAACTGTGCTGTAATTTTGTGTCATCTAGCATATCTGACATGAGTTCTCAGGCAAAACTAGAAGCCAACCAGTTCCTGGAGTTATTTAATGAGACTGCTGTGTTGCCTGCCCTCCCTGGAATTAGACAAGTCATGCATGCTCATGTGCTTAACGCTCGTTGGGTTTGGTGAGCTTCAGCTCACATAAAGTTGGTGTGATCTGTGTGTGCTTTGTTAGGTGACATACTCTGCACAGCTGAGACCTTTACCTTTGCACCAGTGTAAGGAGGAGAAATACATAATTGTGCAATAGAAGATCAATTTCAACTAATTCATGGGTTTCATTATGTTTGGAATCTGAGAAGTGTCATGTAAGTGCTAATTAGTAGTATCATTACTTCATTAAAGGTGCTTTATTTCACTGTTACTATCCCTTCTGTTTTAGCTTCTGCTCCAGATTTTTCCAAGAATCCAATGAAGAAACTGATCCAGGTTCAGATAGGCAGCACAGTTGATTTTGAATGCAAACCCAAAGCTTCCCCTAAGGCCAAATGCTCCTGGAAGAAGGGAGGTGAGCAGCTACAGGAAAATGAAAGGTATCTAGTTACATTGGTTTATTTGGTTTAATCTTACCAAAAGCTTGGTTTTGTCTTTTTGCAGTGGTGTCACCTATGGATCCAAATAGTTGCAAAGTCTCTCTGAAGTCTGTTTAGCTGGGGCCATTGGTTGATTGGTTTTTAATTGTTAGCACACTGAGAGTACATGCATCTTGCTTTCTGTAAGGTCAAGGGTCAGGTGTTATTTTCAGTTTAATGTAGACTTTGGTCTTATGTAGAGAGAAACAGGTGCTGATAGAAAACTAGAAAGGCAAAGCCTATAAAACATTACTGAAAAGCTTCAACAAAATACTCTGAAAATGCTGGCAAGGAGGCAGATGAGGCATGTTGCACCCAATAGTGATAATGTGGCTGAGGGAGGGGAAACAAAAGTTGATACTGGGAGGTCCAGAATAGCAGGTGGAAACAGGAAATACATTTTCTGCTTCTTTTCAAACAACTCTGAACTTTTATCTATTGATAATGATGTGTGTCACCATTGCTTTAGTGTTTACATGAATAGTAACTGTGTTTTGGTGTTAGTGATTCCCAGTCTGTGATTCACCTACATCAACATAATATAGACATGTTTTGCCAGCAGTAACCACTAAAGCATTATAGAATTAGTGGTAAACTGAAATTGCAGCAGTGTACTGGTTGATTTGTATAATCAAACCATACAGAAGTGAACCTCTCTGTGCTCTGGAGCAACAGTTGGCTTTCCAGCTCTCCAACACTGGGGATTGCTGCCTTTTTCAAGCTTTCTGTTTTACATTTCAATATTTGCATAGTCTGAGAGTTTCAGGTTGTGAACTGGGACAGGAAAAATACTCCTTGGATGAAAGGTATAATTAAGGTAGTCAGATGACTGAATTAGCATGTAACTAGGCAGTTTGGTACTTAGGACACTCCAGCTGCAGCACCTCAGTGCTCAGTTCAGGCTGTAAAAACTCAGAGGAGCAGAATAACTATTGGGGAGTTTAGTCTGCCCTGAGGTCAGCCTTTCTGCAGCTAGTAGGTGGAGTGTCTGAGGTAGATAAAGACTGTAGTCACAGCAACAGCTGCAGAAAGGTGTGGGGTTTGCCTGGGAGCAGTGAGGACAGGATGACTGCAGGTGTTCCACTTGAAACACTCTGGTACTTAGCAGGATAATGCAAGGACAGTGATGTCACTGAAGGGTCCAAAAATCCAGACATGAGACTGAGGAAACTGAACATTTTGGTTTTGAATTGTTACAGCAGTGTGTTGTGATTTCATGAATCAGCTTAGGTCTACAAAGCTGTTTCTGGACCAGGTGAAATTTTTCTAGTCCTGTTCCTTTAAAACACCACATCATAGCTTTGTTTTGAAATTTTTAAACAGAAAAGATGCTGCAAGATCAGTCAAAACTTTTACAGGCTGCATTTGAGACCACTCTTTGTTCCATTGTAAGGCTAGAGCTCTCAATTTGTACCAAAAAGGTTTGGATGCTTGCTCTCATCTTGGTCAGAGGGACCACAATAGTTTTCTTGTGTTGAAGTGTTCAGTGTTATCAAATGTGGCAATTTGGCAGAAGATTAGGCATCTGTCATTAGAAAGTTTGACACCCTACCAGAGACTGGTTAGCTGGCTGCATGCCTGCAAGCAAGCAAAATCTCATTTTAAAACAACACCAGTTGTTTTTTCTTCTGCATGAAACCTCCCATTGTGTTGTGCACATCACCTGCTTTTTCTCCATCTAGAAAGACTCCTGGGTTTTGTCCCCATAGCACTTCTATTAGAAGGCAGGCAGGAAGTAGCCTTCCTGTTCCTGCCTGTCTCTTTTGTCAGAGCTGCTTATCAGCAGCCTTCAGCTAAACTACGTAGGTTCAATCCACGGTAGTCAAAGCTGCCAGAGCCTTGCAGGGCTCCACACATTCCCAAGAGAAGATCATTCCAGCCATCACTTCTGCATTGCTTTGGGAGCTCTCTGGTTAAGCATGAGGTCTGGTCTTAATGGTTGCTTTGGATTGCCCTTCCAGTGGAGCACCCAGCAGTTTCATTTGTGGTGCTGGTACCAGGCTAAACAACCTAATGTTCATTTTCTGAAAGTGCACTGAGCATACCTGATGCTGCCTGGACAGAAATTAAGGCTTTTAGTGTTCTGCAAAGTGCAGGGATTTCCAAAATACAGCCCAAAGTGTCTCCTGCTATATTTTTGGCAACACACTGTAAATGGCTTACAGAGGAAACATAATAACAAGGCAATAATCCTGAATTAATCTAAATGAAGTACATTCACCTTCAGAGAGAAGCCAAAATAGGATTCCTTGCAGAAAGCACTGGAGTTCATTACTGGCTGCTGTGAATAATTGCAATTCAGGAATTTCTTGCACTTCTACAGTTTTTGCAATTCAGGAAAGTGGTTCCAATTAGCAGCACATTTTTCAACCACTAACTGCATTTCTAATGGAGAAGTCTGTGGGGAGGTGTCTTTGAACTGCAGGAAAAGGAAGGAAGGAGATCCCAAAAGGATGTAATGCTGGCCACAGAGCTCCAGCATGGTCCTTGCCTAGGGGAGGCAGAATGAGCTTAATTACACTTGCAGCTAAGACCTGCAGTAGGGTTCAGGATCACAGAGCACTCCTTAGGAGAGACAGACAGAGAATGAGTGTGAGATGGATGGAGACTTAGACTCCCCTCCCTTACAATTGCCATTGGCTTGCAAAGAGCAAGAGGAAAATCAGTCTTCAAAGAGTGCAGCAAATTATTTTATCTCTGTTAGCCATTTCCTGCAAGGGAACAGCTCTTGCACTATGTGCCAAATGGATAAATACATGAAGAGGTTTCCAGTGAAGCAGTTAAAGCCATGTTCTGGTTTTACTACTGGTTTTGCTACCAGCATTCTGCTGTAGATGCCATGGTTAGACCATGCTAGTTGGGACTGTACCTCAACTGGGAAGGCTTAGAGGCCAAACAGGGCTTAGCATGAGGGTAGAACTAATCCTTACTGTCAGTTGTCAAAGTGAAAATGTCACACAAGATGCAGCAACCTGGATTGGATTGGTATGCTTTAAGACAATGCTCATTTGAATAATAAAAATGAAGCTGGAATACTCTTTCTTCAATGTATTCATAGTGTTCTGTCATAAGAGAATTTCTGTTTTGCTAGAGGTACTGGCCACATTACTTCAGTAAAGCCTGAAAGATTTTCATTTTGATGGCACTGTTGCTTGTGTTCTTAATTTATTTTTAAATGGTGCTGCATTTTCAGGATGGAGGAGATTTGGATAATGACTCAGTAAATTTTAATTAAATGAGCTGAATATGATATGTCTTGTGGAAGGAAGAAAATATAATTCAGAATGGATTTGTGAGCTGGGGACAGAGAAATTGCTCAGTGCTGAAGAATGCAATCTTGTTTCTTGTTAGTTTTGCAAAATATGTGATTTTGTTCTTGGAATATCTTGAAGAATATCTCTTTAGAGAGCTAGACAGTAGACAGCAGTGGAATAGAGAGCGAAATGAAAGCCTAGGGGTCACTGTAGAACATACAGACAGACAGAAAATGGGAATTAAATTAATTGGGTATTGAGAGATGATATACCTCCCTCAGAATGCAGGTTTGGACCTCTGAAAGAAATAATTTGGGATGATCTAATGAGCATAATAACCAAGAATTAGGAAAAATTCTCCTGTCTGCAATGACTGCTGGATCAGGTACTGAGGGTACTAGCTAATTTTTCCCCCCACATGATGGTTACACTGTGCACCACCACAGTGGGAGCAGCTTGTCCTCATTCAGGCTGTTCTTTACCAACCATCTCATGCTATATGGCCTTTAAAAAAAAGTCTCTGAAGTATGTTTTATCTGCAGTCATTAAGCCACCACTAGGTTTTGTTTATTCCAAATGCATCTAGAACAGCTTCTGCTGATAGCAGGCCATAGCCCCCAGCATCTCCAGGTAGAGAGAGCAGAGGATGCAAACTGCAGCTGCCTTCATGTACCACCTTCTGAGATGAAAAGCTGCCCTGAGACACCTCCATCTCCACATGGATGTGCTTGTATTTGTCTTTATCCTCCAAAAAAGGTTGATTAGGTGTTAATCCAAAGTGAAATACATGTGATACTAGTTTAACTCATCAAAACCAGAAGACATGCCAAAATCCCTTAAAGATGTCTTTAAATGTTTTATGTGTGTATATGACTTTTAGTTGATATTTGTTGCTAGGCAGTTGCTGCATGTTGGCTGTAGTGGGTCCTGTGCTCCTGGCTTAAATTCCTGACTGGAAACACATTAATAAAAGGGATTTTGAACTCACGTGGAGAGGTGTTTCACCTGTAACCAAATCCAACTTTATTGCTAGATGTCTCTAGATTTACCAAGCTTAGAAAAAGACAAAAAGAAGCTGCAGACTTCAGCTTCACTAAAAGACATTCAGTGCAGTTCTCTTAAAAATTTCCAGTTTCAGCATCTTTTAACTGTTGCAAAGTGATGTCAAATTAAGGGGGAAAGAAAAGAGGAGAAATAATTCCTGATAAAGTATTGCATGATTCTTAGAAGTATCAGTTACTGGTTTTATCTTCCCTCCAGTTTGAATTAAGTGTTTTGTATTCCATTGTTGCATTAGTTTGAAATGCTGTGATGTGGAAAGAAATGCATTTACTTACCAATACTTCAGTAGGAGCTGCTTTTTTGCTGACTTTCCTGTTAATTAATCTGGTTTAATTTAGTTGGAATTTGATCTATAAAAAGGCAGTTTTGACCCACTTTTCCACTGTTCTTTTGTACTGAAGTGCTATGAACTGGAAAGCAATATGTTTGTTTATTATCATATCAATAAGGATCTAAAATAGTTGGCTCTTCTGCTGAATAATCTGACAAATAGAAAGGCAGTGATTACTTAGTTGGTTATGTCTGTTATTTCAGTAATAAAGCATTGTCACAGCTACATGAACACATTTGCATACATTAACAGTTTCATTAATGACACCAAGTTTCAGATGGCAGCCTTGTGGCCATGGATCCTGAGGCATGTTCTGGCCCTTAGTCCTCTGAATATGGTTGTGCCATACCTCAACTGAAGAGGATTTTGGTTAGTAGGGTAAAACCATGCAAACTTCTAGATAATGCTTCCCAGTTCTCTGAGGCAGTAGGTGTGGGGACAGTGAATTCAGAGTAGCTTGAATACTGTGGAATTCTACTACTTGAATGCTATGGAATACTGTTACTTGAATACTAACAAATACTTAAGTTGCAAGATCTCAGAGTGCCATCTTAGAGCACCACTTGCCCTCTAGTCCCAGATGATATTTGTTTCAATATCTGAAAATTCAGTGCAATCTGTAACAATAGTAAAGCCATTTATCAGTATGAGAAGTACATGTGTTCATTTCACAGTTGGATTTCTCCATCACTTAGATAACTAATAACAAATTATAATGTCATGTATAAAACTTGACAGACTGGGCAGAATTGATGGAGCCTGTAACCCCACTGAAGTCCCTCAGCTGTCTGGAAGATCTGTGATGCCAAATATATGCTGCTCATTTGGGTGGGACAGCAAGATTCTGAGTTTTACTGGAATGGCCCTCTCAAGGCAGCAACACTGAAGATAGTTAATCCCTCTCCTCATTCTGTTAACCTCAAAGAGTGTAAAAGCATAGCCATGAGTTAAGACCTAGGTATATATTTATATACAAAGGGGGGTTTTATGCCATTCTTTTGGCTATTGGACAAAGAATCTTCTCAAAGAGTAATTTCCTACAGCTTTGCAGAAGAGTTAGCAAGAGATCATGGTTTTGTCAAAGGTGTTTTGAGCTGATGACTAGATAGGACCTAAATTGGTCTCCAGTTGTGCAAATGAATGCGTGCCAAAGCCTTGCTCCACCAATTATCTCTGTTTTACAGAGCTGAAAGTTTCTGCCACTTGCCAGTGCATCAAAAGCATGCAGGTTGTTGAAAATGAAATCCATTTTGAAAATTGCTGCCCTTGAGTAAAATGTATTGGAAAACCCTTGTAGGTTCAGGGAACACCAAAGGAGGTGTTATTTTTTGGTGTTAGAGATCCAGGTTGCTTCCTGGCAGTGGGCCAGCACCAGCACATTTGTTCCATCACGCTGTCTGAGTAGCTAATAATTTGAAGTGTACTAAAAGCTTCAGTTTATCAAATGTTTCAGCAGGGAGGAGGAGAGTTCTAGCAGCTTAGTGTTTTCATTGCCTGCATGGCATTTACTGGTTTGTAATTGAAAAAATAAAGTGTTTCTCTTTTTTTATTTCCCAGTAAAGATTTTATTTTGACAATAGATCTGTTTCTGGAGTTACTTTGCTGTTGGAAGGTGGCTTTGTTTGTGGGCTGGGTTTGGGGTGGGGTTTTTTTTTTACTTCTGGAAAATACTTGATTCTTAATTATATCTTTGCTTTAATAAGCCTATTGCTTAATTATTTTAGGCAAGCTAGACTTGCAGATAGCTCAGAGCACTCCAACTGTGATTCATTTTAATTAAACAATAGACATTTTCTGGTTTATATCCTGATCCTGTGTTTTCCTTTGTTTCAGCCTGGGCTTTGAGAATGCTGTTAGGTTTTGATTTGGTTTTGCATGGGTTTTGTCTTACTGGAAACTGCTTCAAAGCAGATGATGCCATACAAACCTTTGCAAAATATACAAGTAGTTAGCAAGTCCAACAACTCAATAGCTTGCTTGCAGCCCTAATTGATACATTTTAAGACCTTTTATTGATGTGGCTATAATTACCTATAAAATGCATTAATCACATCTTTAACACATTTAAAATGCCTATAAACCCTATTGGAAGATTTAATTAATTATAAATGTTCCATCTAATAGACAGTGCAGCCAAATACTAATTAGGAATTTTCCAAAAGAAGTTAATAAGCCTCAGGGAGGTCAAGCTGTGCTGACACTGATGAAGCACACCCTCCTCACCAATATCCCCTTGGCTTAGGTACCTTAGAACACTTTGGAAGGTTGAAGGATGGTTACCTCCAGATGGAAACTGATTGAACTGTCTATAACTCTTTTCTTCCCAACATAGATGCTTTCATCTGGCATTCTAACAAGGTGATTTGTTATCACTTATAATTTGCATCTGTTAATTGCATTGTTGTGTCACCTTTGCCCAAAAGAAATGGATCTCAGCTGCAGCCATGAGTGCTGGTACACCTTTGGTAAGGAAATATGAAATATGATTCAGAATAATTAAGAAAAACAGTTAAAAGGGGTGTTTATTCCTGGAGTATGTTTCATTAGAAGGAGCTGTGTAATATCAGTGAAGCTGTGGAAGGAATCCAGGCTCCTGCTTTCAGATGTTTGAAATGCAGTCCCCATGTGGCCTTGAGGAGCATTAGGTGAACTTGCTGTTAAGGGAAAAGAGCAGCATAGAATCATAGAATTGTCAGAGTTGGAAGGGAACTTAAAGATCATCTAGCTCCAACCCCCCTGCCTGGCAGGGACACCATCCACTAGATCAGGTTGTCCAGGGCCCCATCAAGCCTTGTCTTAAAAGCTTCCAGGGATGCAGAGCCACAATAGACTCTCACCACCATGGTCTGTGGTTAGTGAATACTGTTTTGGAGGATCAGAGAAGTTAAGGGTGAAGGTTAAGGTCACTGAACCCATCAGTGCTTTTGGTTAGGCATTGGAACAGCTGCCAGAGGAAGTGGTGGAGTCACCATCCATGGATGTGTTCAAAAAACCATGTAGATGTGCTACTTAAGGACATGGCTTAGTGCCATGGGAGGGGTTGGGTTGACAGCTGGACTTGATGATCTTAGAGGTCTTTTCCAACCTTAATGATTCTGTGATAGACTCCAGTGCTGCATTCTGCTGCCCTTATTTACCAACTTAATTATTCTCTGAAATAATGAATTCAAGCACATTGCTTAAGGAAGAAAAATTGTAATGTTGTATTATTTATACTATAAGTCATATAAATAATTCACAACAGTGCAGCTTACTTACATTGCCTTTCATGGGTCAGCATTTATTTCAGCAATGCAGTTACATCAAAGGCATTTGTAGAGAGTGAGGAGGTCTCCCCTGAGCCACCCCTTCTCCAGACTAAACAACCCCAGTTCCCTCAGCTGCTCCTCACAAGACCCTTCAGGAACTTTGTTACCATTCTGTGGACACACTCCAGCACCTCAGTGTCCTTGTTGTAATGAGGGGCCCAAAACTGAACCCAGGATTCAAGATGTGTCCTCAGCAGTGCTGAGTACAGGGGGACATTTTCATCTGCTTTTTGTTATATCTATTTAACTTCAGAGAACTAAATCTAAGTTAGGACAAGTGAAGATCCATTGATATTAATTTGCCTCAAGTCTGCTGAAACCCAAAAGAGCTGCAGGGATGTGTATTTAATTAATTTTGTACTAAATAAAGAGATGTGTTAATAACAAAGAACATGCAAGCAAGAAGGCAAAATCCTCATGGCTCTTCTGAGTATCTTCTGATGCTCTGACAATGGAGTAAGACTTGAGTGATGCAGTTAGAGGTTCCCCTGGAGCCTTAATGTTGTTTGCTGTTCTGTTGATTCTCTGTAGCTAAACGTGGGGCTGGGGCATGTGTAAGATACCTTCTAGCTAAGGTGCTTAGGGAACCCACAGAATAGCCTTGCTCATTTGGTGCCTTTGAGATGGGTTGATGGGATCTGAGAGAGAAGCTCTTGAAAAGCTCTTATGACTTGATTGTGTCAGGATAATGTTTACTTTCTGTTAGTTATATACAATTAGGTAATTGCTGCTCCAGGTTACCTTAGGAAAGACTTGGGAGAAGGCCTTGCATCTAAAGATTTGCCAGATGAGAGGAGGAAAAGAGGGAGTCAAATAGGGAAAGGAGGAGTCAAATTAGCCTTACCTTTATATCCCTCTAGTTCTATTGTCAGCTCTGCTGTTGAGATGTTGGTGCTTTTCTGTCTGTATCAGTGCTGCAAGCCAGTCCTGCTCTGCATAGGTGATAAACTGGGAGAGAAGTCTGCAGCAGTGAGAAGTCTGTTTGCTTTCTAAACAAGGACTGAGTTTATACTTGCATGGGCTTGTATCTGTGAATCCTGAAAAGTCCAAAATGTGGATTATTTATGACAGATCCTACTGCATCATCATAACAATGACATACACTTATCTGAAAGTTACCACACAGGACCACATGAGGTAAACAACATAATTCAGTTGAAAATAGTTTAAAGGTCTCTCCCAACCCAAAACACTTTGTGATTCTGTGAAAATTTCTCTGGTTTTGACTGGTGCAGCTGAAAGAGATGGAGCTGCTGTGGGGTTTCTCCCTCTCACATACACAAACATGCATGTGCACACATGCACATTTTAGATAACTGGTTCTACTGGTGTCCAGGATGGTGAGTAATGTACAGATGGGTTCAAATTTGTTGTGTATTGTCAGTGTATGGGCACAAAACTTTCAAACCAGGTGAGTAACTGATGGATTTGATGTATCTAAGGTGACAGCATAAGTCTGAAAGCATTTTGTCTACAAACCAATGCTGCAACTTCTAAAATCTCTTCATATTTTTAAATTATTTTTTTTTTAGAATCATGTTATTAAAGGATGGAGGACTAAGAGTAGCCAATGTGACCAAAGCTGATGCTGGAAGCTACATATGCCTGGCAACAAACCAGTTTGGAACAGCCAGTGGGTCAACAAACTTGATGGTTACAGGTATGTGAGTTGGACCAGAAGGTCATCAGTGAGGTGCTGTAAGCTGAATGACAAACTGTGCAAGAGAAGTCTGCAGTGATGTGGGGTCTGAGTTTGCCTGGTGGAAAAAATACTCAATGTGATGGGAAGTAAAGAGTTTGAGAAGTTATATAGCTACCAGTATAGAAAGATATAAGGATATTTGTTATAGGTCTTCTGTTAGTTGAGAGGAAGGAGACTGAGGGAGTTTGTGTCTTTGACACGGATAGTTCCCAGATGTGAGGGAGTTCTGAACACTTTCCTCCTTTCTCTTGCTTCACTAAATAGTGCAATTATGCTTTTAAGTTCAGGGGGTTTTAATCTGTTGAGAGAAAAAAATGGCCATCAGAAAAATATTTGAGGTAGCTTTACATTCCACTCCAAAATCTATTTAGCCCTAAGGAACTCTATGCTATTTGTTTATGGAAAAAGATGTGGTAGAAACTCCAGCTGCAAGAGCATTCAGGGATTCCACAAGCAGTAAAACATAAAAGTCTTCCAAAAGCAAATTATGTACAAGATTGTTGTTAACATTGTTGTTAAATGTGGTGGTGTGTTGCCCCTCCCTCTAAGCTGTTGTCTAAGATGCTGGATTAAAAGGAGCAGCAGTCTGTGATCTGAACAATGTCTTTTTTCATGGTGTTCTTTTTTTAAAGGTTGGAATATCTGAGAGGTTTTCCAGACTCAGAGTTACCTAGTACCTTACTGCATTACATATCCTCTATAGCTCATAGTTGCAAACAGAATTATATTGATCAGTGAATTAACAGCTTCACATTTGTATTCTGTGCTCTTACACAGTTTGTGTCCCTTTATGTGCAAATATAATATACAAAGCATTTCTAGAATTAAATTTTATTCTTACAGTATTTGCAGTACTTGGAATTTTTCTCCATTAATGTGATTCCAGAATAACAGGGCACTATTTATGTTCTTTATGATGCATGGACTCAAATAGCCAGTGCATTCTACCCATTCCTCTAATTCCCAGGTTTTTATTAGCTCCTTCTCTCACTCCCACCTCTTCATCTTCCCAGTAGCAGCTATTACAGCTTCCTGCTCCAAAACAGGAGTGTTTTTGCTGAGAACCACACATGCTTTTAAATGGTAATTTCATTGCTGTGGGCTACAGTGCACTCTGCTTTTAGAAAAGTATATTGTCCTGTACACAGCAGGTTAAAATTTACCTTTTCAGTCTCAAGTAGCTCCCACTGGTAAATGTGCAAGGACACAGAGCTCCAACAAGAGGGGTTGGGCAGCAGCATTTGTAGTCCAGCTGCATCCTTTGAAGTGACAGATGGTAATCAGCTTTGAAGAACATGGTAGAATATTAGTAGCAGGAAAAGCTCAGCAGTAGAGGAATCCAGAAACTGATGTTTCTTCTCTCTACACAGAGCCAACAAGGATTACTTTGGCACCTTCCAACATGGATGTCACTGTGGGAGAAAGTGTTGTCTTGCCTTGCCAGGTTCAGCATGATCCTCTGCTGGACATCACCTTCACCTGGTATTTCAATGGGACACTCACTGATTTCAAGAAGGATGCATCTCATTTTGAGAAGGTTGGAGGGGTAAGTGGCAACCACCTTCTTCTCTTCAGTTGCCTTATGCAGCACAGACAGGTTTACCTTTTTTCTGTTTTCAACATGGTAAAAATAGGATGTTTCTTCTCTTCTAAGCATGTAGCTGTGTGTTGGAGGGAAATCATTCATGGAGCTAACTTGCTGCATATCACCTGTTGTACAGGCACCCTGTAGTTTAGATCTGAATATTCTAAGTTCCTACCTCTGTTTCTGTATCTGACTTCACCTGACTTTCCCCAAGCTCCCAAGAAGCACAGCAATGACAGTCTGAGGAACTTGACACAAACTGTGTGAGTTTCAGCATAAAGCTGAACAAAAACATCCCACCTTTCCTTATTCTACCTGCACTTGCATCCCTAGTGTATTCCTCAAGATTTTACCTGAGCCCCTGCAGGTGAGAAGCTGCATCTCTCAGAAATACTTCCTATGCAGGATGCAGAGATGCTGCTGGGGGGGGAGAGAAGGAAGCTGGTGAAAGTAATGTTTTCTAGAATTTATCCTATTACCAAGACATCAAAAGTAAAGCATTAAGACAGATGAAGGATGTAGCAAGACAATGAAATCATTTACAGCAAAAGGGCTTATTCTAGTGCAGGCCATGGCCAAGGGGTAGCAAACCAAGCAGCTGAGCATCAGCGTGAAACTGGTCATTAGAAGCCTTCATAAAGTTTCCTTTTGCCTATTCTTGCCAGATCTCCTGCTTTAGAGAAATAGCTGTGGCTTAAACACTACTGCCTGTGAAACTGTGACATTTCAGCACCTGACTTTCCTCTTTCTGCCCTGTAAAACCTCAAAAGATTTTAGCATTTCATCAGCAGGCACCAAACGCACAGATTGTTCTGCAGTTTGCACTTGATTAAATGTAAGTGCATGTGGAGATGATGAGATTCCCTTGTAGGAGCCATGAGATAGTCATAGATCATGTACATGTTCACAGAAATGCTTTGAGAATTACCAGCTGACCATCTGTCAGGCTGGAATGGGAATGCTCCCATTTCATAGCCCGTTACCTTCCACTATTGCTACATGGACTTTATTTATTCAGTAATATTTTCCCCCCAGCTGTACTCTGGTTGTATACACAAATAGGAATACTAGAAAGGAAAGGTTAAAAACATACCAAAACCTGAATCTGACAGTTGGCTCATTTAAGGCTTCATAAGCTGATAGGAAAATGCAGTATTTTTTCTCAGTTAAAACTCCAGCTTTCTCCTAAAACAAACACAGGCATAATTCCAAGTCAAAGCCTTGTTTAGGTCTTTGGAGGTTTTTTTTTTCTTCTCTGAGGTAAAAAAGCATTAAAAAGTAGTTTTTCACCAAAAATTCTCAGTCAGTGCTGAAGAAAAATCTGAGGTGAATATTGCCTAACTGGGAACTGTGAATCTAGAACACTTTACTTGGAAGTTTGTCATAAGAGACAGAGTTAAAGGTTTGATGGAATATAGATATTTAGAATGGTTTTTTAAATGCTTACTTGTGTAACAAGGGTTTGAAGCTCTTTAGTAGAAAATGTCACAGGTTACCAAGAGATCCACAAAAATATTTTGTGGGCTTTGTATCACATTAAGGTCAGTGGAATAATTTCATCTAGAGTTATATGTAGGTTTTGGTAAGCAAATGAGCATAAATATCCTCTAAGCCTTCCAATAGCTGCAGTGTGTATTTGTGAAATGATAATATCTGTGCACCAATAACTTCAGCTTTCTTGGTCATAAAAATAGCAAAAGAAAAGTAGTTTTTCAATGGTTAGATTTTAGATTTCTAGGTAGTGATGTCTTAAAAGTTCCTGTCAAACATGCTTGAGGTCTTCGACATGTAGTAGTGAGTGGGAACGTTACAGGACCACCACCTGGTCTTCCAGATGGTTAGAAACATACAAGATGTAACACTGTCTTCCTGCTCTTTTTTCTGTTAGGCAGATGATTTACACAAAGAGTATGGCCAAGCAGATTCCAACATTTTAAACAGACTGCCTGTAAACTGCTTTGGGTATCACCTGCTTGTAGACCCCAGCAATGGCTGAGGATATTATCCAGTCAGGAGAAGAGAGAGCAATTTCAGCAGCTGCTTGTACTGCATAGGCTGCTCTGTGTTCTGTGGAGCATGGAGAAAGGAAGGTGATCTTGCTGTCACCTGCACTTGTCCATGCTAACAAGGATTTAAACCTGGCTAGGCAAGAATGTGGATACCACTGATGGTCTGCAGAGCCATGGGAGGTGAGGGTGCCTTCTGCGCTGGACCTTTTCGCTGCTGAAGCTTTCTAGTTTTTCCCTAGTACTTTAGGATTCTTCCCTGAAATATCCACAAATCATTTAAATGCTGTGTTAAGGCTTATTTCAAGTACAATTACTTGATTTGACTGTTCTCTGTGTCAAGATGTTTTAAATTTTGCTAAAATAAGTTTGTGTAGGACACGACCTGCTTGTGGGTGTACATTGCTGCTGGTGGGCACACCCTGAGCACCCACTTCCAATCAAGTAGATGGGATTAGGTTGCCTTCAACCTAATTTTCTTTTCTCCTGGAAAATACAATGTGAACTGGGTTAAAGCAGTTGCAGTTATTCAGCTGACAAGAGATTTTTTTTGAAGTGACATGGGCTACCAAAGGTTTAGTATCAAGCTCTCCTCTCAGTGATGTAGAAAACAAATAGTATACAAGGAGCCTTAACTTGATATGAAGTTATCACAGTTGTCACTCAAGTCTTATGTGTGCTTCCCTTGATTCAGGAAATAAACCACATGCTGTGACATGAGAGAGATCAATGGGGAAGAAAAAGACCAAAGATTAAATGTTCAATGAAGAATAAAAAGTAGAACTTGCAAAGTGGTGAATTGAGTCCAAAATGTGCCACCTTGAAATGAAAATAAATACACTTGCAATAACAGGTAGAATAGACCAAATTCAGCTGTGTCATTTGCAGAGTTGAACTCCTTAAAAATCTGTGAAAACTAGACTTACAAATTTTGTGTAGAAGTCAAATTAGTTAATGGGCTTAGAAACCACTTTCTGAGGGCTTTGAGACAAAAGGTTGGTCACAGAGCACTGACTTTCTTCATGGATGCTAATAGCAGTCAGGAGGTACCTTCCCAGTATGAGCTAAGCATATTGTAGCTTACTTTCCCCCATAAAAGGAGGACACTACCTGATGTTTATTAGGAAGATGCTTACAGACAGTTCCTGTGGAGCAGCTGCTGGGTGATAACTTGCTATCCTGCAGGCTGCCTGCCAAGGCACTTTTTGAACGAGTTTATCTTCAACATTTTTTTGGTTGATTCCTTTTCCATTTACAAGTACAAGCTTAATATTAAATTACAAGGTAGTACATTTCTGCTCATAGGAAATTGGTATCTTGACAGAGTGCATCAGGAGATTTGATGATTAGAAACATCCAGCTGAAGCACAGTGGAAAATATGTTTGCATGGTGAAGACAGACGTGGATAGTGTGGCCTCAGCTGCAGACCTTATTGTCCGAGGTAGGTTCCAGCTTCAGTCACCATCTATCAGATTTTCTAACATTTTTATAGTGTAGGTTACAGAAACAACTGGTGTTGTAGATGACAAAACCAATTCATGACTTGAATTGCATGATGAATGACTGTGCCTTGAATTATGTCATTGTGCCTTGCAGTTAGGGAGAATTTTAGCTCAGTTTTGGATGATGCCTAATTTTTTGCCAGAGAAATGAAGATCTGGAGGATATAATGGCTTCACAGTTTTTCTAGTTAACAGTCCTTCAAGCCATTGACAAGAGGGAACTTGGTACTGGCACCTGTCAGTGAGTTTTTGCCTCTGCAGGCAGACCAGTTGGGGTTAGTGCCTCCAGAATCCTTCCTGTGAAATGGGCAACTTCTGCCAGAGCCTAGGAGGGGCTTTGTCCTAGGGACATGCTGGAGTTTAAAGCACATCATGCAGGCTTACTCCTTTTCATTCACAGCTGGAATGCTCACAGTTAAGCCAGAACTGTAGTTTTCTTTGCTGATGGTACAGCTAGGTTTATTGCAAGAGAAGAGCTTTGAGCTAGGAAGGCACATTATTTGATCAGGGTGTTCTAAAATATGCCAGGTATTTTCTAATTGTGGATGTGCTGTTTGTTATTTCAAAATCCTTTGCTGGTGCAGATGAGACAAATGCCAGCATTTTTTCCAGGATGCCCATAATCAGGATTTTCCAGAAGGCTTTACCTGCCTGAATTGGTGCTTGAGGTGGTGGTCAGATGCTGTGCTGAAAAACTGCTACAGTGCATTCATTGTACAGTAAACCAGGCACAGATAACATATTGGCAGACTGCAATGATGTATTAGGAGATTAACAGAGGATATTGTGGACTAAAGAAAAAGACACTGGAAAGACAGAGGGATTGTGCTGAACAAAGGGTCTTGGAACAAAAAACCAACAAACCCAAACCCTATTATCTGTGCTGCAGTTCAGAGTAGCTCAGAATTAGATTCTCAGAGCTATGGTTAGTGAATGTAAAACAATAATTACAAGCGTTCTTATCCCAAGCTGAATTGTTTCTGTCTTCCCACAGCGCTAATAAAATGGGAATCCATACTGCTATGTTAGTCATTTCCAGGGTACTGCCTTTACAAAACACTGTATATTTTTCAACCTGATTCTAGGCTCACCTGGGCCCCCTGAACATGTGAAAGTGGATGAAATAACTGATACCACAGCTCAGATCTCCTGGCAAGAAGGCACAGATAATCACAGCCCAGTAACCACTTACACCATACAAGCAAGGACACCCTTTTCAGTTGGCTGGCAGCGAGTTACAACAGGTAAACTTCTTGTTACAGGCTCTGTTGAAATGTTTCTCACCAGGGGCACCATTGTCTTAGTTTCCTTTTGTTCTTTCTTTTTGTTTTTAATAGTTCCAGACGTGATCAATGGGAAAACACTCACAGCAACAGTAGTGGATTTAAATCCTTGGGTCGAATATGAATTTCGTGTAGTTGCCACTAACAAAATAGGAGGTGGAGAACCTAGTTTGCCCTCAGAAAAAGTAAGAACTGAAGAGGCAGGTTAGTGGGTTCTTCTATTTGTTTTTAATTTAAGGATCTTGAATATTAATTAAAAAAAAAAGAAGCATTCATATCCTTGGCTCTTTGCAAGCAAGGTTGGAATTGCCATTGAATACAGAAGCACGTTAACTAGTTTGGGATTTTTCCATTCAGCTGTGGGACTGTTTCTGTTGCATTGCTGAACATCACAGAGGCAGAACATCTAAATACATTTAAACTGTGTTTAGTGTGGCAGATTGTGTCAGTTCAGGCAGTGCTGCAGAGCCTGAAGGTACTAATGGATGGAAAGAGGTTAATTTTGGCAGGGTGTTTTCACTCGTAGTGTTTGATCATTGCGCACCTTCCGTGTAACAAGCATGTGGCTCAGAAGACCATGCCCATTAAAACCAGGAGTTCACTTGGAACAAAGGCATTGTCCAATACATCTGCATAACTTAGTTAATCCTATTAAAAAAAAGTGAAGCATGCCTCCAATTCTTAGAAGTTCATAAACATTAGCATGCATGGTTCAGTCTGCAAGCTGGTGAGGTTCTTCATATGCTCAGTAGAACATCAGCCTGCCACAGCCATGGACAGCAGCAAGGTGGATGCAGAACAGAGACTGCCCACCCTGTCTCAAAAGCACTGACCTTGGTTTGCAACTAGGTTAGCTCCAGAGCAGGAGCTAATGTTATATGATGTTAAGGCCTGTTGTGATAGGACAGGGGGTGATGATTTTAACCTAAGAAAGGGGGGATTTAGCCTAGATAGAAGGAGGAAGGTTTTCATCATGGGGGTGGTGAGATACTGGTCCAGGTTGCCCAGAGAGATGGTGGGTGCCTCAGCCCTGGAAACGTTGCAGGTCAGGTTGGTTGGGGCTCTCAGTAACCTCATCTAATTATATGTATCCCTGCTTGCTGCAGGGGCTTTGAACTTGATGACCTTTAAAGGTCCCTTCCAGCTCTAGCCATTCTATGAGTCTATGTCATCTCTTGTATCCCCATGGTGTAGACAGCTCTGTTTCCTTTCCACAGCTCCTGAAGTTCCCCCATCTGAAGTCAGTGGGGGTGGAGGCAGCAGGTCTGAACTGGTCATAACATGGGATGTAAGTTTTCTGGCAAGCAATTTTCTTCAGAGAATGATTGTTTGCATTCAAACTCTTAAGAAGAGATCAATTTCCCTGGCTGCAGCAGCTTCCATCTAGGATGTATATGTGCTCAGTAACATTCTGTAATGTGAGCTACGCACCCTTGCCTTCCCTCTTTTGCTTTCCTGTCTTCCCGTGCTAGGTGGCAATCAGGAGGGAATTTAGTTTGAGACTGCTTCTGTTCACAAACATTAAGATTAAAAGGGGTCAGGAGGGTGGGGGAAGAGGAAGGACTGTTGCTCAAAGGTTGAGCCAAAGAATTATGCTTTTTAGTGCAAATTTGCAGTTCTTGCCTTCTTACCATTAACTCTAGATGTGTGTGCTACCTAATACAAACTATTAGATACTACTTTATGTTAGCTATCCCCATTCTAATAAGTTAAATGTTAACATTCTGTTACTAACATTGACTACTCTGTGTGGTTATCTAATCATAATCACATCAGAGGAAAGTATAAGCCACTGTACGAAGTTTAGTTAGCATTGGACTCTGTAATAGTTGACTAAGCAATTATTCACTTTTTTTGAACTATGGATTGTGAAATTGAGAAGAATGTACTTACTGGAGAGTGTCTTAAAACAGTATATTTAGTGGAAGACAAGGAATATACATTAAATGTGTGTTGTCTTCTTGAAGTGCAAACCCTAAAATAGTGTCCAAGGAACTCTGCTGTTCCAGAGTTAATTTGCTGATGGAATGATCCCAAAACCAATACCAGAACCTGGTTACAGTCACATACATTAGTCTGGTTGTACTTTCTTCCTGCAAACTGTGTCCAGTGCTCTATGTAGCATGACAAAGCTTCTGTCATCTGTTGCTTCTCTCACAGCCCATCCCTGAAGAACTACAAAATGGAGAAGGATTTGGCTATGTTGTTGCTTTCCGCCCCTTTGGCACCACAACGTGGATCCAGACTGTGGTCACCTCTCCTGACACACCAAGATATGTCTTTCGGAATGAAAGCATCTTGCCCTTTTCACCATATGAAGTCAAAGTTGGTGTCTATAACAACAAAGGAGAAGGGCCCTTTAGTCCAGTGACCACGGTTTTTTCAGCTGAAGAAGGTATGTGATTGAGTTACCTCCAGATATTTACCATGAGGTGTTTCATCAGAGACTATAGCAACAGTTAACAGAAGTGAGATCAAGTGGAACATGGACATGTTAATGGCTGCAGTCAGCAGTGCTGCTGATCACCTCTCCTCTGTTCGTTTCTGAATGCAGAGCCTAGCGTAGCGCCCTCCCGTGTGTCTGCGACAAGTCTGTCGTCTTCAGTCATCGAGGTCTCCTGGGCAGCTATTCCCTGGAAGATGAGCAGTGGAAGGTTACTGGGCTACGAGGTAAGCTCATTGAAAATACACTCCCATTTGTGAAGGGCCACGAGCCAGAAGGGTCACACAGGCAGCAGCACAAATTCACAGAAGATTGCCATGTATCTTGCTTTTTTCCTGCCCTACCTACATGCAGGCGGAGGATGTTTCTTCTAAGCACCTCTGAAAATAACAAATACAGACTGAAATTGTGTTTTGCTTCATCTGCTGATAGTCATGTGTCTGTCTAACAGTATTTTCAAACTGGTATTTTATCAGAATCATATTTACTCCCAAAGAAAGTGGTTTGTAAGGTGCAGCTTTCTGAGATGAGCATGTTTACTTTTTAGTTGAAGTAATGAATTTGCTGTGGTCATTTTTAATTCAAGCAAGACCTAATATTCCAGTTCCCTTTTTCCTACAATTACACTAAAAAGAGTAGCAAGGGTGAAAAGCAGATGGATAAGAAATTGGTTTGGTTTTTTTTTTACACAGTAAACATTTTTGAAACTCCACTGCATTTCTACTTCTTCAGCTAAGAAAGAGAGACAGGCACTTAAAGGAGTTAACTGCAATGCTTGTGGGTAAACAGTCCATTCCATGCAAGAGTTGAAATGGTTCTGGTTTATATCTACTAGGTTAGGTACTGGAATAATGGTGGAAAAGAAGAATCTTCCAACAGAGTAAAAGCTTCAGGGAATGAGACATCAGTAAGAATAACAGGTTTGAAGAGCAACTTAGCATACTACACAGCTGTCCGTGCTTATAACAGTGCTGGAGCAGGTCCCTTCAGTGCCACAGTAAATGCTACCACAAAAAAGACACGTAAGTATCTTACATTTCAAGTGGGGAGAGACATAATGGTGTGTTAGCTCTTGCAGGGAAATGAAAAATATGTGCATTACTGAGAATCACAATACACATAAATGACCTGAATTTATATCAGACCGGAGGAGTTACACAATTAAATCGAGGATAGATCTTCCATTTGCTACCCTCTGCTGCTCTAGCAGGATGAGTAAGTAAAACTCAGCTCTGCCAGTGGAGCTGAAGTAAGAGAGATACATAATTTCTGAGTAGAACCTTTATTATTGTTCTAGTGAAAAATTTCTGTTATTTGCAAGGAAAAAACCCCAGACTTCTTGAACTTTTCAGGGGTTTATAACATATTTATAAGTTCTCTAGGGCATGGCTTTTGAAATGCAATGATCCTCATAGCAGTCATGCAAAACAATCCTTCATGTCCATTGTTTCCCCTTGAACAAATTGCTCAAGAGGCCACTTTACTATTAAAAAGGAGAAATTAAAGCTGGAGAACAGATTGTCAAAGGCTGCACTAATTTTTCTACAAATGGAAATATTTTTAGTATGCTCTTGCATTGTAATACAACTCAGAATCAGGGTCATCAATCTTGAAGTATTTCTGTCAGACTCACAAGAATGTACAATTAAATCTGTCTGAAAGGTCAAATTCCCTGGAACAGTCATTAACATCCTTCTACCAAAAGTAGTCACATCATCAATATTACAAAATAAGCTAGTTTATCAGAAATGACTGTATGCAAAAATAAGTGTCAGTCTGTCACTGAGGACTAAACCAACTCAGACTAACATTTGCCAGAGTTTAAATATATTCTGTGCATAGTTACCATAAATTGGCTGATCTGAAGTAACTCACTGCCTGTAGCCTGTACCTGACATGTGATGAATAGTTTGCTCTAATTAATCATCTCTGTGGCTCCTCAACAGAGGTTGTGCCAGTCTAGTAAGCTCAGTTCTTTTTAGAGTGACCAGCTGCCTTTGGGATGGGTGAATGAGAACTGGACAAGTACCTGATCTCCCTGATTTGAACAGGAGCTGTGTCAGGCCCTTAGTCAAGATCCAGCTATTTGGAATAATTAACAAGAACAATTAGGTGTATCATGTCCATCTGAATGGTGAACAGAGAGAGCAAAACCACTGCAGTACAGCAGAGTGTCAGTCTGAAGGACTTTGCTAACTGTTAGTTGAATTGACTAAGACAAATACTTCTCTGTATTGCTGCAGTAGAAACTGATTTTTCATTGAAATGTGTGATTTTTAATCAATGCCAATTTCTACCTTAGCTTGAATATTTATGATTGATGTCTTTTTCTCTGTCAAGGATTTCTGTGCATGTTGCATTCACCCACATGACTTACTGAGAAGTATTTGTAACTATTAGCTATGTCAGGAAACACAAATACTTAAGGTCAATTGGGACTGTATTTCAGGATTGAAAATTCATTGATTATCTGTGACCATTGAAGTACCTTTGCTTTTATATTTGAAATAAATATTCATGTTGCTAGCCCCAAATATAACAAGTGTAGCTTTGCTTTATAAAATATTGCTGTGTAAAATGGCAAGTAGCTGGGGAAGACTTAGGCCTAAGTGTATAAGGCAAGATGTTACAATTATTTCATGTTTGGAGAATCTTGAAAAATAACAATGTTCTGTCCCAGTTCTCATTCAGAAAATTACTAGTGTGTATGATCAAGCATCTGAGGAGTCTCAGAGAAATGCAAATACCTATTTGCCTGCTTAGCACTGGACATGTACTTCCATGATGTGGTGGTTCAGGATCTGACCTATTACCAATTAAGTTCTGCAGTTCTAAACACTGAAGATAAGTGGAGATTTTGGTATCTGAAGTGAATTGGAGCCTTCTGAGTCACTTCCATAAGTCAACAGAGAGGCTTATGGTTTTTTAGATATAAATATTCTTCATTTTAGATATAATTATTCTTCATTCTTCAGTTCTCATGTTAATATTTTGTTGTGGATTTAAAAAATGACTCAGTTCTTTTGAAATTCATCTTTAATATCTCAGTGAGAAAACTGTTCATGTATGCTGCAGTACTTAATTCTCTGGAGTAAAACAGTCTCCTCTTACTTTTACAAGAAGGAGCTATTAGTGCATCAGGCAAAATCCTATTTAGTATATAGAACAAGGCACATACTGCAAAAAACCAACCTGTGAGCAGTTGTCTGACTTCAGAGTAATTCTTTTAAGTCTTGCTTTTACATTTGTGTGTCTGCTTTGTGTCAGAAGTACAGTCAGGCTAGTTTTGATCTGACTGCTCATGGAAAGAAGTAAAGAGCTACTTGTGCGAAAGAGTTTAAAAATAAGAGTGTGTTTAAAACCACTACCACTGCCAGTGTTCAATGCTGGAACCTTCAGCACCAAAGCATGGCAGGGTCCACCTAAGCTAAGCAGCAGTTGCCTCCACTAGGTGACAGCAACAGTAAATTAACACATTTGGAAAAGATTTGACTCATTGGTTGTGTCACTGCATGACCCATTTTCTGGGAAACCAACCTGAGGCACCTTAAGAGGTTTGTACTTACCTTCCTCTTCCCTGAAAGCTTGGCAGTTCTGAGATGCATTAAAGCATACTGCTGCTTTTGAAACCAACAACAGCCTCAGATTGGGAATGAACAGAAAAACCCCAATAGGTTTAATTGGCCAAAGCCCACTATTGTTCCACTGCAGATACAGAAATGGGGTACAAATGCAGTGCAAGATCACACCTCCAGGTAAAAGAAGAACAAAAACATCTGTCAAATACTTTTGCATTACAAACATGTTAAAGTAAACCAGCATGGCCTGTAGCTTTGAATATTCACTAAGACTAAATGGAGCTATCAATCTATTGTGAAGTATTTGCTTATTCTTGGCAATATACTGAAAGTAGAAGTTGTCTGTTCCCATCATTGGCTTCATTAGAGTTTGTTCTAATTGATCAGCCGTGTCCTAGGACACATGCTTTTGCCTGGCTGTGTTTAATGAAGGACCCTCAACAGATATGACAACTTCAGAAATAACATTTATGTGCCATTCTTACTTTTCCTTCTGGTTTTCCAATTTAGTCTCTGAACCATAAAGTACACAAATGTTAAGGCTGCATTGGAGTTGCTTTTGCATCTGACATGGAATAAGAGACAATTTCCTGAACCATTATTTCCTGCTGTGTAGTATAAATGACTAATGCCAGTTCAATTAAAGTCCTGCTTTCCTTCTGGATTTGAAGCACCCAGTCAACCGCCGGGAAACCTTGTGTGGAATGTCACTGACTCCAGAGTAATCCTCAGCTGGGAGGAAGTAAGAGCCATGGAGAATGAGTCTGAGGTGACTGGCTATAAGGTAAGTGACAACAGAACAGAAAAATATGTGACAGCATTTTGGTTTTCTTGTCTATTTGCAAGGCATTAAGTTCAGAGGATGTATGATCCCACATGGAGACCACTTCAGTAGGGTGATCTTTTGATGGCTTTTAGATCATGTTCTAACAATGTCTCATGAACCTTTCACTATTAGTAGTTCACTAAATGCCTTCTCTTCCTCATGCAAACAAAGCCAGGAGCTGCAGGCATCACTGCCAGCTCTGGGATCCCACTTAGTCAGCTATGTAACACTTGGATGTTATCACAGGTGTAACACTTATCACATGAATAACATATTGTAACTGTATAGCATTTTGAAAGAACCCAACTAATCCAAGATTTGGCTGATACTTACAGTTTCCATTGCTGGCCAGATATTTTTATAGTACCACATATGTCAAACTGATATTCTAAATCTTTTTCTTCTTACCTCCTATGGGACATGCTCATTCTCTTGCTAGAAATAACTTTTACATCTACTCTAAATCTGATCAGCACACAACTGTAGAAGTATTTCAATGTCATGTGTCTTCAGTGTGTTTAAGAGAATAGCTGAGGATGTTTTTGATGAGCTTGCATACAGCTGAATCCCACATCCTGCATAAAAGATTTATCCTCAAGATCTGACTGTGCTGTGTTCTGACTTGTACTGGCAAGAAGGACATGTTTACAGCTTATATAACCCACCTAGTTTCATCCACAGTAGCTGACCTAAAAGCATACCATGTGGAGTTTCACACTCCATACTCTGTGTCTCCCACAACAACTTCAGGATCCCCTGTGGATAGCAAACATTGCTGAGTACACAAGGATAAGATGAATTTTGATAAAGCTGGTTAATTTTACTGAAGTAAAGCACTTCAGAGGTTGTTTTTTATCCCACAAGGCAAGGACAGCCTGGTTAACAAAAGTTGGTTTGCCAGGAAGAGAAGAACCAACAAATGACATGAAAAGCCCCAGGGCAGCCCTAGAGTGGTGGCTGTGGAAGTGAGCCATGGAGCTGGGTCTGAGAGCATGGTACAGCCAAGCACAGCATTAGGGCAATTCCAGTGGCTTTACATTGTTTTATTTCCATTCCATCATTACTGCTGTTATTTTGAGGGACTTGGGATTACTGGGTTTTGAAGTAGGGAATTCCCAAGCTTACCTGCTTGTCAAATTAGTGAAACTCTGCCAGGTGAAGGCACTGGAGCCACATCTGGCAGGACGTATGTCTCCTTGCTCAGCCAGTGGCGAGGGTCACCTTTGGGCTCCTTGAGCCTTCAGGATAGAAGAGAGGCTGAGTCTTTCCTCCTTAAATCTCTCCTCTTCTCCTGCCTGATCATACTGAGCAGTGGGCTGTGGTGATCAGGTGCAGCTCCTGTTCTTTAAAACATAGGACAGCAAATGCAGTTAAGTTTCCTGATAGAATAATCACTGAGCACCTGCAGAACATCTTCCAGCATAGTCTGCAATTTTGATTAGTTCTCTCATTCCCAAACTACATATTGGCATAAGAAGCTGATCCAGATAATGATAGATGGGATAATTTATAGAACAGTACATTACTAAGCTGCTCCACAGCATACCTATTCCACTGTTGTTGTTACACATTGTGCCATTTTAGATTAAAGCTGGATTAAAAGAGCTTGATTGATGTTACCTTCTTTAGATGCTATTCTGCCCTGTAACATTCACCAAAAATCAAAGCTTTTCTTTCATCCCATCTTATTAAATACTGAACCCTTGTTTCTAAGAAGCACAAATGAAAATTGCTGCTCAGGTCCTGGGGTGAGAACTGACAGGCTACTGCTCTTTGCTTGTGTCACAGGTTTTGTACAGGACCAGCAGTCAGCCCAGTGTGAACGTGCTCAGCACGGACAAGACAAGTGCTGAACTTCTGCTCCAGCTGAATGAAGATTACATCATTGAAGTAAAAGCAACAACTCCTGGTGGAGATGGCACTAGCAGTGATCAGATCCTGATTCCCAGGCTAGCTAGTAAGTTGATTATTTTGTCACATGCTTATTTATGTAGGGTCCCCAGCCCATACCAGAACTTCCTTTATACCAGCCACAGTATAGAGAGACAGGTCTGCCTTGGTGGAGTGAGTCACTGCTAGATTAGCAGATGCCACAGCTTATCTTTGCAGGGATTGAGTCCAGGGGAGGACAAAAAAAAATTAATACTGGTATGTCTTGTGGTAAAAAGGCAATAAAAAGAAAAGCAATTAACAGTCTTCATGCCCTTATGCATGACAAACTTTGTTCTATTGCACTGGTAAATTACCATGTAAATTAGTAGTAAAAATATTAGATTTTTATTTTGGGGTTTTTTTTTATTATTACCTTGAAAGTAAAGGTTTATTTGCACAGTTTCAGCATTGTGCAAGGCATTTCTATAGTTGTGAAATATTTCCTGTATTTTTGTATATTTTCATTGCTGGTCAGAAAGCAATAAAAATTTACAGTCATTTTTACTTAGCCTATAGGGAGAGTAACAATTTGGCACAGCAGATGCTCTTTATGCTTTCACTTAATTCTGACCTTTTTCATTTCTCACAGGTATGGATGCAAGAGGTTCTGGTTCATCAGTCTTAAATATCTTCAGTGTTTCCAGCTTCTTGGCAACAATATTTTCCTTGACTCTCAATTCAGTGTTGTGATGAGACATTTTCATTCACTGGGGGGAAAAAAAAGGAAGAATCTGTTACTACAGGAAAGTGCTTTTTTTTGGTAACAAAACTGCAGTGGTTAATGCATGTTTTTCTTCTATCCTGATGTGTTTTTAAATTCTTTATATTTCACTGTAGGTTGAAGTGAAAGTATCATAGAAAGTTTAGCAAATCCTTTAAAAAGGAATCTAGAAATGCCTTAATACTTGAACCAAAGGAGTTTACATATTACATACATCAGATACAACGTCAGAGAGGGAGAGTGATGGCACTGTGGTCAGAGCCAAGTGGAAGAGCTTAGCTCAGTGACAACCTCCATTTGCTGGGACACTGAATCATTTTGGGTAAGTTCTGTGTGGCTACAGTAACACCATTCTGCACACAAAAGGTGGCATCAGAGCTGTGGTGTTTCGGTCTGATGAACACATGAGCCCAGGTGGCTGTTCTTAAGGCAGGGTCAGAATCCAGTAGCTTGGGATCAGTTTTCTTACTACCTTTTATAGGAGTTACTCAAATCTAGCAAGAAAACAAAGCTGGAAGGTAGAGAACAGTCCCAGTATGGATTTCTCAGTCCAGGTTGGGGTGTCTAAGAGGCAAGGCTTCCACTGCTCCTCTCGAGACATGATTTCACAGCCATGTTTCAAAGCAGGCTTTCTTCCATCCCAGCATCTGGTCACATACCTTTCAGCCACCTAACCTTCCCCTCCAGCAACAGGTTTTGAAGTTAATTTCCTTATAAACCCCACCTCATCTTTCTTAACCAAGTTCTTTATCCATAACTAAATTCTCCCACCTTCAGGATCATTTGATTGCCCTTCTCTGAACCCCTCTCAGTGTGTTTCCCTAACAGAAGTGCCCAGTTGTGAGCATTATTGAAATGCAGTTGCACCATCGCCTTATGAAAAGGGATTCCTGCTACTACCACCTCCCTACCTTGTGATGTGGTGCTTCCAAGTACGCAGCCTGGATTTATCTTGCTCTTTTCTCTGCACTGTAAACTCATGCTTAGTTCATTGGTCCATTCATAACTCACCTTTCTGCTGCTCTTTAACCAATTCAGAACCATTTCCCTTGGTTTGGCACTCCAATGCCCCCCCATTACTGTCATGATTCTGATCAGTTTATGGCAATACTATAGTTTATAATAAAATGTACACAGAGACACTTCAGGCTTGCTATTATAGAGAAATCTGTGCTTTCTTCCCTAGCAATATATTAAAGATACATCAAACCTGCTACATTTGACTTCTATAGTTGTGAATTTACTCCAGAGTCAGCCTTTTAGACACCTTTTAGAGGGCTGCCTACATACCTGGTAGAGCAAGTGTTCATGTGACATAAAGCAAACCCTTTTAAAGGCTGGGTTTTTTTTTTCTTTACTCTCACAGGATTATTACAACACAGAGAACTAGAAAGGGAGAAAAACAGGATTAATGAAATTATGGTAGGACTATAGAAAAAAATACCTTGATATGCAGTCAAATAGCAAATTACCTTTTTAGTATCACATCCAGACAAAAAAAAATGATGTGCTAACTGTTGAAGTAAGCAAGATCTGTATATACTGTACATATATAGTTATAAATGGCTAGTTGCTTTTCAATGTGGCTAACCAGTGATGTTTGCAGACACTTGCAGATGGGGGGAGGGTGGGTGGGAGATGGAAAATCAGGTGTTACTAGTAAATATATAGTTATGTTTCATGCAACAAAGGGTGACTCTTTCTATTCTTGTTTCACAAAACTCAAGTCCATCTTCCTGTATTGCCATTTCCATGCAATTACATTGTATTGTTTAATTTCTAGTTATATATCTCCATGAGATATGTACTAAGTACCTTGTTTCATATTGAAAAGCTTGAACTTGATCCTTAAACTTCCAGTTGTGTGTGTATCCTATGGTTATCTGTACCCATTTTTTTCTATTAATCTAATAAAATATTTATTACCTTGAGGGGTACTAGACTATTTCAAAGTATTGTTGCTTGTTCAGGGTAGAAGTTTGCACACATGGGGATTTACTGCCTCTAAAAATGATACTTACTTACTTTGTCTTCATGATATTTCTGCTTAACTGCCACTCAGGACAGGAGTGGTTTCCCTGAAAGACTAAAATCCCAACCCCAGTAGCCAGTCCTACTTACACAGAAAGCAAGGCAGGAGGGCAGAGAGGAATAAGGATGGAAATAAGTCCTGGTCTTGCCTCAGAGAAGTCAAAAATGGATGGAGCAGGGACCAAGATTGTACTCAAGCTTCTGAGCTCTCCCTCAGCCCACTGGTTTGTAGCACAAGGAACAAAAAGCCCCTTCTCTTTGTTCCCCATCTATCCAATTAGGCTGTTTCCTCTCTGAAATGGAAAAAAAATACCATGTAATTATATTGAAGAAGAGGTAGCTCTTTATAATAACTTATTTGGTTTATCACTACTTAGCACTAAATTGCATGCCCTGTTTTCCCCTACAGATTGTCTAGTCCTCACATACTGCAGCTTCCATAAAGCTCAAGACTTTCTAACACTAAAGCCACCTTAATAGAAAAACAGAACTGTCTATTGTAAGCTTTTAAAGCATGGCTTCTACCTGAGTAATAAGGAGCAGATCCAGCTGCTGCATAAAGGGTTAATAGTTATCCCAAAACCTTTACAAGTGTATATGAAGATGAAAGACTGAAGTATTTTCCTGAGTATGTTGGGTTGTCCCTTTCAGATGGTTGTAGGTGGACCCTTGTCTTGTTCTGTGCCCCCCCACTGTTCAGGTTAGTCTTCCTTTAAACTGATTTCTCTCTGTTCTTCATCTCATATTAAGTTAGTTAACATTTATTTCTGGTAATAAGACTAACTTGAGAGAGATGGAAAAAAAAATAAACTAGGTTGTCATGAAGAAAGTGTGGGAGGAAAAGGTGAAGAGCCATAAGGCCTAAGGTGTGAGGTCCCTAAGCCAGCCTACCTCTTCTGCAGGCTTCTCCAGAGCAGCTTCTGAGACTCACCAAGATGAGCAAGTCAGTCCTAGGGAGGAAAAAAGGAAAGAAAAATACAATGATAATGAAGATTAATAACATCAGCTGTGTGACTGGAACTGTGGATGGTGGGGAAGGTATATCTGCCACTGCACTGGCACCAAGACCAGAGCCAGTAAGACACAATAGCAGCCTTGAGACACTGTTCTAAAATGTGTGTTCTAATACCTTATCCAAAACCAGCTCTTCAGTGATGCTGAAGGCTACACCGAAGAGCAAAGCCCAAAGCTGAGTGGAGCCAGAGGAGGAGCATGGGNGGGGGGAGGTGAGGGCTGTATCTTGAGTTATTTTAGGTGTGGGTTTAAAGTTTCTCACCCTGCACCACAATTCCTCCCAAGATTTGCTTTCTAAAAAGGCTTCTTACCTGAGTACTGTTGGTTTTTCTTCTTTCCTGACAGCTCTTTATACAAAGAGACTTGATGACTTCCTCTGGTTCTGAATTTCTCAGAGGTAGCAGCTGTAAGAATTTTTAAAAACTTTTTCCTTAGACTGTCAGACCTGATGCAAACATGCAGGGTGCTCTATGAATACAGAATGAATTCAAAACTAATATCACTTTAGCCCAAAGAAATACTGGAGAGCTCCATTTTCTACTTAACTTGCCTTTTGCTGGTGGAATGCAGACGTGGGTAGTGCCTGTCAGGTGAGATATGTTCCATCTTAATAACAGGCAGTAAAGCATCTGTCCTGTGTGAGGGAGTGCATGCATCTGACACCCTTCTGTCAGAAATAAGTAACAATGGGATGTTGTGAAAATAAAACAAGTTTGTAAACAGGCACTTGCTCTCTTAGGAGAAGCAACCCCCTTCCTTCAATTGTTTCATGCTAATGCTTTGAACTCCTGAAAAGCAATAAAAAGGGCTATGTTTAGCAGAGCTATAGCTCAACGTATGCTACTGTGGGTTTATCAAACCTGCTTAATAGAAAGAGGCACTACTTTTCTTGAAATCCAGCTGCAGGATGGTGGGGGGGAGATGGTGAACCACTTAACTGGATCCCTAGCTATCAGTCTTACCCTCTTAGACTAGAGCTTTGCTGCAAAGACTTCCCACAGTTGCTAGCTGCCTCCCTGGCGTGCGTACAGCTTGGGTCTCGCTGGGAAGCAGGAGGTACAGCCTTGAAAAGAAAGGAGAGACATTTGTCATTTTCCAAGCTTAACATCTATTTCCACAGCCTCAGCAAGTGGCAGCTGTCTGCACCCTGTGCATATGGGAGCTGTTTCTCACAGGTGCTATTCATTTCCCACCTTTCACTTGGAAGCCTCCCCCAAGGTCAACAACGTGTCCATGTCCATTGCTAGCGCCGGTGGGGTCAGTCACCACCACTCCCCGTCACACAGCATTGCCTGCAGAATGAGTTGATGCAGATGCTCTCTTGGCATCCCTCCCACAGACCAGTGTCCCTCCATGCTGCTCTTAGCAGAGGACATCTTCTCCAGGACCTCTCCTCAGCCCTCCCAGGAGCAGCACAGCTGCTGTCCTGCCTCCAAGCAGGGAATGGCTCTGATGCCACAAACGCCTGTAGCCAGCACAGCAGGAGCGACCTCAGTAGCAGGATGTGTCTCATTCTTGCCAGAGGACTCTGACTATTTCGAGGAGAGATCCTCAGAGAACATGTGTATATCTATCTGTGTACACTTTCCACATATACAGGTAGTTGGCAGTCTAAAACAACCCTAATTTTGAGTCTCTCTTCATATTTTCCCCTTGCTGATAGTGGCTGTTTGTTGCCAGTCCTCTGACTCTGTCCTGCCTCTTGCTAAGTACATCAAAAAGTGCTCTTCCCCCCACCCTGATACTTGGATAAACAGACATCCACCTTTCCTTTCATGGGCCCTTTCCATCAGCTTTACCATGTTGCAGTGTCTGTGGTGGCCTTATTGGAATTCATACCATGCTCTTCGGTTGCTTTGGTTGTGAGCTCTGTTTTGAGAGTTTTCAGTTTGTGCATGAGAGTGTTTTGGTATTAGAACCTCACAAGACCTTCATGTGCATCTTTCCTTTGGTTTTTTTTTTCCTCACCTCCAAGGGTCAATAAAACTTGATAAAACTCATTTGGCATTAAATTTCTTTTCTTGAGCCCCTTGCTGATCCTTTTTGAGGTCAAGAAGTATCTTTGAAAGTCTCTTTTTCCTTTTTTAAATGCACACATATAGGAGAGATGCCAGTAACCCTATGCAGCATTACTAAGACACTTTCTTCCCAATGTACCTAAGATTATTTTCTTACCCTTTAAGAGCATAATTAGTCCTGTGAGGCCTGGACCATGCTTGCTCTCTGTGCTGTGCTCTTCATTCCATCTCGGCGATTAATTCCCTTTGGGTGGGAGAACATCAAGGCATTGGCAAATGCTGAAAAAGGAAGAATCAAAAGCATCCCATTAGAAGCCAACAGAAAGGATGTAACTTCAAGATGCTCATTAATTTAGCCCATGATGATTTAAACTCAAAGCAACTCCTAGGACAGGAGGAGATCCCAGAATTGTCCATCAGGAAAGCACAACAGCTGAGTGAGTCCAAATCCTTGCTGCCCACTCAGTCTCCAGCCTTCCAAGGCCTACACTCCTTGGGGTACAGAATGACCCAGAGCTGCAAGAGAAAAGTCAGTTCTCCCTCTCCATTGCCAGCTGAGGGTGCAGGGTCAGAATCCTCCAGCAGCACAAGGGGAGGGTTTGCATGCTCTTGGTCAAAGGTGGGACCTAACACCAGCTACCATCTGGCCATTAGTAAAAACACAAACATAAAAATGCTTCCTTTGAAGGAAAGAAACTGGCAGCCCTGCTCCAGAGCAGCTCCTCACTCTCCCTAAGCACCTAACTCAGCATCCTCCTGCTCTGGGACTTGGGGAGCCATGGTGGGGGGGGTCCCCACCCTGCTGAAGAGTGACAGCCCAACAGGGCAGGTACTTCAAAGCACACCTAGGGACTTCTTTATAGGCAATCTGAACCCATTGCTCTGCAGCCCTAAAGAAAAGTGCAGATTGGTTTCTTTGGTCATCTCCAGGGAATGTGCTGTGAATGCTGCCATGGGATGGGAGCACCTAAATGTGCACCCTGTGCCCTTTAATTGAGAAGGAATGTTGACAGGCAGGGAAGGTGTTCATCAGGATTGCTCTCCCTGATGATTTCATTCTGGGGGCTCTTACACTGGCACACAAGCAATGACCTGTTACATCAGCTAATGACAGAAAAAGAAACAAGTCAGAGAAAAGGGAAAACCCTTTTGGATGCCCTTGGTGATAAAAATAACTCATTTTCCAAGCTGAGGATCTGCAAAAGAAGTCTATCAAAAAGGACATGTGCTTAACAAGAATTTCTTTCATTAGCAACCCAAGGAGGGCCATGGGTAAAGCAGACAAATAATTTTTGTCACACTTCCTAACTTTGCCAGCAAACTGAGGCATTTAAGTTACACTTGTCACAACACTAATTATCTATTTGAGCAGCAGAGCTCTCAGCAGATTGAAGGAGTTCTGCAGTGAGAACAGATCATTGCATCAGCTGCATCTGATCATCATTGCTTTTTGGATATAGGATGTAAAACCACTACAATGACAGCAAATAAGGCTTTGGTACCTTCACAGCAGCTTCATACGAGGCAGAGGGGAGCTCTTCTGCAGCAGCCAAAAGCTTCTGCTCATGCACTGGAAAACAACGTCTTGGGGGTTTTTTGTTGCCTTGGAAACATGAAAAAATAAAGCACCATTAATTAGCTATTTTCAAGCAACCAGAGTATCCAGGGCTGAGGGCCTGATCCAATGAAAGCCTTACCCCAATTTCAGCAGACTGGGACTGATCAATCAGCCCTTCCAAACAAGGAAAGGACTGACAAAGCAAAGCTCTGCCAAGTTTTACTTCTGCCCATGTTTCCCAAAGAGTTACCAGAAGGCTCCATCCAGACACTCAAAGCAGTGGTTCACAGTGGTCCCTTCTCACCTTTGTCTCGATGACTTTGTCAGCATTGTCAGCTGCTTACATTTTTAAACCTCATTTTTCAAAGCTAAGTCTGATCAACATCCCTGCAAACACATACAGACCTGTGTAAATCCTACCTATGCATGTTCTCCAGATAGGAAATCATGCTAATAGTCCTGGTCCTTGGCACAGAAGCCCAAGTTCAGCCAGACCTTCTGCTATCATTCTTTCTGCCCAAAATACTGCCAAATAACAAAGTCTCCACTATTATATCTTCTCTATAATCATCAACTGATTGGTCTAGTGGTTAAGATTTGGAGCTCTCACCACCAGGGCATGGGTTCAATCCCTGATTAGGGAAGAATCCTGCTCTGGCAGGGGAGTTGGACTAGATGATCTTTAGAGGTCCCTTCCAACCCCTGACATTCTGTGATTCTGTGATTTTTAGCTGTTAATTAAACATTTTTTTTAAACTACAGATGGCTTACTTCTTCTCCACCCACTAGCACTGCTGCTTTCGTCCTAATTATAAATCTCTGTGAAACAGGTGAAGGCTAGAATCAACTTCTTCTTGTGCAAGTTTGAAGTTGTCCTAAAATTTCCTTTTGGAAAGACAGTTCACTGCCTCTGCCAGGACAGCCCAAAGCAATCACCTAAAACTCCAGCCACAAAGGTATGGAAGGATAAAAATATTTCCAAGTAAAATCTTAATTTTCTGTAGGAATCCTTCTCATTTATGACCTAGGCAAAGTGTCCTTTCTCCTTCATTTACAATGAATATTAATGTGTACCAGCCTAAGTACAATTTCAGAGTATTTTCCAATTCACAAGGTTGACCATCAGCACTAAAGAACTTGGCTTACCTGATTTCAGGTTTTGGCTGGGTTTTTACACAGCAGTACTTGACACCACTGGGAGTACTTGATTAAATAGGTGCTGGAAGAGGGTGAAGTCCCATGTGCTGAGCAGCCTAGTCCAAAACAGGCACACACTGATAAGCTGGAGAAACACCAGGGTCTGAGGCTCCAGTGTCTGCAACTATGAGGGTAATCCTGTGAGGTAGGCAGGGACAAAGCCTGTGACACAGCCTGGCCAAATGATGAGCACAGAGAGGTTCTGAACTGAAGGGACCTTGCAGCAGCCCCCAGCCACTTCCTTGGGGTGTAGCAGTGGGAACGGAGAAACCTCATCGGCACACTGCAAAGGCACACCTCGTCCTCACCAACCACACTGACCCTTTCTTGTCTCTGTGGGCACAACCAAGCTTTAGCTTCATCTTCACAGTGGTTGCTGCTAAAAAGGGCACAGGTTCAGCCACAAACCCAAAGGTGAATTCACCACTTAACCCCAGGAGCCTGACTCCTCTAACTCCAGCCATAGCCACAGCTTTTCCATCATACCTATGCTCCTACAGAATTACAGAATCATTTAGGTTGAAAAAGACCTTTAAGATCATCAAGTCCAACCCATAAGCTAGTGCTGCCAAGTCCACCTTAAAGCATGCCCCTCTGTAAGGTACTCTGCCTTGTGACCACTGGCATTCCCACCTATGAAGCTCAAGACCCATTTCAGTGCTTGTAGGCAAAGTCCATCAGCAGCACTTCAAACTGCCTCCTCCACTTAGGAAGTTAATAAGCAAAACACATAGGAGACTGTGACTTCTCCCTGGTCTCTTGCTGCCTCCTCCCCACCTGAGCTGCTTTCACCTCTCAGCATTCTTCTAAAGAAGAATAATTAACATTTTTCAGAAAAGTAATCCACCAGCAACATCCATTTGTGGAGGAAACGATCTCTAACCAGACTCAACTTGTTCCTTTTCTCCACTGACACTGTCCGACACCTACAGCTGACAGGGACCATACTGGACACAGCTGAGGGCAAGATCCAGCCCAACAGCCATCCCACATCCCTCATGCCACCCAGTCCCTCCTTCACAGCCCAGGGAGGGGATCTGGGGCTGCTGCCAGCAGCAAATGCTGGCTTTATATTTGGTATCAGCTATTTTAAGGCAACATTTGCTTAAAAAGACACCAACAGACAACCTTCCCCTTTTGTTTGCTATCCCATTCTAAATGAGCTGTTTATATTGGTAATTTGAGTTTTCTTTTCTCTCTCCAATTTCCCTCAGGGATAATGCCACTGGCAATCTCCATGAATCTCTTCTGACTCTTTCTGAAGGTTCAACTGACTACAAGGCAGCTGGATCAAAGGGAAAGAAAAACTTCATTCTAGAAGCACAGAAATATTTACATAGCACAAGATTAAGCCAGAATTCATTTTTACCATGTAGACATGCTTCTTAAAAGCATACAAAAATAGACATTTCTAGTTCATTTGGGGAGGGGAGAAGAGATATTTTATAGCTCATTTAAGAGAGACAAGGCTGGCAATCAACACAGTCTGTAATGCATCTAATTGAAGAAGATCCAGAGTTCTCAGGGTTTCCTGCCTGAAGGAGACAAGTCTCTTGGAGCCATTTTGATGCAGAAGAGGAAAAGAGAAGAAAGCATCTTAACACAGCCTGTGCTGTGCTGAGGAGCTGACACCTCCTCTAAGAAGCAAAACAAGGACTGTGAGGAGCCCAAAGAAGCCAGAGGTTCAAGTGTCAAATGACAAAGCTGACTACTGACTGGGAATTGACTGCCAGAAACAATCAGATTGGTGCAGGTAGCCCTCAGAAAAGCTTTATTTCAGCTTCTTCTGAGCTGCTCTCTGAGCTCCTTAGCTGTGAGCACCAGTTTTGGCAGTAGTCTACTAATAGGACCAATGAGAAATAACACAAATTGACTTATGGTTGGTCGCTGCACAGCAATACTAAAAATGAGGTAAGGCAGACATTATTTCACAACATGTTTCTCAAGCATTGGCCTGGTTTTGGCCAGCTCTAGTAAAGTCAGAGTCATGGGAAGCTCAATACACTTACCAATATTTAATTCTACCAAGTTCATCCTCTCTCCTCACTGATGTTCTAGAACCAAATCCATAGATATTTTGCTACCAAAGACCCACTTATGAATGCCCTTACAGGAGCAGAGCTATCCATTCTGCAGTTAATTAGCTATCCTCTAGGAAGTTATGAGAAAGGCCAAGCTTCAAATTAGACCCATCTGGTAAAGGGTTTTATGAAAAGATGATACTTATGTCATCCTTTGGAGCTATCATAGGCAGAGGTTTCCCAGCAGAGGCCATCTGTCCTGGGTAACTGCTGCCAGTCCTCAAGATTATCAATTAGTCTTTAATGATTGTTTCTATGAAATAGGTGACTGCAGGGTTAGGAGGTTGACCTCTGAATATGAGCATTGTGGTGGAGTCTAATAAAAGATCAGGTACCCAGATGGGAATGGGACATCTCTTCCCAGCACCTCCCTTTCCCTCAAGGAAAGAGTAGGACTCTTGCTCTTCTATGAGCTCAAGTAGGAACCAAGATGCTGATGCTTGTGGCTCCTTTCCTACTTATATGGAGTATGCACTGGAAAGTGTGGGGCAGGTTTAGGTTCCTCTTCTGCCCAAGGGGTTTTAACCCAGTATCTCTGATTGTCCTGAAGTCTCATGGACTGGAACCCTCTCTTACATCCACCTGAACTCTTAGCTGCACATTTGAGATGAAAGCCCAGCCTGTAGAGATGAAGGGACCATGATTTCTAGCCCTGGAAAACATGCCAACTAGCCTCCATTAGATACAGCCCATGGCACAGTCGCAGCCACAGCTTCAAGACTAAACTGCCAAATCTCAGAGGAGTCTCAGCCCACAGCCAGGCTTGGTTTTGATTTTCTCTCCCTATTCTATTGTAGTTTTAAGTCATCTCCAACATGCCACGTGCTCTATTCTCTGGTCACAGCGCAGCTGAAGTGCTGTCACACGAGTCCTGCTGCTACTAAAGCAGCTTCTGTCTCACTGCTCTTATCGGGGCAGCACAGGGCTGGGACCAGCTTGTAAGGAGAGAAATTGCTTACATAATTTATGTCTCTTGTTGTCAAACTAAGCAGACAAGCTTAAAAATATAAGCAGACACCGTGAGGAACAATATGCAGAAGATGTTGAATGATATGGTAGTGGCAGAGAATGGGCAATACTTGAATTTAGAAGAGAATAAAAATGTTAAGGTATTAGAGAAATGTCAAACGTTTCCTGTGTTTCATCTATCAATAATGCATCACATACTGCTTCAAAGACAGAAGCTGATGATGTCCAGGTGGCTCAAAAAAATATTTGAAGAGCCAAATAAACATTACAACAGTAAGTAGACTCTGTTGCTGTCGTGTCACACCTGTAGCCTCCAGGAAGGGACCTGCCAGACATGGGCTTTAGAGGCATTTTTCATTAGTGATAAGAAAAATGTGCTTGGACATCTATGTCTACACATGCAGAACACCAAAGTTATGTGAGCACAGTAACTGGGACCCAAAGAGAACAGATGCATAAATGAACATGACAAAGGGTGCTGGAGCATTGCTGTTCATGGGGGGAAAACCTTCCTCTGCAGACAGACAGCAGGAGAGGACCCCTGGCTTCTGACTTCAGGATCTACTCACTTAAACAGATGAGGGCAAATATATAAAGTAATTAGATAGAATCACAGAATCTCCTGAGTTGGAAGGGACCCACAAGGATCATCAAGTCCAACTCCTGCTTCTGCACAGGACAACCCCCAAAATTACACCGTTTACCTGAGGACCTTGTCCAAATGCTTCCTGAATTCTGTTAGGCTTGGCACCATGGCTACTTCCCTGGGGAGCCTGTTCCAGTGTTCCACCACCCTCTGATGGAAATCCTTTTCCTAATACCTAACCTAAATCTCCCCTAGCACAGCCTCATGCCATTCCCTTGGGTCCTCTCGCTGGTCATCAGAGAGAAGAGATCATCTCCTGACCATCCACTTCCCCTTGTCAGGAAGCTATATTCCATGATGAGGTCTCCCCTCTGTCTCCTCTTCTTCAGGTTAAACAAACCAAGTGGCTTTAGCCATTCCTCACATGGCTTCCCCTCTAGACCCTTCACCATCTTTGTGGTCCTCCTCTGGACACTCTCCTGCGACTTCATATCCTTTTTACATTGTGGCACTCAAAACTGCACCCAGTACTGGAGGTGAGGTTGCACCAGTGCAGAGCAGAGTAGGATTATCACCTCCCTTGACTAGCTAACAATGCAGTGCTGAATGCACCCCAGGACATGGTTGCCCTCTTGGCTTCCAGGACACACTGTTGACAGCTGAGGGAGTGGGAGACTGTTCTGTAAACAAGGGCAGCAGAGAAGATGCCAATTGCCAGGTTGCAGTTGGCCACTGCACATTTTAGAAATTAAAGTCTAAGTTGTTGGGCTGGAAGATTTTTACCACTTCAGTTGGATTTCTGTCTGTGGGAAACTTTTCCTCAGAGAGGCTCTTTTCAGAGAAACAGCAGGACATGGAGCAGGAACAGCATGAAGTGAAAGCTGTTGTGAAGCAGCAGCGTTCTGCAGGAAGCTCTGCATTTGCATGTTAAGCTACAGCTACTCCCTGGATGCTCCGACACATGAAAGCAACCCCAGATTTTTAGTGAGCAGCAGATCTTTTAGCTTCAGCCTGAATTTAAAGGTCAGGAATGTTTAGAGCTTTTCTTGCTCTTAGCTGGAGCAGAATTACTCAGTTCTCCTCAGGAAGAGAGGTGAGAGAAGCTCCAACTCAGCCGTGTGGGAACATCAGGGTCACAATCCTCTCTGTAGCAAACAGCGTCTGACATCAGCCCCGGTCCCAGGGACGGTGGCCCCGAGACACTGGGAAGTTGTATGAGAGACACTTCTCTGATATCAGTGACCTTAACAAGAGCTTTTTAGCACTTGTCAGGGCTAGGACAGCTGAATCATTTTAAGCATGTAAATGCAGCACGAGTGGAAAGCAACTGAAGGAAGCCCACTGTCCTTTTCACAAAGGAGTCCTGAGGAAAGTTCAAGACATCTAAACTCAAATTTAACCTTTCTCATCCTCAGAAAACAGACTTTTTTCTGACCAGGCTGAAAGTTTCCTACCTGACATGGCAATTGGGCCCTCCAGCATTGTGTCACGTGGCTGAAGGGGTAGGGAGGACTAACACCCACCTTCTCCATCCCACCACCATCTGCAGTACCACCTCAATAGCACCAACCCCAGTCAGCTAGGGCTGCAAGATATGGATGCTTGACTGCACTTCTCGCTCCTCCTCATCCTCCCATGGTGTGCTGATGAGCAGTTGAGCATCACAAGGTTGTCATTAGCATCAAGCTCCCCAGTATGCTGATTTCTCCTTTTTTTTTGGCATTCAGGAGCAGGTGAAGTGAGAGGGAAAGAATAAAATTATGACCCTTGTCATTGTCTTTCGAAAGAGAAAGACTGATGTGGCAGCATGTTTGAATATTCAGGCAAGGGGCAGACCTACACACTGGATTTACTGACATAAATGTTGGTCTCGGATATTGAATTCCTGGTGCTGATGAAGGCTGCAGGAAAATTACACATATGCAGAAGAGATAAGAGGTGAGGGCTTGCTTTTGCCTGCCAATATCTCAGAGACTTGAATGATTGTTGGTTTTTGTGGGTTTGTGACTAGATTGATATGGCTCAAATACTGAAGAGCACTGTGAATATAGATGAGCAATTAAATAGCAATTGAGGCTAAGATCTGTGGATTCAACTGAAATCAACTGGGTAGCATAGGGACAGACCCCTGGAGAGACTGAGTCAACAGCAGAAAGGAGTGGATACCCTCCAGAGAGTTATTATTTCAGTTCTTCTGGACTGGTCATTTATCTAACACACAGTAGTGTGACAGCACAATGGTCCCATCTCCTCTGGAGGTGGAGCACAACTTCTGAAGCCACAAGAAATGGAGCAGACAGAGGTGGGGACAGCCCTCCTCTCACACACCCCCTCCAGGAACACACACCAACACTGAGAGCAGAGGCAAAAACCCCTCAGACCTGCCAGAACAACTACACATATATGCAAACACTAAAAAGAACTGTTTCAAGGTGCTCTCCTTCCCTTCTGTCTCCTTCCTCTCATGGCACTGAAAGTCTGTTTCTCACATAACTGAAGGCAAGTGCCTAATCTCACAAGCATGTTGTTTTAAAGATGAGCACTCAGGAATCCAATCCTAGATGTACTGGTTCAGTGCTTCACTGAAGGGTGAGCTGAGGTCTGACAGCCACTACCCTCAGGGGCACCTCCAGTGCTATGCAGGGACCATGGATAGATACAGCTGGTGTTACCAAGCCAGCAGATTCACTTAGCAAGGCAAAACATCCCTTTGGGGCTCTGGTAGGCTCCTGTTCTGGTCTCAGTTCCCTTGCATGAATGCTTTCATGCTTTGCTCAGTTGCCTCCACAAGTGCTGACAGTGCTAAGGCACTTGGTGTGCTGAGACCACTACTTACCCTGATGATGAACATGACAAAGTTGCTTGGGGTTTGGGTTTTGTGGTTTTTTTAGCTGCTTGTTTGTCTGTATCTACATAAGTCCCTTCGTCTTACATTTGGAGTAAGTTTTCTTCCACTTTCTGCCTGTAAAACTCCTACCCAAAAGCATCATCTTCCAGTATTGCAGACCATGAGGGATCTGCTAGTGATAATATTTGACACTGCAAACTCTTAGAGGTTTGTTCTGTCACCCAGGACCAGCGAGCTCTCCCAGCCACAAAATCACCTTGAAAGATTCCACATGTCTGCCTGCAGGAATCCCACTGTACATCCACCATACAGCACAGTACCATGGCCTGGATCAGACCACATGCTGAGGAGGAAGAGGAAAAGAGATTCTCCTTTTCCCTCTCTCCCTTCAACGAATCCACACCTGTTACCATGCTGCCTTTTGGCATCTGGTGCTACCTTGCAGCCCTTGGCATTCACCTCTTCCCTCTCACCTGGTCCTTGAGCAGGTCATAAACGTGCTACCACTCTGGGACTCAGTGAGGAAAACACAAAATGCTACCACTAAGGTTCCCCAGAACTCTTCTCCTTTTCAGCTACATCCACTCTCTGTGTGGTGCACTAAGCTACCCAAGCTTCACTGCCATGTTTAGGGTATGGAGCAGAAGTAACATAAAGCAGCAGCAGCATCTTGCGTGCAAGGCAAAACTGATCTTATGTACAGGATGGAAACACCTGGAGCTCACAATGGCTGCTTGAAATGGGGTTATATAAAATTGCAGATTGCACCAAAAATTCCCAAATAAAGAAAAAATTCTCTCTGACACACCTATAAAATGGCAATATTCCATATTGCTTTTAAATGGGTTATTTTCTGGGAAATGTGCTCATGCTGCATCTAAATGTGTAGATATCTCAGGATTTAGTGCATGAGCTGAAAGTTTTCATGGTCAAGATTAAAAAAAAAGTAAAAAAAAAGCTTTGAATCAGTGCTGCTTACCTTTAGCATAGTCATTTGGGGTCTGCTCAGGCTTCCAGGTGCAAACAGTTCCATATCTTACACAGATTAAGGAAGATCACCTTTGGAAAGAGGAGCAAGATAAAAGAAGCTGAATGACCACAGACTTCGTATTTGGGGTATACTGAGGAGTAACTAGCAATAAGGCTCAACACTCTACAACCAGCTAATGAAACTTCCCTAGGAGTCATTAATCTACCACAGTTAGCTTTAAGGTCAGATGGTACAAAATGTGTATAACCATGAAGGTTCTTACAGACAGTTTTCACTGCAGAGCACTGTAACATGGGAGGAGCTTGGAAATGTTTTGTATATGAAATGCCATGTTAGGACTGATGTTCCTAGGAACAACTTATGGATAATATCCACTACTAGTGCAAGTACAAAGGGCACAGATAAAGCCTTGGCCTATCCCAGAAATATAGAAACTGCTTTTGTAGTTTGATTATTCTCATTGTAGGCTATGAGACTGAGGGTCCACATTTGTAACTCATATTTATAGTTCGATAATTTACATAATGGACAAAACTGTAAAAGAAAATATGATATAAAGTAGAAATATTTGTGATTTCTTATTCCAGTAGACAACTTCAAAACATAGCCTTAAAAAGGAATGCCAACATTATTTCTAGATGCACAGCTTTTAATAGTCTCAAAAACACACACCCAAAACCAAATCATTGATAAGCAGATTTTGGAGATAAAATACATAACATTTTGGACTAATACACATGCAAGACAAGAGTCTGAATTGGGAATTCTTGCCCTGAAATCATAGTGGCTTTGAGTGGCCACAAAGAAGTTAGAAAACAACATTCTCTCTCCTTTCCCTATACCTGCAATGGGCAACAAAACCCCAGCCCATGAAAAGGGCTGTTCAATGACCACCCACATTATCCATTTCTTCAACATATGTTAACTAGACAAACAAAAGACAAAAATGAAGGCTGATGTGTCCTGTGTTTCATGGTTCAGCCTTAGCTCTGCCTCCTCATCATGCATGCATTGTTAAATGGATTAATGCATGGAGCTGAAAGTTACCAAGCAGGGGTCTGAAAGAGAACTGTAAGCTGTTCTGCTCTAGTCTAATTAATGTCCTAATACATATTATAGTGCAGAGTCATCATGATTTCCTCTTCATTAGCTGCTGATATATAAAGCATCCTAAAAAAATGTCTCACTCTATCTTTTTTAAATAAAAAACCCCACCAAGATCTTCTTTCTTCCATTGGCATAACAAAGGCACTAGGAATATGATCAATGCATGCCACCTAAACTATGTGCCTTAACTATTAAACCCAACTCACCAGCTCAGCCCAAACTGCATTTGCAAATTATAAAGTACACTTCCCAACATTAGCACTTGCACCAAATAAAATGTCTAGAGAGAAAACAACAGAAGAATAAACCTTTTCTTCTAGCTGCCTTTATGTAACTGCTGATCCCCACTGCTACTCTTCAGAAAGAGAGAGACCAGCTAGTCCTCCTGAATGCATTCATGTCTGATGACAATGCAGATCATGTCTGATCTGGTGGGTAGAGAGCTGTAGGATATCTCTATCTTGTAGTCACTCCATAACAGCTACCTGTGTCAGCTCTACACAGGTTTGAATCAGTTTTGGCTAGCAATATCCCTCTCTCTACTTAAGCACATAGCTGTAGGTCAGACATAGCTAAAACACAGCCCTGCTACTCAGCTTCTCAGATGGACTTTGAGAGTGCACTGAGCTCAGCCCTACCACAGCAGGACTGCTCACAGGATCCCAGCCAGCTACTGCAAAGCTAACACACATCTGAGCTAGTCACAGCAACACAGCTGGCAAGCTGAGCTGCTCTCCCAGTGGAAATTCCTGTCATAGCTGTACATGAACCCAATGGTACAACATAGTCAGTTGTTCAGTCAAAAAAACCCCAAAATTGACAGTAGTCATGAAGCAGAGATGTCAGGGCTGTGGGGCCATGCTTTCTCACCTGCTCTGCACCTAGCATCCATGCAGACACAGATTTGGACCTTGAAGTAAGAGTGGGAGATTCACACCCTGCTGAAGCTCACTGGTCCCTCACCAGGGACTTGGCACCATAATGTCACTCTGTCCTCACAGGGGATGAGAGGTTCATATCAACATCATCAAGGGGCTAGAAATAGCCCCAGAATTTTCCAGGGACATTTTTGTCACAAGGACACACTGCCCAAGCATGTCACCTTCAGCCTAGATGAGAGAAGGTGTTCAGCTGGAGCTGTCTCCTTGCTGAGAAACATGGCAGCTGACACCACATCACATAGCTACAAGCACACACCAAGAAGGAGCCCAACTCCTCTGTTCTCATGACAGGGTGAGAAGAGAGACATGCCAGCAACACCTGCAAAGCCAAGCCAACACCTGTACCTTCATGTCTCAGCAGAGCCATCTGTCACTGCAACCTTATGGAGTGTTGTATTTCAAGAGCACCTCACAAATACACATCAACAAGTGCTGGGAGCAGTGCTAGGGGTGGGTAAGGCTTAATGCTTTTGCTTTAAAGACAGGGAATCAGCAGCAGATAGGTTAAACAATTTAGCACAAGTTGTTCAATAAATCAGTTGCAGAGCCCAGGATGGAATTCAGAGATCTTGTCTCCTGCCATCGTCTTGATTTAACTTCTCCAGAACCACCTTAATTGCTTTGTTGTTACAGGCAAGAACTTGAACAGAGGAAATAGGATAAAGCCCTGTGCAATTCTGAAGAGAAAGCTTGATGGGATTTTGTTTCCTTTGCTGCAAATGCCCAGGACAAAGAGCAAAAGGTTGAAAACAGGTGGGTCACTGAGTGTTCTTCTTGTTTTATTTTGTTGGGTTTGGTTTTGCAGGTTTGTTTGGGTTTTTTAACTCATTTTATCATTAGTCAAGAACACTCTGAAGTTTCCCTAGGAAAAGGGTAATGGTGTCAAGAAAATTTAACATGTATTTGAGATGAAGTCAGTGGGGCTCCATTAGCTTTAGGTTGACTTTTTTATTATTATGTTTTTCAGACATGTTTACATCTCAGCTTAAAGAAACTATTGAACCACATATAACTGGAGTGGTGTGCTGTACCTTGAGGCTTATTAAAGTAGCCAAGGAGTACAGTAGTTTGATAATGCCTTAATGCACCATGGACATAGCATTTGATTTCATATATTGATCACTCTGTATACAATTAATTAGCTGAGTAAGTGCAAGTTTACCATTTGGTGTTGTTCCTTACACTTGTTTCCTGCAGTGAATAAAACTGACTGAAGCCTATGTGTGGGAAGCAATCATGTTCCTGACCTGAGCAGTGACATCCATCCACAGTAATGAAGCATGAAGGCTTTTGAAAAATCATGCAGAAGAACAGGCTGGTGGAGTTGTGCTGACTGGTCTCTCATCTAGGATTTAAAAAGGTTTTAAATGGATGCTTAAAGCAACATGATTTAATTTTTTTTTAATGGATGTTAACCTCCAGCTTTAAGGAGGTCAGAGTGACTGCTTGCTTAATTTCAGTTCCAGACACTTCTCTATTTGGCAAGTAAAAATTGCAAATATGTTTGTAATATTTGAAGGCAGTAACAACCTTTTTCTTCCTCTTTTGTCTCATTAATCCATGCAGATACTGATACTGTATTCTAATACTGTATTTTATTCTATTCTGATACTTCACTCTAGTTCAGAGTGCTGTGGCCAGCTCTAGAGTCCTCAGCTCAAGAAGGACATGGACCTGTTGGAGCATGTCCAGAAGATGCCTCAAAAATAATCCAAGGGCTGGTAACCCCTCTGCTGGGTGGGCAGGCTGAGAGATTGGGATTGTTCAGCCTGGAGAAGATAAGGCTCCAGGGAGACCTTACTGCAGCCTTCCAGTACTTAAATAGGATCTATAAGAAAGATGGGGATGCTCTTCAGCAAGGCCTGTTGTGACAGGACAAGGGGTAATGGTTTTAAACTAAAGGAGGGGAGATTTTGACTACAAGAAGGAAGAAACTTTTCACACTGAGGGTGGCGAGACACTGGCCCTGGTTGCCCAGAGAGGTGGGAGAGGTCCCATCCCTGGAAACAGTCCAGGTCAGGTTGTTTGAGGCCCTGAGCTACCTAATCTAGTTGGAGATGTCCCTGCTGACTGCAAGGGCTTTGGACTAGACCTTGAAAGGTCCCATCCAACCCTAACCACTCTATGATTTGATGATTCTATGATAATTGTTGACTACTCAGTGGATACAGGTAAGTGTCTTTTATCACTGAGATTTTGAGGATGTTACAATGACATGTTCACTCAGACCAACACCCACATAGCACATCAAGAAGTAACTGTAAAATCAATTAATTCAACAGCTATTTCTGCAGCCCAAGGTGTAATTACCCATGAAATGTTGATGTTTTTCTGGATAGCAGAAATTTATCATTTATGCCTAACATGGAAAATTTTTTCTCTCCATAAACATCAACTGCAAAACAGTACTTGGATGTGCAGACAGAAAATGGCAGATGATGGTGAGCTGGTTTTCACCTGTTCCAGATCAGCTAAAACTTTGCTTTAACACTTAGGAAGGAAGGTGTGGTGGAGCATGGGCAGATCTTCCAAACACAAACTGAAATGATAACCAGATTCCTACCAATAAAGACACTTGGAACCCCAAGGTAATGCCTTCTTTTCTCCCTCTTGAATCTTTCCTCTGCTTCTTGTCCCACAACCAGAGTTTGTGCCTGTAAGTTAGGAGGCTTGTGAGTAATCTCTATGAAGATCTGTAGGAAGCCATCTCCTACCTCAATGAACACATGCTTGCACAGCATCAGCTCCACAACAGCAAGTTACCACCTGCCAGACTTCAAGGACATGCAGTGGGGATGGGTTTCCATAAGCACTCTGTATCCACTGCACAGAGCTACCTCAGGAAGCTTGCTCCAGTTATGGATGCTGGATATTAACAACAACTCTAAACATCATAATTAGTTCATCTGTCTTAGACTTACAGTAGTCTTTGTGCAAAAGTATTTTACAGTTGAATAACTTTACTCTTATTTTAGATCTATGTAAAACAGGCAACATCAGTATAATCCTCAGAATCTAATAATGATTCCATCAGCATAAAATCATTATCCTTAGGCAAGAAGGAAACCAATTCAATTATGATGTTGGTTGAAAAATCGAGGGTGAAAAGTTGTAGTACATATTAAACTTGAGGCTGGAAAAGTTGTAGTACATATTAAAATGGTTACTACAAAATTTGTGCATCCAGGCTAACAAATGCTAATATGTTCTTTTGTTACCTTCTAATTTATATGATTCATGTAAGCCTGCAGCAAGAAAAAAACAACTTGTTTTAAAATTCATCTGGGTTAAAAAATAGCAATGCAATGAATTGTAAAGTTATTAGCATTCATGTCTGGTTGTGTTATTAAGCTGTACACATCAAATCTGGTAGTACAAGTGCAGAAATGTCATAATGAAGTAGAACAGCATTTAATCAGAAGAATTTCTAAAGGTCATCAGAGCATCATATAAATTCATCCATGCATGACAGCAATATGAAATAAGTAACTGAAAGAACACAAGAAGAATGAACTTCAATCTTGGAACTTTGTTTCCAATAGTAGAAGAATTAGCCAAATTTCATGCCAAGAGAGCAGCTAACAGAAACATACTGAATTCTGGAGCTTTAATTAATGAAAGACTAATAAGAGGCAGATAAGGAATTTTACACAAGGGAGCTAACGAGGTATGTACACTGATAGCTTCCTCTGAGCAGCTAATCTCATATGTCTCCATAAAACTCAAAAGAAGTGTTCAGTTCAGTGTTTTCTTCCTCATTAGCCAGATGAGCCCTAAATGATTCCATTTAAATAACCAATCATTTGTTAATATTTTTGTCCTCATAACAACAGTTTGACTACTTTAGGATATGTATTATAGGCCTGATACTTGGCAGCTTTCAAACACTGGAGACATTTTAATACTTCATGTTAATGTGGTGGAAGTCTCTGTTTCCCTCACTGAGCACTGTGATGCTCCAGTACTGTCAGACCAAATGTGGTGGTCACTCAGCACCAGGCTCTGGAATCCATAGTCATAGAATCACAGAATTGTTTTGGTTGGAAGAGATCTTTAAGGTCATTGAGTCCAACCATTAGCCCATCACTGCCATGTCACTGCTAAACCATGTCCCTAAGCACCACATCTGTGTGTTCAGAGTCATGTTTAGCAGCATCTTTGCTCTGCACAAAACCTAACTGATTTCACTGGGGCACTTCCCAGGATAAATCACAGTGATCAAAGACAGCAGGATCTGGCTTGGAGGGGGCATTCCCATGGTCCAGAAAGGTGACACAGTGCAGTGGCACACAAATGTAGTGGGACATGCTAAATAAGTAATTCATCAAAGACTGTTCCTGAACCCCTGCAGGTACCCATGGCTTTCTCCTGTTTAGCTGTCCTGGACAGGAAAAGAACCATAGAATGCTTTGGCTTGGAAGGGACCTTAAAGCCCATCTAGTTACAACCCCTCTGCCATAGGCAAGACACCTCAGGTTGTTCAAAGCCTCATCCAATCTGCCCTTGGACTCTTCCAGGGATGAGGCATCCACAACTTTTCTGGGCAATCTGTGCCAATGTCTCACCACCCCCACAGTAAAGAGCTGCTTCTTAATACCTAATGTCAATCTGCCTTCTACCAGTTTGAAACTGTTAGTGCTTGTCCTGTCACTACACTCCCTGAGAAAGAGTCCTTCCCATTTTTGGGGAGATCCTTTGTTTCTAGCTGCTCTTTTCTGGGCAGAGGAGCTGGAGGAGCACAGAGGGGTGATGATTCCTTTCCCTGAGCAGCTAGTTTTGGGCTGGATCAGGAACACTGCCCTGGGAACCTAATCCTTTCTTCTGTTTGAACAGAATCACTGCTGTATTTTAATAATAAGGATTTTTTTGTTTTAATGGCAGCTCTTTGTCAGAATTCAAACAAATCATATTCCTGGAGCTGCAATAACAGTACCAGTGCTGGCAAAGAGAAAAGAAAGCAGATAAAATGCTTTACTACTTTCACATATTTCAGGTGGCCAAGGCTCCAAGCAGCAAGAAGACTGTAAACTGGATCTCTGGGGTTTCTTAGCTTAATTGCAAATGGGAATTTCTTACAAAGCAACTGCTTCTTTCCTGTTAGACCTACAAATCCTCTGAGTTCATGTGTGTGCCTGTGTCTGTGCTGGCCTTTCCACCTGAAAGGGGGCATCAGTAGTTACAGAGGACACTTTGGATTTGGCACTACAGAAGACAAAAAATACAGATAAAATCTATTTCTACAGTGACAAGCCAGCTGGATTATCTGTGTGCTTCTGGACATCACTAAGAGGAAAAGAGAACATGCTATTCTACATTTCAGACTAATTTGGAGAATGCACTACTGCCCTCCCCCAGAGAAGCACTTGCTTGTTTCTCAAATTACAGAGAATTAGGTTTTTCAGTCCAGTTCCCAGCATCTTCTCCTCTCCATCTCCTCCCCCATGACTGTGTTGGTGCCTTCAGCATAAGACAGTGGGGAATCTACAGACTTGGACTTCAGTTCCCTTCACCAGAGCCATTCTAGTCTGGTAGGGATTGGTAATCATATCAGAATCTCACACACTGGGTCATAATAGTAAACTCTTAATCTGTACATTACCCATCCACTCAGGCAGGACATGACACACAACATTACACTACCATTTATCATCTCCTTATTTCATATACTTCCTCTAGGCCCCATCAATAATTTATTTTATTTTTTTAATTCTAATAAATGACTGCAAAAAGCAATAGACAACTCCAGAGGCTGAGTAGGGTCTCATGCATCATTTTCAATTCATTACTGTCTGCAGCAAATGAAAGAATTTATAACCACACTCAGGATCCTGAGAAATCATCCTAGCAGCATGTTGACTGAATCAGCAGGAAAAACAAACAAAAAGAAATCAGAAAACAAAAAGCAGTACCCAAACAAAAGCTAGAGGAGCTGAAAAGAACCAGGAGATTATAATCTTAAATGAAAAGCACAGTGAGGGCAATAGAAAAGGTATTCTAATCACTGCATCCAATTAAATGGAGTAAATCACTAAAGCATGTTAAGTGCCTTAACTATTGTAATAATTAAGAATCAAACAGAAATCAGGCATCTTTGAAAGACTGATGATGCACATTAGTGAACAGGGGTTGCTGTTTGCCATTCAAATGCAGAGGCAGAGTGGAAAACACAGGAGATTCCCCCCTGCCAGAAGGGCATAAGCGTGAGTGTCCTGTGTGGAAATCCCCACTGGGGTTGGGGTGGGCTTTTCCCCACAGTGCCAGCTCTGTCCTGCTCCCAAGGTGAACAGCATCTTACACCTTTCCCCCTCTCTCCTGTGCAGGGAAAGCAGTGCTTTGCTTCCTACAAAGCCACATCTCCTACAGAGGACTCCCATGGATGTCTGCAACCTCCTGCTGCTCAGCTCCTGACAGCCCCTCTCCTCCCCGAGGAGATACGCAAACAGAAATCTGATGAGAAGTTCCATCAAAAACATCCTACTTAAGCTGCAATGCTGTAGGCAAACAGTGCTTTGTACATTTTATGATCTCAAGGTCTGAAGCTCCAAAGCAAACATATGAATTAGAATCATAGAATCCTAGACTGGTTTGGGTTGGAAAGGACCTTTTCAAGGTCATCTAGTCCAACCCCCCTGCAGTCAGCAGGGACATTGCAACTAGATCAGGTTGCTCAGAGCCCCAGACAACCTGGGCTGGAATGGTTCCAGGGATGGGACATCTCCCACCTCTCTGGGCAACCTGGGCCAGTGTCTCACCTCCCTCAGCATTAAAAATTCCTTTCTTCTATCTAGTCTGAATCTCCCATCTTTCAGTTTAAACCATTAGCCCTTGTCCCATCAGGTTCCTCCAACAGCTTCCTACAGCTCATTCACTGCATTACCAAACACTTGTGTGACCAGGTCCATTATGGTCTGAATCCTCTCAGTACACACTGACCATCTCTCCAGCACTGGGACCTTCTGGCCCTAGCACAGTGATGAATTACACCACAGCCATTCAGATCAAAATCTGCAGTTCATGTACAATTCCTCATTAAATCAGTCATTCTCCTTGTCTACATCAGGCTGTGCTTGGGTGATAATCAGCAAAACTAGCAACCAGGGAGTACAATTTACACACAAGATATATCTGCAGATGATCATTCCCCAGCTTTTTCCCAATAGCTGGAGCTAAGTTTTCTGAATATGAAACACTGCTGTTGTTCTAGGTTGTCCTGGACCTCACCAAGGACTCCTCTGCTTCCAGAGAGGCTTCAGTATTTTTATTTCTTTTTAAAGTCAGGGCAATCTTGCTTAATCCAGGACCCATTTGTACTAAATTTCACTTCTCCAGGGTTTCCTCCCCTTAGAAAGCTGTGCTACATATTGCAAGAGAGATGAAATGTAGGTGAGCTCTACAATTGGAGTCAGGAGTGTGTTTTGCTGAGGCCCAGCACGGTTGTATTTGCAAAGAACAGCTACAGGTGGAATCAAGGGAGGGAAACTTGCCCTGCTGGAGTCCTCAGCTGCACAAAGACACCCTGAAGTGTAGTAGGACATTTTCAGGAGATCCAGTGAGAACAGCAAAGGAGGGATCATGTGTGCTGTGTTCTCTCCTTGTTTCACTAATGCCATAGCTCTGATGATGATAAAGTCTTGATGGAGTTTATTCAGCCACATTGCCCTGCACTTCAGGGAGGAAGAACAGCATTTGAAGGGCTAACACAGAGTGGATTTTAAGGGCATGTAAGTGGTTGTTTTTAACCATCCTCCCTCCACTTTCACTTCACACATCCCTTTTGCTTGACAAAATTTGCAAACGAAAAACACACTAAGAAAAAATCAAACCAAAACAAAAAACACAGTGAGTTTTGTTCCTGTTCTTCTTCATATTTGTTTTCCCTGTAAGGAAAATGCATTGAAGTCCTCTGTGTGGGATTTCATATGTTGCAATTTCATCTCAGGAAAGTAATCTCTCCCACACCACACAGGATGAGAACACAGCAGTAATGTGAGTTTTTTCATTCCTACAACTTCTTTGTTGCCATCAAGTAAATACAATTATACATTGTGCACAACAATACATGCTAAATTGTAAAATATCTGCAGTACATCTAAGTCTATTTGAGAACTGTCAAGTTTCCATTCAGGTAAAGAAGAAGAAAAGAGAAAACTATTACATAAGGATATTTTGGCAGGAGGAAAGATCTCTGGTTGTTAATACGAGCGATCTGCACCCTGCAAAGGCCAGTCCACCACTTAGCCAGTACCAAAAGGTATATTAACAGGCTGTAACACTCCCTACTCTGCACTTGCATTTGCAATATCACTTTTAAGAAGCTCCTTTTCACCAAGTCCAGCTCACAGTCACTTCTGTGTCTTGAACCACAGAACTGTTAATATTCTATGATGTGTGTGTAGGTATCTCACTGGCAACTGAATTCTTCCTTTACTACATTCCCAAAGCATTCCCACTGCTCTGATCCCAGTGCTCAGAAGTCCTGGCAGCCTTCACCTCTCAGAAATCAGCAGATTCCCTCCCAAAATTAGTACTTATGTCCTGACTCCAAACTGCTGGCACTCTCACTCACCAGTGTGCCCCAAAAGCAAACACTCCCAGCCCAGCCAGTGATGGTGAACCCCACTCCCACTGCTGTGGGCAGCACTTTCTCACCCCCTGCTCCCATACCAGCTGAAATGAAAAAGGCTGTTCAATGCATTCAGGAACATAACAATTGCAAAACTCAGGTGAGTACAACCTGGGTCTGATCTGAACTACAAGAGAGGATGAACCCACCAAGATGATACGAAAATCCAGGGCTGGAGCTTGCTTCAGACACACACACACATGGTGAAGGGGTTTCACTAAGGCCTGCCAGCTAAAACCAGTGAGCACCAGCCTCATTTCCCAGTGGAGGTGGATGTACTGACACGTTGTCACAGCATGTGCTGTTCTCAGCTGCAGCTTCCAGAGAAGGCTGACTCCAAAACACAGTCCTACCAAGGGGATTTGCAGTATGAGGCTGCACTAACAACACAAGTTAGAGACAAGAAGCAACAACAAATTAACAGTAATCCAAAAAGTCTCAGTGGAGGAAGCCTTTCCAAAAGAGATACTTTTATCCACAATCCAGTTTAAACTTTCTCAATTCTAAGCACAAAATATTGCAAATTACATGGAAAAACATCTCAGAGTCCCAGAGACAGCCTTGTCCTTCAGCACTTGTGCCATACTGTGACCGAGTCTCTACTTTCATGGAACCAGAGGGTCATTTAGGTTGGAGAGTTCTTTTTGGGGGCTAATCCTGGGGAGCTCCCCAGCTACCTAGATGTCCTCCACTTGGCCAAAGCAATGCTTTGGTCCCTTCCTGTCCTTTCAGACTCCACCACCACTGTAGCCAGTGAGTTTGGCTACAGACCTGCTCCTGAGGGGGATTTTTCCCCTCGGATGTGTCCCCTCTCACAATCTCCCTCTTCCATTATCTATCTCATGTAAAGTCTTCAAACTCTCATCCCCAAGGATTTAACCAGCCTCCCAGGTCTTTCAGACAGCTCCTCACTCAAGAGCCTCCACTTATCTGTGGAAATATTTTACCTTTCACCATATAAAGCTTAGATTTCTCTGTGTTTGAACTTCAGTCTGCTTCATTTTATCTTCTAATATATCTCAGGGTCTTCTGCAGTTCCCAGTTATATTACTATGCATTTGAGCAAGTCTCCCCAAAGGAATGACCTTATCTATAGGTATTAAAACCTGACAGCTTTCAGCTGTTCTTTTACTGCTGGATTTGTTCTTTGGGCTGGGGAAGAGGAAGGCCAAGTTCAGTGGATAAGCAGTAAAATATCCAGTGAGATCTCCCTGGCCAGTTTTAACCCTTTCACAGGCTCTGTCTATAAAGTCTTGGATAATTGCTCAATCTTTTCTTTCCCTAAATTATCCCAAGGCAGAAAAAATTTGCATCTCTAGCAAGATTTTTGGAGGTATGGCTTTTCAGAAATAAGGATTGCTTCCCCAGATGCAGAAGAGGAGGATTTGATCAGAGCAGTGGTCTGCATGCCTGATCACTCTCCCACCTCAGACACACTGAACATAAAGATGCCAACAGCACAGAAGAGAGTGACTTTGCCCCCATAAATGTGCTTCCACTAAGAGTTAACTTGGAAAATGTTATTGTCCATCTAGTTTTTCATCTTGTCAAAAATATATCCTTATTAATGGAATTCTAGATGTTCTTATTATATATTTTGCTTTTTAATCATAGTAAATCAGGATCCTGAATGCTGCCCATGACAGTAAGTTATTTAGGGTTTTTGTATACAGCACTGCTCTTCCCATTAAATTTCCAAGAAAATATTTCCAGTTTTTATATCTGAAACCCCAGAAATGGCACTACAGAAACCTAGTATTTAACTCTAAAATTTAATACAAACTATTTCATTCAGCATGAAAACATTTTAAAATTACTCCAGTGCAGATTGTGGTTCACTGTTGTGCTCAGTGAGCTTAGTATGTCCATGGCAACTGATGAATATTACTGGCTGCTCCTGCTATAAATAACAAACCTATTTGGCAAAGTCTGAGATGTAAATATTAAAGCCGGCACAAAGGCAATTTTCTGTTCCTTCTTCTGTTGCCTTCTGCCTTAGGAACTTCTACTTCCACATCAATACATTATTTCCAAATAGATCTGCAGGTGTCACAATATTGCAGAAACTACCAGTTTTGATTGACATTGCTTTCAGCAAGAATCCCACTTGTGAGGTCAGGTGTGGGAGTGATGTTGTGTAATCCCAGAATCCAGCATAGGGAGGGTTGGAAGGCACTTCTCCAGATCATCCAGTCCAACCCCCCTGCTAAAGCAGGGTCACCCAGGTTGCCCAGGATCACCTCCAGGCGGGTTTGGAATCTCTCCACAGAAGGAGACTCCACAACCTCTCTGGTCAGCCTGGGCCAGGGCTCCAACACCCTCACAGCAAAGAAGTTTCTCCTTGTGTTTAGGTGGAACTTCTTGTGTTCTAGTTTTTGCCCCTTGTCCTGTCACTGGGTACCACTGAAAAGAGTCTGACCCCACCCTCTTGACCCTCACCCTTTAAATACTGATAAGCACTGAGAAGATCCCTTCTCAGTCTGCTGTTCTCCAGGCTAAGCAGCCCCAGGGCTCTCAGCCTTTCCTCTTCACAGAGATGCTCCAGTCTCCTCAGCATCTTTGTAGCTTCTGCTGGACTCTCTCCAGTAGTTCCCTGTCTCTCTTGAACTGGGGAGCTAAGAACTGGACTCAGCACTCCAGCTGTGGCTTCAAAACAGTGCCATAATGCTGCTCTGGCTATAGCAGCAACATCCCCCTTGAACCATGAGTGCTGCCCAGTCCCAGCACTGAGACAGCACAAAACTCCAGGGTCTTTTGGAGAATCATCAAGATTTGTCACTGTTTGTGATTTCATTTTCAGAAAGGTCAAGGCAGGTTCTCATCTGCACTGCTAGATGTGCAAGAGGGTCACTATTTTCCATGTGCAAATTAAGCATGCAAAGGGAGCTAATACCTTTCCCAACAGATGGTCCCAGTGACCCTGAGCCCCTGCTTGGAAACACTCTTCTTTGGAGGGAGTGCCTGAAACCATACACACAATGAGGAGAGCTGAGAGCAGTTACATTGCCTGGTGCATTTGGGAAGTCATGTACTGTCAAATCTCTACACATTTCTCTGCTCCTTTTGGCCACTTTCCCACTCCCAGTGAGGGACACATCCCTGTTATCTGCCTGTGCAGTGATGCTTGGATCGAGGGCAGCAGGAGTGCTATGTAATTGGGCTGTGGTCAGCTGCAGAGACTAGCAGCATGCCATGGCTCCTCCCCATGAGCTTGGTGACCACTTGATGGGTCACAGATGGAGAGCAGCCCTGCCACCTCCCAGGCAGTGCCCTCCCCACCGCTGCAGCCAAGTGCTGGCAGGGATGCTGATGGCTTTGGAACTGCCACTTTGCATGAAGAATTCAGATCAACTGCAGAAGCACTTTGCTTTGCCTGTCTTCCTGGGCTCTGCCAAGAATGCCACTGGCTGCTGCTGGCTATTGCATCCCTGAAGTAGTTAGCTAGACTGTTGTCTCCACTGCAAAGCGGTAACTGTCTGCTAAGGGGTGGTCAGAAGCAGCTTCCTACATCACCTCACAGTTGCCATCCTGTCCCTGCTGCCCACCAGGCTGGCTTGCCTCCTACCTGTGGGATCTAGAGGCTCTGCAGAGATGGCCTCCAGCCCTGGCTGTGTTTAATAGGCACAACAGTGAGGAGTTAGAGAGAACAAGCCTGAGCCTAGATCCAGATCAGACACGAGCTATAACTGCAGCAACTGCAACATTCTCCTCCCTGACTCCATTTTCCCCACATGTCCAGTCTCAACAGCACTGAAACAAGGATTACTGAGCTGTGTCCTACCCAGCCCTCAACTCCCTGCTATTCCACCAAAACACCAACAATTCACTGGGATACTGCAGCTCCACACCTCTGCCATGCTAAGTTATTCCAGGGTCCATGCCAAGACACCAGCCAGCTACACCTTTTTCAGAGCCATGTTGAAATATCCTTTGCCACACAACATCACAAAAATCAGTATTGAAACCACTTGATTCAAAAGAAAAATAGCAGCACCAGCATAGAGCTGCCCTGCACCCAGGAATTTGCTTTTAGTCACAGTAGCTAAATTTGATCTTGTTCAGCATAATGGCTGCAGGGAGTTGAAGCACTCCTGACATTCCAGGATGTGGGTAAACAAGGTAAACAAGAGTGTGGGAGAAATAAATGGGAATGTTAGAGAATTGCTGCTCAGAAGCAGAACTAAACCCTCCGGCACTGAATGCTGCAATTCTGTGTCATAAACACATCAATTACAGTGTTTATATCAAAGTTCTCAATAGCTCATGCTATTAAATGTAAAAATGACAGCTGTCACACAACACACAGCAATGTCACTGTTCTGAAGCCTACAACAAAACCAGGAGGAGTTGATCTTGCAATGCTTAGGCTTGTGCTCAGGCAAACAGTTGATTAAATTCAAGGAAACTACTCAGCTACATAAAGACCGCAGAATCAGTGCCAAAGCCATGCTTGTAATGCAATTTAAGTACACTATTCTCAGGTAACTTAACTAGTTCTTAACATAACATCAAACAATTAAATTGTAAGTGTGAGCAACTATGGATTTTTTCAGTGTAGTAATGCAACATTTACAGCAGCAGAATCACTGTGAGGTTCACTAGACTCATCTGTAACCTGTAATGGTTAAGCCACTTTAAACATAGGGATCAAACCCCTTTGACTTCAGCTGGTCTTACAGCCAGACACTGAGAGTGAAGTGGGTCCCTTACTCTTGAAAGTGGAGCCTTATAAATTAATACATTTAGACTTTTGTACCTGTAGGTGAAGAATCTCTTCAGGAAACACTTAAATGCATGATGTGCTGGCTGGAGGTCACAGTGATAACCACAGCCATGACCTGACAGAAAGGTACCTCAAACCCAGGGTAAGTGTGTGACATTTTACCTCCTTGCCACACACCCAGGGCCTCTTTGGTCCTCTCCTTAAGCATAGGATCACAGAATCATAGAATGGCTCAGGTTGGAAGGGACCTTAAAGATCATCTAGCTCCAACCCCCCTGCCATGGTGTTTGGAGAAGTGAAGGGTGAGGTTTGAGGAGCCTTGAAAATGGCTCCAGGCAGCAGCAGGAATTCAGAGAAAGTGCTGCTGTTCTGCAATACACTGTCAGTCAGAAGTAAACATGTTAAAGCAAAGGTGGATGAAGGCAAAGGAAGGATCTGCTTTGCTCTCCACCACCCAAGAGCAGTCAGCTCACGTTGCAAACACCTAGGGAAACTCATGTCTACCTCTGTCAGACCTCTCCTGATTCAACTGCAGTATGGAATCATAGAACCCTTTTGGCTGGAAAACACTTTTCAGATCACCAAGTCCAGCCATTAACCCAGCACTGCCAGGTCACCATTAAACCATATCTATCAGCACCACCTCTCCATGTCTTTTAAATACCTCCAGGGATGGTGACTCCAGGGCTTCCCCTAGGCAGCTGGGCTTGATAACTCTGTTGGGGAAGACATTTTTCCTACCACCCAACCTAAACCTTCCCTTGCACAAATTGAGGCCATTTCCTCTTGTCCTACCACTTGTTACTTGGAAGAAGCAACCAACTCCCACATCTCACTCTAACCTCCTTACATATGGTTGTGTATCCATGCAAATAATTTTAAACAATTGAGCCATTAAACTCTGCCTTTATTATCTACAGTCAAGCAGTGAGGCTATGTCCAAAATTTCTTGGAGAATAATTCATTATGGGCTGTAACTGCTGGTTTGTCAGCAGGACAATTTGTTGCAAAAGAATAAGCTCTAGGCTTCTTTATAAGCTATGCAGCTGATGGCTTTGAAAACAAACCACGACCCAAGTATTGCACTAATTCATTTTAAAGACTTGAGGAAAAAGCAGTTTTCTTTACAAAGGCAATGGCTGGATGGAAAGCACAGACTTTTCTTGCAATGATTCCTCTCTAAAGTGCCTCAGTGGAATGGATAGGAGAGTGCAGGGGTTCAGACTTTGCTCTGCCTGGCTGAGGGTAGAGAGGTCTGGGTTATGATTTGGGCAGCTGGCCTTGGGAAATCAAATCCAAATGCAGATATGGGGGTGGAAAAGAAGTGAAAGTATTCATTCTAGCAAGGGAAACAACAATTAAAGCCTACCATGAAAAATATACCCAAAAAGCTTTTTAATTTGCACATTCAGGTGGTAGCCTCTTCCTTACATAGAATGAAAAGGGGTAAAAAAAAGAAAATATTTCACCTACATTTAACACCAGCTGAATTTACTGTAGAATTTTTTACTAGAAAAAAAAAAACACATAGAAAAATCTGCACCTGGGAACTTACTTCTTGCCAAAAGTTGAAAGAAGCTGTTCTTCAGCTGCTTCTCCAAGGTAAATCCTTACAGCAATGGAGCATTCTGAGGAATGAAAACTCAGAGCTGAGATATCAGCCAGGAAAAGCTCCTGCCAGTGTAGCTGTCACCTACAGCTGCTGTGCTGAAGCTGAAATAAAGCTCAACAATAAATGCAGTATTCCTGTGTTTCCAGACTCTTCTATTGAGAGTGGGAGAGTGGAGGTGGCCTATAGCACAGCCATGGAAAAGATGAGATCTGTTTGTTCATTTAATTGCAATTAAATGTAATAAATCTAAAGAGAACTCACTGGATACAGCAGGCTGAGGTTCAACATGAGAATGTGCTTTCTACCAAGGCTTAAATTCTCTTGCACTCAGCTAAGCTGCAGTGCTTAAATCCTCCTCTGCATCTTGCCCTGGGCCATTTGAAATGTGCAAACAGATGCAGAATGAGTCTTTCCACACTGGAAATACCTCTCAAGAGCCTAACCACCTTCCAAACAGCTTTGCATTTTGTTTACTGAATTTTATTATCCCTGCTTCCCAAGTGCCTGCTTTTATAATCTCTGCTGCTTCCTCTACTGTTGCTAATTTTACCAGTTTGGGCTATTTTAAGTTTCTTTCCACCAGCAACTGTCTTTGAATTCTCTATTAATGCCAAAATGTTCACATCATAACCCCATGGACATTCTCAAATCAGTAGTTTCTTAAATCTTTTCCTTCTGCCACATACACATCACTGGTTCCCTCCTTGCCTCACCAGGACCCATTCCCATCTGCTGGGGCCTGGGGTGCAGTAAAGGACTTTGCTGAGTTATTTTACAAGCCTTCTTTTATCTCCAAATTCTTGAGAGTGTAAGAAGCCTTTCAGAGAAAAGAGGTTTTACTGCCACCAACACTAAGGAAAATCAATTTATCTTTGCTCCTATCTATAGCCTTATCTGCAAGAAAATACCAAGCCAATATTTCAATATACTGCTGCCAGTTCTCCTTGTCTGGACTAAACACTCTCATTTTTCCATAAATTGCCACATTTCAAATATTTTATTGCCAGTTTGGAAATGGAAAGCTCCCATTGTTTACAAAAAGATCACCTCTGCAGTACTGGAAGGAATCATCACTATCAACTGAACCAAAACCAGTGCCAGAGAGAAATTCCCCCTGTCAGAAACACCTGCAGCAAAGACCTCAGCCACCAAAGGCCAAACCTGAACCATCTCTGTCAGTTTATAGTTAGTTTCTCCCCCTAAATTACAAGGCCAATATCAGGAAGGAATCTGAAAAGGCAAGAGCTGACTGAATGGGAGATCAAACTAGACCTGGCAGCAAGCTGGATTTGACCCTGACACACAGCTCACCTCACTCCAGGATCCCTCAGATTCCCTGTAAGGGCAACCCCATCCCTGTCCTCTCAATGAGCAGCACTATGGAGGAGACAACCATGGCTTTCCCAGGGCTGCAGACTTCACTTTCCAAGCATTTTCATCCAGAACAGAACTCTGTGTGTCTAACTGAGGAACACTAACCCCCACACTGGCTTTGTGAGGAGGAGAACTTGCTGGGGCAGGAGGACTTGGGAGCAGACACAGCTGCCATCAGCCACTGCAGCTGCAAATGCCATAAGCCATGGGCTGTGTAAATCCTGTGAGCTGGGTGTCAGCTCACTAACCCAGCACTCAGGCAATTAGTGGGTTTGATGTAAATGTGATCTAATTATAGCTGCTGCTGCTACCTCCCATCATTGCAGTTTGTTTCTGTTTACATGGTATTTACATAACTGGATCAGGCTATTAGGCACTTGCACCCAATTAAGAGCTGAATCAGTCACTTGGTAATTCACAGGCGTTGACCAAGACGCTCGACTCCAAGCTGGCAGAGCACTGGGATCATGCCTGTCTGCCACAACAGCCCTGCTCTCCTTTTACAGCTGGGGAAGGAGCTGACTGCACCTGTCCCAGCACAACACTCACAGGTCCCTTTGTGTTTCCAAAGGTACAACAGTGCTCTCTGATCCCTGTTGCTGCAGATTCCAAAATCATGTTGCACCCCATAAATCCCATCAAATGCCAAATGAAAGATCTACAAACTGTCATCATCATTTAGGAGGAGATACATTTAATTTCATCCAGTAAAGTTGCTAGCACTTACTATGGTGCCTTTACTAGAAAACAACTCAGTGTCAGCTAAACAGCAGGTCTCCTGCCTGCAGCTTTCATACAGCAGGAGCTGGGGGAGGCAGAGGTGGAGCAAACCTGAGCACAGAAAACACAAACTCTGTCAAGGCAGTAGAGCTGCACCTGCTCATGCTGAGCCTCGACCAACACAGGCAGTGCTGGACCCCTGCAGGTCCAGACAGGTTGCCCTGAGGAATAAAGCAAAGTCAAAGTCTGAGGCAAATGGCCAAGCCAGACTACTTTTTATTTGTTTTTTCTTGGTCTGAGTGAATTAGCACACTGACAGCTCATGATATCTTCTGAGCTCATGCTGTCAGCCTTCTTGCTACCTTGTCTTGAGCGGGCAGAAAACTGGGGTACAAGTGGTATTTGGACCTTTCATCTTTAGTCTCTGAAAGCTGGTCCCTTTTTCCATTTCCCCTTGATGTCTTATTAGCATTTCTCACTGCTGTCCTCACCATCAGTTGTCTCTGCATGGCAAAGACATTGAATTTCTGTTCCAGACAATGATATGGAGGCTGCAAAACTCATGCCCAGGATGTGGCAGCACAGACCTGAGCTGCAGAAATGGCAGACACACACACACACACTCCAGCCCTGTGAATTCAGACCCTAAAAGCTTCCCATATGCAGGACCTGCACAGGAGACAGATCCTCTGTCTAGATCTTGCCCAAGTCCCAGGTTTGCCATACAATCAGCACAGCAGGAAGGAGGTGGGACCACAAGACATGCCAGCATGCCTCAACTTAGCAGTACAGTCATCAGCGGTAGTGAAGAGCTGAGCTGCATGAGCTACCAGGCCAACAGCAAACACTTGTTGAGCTGCTCTGAAGAGACAAAAAGTCCAGACCCTGATGTACAAATGAATGGTAACAAAGTCTGAATGTGTAGTGAAATAAGGCACAAAAGCCATAAGTCCTCACGTCTGTTGTTACCTGACTTATCTTGTGCATCATCTCTGACTCTCTACCAGCACAACTCCAATGGGAAGTGCTGGTATGGAGCCTCCTTCAGTGCAGGCATTTGCAAATCACCTGCCAACACTTGCCCTCTCACAGCTCCAAGTCCACAGAGGGAAGATCTTTGAATGACCTAGCCTAGGGGAATAAAAAGCAAAATAGTGCTAAAGATACATCTACTAGACCTTAACAAATAGGGACACAGGTGTGTGTTTCCTCCACCCCATCCTACTGCACTGCTACCTTGCCCTTTTCCTTCTCTGGAGTAGCCATTTCATGCAGTTTTCCCCTGGCAAACTCCTCTTTTCAGCACACTTTTATACCTTTCAGGCCTAACTTGCAGTCAAATTTATTTCCATAAACTCCTCGAACTGCAGATTACTTTCAGAGTCAAACGTTTCCTTTGCTGGCTAATGTCTCCCATGTGTTTGGGTATTTAAAGCCACTTTCAAGCATGCTTTGCTATCTCTCCTTAGCATGCACAAAGTCCCTGCACAGGGTTTTCTCTGTGGAAGAGTCTAGCATAGAAAGAATCTGAACAGAGAAATACTGTCACCAAAGAGGGGGGAGAAATAAAGAAATAAGAGAAAAGCTGACAAGAAAAAAACCTGACACTGGAGAAATGCCAGCTCTGTACAGTCAATCTTCAGGCTGGCAGCAGCAATGCCATTAAGCGCAAAAGGAAGAGGATCTCTGCTGACAGATGTATGTACAGGCTTAACAGAGGGTTGATTAAAAAATAAACAACAATAAAAAAGTCACATTTCTCTCCACTTACTGTTAGTAACAATCTATTGCAATTCACAACCACCACTGTGCAGAGGTTTATAGCATGCAGTCAAAGAGAACTTTTCCCAAGCCCAGGAAGCAGACATGTAAAACAATCCAGACCAAAACACTTGGTTTTCTTAAACTTTAGCTTTTTTCCCCTCTCTGGGGCAAAACCTCCTCTTGGCACTAAACTCAAAGAAAACTGTCTGCAGAGCAAGTACAGCCTTGACAATTTTTGGTAGCTCTAGGTGGTGCCAGGGTGCAGCGATGCTCTTCCTCCACAACCGTCCCATGGGGCACCTCATCCTCATCCCAGTTCCTCATCCAATTTTCCAATGGTGGAACCATTGGCACTGGAGAGCCCTAAAAGAGCACCCAAGCTCATACATCTCTGCCTAACCTCCTTACCTCTAGGGAAAAAGCAGATCTTGGTCATTTTGCCACACAGTTGGTAGAAATGTTCTTAATTTGTCAGTATCACTCTATGCAGCTGGACTTTTAAAGATATCTTTCTATGGACAGGGGAATTGTTTCCAAAAAGCCTATTTCAAGTTCAACATTAGGATAGTTTCCTGATGATCAGAATACTGAACTTTTTTTCCAGAAATACCTGTGTGAATGAAAACCTTAAGTCATGAAAAGCAGTATGGACTCATTAAATGATTTAAAACAAACAAGACTGGAAATTTAAGTGTTTAAATCCTAGATATATAAAAGCAATTAGAAGTCTAAGATGTAAATAGCCACCTAGTAGGATTTTTCTTCTGAGTGCATCTGCCAGTATTTAAATATCTAGGAAATTTGGCCCACTGCCCTATTTTAGAGATAGGGATATGCAGCAAGATCTTTAAAGGAGTTTAGATACCCAACTCCCATAACATTTTACTCATGGCTCCTAAATGGTGGTGTGGTTTTGAAATGTTTATCTTCCAGCTAAACAGTATCAGTTGTCTGAAAACCACAAAGGCAACAAATATCTGCCAAGGCAAATTACCCAACCACTATAGCTAGTGCCCAGCCACATGATTAAGTTGCCCTGGATTAACAAGCAACTCCATTTCACTAAGCTGCTGGTACCAGTGCTTTTAGCTCAATGCAAATGAAGAAAAATGAGTTAGCAGCAAGGTATTTCACTGGGTAGGAGCCTGTATTTGTCAGGGGCAGAGGACACAGGCAATCGCTTATTGCAGCTCAGCAGAGCCACGGTAACTCTCCAGGACTCTAACAACTTCATCAGTGGGATCCAGCAGGCAGAAAGCTACACCCAAGAGAGGGAAAATTCTGTCAAGAGTCTGAGGAAGAGTCATCACTGGTGTCTACTGTCGGGTTTGGTGGAAGGCAGAAGAGAGATTGGTCACGCTGTTGCTGTAAAGCCTGGCTCTAGCATGGGGCAGGAGTTGCTTCACAGCTGGGGGAGGAAGGAGTTAGCATCATACATTAAACAAACCAAGGCAGCCTGGTAATAATGTGCTAAAAATAATTGGGTAAGCACATTGTTAGAAAAGTCTGAGCTCCCTGCCAAGCCTTACTGGAGTAGGACACACTCTCCTCCCCCTTCCCAGGCATCTAAATAGATATTGCAGGGGATTAAAAAAAATAGGTGACAAATATCCCTGTGGGAGGAGAGGAAAAAAAAATATCCCCTCTGGATTCCTACTGTACTTTTCTTAGAAGCAGCTGGTGCTGGCCACTGTGAGGGAAAGGTCTGACACAGTGTCACAATGTTTTCATTCCTATTCCTTTATGTCAATATTGTATCTTTGATTCCTTCATTGCTCCTGGTATAAAAGCCTAGCTCCCGACCTTAGAAGAAAAGGGTGGCCACAGTATTTCAACATTGTTTTCTGCACAGACCTTTAGAAAATGAGGGACACAAGCCTTTTGGAGATAAATCCCTTTCTTGCTTTGTTTTTCTCTTCATCAAAATAAAAGACATCTTGACAACATGTATTTGTAGGTTTTGCCAACAGCCACAGTTAGAGCTGGCTAGGTTCCTTAAAAACAGTATTCATATTTCAATATCTGCTCTAATTCTGTGGGGATAGGAAGAGGCTGAAGGGGCCCAATGCCCAGGAGGGAGGTGAAGGTAAAGGTTTGGTTCCCCAGCCTGAAGAAAAGGCACATGCAGAACTCCACTCCCTCTACCTGGACATGGATTCAGAATGGCTCTACCACAGAATTACCTTTCTATGCCCCCACCTCATCTATTTATTTCCAACAAGCAATGACTAATTCAAAGCAAGACCACCCTGAGGGTGCAGGCAGACAGCAGCCCACAGGGACAGTGAGGGGGCAGCTGGATTTTCCTCTCCACCCACAACCTTCCAAACAAATACTTCTGACTCTTATGATTTGACTCCTGATCCTCCCTTTACATTCCTCCTTTCCCTACAAATGTCATAACAGCATTTCTGGTCAGTTGTGGCTGTAATAGTGATCCCAAAACATGAAGAAACATTCAACTGGATGAACTGACAGCAGAGTCAACAACACACATCCCAAGGGGGAAGCAAATCTCACTGCAAGTTTTCCAAGGTGCACAGGGCAAAGCCAAAGTTTTAAAGTCAAGCTTCAGCTTGGAAGTAACTCCAAGTACAGTTCAGGCAACACTAAATACATAAATAAATAAAATAAAATAAATAAGAACCCCACCACACAACAGAGGAAAGCTTTTGTTTGGGGAAAGAGAAGGATTTTAAACCCAGAAACAGTTATTGTCCATTCTGCAAACATCTCAAAACTGCCCAGAGGCAAAACAAACAACATCAGTTCTTTGCTGGCATTTGGGACACTCAGATGCTACTTGCCCTGAGTACTTAATTTAATATAAAACAAATCACCCTGGAGCAACAAACAGGAATTTGCTAGTAAAGAAGACAGCTCTAATTATTTAACAGTGGAATCCAGAATAATTAAGCCACAGTATCCAGAGCAGCTAAAAGCTAATTATATAAGCAAGAACCCCAAATATTTCAGCTACCTTTTGAAAACCAGAAAAAAACAGGCTGTTTAATTTCAAGACCAAAGAGTAGCCAGCATTTCCAAAGAGAAGCCTTCAGGGTAATGCATCTTTGGCTGTCTGGGACCTGGACTCTGTCTCCTGAGGCGCTGGCAGGTGGCTGCCCATCAGAGCAGCTGCTCTCCCTCCGGGCACATTGCTAGTAGCCACAAAGTCTCTGGTTCCAATTCCCTGCCCTCACTTTCTCCCTGGGATGCTGCCAGGTTTGCCCTGTCACACCAGCCATCCATTCCCCTGCCCAAAGGGCTGTTTTAGTGCTCATGTTGGGTTCAGGCTCAGAAACAGAGAGCTCAGCATGCACAAAGTTATTCCTGCACAGGGCTTGAGAACACAACAGGTGGTTTTTGGACTTCAGGGGTATGGGATGGAGGAGCTGGCATGAGGAGGAACAGTGCAGCCTTTAGGCAGGCACCTGGGAGGCTGGCAGCTCATCTGCATGGCAGAGAGCTTAGAGGCAGTGTCATATCATCAGGCAATTTTGGCAGGTCAAGGGAGAGACATAAAAAATGCCAGGAACATGTTAGATGCCAGAAAAGGTCGATCCTGTCACCTGCAGTCTGGGATAAAGAAGCCATTTCTCTTGATGTGGGGAAGTGTGGCACTCAGCAACATAAAGCTCCCAGAGATACCAGAATCATGGACTGTTTCATGAGTCTGAGCTCTGTTTGGTACCTTGGTGCCTTGTTACACTGCCACATGGGTAATGCTAAATGAGAAAATTGGAGGCAGCAAAGCCAAGAGTTATGCTTCACTCTGGTCAATATGCTGAGATCTACCTGTAAATCAGCTGAGGTTGGGTGCCTGAACCTCCCTGAGGATTTGGGACTCAGTTTGTCACCAGTAATACAACACACCCTACCCTCACTGCCTCTAATTTCAATTTTTGCAGTAATCTCAACTCTGATAAGCTAGTGACACTGGTTTTGTGTAGACATCAGTCCCAGGACACCCTTAGAGCTGCAGGTGGGAATGAATAAGGCTCTCAGAAATGCAGCCACTCGGGGCCAAAGCAGCTGCTAAAGGAGCACATCTTGCTCCAGATCTCCACCTCTTCCCGCATCCTGCTGATCAGCAGCGATCACAGGAGCTTTGCAGATGTTTTTAAGGTATCTGGGCCCTGTGCCAGATCCACACAGTGACCTTTGAACAACAGCTATTTTCCCGTGACTGTGCTCCCGAGCATCAGCCTCCGCTGAAACCATCAGTCTCAGAAGTGATGATTCAGTCTCCGTTTCCCTTCAGACTTCATCATTACAAGGTCATCAAGCACAGCATGGTTTAAAACACACATAAAGCAGCCACCAGAGTCCTCAGGAATATCAAGCAGTTTCAATATCTTTCCACAACACTTCAATCTGGCTGCTGATTCTTTATAGTTACAAGTCCTCGTGCCAAAAGCATGTCTGAGGCTTGTGCAAAAGCTGAACGGCACCACTACAGTTACAGCCAAATGGATGCTGCATGGGTAAAGCAGGATGGCTGCAGAAAGACCAAGGGGTGAGATTAAATACTTGAGAGAAGCATTAAAAAGACCCTAAAACAATGAAGCCTCCAAATGATGAAGATTTTAGCTAAATGCTTTTCAACTTCTTTAGATTTGCCTCCTGGCTTTAGCCTCTCTTAGTCAGGTTTTTGCCTATTATGAGAGTTAGAAACTGGCTTAAAAATAACAGAGTTCCTTGCCCAGTTACATGACTCAGAGAACATGGGTGTAAAGTACAAGGTATTGTATGGCTCAGACTTCCACTGTGGAAGTTGGCAGCACAGTTGTATGACTGATTTCACAGGCTCCCCTACGCTGAAGGAAAGCCACCAAAGGTGGCTTCTCCTCTGTTTGCTTCCATCAGCATCCACACTTTGACCAAATCCACTGACTTTCTGCCAAATGCCATCCCCTCTTCCCTCTCTTCTTTTAGAAATCCTTGCTTTAGATCACTGCAACCTGTTTCTGTCAAACCTCCAGGCTTTTCATCTCCCCTTGCAGGAACATATGCCAAGCAGAGTAGCCAACATACCTTTTGTTCTTCTCTTGAATATGAGCCCCTTTATAGGCAGCTTTAAACTGTCTCCATGACACACAGCACAGGGAGGTCTGCTGATGTGGCAGATCCTATGTACCTATTGCTTTTCCCATCACATACTGAGTGCTCTCCCATCCTTGCCCCACATCCCACTTCCATATGGGGCTGAGACCATGCCTGCACCATGCAATGCACTGCAAAGACATGGCTCTGCACCTCTTGGCTTTACTCTTGGTGTGCTCAGGGATTTCCAGCCCTTCCCTTGGACCCTGTCTCACAGCTAACACCATTTCCACACAGCTGCTTCCCCCTTCTAAGCCCACAAATCACTTATAGCTATGATCTGTAAGGCTCTGTGCAAACCAGTCTACTTGCCAGTTCCCAGCAACTGAAGAGTTAGAGGCATAACTTCTCTGAGGCTGGGCTGCCCATGGCTGCCACACTTTGTGCTGAGCTTATTTTAGCTATCTCCATTCCTGCTGAAAACTCACTTGTTCAAGCAGACTTACTTATTATTTGAGCTGTTAATTTTACAGCTTTATTAAGTGGCTCTGAATGAATGCCATTAAAGCACATGGTAGTTTGGTTGATTGAATGATTGATTTTACACAGTTGCCTTCTTCCTGCACTCCTAAGTACTTTTATTTGTGATTAACAAACCTCACCATTTTGCTATTCCACTTCATAGCTCCTTGGCTCACTTTCAGCTTCTCTTTTTCATGTGTTCTTTATGGGACAAAGACCCTGTTTAGCCATCTCTAAATGAAAACCCAAAAGAAAAAAATAGCTGTCCATAAAAGAGCAGAAATGTAGGCACAATTTTAGAAGCTGGTGAAAGTTCTGACAGCTAGAAATCATGTGAGATTAGGGTGTCCAAAGAAGGGCAATGAGCTGGAGAAGAGTCTAGAGCACAAGTCTTGTTGAGGACCAGCTGAAGGAACTGGGGTTGTTTAGCCTGGAGAAAGGAGGCTCAGAGGAGACCTCCTCACTTTCTATAACTCCATGAAAGGAAAAGAAGGTTGGAGCAATGTAGGGGTTGGTCTTTTCTCCCAGGGAACTGGAGATCGGACAAGAGATCACAACAAGTTGTGCCAGAGGAGATTTAGGTTAGATATTGGGGAAAATTTATTCCCAGAAAGAAATGTTAGGCATTGGCCCAGGCTGCCCAGGGAAGTGTTGGAGTCACCATCCCTGGAAGTGTTCAGAAGATGTGCAAATGTGGTGCTTAGGGACATGGTTTAGTGGTGGATTTGGCAGTGTTAGGTTAGCAACTGGACTTGATGATCTTAGAGGGCTTTTCTAATCATAATGAGTCTTATTAATCTGCTTTTCAGAGGCATGGACAGAGAAAAGAAGGCTGAAGGTCAAGATTTTTTGAGTAGTACCTATTTGGAATTATTTTTTAGTTTAGCTTTTTGGGAGCTTCCTGGGGTTTCCAGATCTGGTGGGAGAGGTGGGGACAATAACCACTGCTCTAGCTTCATCCCCTGATCCACCTGGACTTTTGTATTTGTATGCAATGTAAGCCAAGAGTAAACAAAGAAACAAACCAGAAACCAAACAAACCTTGAGGTGTGATACCCAAAATTGTTTCAGTTTTAGTAAGAAAGCAATTTACTTTGGTAAACATTATAAAGCTGCTATTATGGAGAATCACAGACCCCCAAATATATTTGTATGATTGAAAGTATCTTGCTAAAGCTAAATGCAAGTAGAAAACATGGTCCAAGAACAAACAAAAAATGTCACAGGTTTTTGTTAACATATTGTTGATATAAACAAAATATCAAGGAAAATAAAACATACAATTAATTGGCAAAGTGTTTTTTTCAGAAACAAATATCCAGAAGCTTTTCTTATTCCAGAAGAATTTGATATCTTGGAGACTTTCTTCCTGAAAAGGGACAAAAATCTTGACATTCAGCATAACTCAGCTGCCATCTTCCATCTAGATTACCACTGGGGTTATTATTTTTTAATTCTCTTAAGAAGAATAAAACAAATTCAGTACCTATTCCATTTTTATAGACAAACTTACTTTGATCCAAAAAAGGTATTGCAGAAAAACAAGCTATGCCAAGTCCTGAGCCTGAGGCAAACCTGATGCAGGGAGCTTTTGGCAAGATGAAAGAACAGCAGAGCAGGAGCACTTACTTAAAAAAGCCCTTAAAATAGAAAAGGCACAAGATGATATCCCATAAAGAAGAGAAAGATTTGAGGGGATGTGAGATCATGTGTTTGGAGAGTGCAGCAAGCAAGCAAAACTTTATATACATTAGAAAGTTTTCTACTCCTAAAAAAAGGACTGTTGTGAAAAAATTTGCCCTCCAGGTCTGAGAGACTTTAAGGGTAGAACAAGGTGGTGCTCATGGACTAAGACAAAGACAGCCTAGGCTGCTTTTCTATTACTTGAAGCTGAGGATCACAATGGGAGAAAGGGAAGAGGTCAACAAGAGGCAAGAGCAGAGGATGCAGGATAGTTGAAGGTGGATGTTCAGAACACTCTGTATGACTCCAGCAACTTACCACCCATCCCCAGTGCTGAAACCTTCCTTAACCTTTGTAGATCTAATGTAATAACAGGGTTTGGTCCCAGAAGAGGAAAAGGACACTAAGCAAAAATCACACAGCTGCTGACATGAGGCTGGGTTTGTGGGGAGAGCATTACTGAGCAGATGATACCCCACAGCCTGGAGTACTGTGTCCAGGTCTGGGGCCCTCAGCACAAGAAAGACATGGACCTTTTACAGCAGGTCCAGAGGAGGACATGAAGATGATCTGAGGGCTGGAACCCCTCTGCTGGTAGGTCAGGCTGAGAGAGTTGGGGCTGTTCAGCCTGGAGAAGAGAAGGCTCCAAGGAGACCTTAATGTGGCCTTCCAATACTTAGATTTTTTACATGGGCAGATAGTGATAGGACAAGGGGAAAGAATTTTACCAACCTGGATCCTCCCTGGGGGTTTGCAGCCCTGAGTAACTACACAGTTCCTGTACAGGGACAGCTGGGAACCAAAAATGAGACCTTCAGGAGCTCCTGCTTAGCCAGGAGGAAATGCCAAGCATGGAAAGAGGTTTAGATGTTGGATGTGGAGTGCACAGAGGCAACTGCTTCATTCAGAAAATGCAGGTCTGAGCCAACTCCTCATATCACAGAGCAAAGACCTTTCTTTAAAACATGAGGAGAGGAAGAGGGATCAACAGTGTGTTACAGCAGAGGTGAGACAGCACAGCAGAACTGCCTTCATCTAATAGTTCAGCAATTTGGGCTCTGTTCTCTCTTCTCTTCTGCTGGACTCAAAATACCTTTCCATTTCCCCAAGGAAAGGCCTGGCTGCCAGCCTGCAGGCTGTGCTGAAGCCTTTCCACATTGTACAGGATAACTGAAGATTTTGCTGTGCCATTCAGAGTGACTTTTTTTTCTTTTCTTTTTAAATCCTCATCAGCCTGCCCCCTCTTTGGAGCATTCATCCAGGAAAGGGGAGGAATGGGGTCTCAATCTGTGCTCCTGTGACTATGTAAGTCCATGAAATGCTCATTAGATGAGGTAAAAATCAACAAATACTCCCCAGGGCATGGACTAGTGAGGAGAAATGAAATCAAACTATTAATTCAAAGGGCAAGAGGAGCATTTCTAAGCAAAATATAAAGTCTTCCACAGGACAAAAAAGAAGCAGCATTGATGAAGAAAGGGGAGGCAGGAGATGTAATAAATTGTAAGATTAAAATGGGAAATAGAAGAGTTTTGAAGAGAAATGAAAGGACAGTAAGGATTCAGTGTGCTGGAGTGGAAAATGCAAGTAAGTAGAGATAAGGTGGTTAAGGTCAGCTGGAATGAAAAGCACCTTGGCAGCTCCATTGAGAGGACAGGGAGGTTGACACAGTGGGTGTTCCTGAGAAGAGGTCACTGTCATTCAAACAGAAGAGGAACAACTGGTTCTACAGATATAGGCATAAAGAAGAGACCAGAATTTCAGGGGAACAGCACCATTTGCATGGACAAACAAAGCAAGGAAAGAAGCCAAGTTACAAAGTGCAGATGAAGGAGAGCAGTGATGGACACTGCAGTGGGATGGTGGGATACTGTTGCCTCCTCCTTCCACCCAATATCAAACCCAAAAAGCACAGTGACACCAGCTTGTACCTTCTGACCAGCAACAGCTCTAGAGGAGAGAGTTTAGTGTTTGGTATGTTAAGTTTATGACAGTGTTAAGACAGCAAGAGAGAGACTTTGCATTGGATTAGGCTGATCCAGTCTAGCCAGGTTCTCATGTCTGACAGACTGATGGTTTGAAGGCAAAGTTGCTTTCCTGGCAAATCTTTTAAAGCTTTCCTGGTCTAATCTTGGTCTGACAGAATCCTCCTCTGCTATCTTTAGATTATACTCCTTACCCTTCAGAGGCTGTGCACAAGTACAGTTCTACTAGTAAGGCATGATATTGTTAATGGCATGCATAACCCAGCACAATATTGAACTGCTCCATCACAGGCATTACTGCAACTGTAATGCTTGATCTAGTTGAACAAAATCTATGGACATTCCTCAGGAACACAAGTTACAGCTGCTAGAAACTCAGATGCATAAAAGAAGCATTAGAAAAGAAGAAATGCAGATTTATGGAGGGTAAAAAAACCAAACCCAAACCTTCTCCTGTTATAATTTACCCAGATTTACCCACACACTAATCTATTTTTGCCTCCAACCTGAAACAAGTTTTTGTTTGGAGACTCACACATATTTGAGTCACAGCTGAGGGGAGAGAATAATGCCCACCTGCTGGCATATTGTTCTCCAGCTGATTGTCCTCTTGATCTGGAGTGCTCGAATTCACAACAGGGAGCAGGTGGAGACAGAGAGGAAAAGGAGGTTGGACAGACAGGAGAGAATAGACAAAAATGTACAAAATGGCCTAAACTATGAAAATCAGGGAGTTTGCAGGAGAGAAAAAGAAAAAATGAAAAGATTATTGTGTGAGATCTTTTCTTACATGATAAACAGTAAGAAGTTAAGCCTTACATATCAGACAGATAAACAGCTCCAACAACCTTACAACCTTACTATCTGAGGGTGCTTTTTCCTTCCACAATCCCCCAACTCTGTTGACTTTTAGTCCACCTTCTGCAACACTTCTGAGTCACTGCAAAGCCCAGTGCACGTGAACCTTCCCCTACAGCCCCATGCACCTGAACCCAAGACCATCCACAAGAGCAGTGGGGATGACCTGCTCTATACCCATGGCCGCACATCTGTCTGCAAGAGGAAAGGACATCTTGTGGCTGGGAACACCCACAGCACTTTTCCAGGTATTGATTGTCAGTGGAGACAGTTCCTGGGTGTCAGAGTGCAATGAGCACAACCTCACCCCCCAGCTCCCACACAAAGCCACAGGAAAATGTATTCACGTGCATGCAGTGGTTGTCTGAAAAGGCTAAGCACTGCACTTGAAAACAAGGCTGAGTGCAGAAAGAGAGAATAAATTAAATAGTCCCCTCCTTTAATAAGGGACTCCAGAATGAGTGGTCTTAGCACAGCCAGGGAGTCCCACACTCAAGGATGCAGTGCAGGCACCTATGTGCAGCTGGGGCTCAGGTTGGGGTTGTGTCCCTTCCCTACAACCCATACACCTGATTTTCCTCAGGGAGAATCATTCTCTACCAAAGCCCATGATAGCTCTATGGTGTAAGTCAGATGGCCCAAAAAATCCCATGCAATCTACTGTTTCAGCCTATACCCCAGCACAGCAAGAGGCAATGCAATCCCAGCACATTTTTGCCCTGTGCATAATAATAATACAATAATAAATACCCTATCATTGCAAACACCATATCCTCAGCAGTTAGCCAAATGGAAACAAAAATCATTCCAATTGTATCACTTCAACTTGCTTAGTATAAAGAAAAATGTTACAGTGGCTTATGTACCTTTTAAGTCAATATTTTAATAACAATTCCAACACAAACAGCTTTAATAACCAGGCAAACATATTATCTCACAGAATGTTCAACAGTTCACCAGCTGTAATTCTTTAGGAGGTACCCTGTAAGAGCTAGCTTTTCTTTCACTGGCCTGCAGTCTCCTTCTGCAGAGCCCAAATTATTTTGCTGCTATCTATTCTTGATGCCGAACCAGAATATACAGTTCACAGCCAGCATTTGAAACAAAGCATCAAACAAATTATGTGGAATCAGACTGTGACAACACAGAAAACCTAAATCCAAGCAGTTCTCACTCAAAATGAGTACTTTTTTCCTTTCTTTCCCTCTCTTCTTTTATCAAGTATTGCTATAGACCTCCTCAAGCCAAACTCCCTATTACCAGTATACAAAAATATTCACACAACTGACAGCTGAGACACATGTCCATGCAAGCTCCAGGCTCAGCTCAGAGCAGGGGATGCTCAGGACAGTGAAGGGATGAACATGCAGCACGTTCTTAGAGCTACCCTGTGATGCTGGTTGGCATCTTCCCATAGCTGCTGTCCATCAGCAGCACTAGTACCACCACAGCCCTTCTGGCAGTCACACAGTAGAATCCTACCATGGGAAAGCATGATCCAAAGACTGCTTGGACTCAAAGACCAACTGCTCACAGGTGGTCCATGTGCCAAAACTGAGAGTTTACCTGCTGAAGTGAGACACAACTCCTACACTGAAGGCCTTTCCATTTGCATTTGTAAGATACATCAATGTAAGACAAATACATACCCAGAGACCCAAAAAGAGTCAAAAGCAGGTGATTTAAAAAAATCCTCATATTATCCATGACAGACTGGGGCCACTTTGGCAAAAATCAAGGCTTAATTATAATCATGGAATCATTATGGTTGGAAAACACCTCTGAGATGATGATAGAGTCCACCCATCCACCTAACACTACTAAACTCACCACCCAACCACATCTACACAATTTTTTGAACTCTTCCATGTTGCAGTTCATCCTGGTCTCTTTAATGAGGAAGTCTCATCAATCTATCCAGCCAAACTCAAGTTTCCCTACCTCCCAGCACATCACAATCTTACACTGATCTGTTGCCTGCTGCATAGACTCCCATTAAGTATGACATAGATTTGTTACGTCGCTGAGCTGGCTGTAAATTGAACTTGTCATAGTGAAGTGCATGTTTCCCAGTTCTTCATCTCTTTGGTTCCTGTTGCTATAGTGACCATCAGAAATCAGAGCAAAAAAAGGCAAAGAGAAAGAAGATCCTTTCTCTGTTTAAACAGTACCTTCCATCTATAACACTGGCAGTATTCTTTCATTTTGGCTTTACTTGTTAGGATAACCATAGAAAAGAACATAGCTCTTGCAGGTTTCAGGGGCTCATCCTTGTCTGCTGAAGTCAAAGGCAATATTTTTCAATGGCTTCAAGGAGCTCTAGATCAGTCCTATATTGCCTACAAGATGAATTCAATACAGACTTGCAGCACTTTAAGGATGATGTTAGCTTCAAATCTCTGGTATAGGCATATGCTGATGTCCTATTTAGGACAGTGGCTGATGCTGGGAGCAGAATAGGACATAAACACACACACACACAAGCCTCATGGATAAAGCCAGAGCTGAATCTCACTTGTTATCACATGTCCTTTTCATCTCCTGGATTTATGTACCAGTTCTTTGTTTAAAAGATAGAATATCTGCTCCTTGATATTGGGCATTAGTGACAAAAGACAAAAGCTTTAAATGCCTTAGGCACTGTCCAGAGACAGGAATACTACAAGACACATTACAGCCTCACCACAGTATATGCATGTGACTGAGGAACTCATCCTATTCAGCACCAGAAGAGTATAAGGCCAGATGTTTGGTGCAAGGATCTGCTGTTACTCTTGAAAATGGGGAAGGCATTGGGAACCATAAACTGCTTTCACCAGGACATAAACCTGAAACAGCTTGAGCAGACTCAGTGTGCTGGTTAACTACAGGTGCACACTTCCTGAGCAGGAGCAGGCAAGCATTTAACAGTGATAACAGCTCATTAGTGGTAATGTTGTATTAAACTGAAACACTGCCTGTGCTCAGGCTTCTCCTGCCTACCAGTGGGGACCTGCACAGCTCACTTACCCACTGTGAGCCACTATGCTCAGCTCAATCTTAGGTTCAGATATGCCATTTCTACCTTTAGATATCTTGCCACATGAAAACATATGGCTGGCTATGTTGATGAATTGTAATTAGTGCTGTCTTCTAGAGGAGTGGTACCCAAACAGAAGTACATATTTATGATAAATGAGCTATTTTTAAGCAGTAGATGGAGACAGGCTATTATAGGAGCTGCACTCCCACTGCCATGGGAGATGATACTGGCAAAGGGCAGCAAAGCCTAAACCTGAAGGCAACAAGAGCTGCGGCAAGAGATTTCTGTGTTGAATAAAAGGTAACTGTTGCACATGTGAAATTAACAGCCCTGGATCCTGCTACTCCTTGCATCACTGGTACTGCAGTTTTGCTCCTGTGTGTACAAACCAGGCAGGTTGAGACTTGTCAGCTGCAGAACACTAAAGAGAGGGGCTCTAAGGATGGAGTTTGCATGCAGTCACAGCTACATTTGCATCTCTCCATAAAGACCCACTTTTCTTTAAGTAAGAAAAAGCCTTTTGGTGTCATCATTAACAAACCCAGCAGTGCCATCAGTGAGAGCACAGCACCCACACAGCACAGCAAGACAGCTGCAGCATCAAGCCAAAAACAATGATTAACAACAATAATAGAAGAAATTTGACTAAGTTTTGCTAATGCATCATAACAAAACAAAGAAGAAAAACAAATCCCCACTCAGCAGGCAGCTGCTTCTGAGATGTTCATCAAGCAGATCTATCTCATGGGTACTGATGATGGACAATGACCCAACCAGTGCAGCTCTTTTCTGGGCAGCAGGCAGTACTGGCCAGAAGCATCAGCCCTGGCCAGGAATGGAAACCCTTCAGCCCAAGGGATGAAACACCCCTCAAATCTAGCAAGAGGCCTCACAGGCTTTATGGAAATACTTCAAAACAGACATCAAGAAGGCAACTTTCAGTGGATCAAAGGTCCCATGTCTATCAGACTGCCACCTGCTCTGATGGCTCTCTAAAAATGCTCTAGAGCTGCCAAGCTTCAAGAACTCCTCTTAGAATCCTAGACTGGTTTGGGCTGGATGGAACTTTTAAAGCTCATTTAGTCCAACTCCCCTGCAGTAAGCAGGAACAACTTCACCTACATCAGGTAGCTCAGAGCCCCTGTATCTTCTGCTGGGTAACAATGTGGGTGCTGAGGAGTTTTCACAGTGTTTCCCCCTCTGAGTTTTGGGCCACTGCTGAAAATTACCACAATTTTATCTAGACACTTTCCACCTCCTAAGAGGCTGCAGAGCTTTCTTGTGCTATTTATCCTTGTTTTGTCAGGAAAGTGGGAGTTGGGCAGCATTACCTTTTCATCAGAAAAGCAGACAGGGAAAGAAGTTCTCCCACTGACTCTGTGACCTGCTAGTGCTGCACTGTAAGGAACCCAGGGCTATGTTTTCATGCAGATTTACTGGCTCCAGGTGATGATTTTAAAACAACTTACATGTCTGAGGAATGAAACTTCTGTTTCCAAAAATAACTGAAGCAGGACCCAGGAGCTGTAGTTTTGGCATAGCTAGACTTGGTCTAGGTTTAAAACCACTCCTGTCTAGCAGTTTTGATTAGAAAGATGTAGTTTGTAACCACCTAAAAGTGAAATACAGCAAAGCTCTAGCATGAACTTGTTGCAACACAAAAGCACTCTCTCTGTTACAGCTTAGGGTTGTTCAGGGAACCTGCACCTTCTGGAGAAACTGTTACAAGAACATAACTGATCCAAGTGTAGAAGAGTTTGAAAGCATACCTATACTGATACAGTTCACTCAGCAAAACCTTTATAAACTGGCAAAGTTGTTGGGATCATGTTTGAAAGTGGAACTTAAAGTTGCATTAACACCCTCTTGTAGCTGGGCAGCTCAGGTGCTGTGCTCTCCTGCATATGCACAGATTCCTATTGACACTAACTCCATGCCTGAAATAAAAGGTACCAGAATAACCCTTTGGCTTACACCTGCATGCTTCTGAAAACTTGACACCACACAGCACTCCCTGCAACAATAGCTCATACAACTGAGGCTCCCATGCTCTCCCTGCCAATGCCCCAGCCCAGAACACAGCTGCAGATGGAAACATTTCTGAGCCATCTTCCAAGTGCTGCATCTATATCAACATCTGTCTGGTTTAAAGACCATGTTTAAATGCTTAGGGATGTAAAAATCATATACTCACATTCACTTGCTGATGAGCCTTCCACGTCCCCAAATCCCTCCTACATTAAATGCAAGCCATCAACATAACACCCTGCAATTTCCCCACACTTGCATTTTATGGGAATATTAAAAATGAAATGCCAGACAGATGTTCAACAGACCTGTTATGATAAGAAAACAAAGTAGAAATAGAAGTTATGAAGCTCATGTCGTCTTAAGGGAGAAAATGCAGACAGCTTGAAATTTGATAGGACAGAAAATTTGGAAAGTACCAGCATTAACTTCGTTTAAATAGGTCAGAAGCACAACTGCTTGTGCCACAGAGAGAAACAACTGATCTCTGGTCTAACAGCAGGTGGCAGCAGGATTCCCACCGCAGATTCCGGCTCTAGAATGACATCCCCTACACTGGATCTGAACACTTAAATCTACACCCTAAGCTTGTGTGATAAGTGGGCTGACAGCAAGAAAACTGGGTTGAATACATCTTCATTTACGCAACTCCAATCCACTTTGCTGCCAATCTAAGTTTATAACACGGGAGCTGAAAATAATTTGTGTTTATCAGGTATGAGTAACATCTCTTTTTTCCACCACTACAAGCCCAGAGCTGGCATCCTACCTTCAAAACTGTAGGTTGCTGTTACATCACAGCCCTCGTTGTACATGACCCCTTAGAAACATGGGCTGGGGATCTAGTGATCAAATATTTTCATCAAGTATCAAGAAAACACTGATAAGAATTTGTAGAAAAGAGGTGAAGCTGCATCCCGTAAACCTCAATCCAGTTAGAGTTAACCCAGGGAATAGATTGGAAAAGGGATGCACAGCCAGCAGCTGAGATGTGCCTGATCCAGAATCACTTGCTGGTCAGACTGGCTTCCATAGAAACCTTATTGAATTAATGGTTGATTAGAAAAAGCAGGATAAAAAATGACTGCTGATGATAAAAGGGGTTGAAACACTTAAAGGAAACCATACTGTCAACATTATTGTGATAGCTACCCACTGCACCAGACAGGCATCAAGCTGCTGAGTGAGCTGAGTACAATGAGGCAGTCTGCTAAGGTCTGTGTGTGCCCCAGGAAGGGTTTTAGTGCCACAGATTACTAAAGCTGAGTCTGGATTCAACTGTGCTTCCCCAGAAACCAATGCTGACACCTCCTCTGCTATCAGCACAGGAAGAAGCAAATAAAAGCTCATGTGGAGAGTTTCTGCCTACTCCAGCCCATATGCAGGAATCCCAGATTAGTTCATTACAATAATCTGAAACTGTAATTAAAGAAAAACAGACCCAAAATGCTTTAAAATACCAGGGGGTGGCTTTTTTTCTTTTCTTCCCCTTTACTTCTCTAGTTAGCTTATTTTTGAAGCATATCCCTCAAAGCTGCTTGAAGTAGGGAGGAACTGTAACACTACTGGGAGTGAATGGGGACAGCTGGATGAAGCAGGAGAAATTAAAAGACAATAAAGACAGAAGAAGACTGTGCTGGCAGCCGTGGCCAGGACAACTGATTGTGGCAGAACTGACCAAAGCTGCTGCCTGAGCACAAAGGTTGTGAGAGACCCTAAACAATAACCAAAAGCCCACTGAAGCCAGGAATAATCAAAGGGTTTGAATAAAGCCCACAAAGAATAGAAAATCCAAGGATCAGGAGACCAGATGGGACTGGGTCTCACCACGGGGTCAGCTGGGAGACTCCTCTGCCAAAGCAGTCAGGAGGCTCAGCCCTGGCAGGCTCTGACTTTGCTTTTCTCACTGCAGCTTACAGAGCAAGGGCACAGCCTCCTGCTCCCCTTCCTTGCCTGCAGGAACCGTCCCCATTGCCATGGAAAAGGGGATGCTTTCCACCCTAACCCTGGTGGCCTGCAGATCCCTGCACACAGGCAAGCAAGGCTGGGCACTGAATTTGACTCCTGTTTCCTTCCTTTTCCTTCTGATTCCCCATTCCTGCCTCTGCACTTCAGAAAAACCCCCCACAAGCCAGACCTTGCTCCAAACCCACCAAAGATATCCTGTCACACTGCCAGCAGAGCCAAAACAGGAGATTTTTAGAAGTCCAGCTGAGGCTCCACTCTGCAAGTCCAGTTCTTGACATACACATTCTCCTCCCACCCCAAGCAAACAAAAATCATTTAGAAGAGGCACTCATCCCAGTCTGAGTTTTCTTCTGGCTCCAGCAGCTATGGTGGCTCCCATGCTGGGGATAGCCTGGCTGCTCCAGTTTGCTTTGAAGAGGGTTTTAGGATCCAAAAGTACCTTACTACAGAAGGAAGGATACAGATGTAGAGGCTGTTCTCCCACACCCCACTGCTTTCTCAGTTTACAAAAAACCCCAAATAAACAGGAAATATTTGAAATAACTTAATCCAGCAGAGAGAGAGAGTGTGTGTATATATATATATTAATATTTGTTTGTGGGCTTAAATATAAAAGAAAAATGTCACCAAGGTGAGAGGCAATTCTCTCCTCTGTCCCACTGCCACCCTGCTTGTAAAGGGTGAGGTACAAGTCATTAATATTACAGGGACTTAGCAATTTATTTACACAGTTTTACTGCTTTGGACAAAACACAGCCAAGCTCCAAGCCTGATGAAATATTGTTATCCACATAATTCATTTTGTGCAGCTTCAGCAAGGTTTTTGTATTTGTGGCTGTTTCCATTTGAGGTTGAAATTGAATTGAAAATTCCTGTGTAAGCCACATGGATGAGGCAAGCCTGAGCATCAGGAAACTATCAATTAACTTCTCCTTCCAGTCTGAAACAAAGGTCTGCTGCAAAGGCCTTGGAAAAAGTCCCCCCTGTCATACCCATTCAAGACAGCAGAAATAACTCAAGCCAGAGGTTAAGTACAACCTTATTTCAAGACCTGAGGTAAAAAGAAGCTTATTTGAAGACATGATAACAAAATTTCAATCTATTTTATTAATAGTGTGAGTGTTGATTGTTGTGCAAAGTAATGGAATATAGTCTGGTAATCAATGGCGTTTGCTTTGATAACATGTACTAATTAAGGATGTTATTGATTAAAGATAAATTAGCAGCTCACTGATTAACTCACCCCTCATCTTTAGATGTGTATCACAGCAAAGACCCCATAAGCAACTCAGGAATTTAGATATGGTTGTGAAGTGTCTCAAACTGACAAGCAGACACACACTTAGGGAAGCGGACAGAAGGAACTTCTGGGAATAGCCCTCCCATGGGGTGACATTTGCAAAGGTTTGGGGTTTGTTTTACTTCTCCATGGGCAACATTTTTGGGGTTATGCATTTTATAGCAAGCCAGTATGAAGGGTCACCAATGGACAAGCAGAAACTGCTTTTTCAGTGACAAGTGAGTACAGCAGTGCTGGAGTTGCAGTTTGCTCAGCAGTCCCTAGAGTTTTGATGCTTCCCTCAACCTTTTCATCATGCACAATACAACTGCTTCTGGTGACTGGAGCTTCCAGCTCCTTCTGGACCACACCTTATGTGGGGCATCCTACCACTCCCAGCACATGGGCATCCTCCCATGGGAGGGCACAGAGCTGAAGGACAAATATATAACCCTCACATAGGGCTTTGAAACTCCTTCCTTCTAAAAACCATCTACATCATAAAGATAGGAGCCAAACAACTCTCTGAAAGAACATGAAATCTTTATCATGCACCAACTGCTGAAACCATTTCTGTGTAAAAAGTGCAGGAGATCATCCCCCACACCCTCCTGCAGCAGCACCCAGCCCTCCTTCTGCTAAATGCACACCAAAGGCACATTCACAAGAGGCTGGGACTCTTGAGGCAAAAGACTCCACATTAACTGAAAAGATCTGTCTTTCATGAGAAGTTTTAAGGAAAGAGAATCAAAATTATTATGACAATAATTTCACCCAGTGTTCCTTTCACTTCTATGCTAGCTTGTAAACAACAACCTACTACAATATTATCTCTAATTCAATATTTCTCACCCATCAACAAGTTTTATTTGAGGTTGTTACTAAAAAAATACCAGGAAAGGTTGATAAGAAGATACTCAGGTGGCTGCTGGGTTGGGGTTTTTGTTGTTTTTGTTTTGTTGGGTTGGGTTTTTCTGTTCCTGAAGAGCTTCACCAACAATAACCCTCACAAAGCACATGAAGAAAACCACCCACTGTCTTGACTTGATGGTGGTGGCTGGAAATAGGCACTTAGCAATAAGCAGAGGTTTTTCTTGCTAGCACCTGGCTAAAATAGCAGTGTGGAGAGGGCCAGGCTGAGGCTACCTGGGGAGCATAATGAAAGGTTGTTCATAAGGAAAATGCAGTTTGCTGTTTTGCTGTTGCCAAGATCTTTCAAGTCTCTGTACATGCCTGGTCCTCAAACCAGCCTGCAGCGGTTTGCCTTTAAGCAGGAGCCAGGTGAAGGGATGCAAAATGTCTTTGTGGAGTTAGCTGACTTCCCTCCTGCTGTACTTGTAATGCACTAACAATTCATTTACACTTTTTATAAGTCTGGAGAGCCTTTACAGAGATGCCAAGGAAGACATCAGCTGAAGAAGAAAGCTACAAACCAAATTATTCTCACCAGGAGGCAAAGTGGCTCTGGTGCTGGCTGCAGGGGCAGGTGTGGCTGGGGGAAGCCCCAGCAGCAGCTTGTCCTGCTTTCTCTGTGTAGATCACTGACGACCCACCACTTTAGTGAGTCCAAAGAAGTTAGCAAACTGTTTCCAATCCACACTCCTACCTGGTATTCCCTTCTCAGCAGAAGCAAGGCTGCTGGAGGGCCCAGAAACTTTAAATACTTTCTAGAGACATGGCAGATGTGGCACTTAATGAGGTTTTGGACAAGACTGACTTTTATGGGGGGGAAGAAATAAAGGAAATGTTATTTAGTTTTCTTCTTACAGTGAAGGAGGGAGTGGAATTATGGACTGCTGGAAAAGAATCACCCAATTTCTGGAACTGTGACACTAGACTTTCCCCAGGCAGAATTGGACACCGAATATGTTGCCTCCAGTTAGCTGCAGATGGAAATCACCTGTTAATACATCATGTAAAACCATATGGTATGTACCTTTTTGTTGGCACAGACCTCTCAGGGCAAACTAGAGCCTAGGATAATGTTCCTAGCCCTAATTTCCCTCATTTTTTGTGAAGGAGCAACCCTAAAATTCCATCAGTTGGATCAACAGACAAACAGGACAATGCAAAGCTTCCTTCTTTACTTCTGATGTGCCAACTTCTTTTCCCCAACATCAGACACTTTTAAGGTTCATCTGGATGGGCCACCATGTCTAGTGCTGTCTTTTTGCCAAGAAAGGTTGGACCAGATGATCCCTTCCAGCCTGGTATTCTGTGATTCTCTGATTTTAAATGTAATGTACCAGATTTCTGAGGAGATGAAGGAGCAGCCCAGAGTCACATCAACTCAGATTATGGGCAAGACCATGTCTGTGTGCTCATGTGGTCCATTCTCCACAGCCACAGACTAAAAGACATTTATCCTTTTCTCACAAGCATATAGGAAGGAGACTTCTTACACCAGAAAAAAATACATATCCTATGCTTAGAAGCTGTACAATCAGGTCAGCAGTCAAAGTTTCATTGAAGCAGGAAAGACTATCCCACAAGCATGCAGATGACTGATATTTGTACTCAGAAAGCCACTTTAGCTATTTCTGGATGAGTAACAAGCTACAGAACATCACTATTTCAAGGACCAACAAAGCCTCTAGCTATAAAAGCTATGTATTTCATATCAATTTAAGTACATTTCAGATATTCACAGCTATAAAAAAAACATCTGAGATCCCTTACAGCCTCTGAACATGCCCTAACTGTGTCTGATGCTCAGTTCTCAGTTCTGACTCTGATTTTCAATATATGCAAATTTTTGTACATTTTCAGAAGCTTTTGTTTTGTTGGTGCAAGCATCCAGCCCTTCCACCCTTCTGGAAGATGCATTCCACATACTCCTTACACAAGTGCACCTCTTAAAGCCTATTTTGAGCACACTGGAAACAGGCTGGGGATAACTGCAACAACAACAGAGTACCCTGGGCTGTTCTACAGAAAACTGCAAGCCAAACAGGCACATCATATTTAAAGTTAGACATCTGCTCCAGAAAAGTTGTTTCTTCCACATTTTATAGCTACCTGTACCAACACTGAGTAAGAAAGTACCTCAAGAAGCAATTCAGAACAGAACTAAGATACAAGCCTTGAAAACATCATCTCATAAATGGCTTGCTTGAATGAGGAATATGATTTGGGGATCAGGTTTCTACCAAAATTTCCATACATTTGCTATAAAAGAGGACTTGATTTGTTCTCAGGATTCACTTGGCCATAAAGCATGTCCCACAATGAGACAGAGCCAGGAAAATGATCATGACCATCCCCTCAGGAGCATTTTGAAAGAAGCAGAGGAAGGATGGAGCATGTTGGAGTCTGGAGGCATCATATTCAGGGTTATACTAACCTCCACTCAGGAAAGTAGATCTGGAAACCTAAGAATAGCTTGAAAATCACATTGCCTCCCTCCTCCCTAGTCCCTGGGCTGTTCTTCTGAGACACACACCAAGAGGTCAGAAATCACATTTCTCACCAATTGACCTAGGAACTGCTGGGCTGGTATCCCACTGGAAAATAAAACCACTTCAGAGTCAGCTGCTCTTGTGTGAGGTGCACAAAGCCAAGGATTAGGCTGCAGGACTAGCAAGAGAGAAAAGAGTGGAAAATTGCTCTTAAAGAACTGCACAATAGAGCAACCAAAACCTTCCTGGCAGAATATTTTATGTGTTGGATTAAACTTCTGACTAATCAAACCAGCAGTACCATAGAAACATGTCAGAATTCATGTCTTGTTTTAACGACTGCAAAGAGCTGTTTCCTGGTGTCATAATACAACATTTCAGCACATCTGAAACAGAATGCTGCTCTTTTCAAGTCTGAAAATATATCCTCAAGGTTTTTAAACTCTAGGATATTATCAACTAAAAGGGCAATGCCAAGGAAAATGTTCCAGGTTCATGCAACTTCAGTGACCTGAAATAAATCTGGAGTTTGAAGATAATTTGTTTTTTCAGGAGGCAAAGAGGGCTATCATATGGGGAAATCATGCAAAATTACAGGTTTTTTCACATTCTGGGTAGCCCAATTTCTGTCCAGCACCTCTCAGGTACAGGTGGGAATGTAAACACCTCCAGGAAATAGATGCCATGAGCAAGAATACACTATGTTGTAACAATTGCCTTTTCTGACCTGACTTACATTAAAGCCTTCAGCAAGCAAAACGTTTTTTTGCCTGTCTGTCACCAAGATGCAAAAACCACTGTGCTCTACTAAACCATTAGTGTATCCTCAAATGATTTCCTGGTTGGAACCTAAATTCAATTTGCTTTACAAAACCAACTGTAGCCATTCCAATATAGTCTTCACTAGGGCTACAAACATCACTTGGAAAGAAACCCTGCTGGAAATGCAGTAAGCAAATCCCAGGCAGCCCTGACTCTGTGTGTGGGCAGCCTGAAAAAAAACCCTCCTAACAGGTCTGACCACAGGAGGATTTGTTTTAACAGCCATGTAATGCCCAGCTGGGTGGGAGAGGGGTCGCTAGAGCCACTCAGCCTTGAGCAGGTCATCAAACTACATACGTGGTTGTGCTAGTGAGAGAGGTGAACTCAACAGCAGAGTCCATTTAATGCTTTGTGCATCCATTTGGGTTGTTAAGCAAAGGGAAACTCGACCTAAGCTCCTTAACCCTGAATCTTGCATCTCATTTGCTTCTCTTTTGTATGCAACACAGCCCTAACCCACTGCCCTTCCTCCTTCTACAGAGAGATTGAAGCACCAGGGTTCAACCTCTCCTTGTAGGTCAGGTGGGGCACATTCAGATCCCCTGACATTCAGCCCTCTGAACGAGGAAGATAAAGGGTGAGTGTTGAATGGTGATAATAAACACAACACACTGAATGAAGAAGGATGAAACAGCACAGGCTGAAGTTAAAGAGTGTATCACACACAGGAGCAGAGTTACAGTTGCACAGAGTAACCCAAACAGCAGATAGAAGCATCAGCTTTCTTTGCTCCACAAAGGGCTGAAATCCTTGCCCCAAAGGAACTTGTACAATTCAGAGTTAGACTCATATCTACATTGATCATCCACATCTAGATCTGGAAAGTCTGGGCTTGTTCACAGTAAGGAACTACTTGCAAAACTTTCATTCTCTTCTCTACCTTCACAATACATCTCTGGCCTTCCCAATGCACACAGAATTAAATATATCACAGAATCACAGTGTTGGGAGTTGGAAGGGACCTCAAAAGATCATCTAGTCCAACCCCCCTGGCACAGCAGGATTCCCTAGACCAGGTCATGCATTACACACCCTCATGCCCTGTTTTGCAGCTTCTTTTCCTTTATTTTATTACAAGCATCTGAATTCCAAACACTGAAGTGTTTTCCTCTTCAGATTAACTATGTACCTGACTCCTGCTCAGTAGTAAAAATTCAGCTTTTCATCCCAACAAGCCCCTGGTAACATAAATCCCATAACATCATTTGGAGGTAAGATAATTGCAGACTTGAATTTAAAATGCCTACTTCATGTTCTTATCTTCTGAGTCAATAATTCCCTTGGACTGCAGATCACCTTGTCATTTAGCTAGGCTGCTGGATAGACACATGACAGAACCTGCACTTTCTGTAAACCTTTTGCCTTTCCCTGGGAGTGATTTAATACTTGAGTATTTGTGTTAATTTGCACATGCTGACCTGCAGCAATGGAGTTATTTGATTACTCCAGCAGTAGCTGCTTATGTAAAGAATATTTTTTGCTCTGGTTTAACACATGCCCATAATGATCTCTATGCCAGCACATCCTCAAGACTTTTTAAGAAAAGATAAAAAATCAGATTCATCATCATCTTTGCCATAACTAAGAGATGGAGACAATAGATACAGGACTTTTTCAACAGTGTTTATACTCAAAACAGGCCTCTAGGAGCTCTCCACAAAGCATGCTGAATTTTGCAGGAGGAGGATAAAGATGTTAACACAGTGCATCTCTCATTTTTAAAGGGCTTAGAAATGTCAATCTGGACTGTACTGCCTGGGGGGGGAGGGGGGAAACTTGCTGGTTTTCACAACCATTCACAATTATTAACTGCCATTTGAAAGAAAAACATACCTAAAATATTGCAAAAGCTATGCATGCTACAGCCATGAGGAGGAGCAATTAAAATGAGTATTCACTGCAAACATAGAACATCAGTGTACAAAACCTATTCCCCCTCAGAGGGTCTGGGGGCAAGAATTCCCAGTTCCACAGCTGGATGTGTTGCCTTTCATTTTCCCCAGGGCTTCTGCTCTCTCCTGCAGTTGGTATTTATTCTGTGAAATACTGGCTTTAGAAAATACAAAGTTTGGGGTCTTTTCAAACCCTATATGTGACACTTCCAGTTTCTCTCCAATCCTTAATACACTTCTACATAATATATGTATCCCCCAAAAGCATTTTTAGTTGGGATGTATAGAAAGGAATTTAGACAACAGGAATGTTTTCTGTAATTCACAACATATAGGCACTCTGCCAAGTGATGGAGGAAAAGCTTCATACTGCCTGGAGAGATCTGGAGTCAAGTTAACACAGAATGCAACAAGAGTCAAGCAGAAAGTTTTTCTCTTGAAGTCTGCCAAGAAAATATGTAGGCAATTTATAAATTTATTTTCTTTTATAGATCTGTGAAAGACAGCAACAGAATCCAGGGAATGCAGCCAGAACACCACAAATAACAATAGAACAAAAAGTGACAGAAATGAAGATAAAAGCATCTAGCATGAAACCATGTTATAGTTAAGGACCTTACCCCTGCCACAATGTCACATTAGACCATCCTCTAGAAGACCTCACTTTGTCAACCAGCTACAGATTCCTCTAGATGATCCTATCTGGAAATGCCTGTGCAGGTATGGAGGGGAAGGAGAAATAGTTTTACCAGCATCACCGTCCTCTCACTGAGAGAGGTCTCAAAACCAGCAGATCTCACAAGATAATTCCATCAAACCCTGGGCAATTTAACAGAGGAATTGCCTATCAGGATCTCTACCAATGCTATAACCTGCTTTAAATATATACAGTATGTATTAAATATATACAGTAACACGTGTTCTATTTAGAACTCTAAATAATATCCTTATGTGCCATATATCAATTGATTTTCTTCCTCCCAAACAGTTTAACTATATAGTTTCACAGAAATGTGTTTGCCAGGAAGTAAACACAAGTTTATCTCTGAAACTAACCTATAATTTCAGGGGTGCACTGAGAAAAGATTAATAGTGGCAGATTAACTGATGGGTGCAGAGATTTTGCCACTGAAATGAGTCGATTTTACAGTATTTTTCCATCCTAATTATGAAGTGCCAAGAGATTGGAGAGAATTCTATTGCTATGATCAAGAGCCTTGACCTTTTTGCCTTTTCAGTACTTCTGCTAAGTCAGTTAACTGGGAGAGCAAAATTAGAATGAAGACTGAGTTTGGAGTAAACACCAGGAAAGCAGTGAAAATGGTGAGAAATTACCATTCTCCCCTCCTCTTTGCAGCATTAAGAGCAGAGTCTTATCCTCAGCTGAAACCTTAGTCTGCTAAATTAGGTAGAGGTTTGGAAAAGAGTGTTCTGATTGTTAATCATGAAATGTGCTGTAATCTTCTGCAAGGCAGCTCTAACCTCCTCAATCAGCAGCCTTTTCTTGCTTAATTACATGATTTTAAGTACCACTAAGGAGGTGCTGTCAGATTTACATTGGAGTTCTCTTAGACATTACCACTGTAGTCATGGTGATGATATATAGAAATGGACAAAATGCCAGAGACTGGAGAAAATGTCAGAGTTCTGGTACACCCACACTTGCTCCTTGCCTGGAATCTACTCAATATTTTTCAGTTAGCTTGAAAGATTACCTTACTCTTACATTAATATACCAAAATAACAAGATTAATAGTGCAATGTTTAATCCTATCTCTAAACATTAGGGCAATTCTCACCTCTAAGCACCTTTCTAGGAGACCCTCAACACAGGACAGAAGTGAGAAAAGAGCAGAGGTGTGTGCAGGACATGGGCTGGGACTGGGTTCAGTCCCTGTCCCATTCTCACTGCAAACAACAGCAAGCCTGTGAGAACAGCTTTGCTTTGCAGAAACAAATCACTTCCATGCTGGCAGGTGGCTATTCTGGCCTGGGAGCCAGCCCCCTTTATTGTGAGCCCTGAAAGCTGCCTTAGATACAGAAAATTATTACCTGCATATTTATAGCAAGGCAAAGAAAAATCAGTAGCAGAGGGGAAAGGAAATTAGAAGTATTTGTAAATTACCAAGCTCTTGCCAAACCTTCATTTACTTCAAGTATTGTGACTGACAGCATCCACTGTACAAGAAACTTACTACTGGTGAGCAGATACCATTAAACTCATCACCTACAGAAAGGCTACAGCACTGAGCTCATTGCCCCAGGAGGTCACTCAGCTCAGGTCTTCAGGCCTTTGTGGAACACCTTGACTGCCACAGAACCATAGAATCACCTAAGCTGGAAAAGACCTCTAAGATCCTCAAGCCCAACCATTGTCACACCACCACTGAGGGGAGACCTTATGGCTTTCTACAGCTCCCTGGAAGGAGGTTGGAGTGAGGTGGAGGTTGGTCTTTTCTCCTAAGTAATGACTGAGAGGAAATGGCCTTAAGTTATACCACTGGAGATTTAGGTTGGATATTAGGAAAAATATCTCCACTGAAAGGGTTGTCAAGCCCTGGAACAGGCTGCCCAGGGAAATGGTGGAGTCCTAATTCCCTGGAGGTGTTGGACAAGTTTCCCCCCAAAAAAGCTTCCTTCATTTAGACCAAAAGAAACATGTTTTTTTAAGATGAGGCTACATGACAGCAACAGACCCAAGCTCCTAATTTATGGTTGCCTGCAAAGGTAATTTCCTTGATTAGCTCCACAGTTAGTGTAAATGCTCTCCAAAGACAATGGGGTTCTTAATTCACACCAGCTGTAGATCTCATCCCCAGCCTCTGGAATTATCCAAGTTGAATAAATGGATGATTAACTACTATCTTGGGTTTATTTCCCTTTTATTACTAGCTCCTCAAAGTTTGACTTCCATTTCCGTGTCACCTGTACAGTTCCCACATGCAAAAGGGTGGTTTGTGCTATGCTAGCATCTGAGTGAGCTCCTAGACAGGGAGAGGGCTCTGCTGTGACAGGCTGAACACGACCTGTGTGCTCCCTATTGCAGGGATATGGTTATGAGCACATCATTCCTCAGGGTACATGAATACAGCTGAAATCCTTACCTTCATGGAGTAAGGAGGTCAGCATTTACTACTGGATGCAGAGGCAGCACACAGTACTACAGGCATAGTTCACCTGTTCCTCATTTTTCTAAGCTGCAACACATCCCAGACTGAAGCACTGCCATCTTTACAGGGGTCATGTGGACAATTTTTCTTATGCTGTTCCAAATAGATTTTTGTTGTGTTTTCTTACCTCATTTTGCCATGAACAAAGGTATAGAACACCCTGAGGAAGCATGAAACTGGAGGCAATCAGTTCTCTGATTCAAGGGGTAATGACCCTTCTGTGTTCTCAGAACAAAATTAGAGGATATAAATCGAGAAGAGAGGCAGGAATTGGAAGAGGCCACATCAGCTGCAAAGAGAGATCCTGGAAGCAGTGTGGGAATGGTTACCAAGGTAAAGCAGATGTAGATAGCAATGCCCTATCCATCTACATTTATCAGTGTACAGAGGCACTCTGGAACAGAAAGTAACTCCCTGTGCTCAGGCTACAGAGGTCACAGTACATAACACATGACACATCCACATAGTGAAGCTTGTGGGAACAGGGGCTGAAAACCCATTTCCTGCCTAAGGCATGGCTGCTGGTCCTGATGTCTTTTTCCTTTATCCTGCTGATTGCTGATAAGCATTTGCTTATTCCAACTATCTTGTCAGTCACAAAGACCATCAACTGCAAGTTAATAATGTACCCTTCTGCTGGATCAATATCTTCACAGATTCTCCTGTCTCCAATACAAAAAAAAAATTATGAGAAAGATTAGGCTGCTTGAGCTCCATTCATTCATCCTGTAATGCAGGTGGCTTCTGTGAGCTCACTCCAGGGACAATGGAGTCTGTTGTGAACAGACACAATGAGGAACAGCTTGAGAATATGATCATAGCACTAATGAAAGGAGAATGACTTCTTTTTTTCCCCACTAAGATTAACAATTAAATCAAAGCAACAATTACAAAGGTAACTGTTAACCTCCAGCAAGCTTTGTGCAGAAAGTCAAATTTCACTACAAAGTACTTTTTAAACATGTGAGTTATGGCTGCATTCTTGCTTTTGTCTGCCCATGAAGTAACAGGGAGCTGTTGTGACCAGCTAAGATGCTTCTGCTTAAGCATCTGATTTACAGGGAAATAGAAGAGTGTTCTTTGTAGAAAGTCTTGAGTTTGGCATTTATTCCTACATCAATTCAAACCCACTGAATCACAGACTGGTAGAAGTTGAAAGGGACCTCTAGGGATCATTTAGTCCAACCCCCCTGCTAAAGCATCACCCAAAGGAGGTTGTCCAGGATCACCTCCAGGTGGGTTTGGAATATCTCCAGAGAAGGAAACCCCGTAACCTCTCTGGGCAGCCTGAGCCAGTGCCCTGTCAAAATAAGGACATGCTAAATATTATCCATATATTTATTTCTCCTAATGTGTCTTGTCTGATGCCGGTGGATGGATGAAACCCCTGCTAGCAACCTCCCTCTAGGTGAACAATCAGTTACCTTTCACATCACATGGCACCAAGGATCAGAAACAGAGCAACTTTGTTTTTCTTATGAGGAAATATTGTGTAAGAGAAGTGAAATACCATTAACATACATCATACACTCCCTTCAATATTTACCAAGAATGCCACAAATGTCACTAGCTGTCTGCAGTGTCATGCTGGGTTTAAAGACCTATCTCCTCAGCATTATTCCCTGCTCTGTCTGGAGAGTTTATCTGCTATTGACATGACTGGATTTCATTAAATAAGGCCAAGAGGCATTTAAAGATCTCCAGAGGTTTTGCTGCTTCCTGCCTAGGATTGCTGTGCTCTATTCTTTAGTGAAGTCATTACTGCAGATCACTTCCACATCCATAATCATTTTGTAGCAACCAGAGTACACATTGTATTGGCTTGGTACATAGCCCTCAAACTGCAGAGCACCACCAAGCTTTTGAAATCAGGAGCAGCTCCCTGAAATCCAAGGAACCTTGGCAAACCACATGATGAAGAGTCAGCATGATCTAGGATTTTGTGAGAACAGCTCAGAAATGCCTGACTCCATCTACAATTACAGCTCTCACTTAGCAGATTCCTGTATTTAATTTTGCCTAACTAAACAACTTGTCTTTACAACTGACAAACTCCTAAGTAGATGTTCCAGGTAAGATTAGAAATAAAAGGTCACTGAGAAACAATGACTGAAGCTAACTTCTTTGCTTCTCTGTAATGTATTAACATATCATTAAAGAATGTATTTATAACTTGATGGGTTTACTCTTAGAACAGCATCAAGGCTTCCAAATTTCATCTTTGCTGTTTTTCTTGCAGGAAGGCTAGACACCTTTTCACAAGTGATTTTTTTTCATCCTCTTAATAAACAGGAAACCAGAAAAAAATAAATTCTCATTTACCCAGATCAGCTATTTAGGAAAGCATGACATTTATTTTCCTCTCTCAGCTAGTTAGGATCACCATTTGTGATCACAATACTGTAACATCTCTCCTCTATGGAAGGAAAATCAAGACATGATTCCTCTGGATAAAATGGTAATACATTTTAAAAATTAAGTTATTTTACATGTGTGAAAAAGAAAATGAGGCATCAGATCTTTTTTCTTTTGGAAAACATTGAGATTAGTGGCATGTTACCTTCTCATTTCTTTTTGTTTGCATGCTAATAGTGAAAATATTCCTTAATTTCTGGATAATTCCACCTCTTGAAATTGTGCTCTGGTGACAAAAATAGAATTTGGACTTCTGTGAGTGGAGAGGGAGAACAGGGAAAATGTTCTAATGCTTTAAATCAGAATTTAATTAAATCCTGGAAGATAAAAAGCATCCACATTCCAGAAATCTGCAGCAGTGGCAATAGATTATCTCTTATCCTATAAAATCACACTACATTAAAAAGCAAGACTAATAAAATGAACTCTTTAAAATTTCATTTTAAATAAATTAACCATGCAGTGCTTTTTGTGTAGAGTTATCAACAGTAGCCCAGCATTCCCCACACCACAGGAAAGATGCTTCTGAGGGAATGGGTTAGAAACATCTTCACATTTAAATATCAGAAGACCTTAGTAATAAAGAAGAGAACTGCAACTGCTGCTGTAAAGCTGAAAATATTAGAAGTCTTACATTTAATCTTCTACAAATTTAAAACAAACCCAGGACTGATGACCTGTCAGCCACCAGGCTAGATACACTCCAGGTTAGAAAATTCCTATTGAGCTCATTCTGTCAGCAAGAACAGGAAAGAAATGATAGCCTGTTTGAAGAATTCTCCAGCTAAATTACAGCCTTCTAGGGCTTCATTCAATAAGCCACAATAAGTTAACAATGTAGGATCAATATTCTGTTAAATTATCTCATTTAAGAGATTATAATGCAAGATCCACTCTAAGTGTTCTGTTCCCTCCCTTCTGCTCCTGGAGACTAGTCCCTACCAGAGAGGCACCAAACCAACATCAGACAGACTGTTCCTGGAGAGAAGTTTTGCTAACTAATGCAAAGGACTGTGGAAAAATAATCTATAACAAACACAGGCCAAGGGAATGCTCATGTAGGTAATAGAAATCTCTGTTCCTGCAACTGCACTGATCTATATGCAGGCTTTAGCTATTGTCCTGCACCTCCTCTTGTAGCATCTCTTCAATCCTCAACCCTTTTCAGTTATGCTGAAGTTCTGTTTAGCAGGAATATGAAAGCAGTTTTAAACAGAGTAGTGTGAAATGTTTATTAAAAACCAGAACAAATGATTAAAAACCAATAAATCCATAGGCCTGTCCCATGAGAAAGATTTCTGGGTAATCTTGACATAAGCCATGTTTGGTATATTATTTATTTAGCATTGTCAACACTCCTCAATGCACATTAACCACTCTTCCTAAGAGAAAGGAGGAGGAATTTCATTCTTGACAACAGGAGGGAATTCAAATCCACTGCTGATCTCTCACAAACCTTGCTGAGAGCTGCCATTAAAGTCTGTTTCTTGCTTTGAGCCTCCCAACACAACTCACGCCCATCTCACTGAATGACATCACCTGTTCTCTGCTGACCAACAGCCTAACAAACATTCAGTGCCCAAGGCTGTACAAAACACCTCCTACTGCACTCCTGGTAGCACTGACCACAGCACATTCTTCAGTATTGTCTATACCATGAAGGCTGTAATGTGCCACCACAAAAGAGGTGATGCTTTTGCTCTGACCTTTCTAACAGGAGTAAGTTGGGGAAGTGTAAAATAGGCAAAACTTGGAGCTTCTGCAGAAATATGCTTCTGGGTTTACAGCACAGGAGAGAAACACAGGAGACACTTTCCCTAGGGTGCAGAGGGACAAGAAGGTTACATGGGTCTTCACTCCTAGGAGAGCTCATTCACACCTCAACCTGCTCAGTCAATGCTCCTTCCCTCCATGAGAAGCTCTCTGATGCCACAGGAGAGCAGAGTTCTGCTGCTCTGCTTCCCCACCTTCACCAGGGCTATGTAAACAGTCTGCATTCCAGACATAGTTACTGTGGTCACTAGAGAGCAGGTAGCACACAGGATCCTAAACCAGCACACATGCACAGACCGGTACTTAACCTAGATGGGGACAGCTTTTCTCTTTTGGACTATGTGATTATTGTTTTAAAGACCATAAATAACCTCAGAGTTAATTCAGGAATTGCTGAATAGGAAAGTGTCTGCTTACCTATGAAAAATGGGAGTAATTTGCCAGCACCATCATTCATTCCCATGGTGGAAAGAGCTTGTTCCTTGGGAGGCAATAAAAATCCCACCAAAATCACTATCTCAGCATCTTTGCTCTAAGATTGTCAATTTATGAGCAATAAAGTTTCATCCATACTTTAGTAAGTGGTTTTAGGTCCACTCAGACTAAACTAAGTTTTTGGGGCCAAAGGTGAGCATTTTACTGTCTGTACAATGTTGAGAACAGAGAAACTCTGCCTGCCTGGTCAGCTCCAACTGATCACACAGAAGAAAGAGGAGCAAACAGCTGCTGCCAGATGTTAAACCCCACTTCATAATTTCTTGTTTTCATCAAATACTTCTACCCACTTTCAAGGATGTTCATGTGAACATCAACAAATGCACAGATGGAAGCTCCTTCCACTCTACTAGGTGGGACCAGAGAGCAGTGGCAAGTCACACAGCAGGCAGCAGTGCAGCATCACAGCCATGCACTGAGCATGTTCATCAAGTGAGACTTCTGAGAGAGAATATCTTCTGTATAAATCAAGTATATATTCATAGAGAAATGTCAATGCATTAAGAGAAAAACAACAAAAAAACCCCAACACAAATAAACAAATAATCCTTCTCTGTGCATGAAGGTTGAAATCAAAACCCCAGCAAGTCTGCTTTTCCCCAGTTTATGAGTTTCAACTTTCCTGCCTTGTTCAAAACATGAGATGAGACTTGTGATCTGTGAATGTGAGTTAACACAACACTGCAGCTGAAGGAAGGAAACAAATCACTTCAGCATTTCTATATTTTTAAATGCCTTGCCTGCTGATGTTCTCTTCCCTCTCTGCTCATTTCACATGAAGGCTTTGTTGTTGCTCAGCTCCTGCTTTTATTTGTTACCATTACAGTAATCCGATTATAAACCAGGCAAAAATAGCATGCAGTTTAGGTGGCTAATCACAGCCTGAATGTCAACTTGTAATACTGGAATCCCTACAAAGAGGCAGTCTGGGACTGATCCAGAGACAGCTGACACTACTGAAAACAACAGCACTGTAAACCAAGGCCATGGTGAGCAACCAGAATCCTTGGAACTCAATGTTCATTACCCCGATGTGAACATCAAACACATTCATGGGCAATTTTAGTCACCCAGCCACAAAGAGTTAAGTTCAGCTACAAAACTGTTTACTTCAGATCATTCTTCTTGATCTCCTCCCCTTGTCTAAATTACCAAGTCATGCCACTATTGGCTACAGAGCCAATTTCTTTGCTGGTGTAACTGCATGCTCCTCTGCAATTTTCAAAGCAGCAGTTCAATTTACACCAGCAGGAAGCTGGAGTTTGCCTGGGTTTTAAGTGGGTCAGGCTGCTGTGGTTCCCTATGTCTGATCAGAGCTGAGCATCTGCTGTATGTGTGTGAGACAAAGACACCACCTCAAACATGACATCTACCATGGAACAGACACCACAGCTGGAACACACCACAACACAAAACCCACTGGCTGCATGAAATATTTGCCTTCCACATGACTTAGCACACAAACATTTTTAGGTGTCATATCCTACAAATGTTCATGTTTCAAATAGATAATTTTGGTTTCTGTGATCTGGATTGGGCAGCAAATGTTTAGGAAGACACCAGGATAAATAAAAGACTATACCCAAGAAAATACCAGCATACAAGGATAAGGAGGAAGCTCTTGAGATTAAGACACTAGTCAATACATTTGTCTGGGTTTGATACCCATTCCCAGCAGAGGTTTTACTGCAATCTTGTACAAGTATTCAAGAAGTCACCTCACTAAAGGCAGAGCTGCACCACTTTGTACAGTCCAGAGTTTACTCTACAAACACACCTAGACCTAAGAAGAATAGGAAGGAACATCATAGCTGGGAAAGCTTCAAGGTGTTTCAAGGATCTGAATTTATTTTCCCAAGTCCACAGGTGGAGTTGAATGGGCAGACCTAAATTAGAGCTTGCTTGCACCACAGCATGGTGAAATTGCCTGTACCCTACCATATGGCTTAAGGATATTCTTGTTCTCTTTAGCCATCAGCATTCCTAGCCCTGAGGTGGGGACAATTATGTTCTAGCCTATCATCCAGTATCCCCTTTGTCTCTTTAGGTAGCATTTGCTTTGGGACAGGACAATAACTTGGGTTTGTAGAGTACCCAGTACAGTGACATGGGTGGTCTGATAACACAAATATAAATGTAGCTAAATAGAAAACAAAATGTACCAGGCTGATCATATCTTTTTCATAAGCCTTTACTGGTCCTGCTTGTTACAAATGGAGAGCCAGAGGATATTATTAAAGCTACAGAAGTACAAGCATAGGTGAAACCCCAACAAATCTCCTAATTGCCTTGCTATTTAGTCCTTAGTAAACAGCAGCAGTGATGCTTCTTTCATCAGCTGTTGACTGATGGCAGCCAAAGCAGATGTGATTTGGGTTGTAAATATTTCTGGCAGAACTGACAGAGCTACACAAATAATGAGCACTGGAGTGAAGCAAAGCAGGTCATTCTTTCCTTTAAGAGTGAGCAAGAATTTTGAGCCATTGAAATGCTGACACAGAAGAAGCTGGTGCACTGAAGACCTGCACAGAAGCAAACTGCTTCAGAGATTTTCTGTATTTCTCTATTACTGGAGCTAATCACCAAAGAACCAAATGCACTGTGGAGGCTATTGGATTTAGAAACCTCTGTGAGCCAAACTGGCAGGCTGTCCAGTGAGATGCTCTTTAGGCTTTGAAGGAGTTCAGTCCATTTGGAATTTCATTACTAGGTGTAGAAATATTAAAGATACCATTTTAAAAGCTGGTTCAAAAGGCCTATACTTGCTGGATATTCCCAAATAATATTTCTATTAATAGAAACTTCTGATACTGTATGCCCAAGAAAACTACAAAAGTCTTTTAGAATCTGCAGAGGGAAGCAGCACAGACCTGAAGCAAAGAGTCTCTTTTTCAGCTCAAAGACACTCTCCAGGAAAAAAAATCATCTCAGTAAGCAAGAGTATAAAGAGGGAACTACATTTAGAGGAGTATGCAGCTCCCCTCCTTCTTTAAAGGAAAGAAGTTATCCTCACTTTTTCTCCCTCAGGATTTTCATTTAACTTATTTTAATAAGTTAGTTATTTGTTCATCATTCTCCAGCCTCCTCTTGTTCCTGGCCAGTAACAGTGAACAGCAACAAGGTGCAGGTGACACCATACTTTGTCCTTCTGTTTGCCTTATTTACTTCATTTTATATTTGTCACAGCCACTGGCATCTTTGGAAGGACTCACAGGGAAGAAGCTGCCTGCAGACAGGACAGACTGAGTGGTGTCAACCAAGACTCTACCTTCTCCAGCAAAAGAGGAGGCAAACACAACTCCAAGGCATTCATCAAATATATTAATTGCTCACTCCAGAACCTTCTCTGTAGGTACAAAGGGCAACTTACTTTTCAAAGGCAAGGTTCAACTGGGATCCACTTCCACGCTCATGCTAATAAGCAGCAGGTTGCTGGATTGTGAATTGTTTTTAAGGAGTTAGTGGGAAGAAGTAAGAAATTGGTTTCAATTCCAAATTTAGTAGCAGGTATATCTCATTCAACATAGCAATTGGGCATCCCATATTCAAGCTGAGGACTTGAACTTACACTTCAGGAATGTGTGTGAATTCCCATCCCTTTCAGAGGCATATTGCAATATGTGGAGCAGAAGAGACAGATGCCTGAATTTCACCTGAACTCTCTATTTACATGACCCCTATGCAGTCAGTCCTGTATTCACTCACCCAGCACACTGCTGGAGAGAAACAGATCACCTCTCAGATGCAAAGATGCATCTCCCAGGGAGAAGAATTCCTACTAGCTCTATAGACTACAAACACCATCAATAATTTCACATATCTGCTCAATGTAACACAGTGATCATTTCCCACCACCACTTAAGGAAGCCACACAACCACTTTACAGCTTCCCCTCTCATTCATGCAAAACCAGCCCTTAAACAGCTTCCATTGACTCACAGGCCTGTGCTCTTCACTGGGTCTATGTGTTTCTAAGCAACCCCTTGTTGTCAATCAGTATGTTTGTTCTTCAGCTAAACTTTACTTTCTCATGCCTGGTTCAGTCTCTTTTGGATCTGTCACTGGGATTTCCCTAAGCCACCATGGCATCTCCCTCCCACTCATTTGCATTTCAGCTGCCTTCATGGTTCAGAACATCACCTTCCTGCCAACACTGAGCTTCTGTCCCTGCTTCTCTCCACTCTTCACACTTTCTACAGAAAACTTAACACAAGGCCACTATTTGTGTTGCCCTATAAAAAGCAATTCCTTCTGTAGCCTCCACATCCAGACAGTAAGTAATCTACAGCCTTCTAAATCCCTGAGACAGATATCAAAATCTTAGTTAAAAAATACCCAAAGAAACAAACCAAAACCACAAAAGCTTCCAGTAGGGATGGAAAGGGAAGAAAAAGTGATGTGTTCAAACTGCCCAACCTGCAGCAGTAATCTTCCTGGTCACAGGGGGATGGTTTAACTTGCATTTTTTTCCCCAGTCCCAGGGAAAGTATTTTGAATACAGGAGAGAGGTACAAAAGGCAGCTCCACTGTGGACTCACTGATCTATTTTGGAAAGAAAAAGCATCTAGAAAATAGTCCTGCAGGAAGTGATTAGAGAGCAAATCCCAGGCTCTTTAGGGAAGCAAGGCAGCCTGGCTGGTGATACATTGACTGCTGCAGCTTTATCTGGAGAAGGATCTTGCAGAAAATGCTGCCCTATGCATTGCTCACCACTATACATCCTGGTAATTTAGGGCACTTTTCTAAAGAAGGAGCTATCATTTGGGTCCTAGAGAACTATTTATAAATAAAGCTGATGTTTGTCAAACCTCTGACTCCTCTTACAAAACTTGCAACTGTGGTTTTCTTCCATTAAACATCCAGAGACTTACTGCTGAATAAAACTCTACCATATATTTGAGATGCAGCTCTATAAATGTCAGCATAATGGAATATGGGATAGGAGTCAAGTCCCTAGGAAATATGCAGGTTCAGGTGGGTTTCTGGCTGTGCAGTCCCCCTTCCCTCCTGCCAAGCACAATTTGTATGAGAAATAGCCTATGTATTTATTTACTGTTCTTTATTATTAAATATTTCTGAACAGTGTTCATTTCCAAAAAGGTCCTGAAGTGGTAACCATGACTTTAGTTTCTTTTCTCCATTAAAATTTAATCCTATAAAGAGAAAATTACTTTTTTTTCCCTTTAATAACTCTCATATGACAGACAGACAATCTTAATGATACCAGATCCTTGCAGTACACACTGGGGACTAGAAGAGGAAAAAAAAAATGATTCCAAGACAAATCATGCATTATGGAATCAATATGACATGCTGTATCCAACCATTTGTTTCTTTTCCTGAAGACAAGAAAGCTTTCCATCCATTTTATCCTGCAAAAGAAAAATCCTGCTGTGGGATTGTCTTGATAATCACAACCTTAGTTACAGTGAGCAAATACAACAAGGGTAACCAACACACATTAAGAAAAGTCCTCTAAAATACCAATGCATTTTCAGGTTTCAGTTTCAGCAAGTCATTTATAGGAAAAGCCATGAGGCTACAAAGAACCTGGGTGCACTGGAAAGCCAGGTTGGGCTCTATACTGGCATGGTTTGTCAAAATGACACAGTGACAAATGAAGGTGTTTGCTCACCAGCTGAACTACTGTGAGATGCTGCTTCTGTGCTTTACAAGGGTCCATGAAAACACATACACAACACAATACACACAGAGATGGCCAAGAAGGCAGTGAGGGACAAGGGACAATAGCTACAAACAACCAAATACCATTCCAAATCCAAGCAGCTCTATCATCCCAGTAATCTGCCTTTCCCTCCCTCATTGGCATGTGTTGAGACTGGGAACACATTAACAGAGCAAAAGAGATGAAAGGTAAGTGAGCTTGGGGGTGGGGGGTTACACATGCACATGTTTGGGAAAGACACTGAAATGCTGCTGTGGTCTCAGTCAGATGATGGCCACCACCAGCCTGTGCCCCCCAGTCAGAATGAAACAAGGGTCAGACAGATGTTTCCTCTGGCAGAGGAAACTAATCACTGCACTAGCTTTCTTTCTACCTCATTTGGAATGAGGACAAATAAATGACTGGCATCTATCAGATAACAGGCTAAGATGATTCATACTGCACATTATATTCACTGTCTAATAACAGGAAATATCCAGATTCATTTTGTGTGAAGTAAATCTTCTTGCTAGAAGAAAAATGATTCCTAAAGAATATGTACATGAACCTTCTGTGTTGTTTTGGCTCACTGAAGAGCACCAGAGAGATTTAAGGGGTTGTCAGTGAGTGCCACTGCTATGTCTCCAGGACTTAAAGCCAAACCTGCAGCCTGCCTTGGATGTGTATGTGTTGCTGTCACACATACTTAACATAAGTGCCACCAAAGTAAGGATCTGAGTCCACTTTGCAGACATCATCTACCACGTGGCACAGAGGACAGACTCTTCATGTTCAGTGAAGTTATAGAACAGAACTTAATTCAGCCTAGCAACATCATAAACTACTCCATTGCCTTGAGGAACACTCAGCACTCTGCCATGTCCCCCCCAAAACCAAAGGGCTCTAAGGAGAGTCTCAGGGGCTGTATCTACCTTGGCAAACAGTGCAGCACAAGAGGAGCAGACCTACAGAGCAACGCAGCTGGTAGGATGGTCCCATCCAAGCACCCATGCAGTACCTGTTTCAGGGATTTTACTTTGCAGTGGAATTCCACAGCCCAAATACCTGTTAACAGTTGAAGTTCTTTTGCCTTTGTTTTATTCAAATGGAATTTGGAGCTATTACACTCCAAAACAACTCTGCAACCTGAGCCAAAGCACAGTAAATGGTGACAATTCAAAGATTTTCAAGAGTGGCTCCTGGTCCCTTTTGGACTAGATCAAAAGGATACCCCCTTGGAAACAGCTGGGTAGAGCACTGCTTGGCTTTCAGCACTAACCCAGTGCTGGGTTAGCCAGGCTCCTCATCCACCACAAGGGTCTGAATGAGGAGCCTTAGCAATGCTAATTTAGATCAAACCAGGGTTGTCATCGAGTTGAGTTCTCAATACTGACCAATTCAGGCTTGGCTAAATGGAAGCCCTTCCTTTCTAACACATGCAAAGAAGTCAATCTTCAAGAAGAAATGAAGGAGTTTAAAGATCAAAACCAGGTTACTTGTGAAATTTGGTTGCTCCTGTGTACAAGAGAGCAAAGCTTCCCAGATAAATCCTGTTACTGGTACAGAAGTCTCTCTTTCACACAGTGCTCTAGACCTGTCCTCTTCTGCTGTCCTCTGGGGGAAATCTACTGAGTTCAAACCCAGGCTGGAGGATACTGTTCACTTCTCAGCAAAGCTAATTTGCTTTTTTAATGTATGTTATCATGAAGAACCTTATGCATAGGTGTCCCCAAAGGTAAAAAACAGCCAACACTAACCCCTCTTCCTTCCACCTTGTTTGCTCTAAGTGCAACTGCAGCATCTACTAAAAACACATTGAGTCAGTCTCAAGGGTCAAGTTACCAGAGAAGCAGGGAAATGTTAGGCTCCACAGCTGCCTGAAACTCTGACAAAATAGATCAATGTTTCCACAATCCAGCACTGTGCAAAGCACAGGACACAGCCTCACTTTGTGCTGAGGTTTCTGATGAGGACGATGCTGCTGCTCAGAGCAGCCATAGACTAGAAACACCAACATGATGCCCAGTTTTCCCCATTTCTCAAGACTCTGCATTTTTTAAGCTCTATATATATGTCATCCAGAGGGCCTGAACATATACATTGCAAAAAAAAAAAAAATCTTTTAGAAGCAAGTTCTGAGCTGTTGGATTTGAGTCCTTTCTAATCCAGAAGAGAATAATTGAATTCCAAGGGTCTCTAATGGCCTGGGGAGGCCTGGCTGACAACAGTGCTGCCACTACTTACTTTAAAGGAAACTCAGGTTTGTTGGTGTGGTGAACACAATTAAAATGCACAGCAGTCCCTCTCTAATAGCATGCAAGAGACTTCTGTGGGATTGTCTGACTCTGAACTCTGCATCTCCCCTAAAAGTCTCTCTATTCACATCATTAAAATGTTTTTAGAAACTCTGAATAAAGACCACAAAGGGCTTGTTTTTATTGCATGTGACTGAAATACAGCACAAACAAACAACCAGCCCTCTACATTTCAACAGGTAAAGCATCTCCAGATTTCCACAACAGATGACACAGATAATAGAGGCATTCATAAGCCTGTTTTCATCTCAGGCTGAAGAAATGGTGGCAGCACCTTGTTTATGGACTTGATGAATCTGATGGAACACTTCCCTGCTTTTGTCTTTCTGCTAATTGCCCTTTAATGGAGACTGTTTACTTCACAGGTGTAAAAGATGCCTGGAAGTATGTTTTCTAGGCAAAAAGCCCAGTGCTCTAATTAATACCTTGAAATGATCACTGATTAATGATACCAGTTTGGAGCTGTTGCACAAGAGGGTTTTCTCTCCTCAATTTTTCCTAAAATCAGGAAGATTAATGCTGTTATTGTTGGTATAGGACACTCCATCCCTGAAAACACACTGTGTTGGAGATCACATGCAACACTTAGCGGAGCTAGTGAAGGAGGAGAGGGGATACCACACAGGGTACCTTCAAGAGGAATAACCTCATTATTAAGGTTGTGAACCTTCCTTACAGACTTGGAGAAGATCAGTTCCCCCCTCTCTGTCTTCTACTGGTTGTATTTTGCAAGAAATTTTTGTCTTTCCCCTCCCCCAGCAGGGGAAGCTGGAGAATAGATATATTTTAAAAGTCTCAAGCCCCTGATTTATGTTAGGCAATACTCTTGCCTCTTGAAGTGTGGAAGGAATCTAATAAAACCCAAATCTGCATTAAGCACCAATTTGTTTCTGTGGTTTAATGCTGTAGGAAATCACAAACTGCTAAACTCTTCAGGTACATCAACAATCCACTCAGTAGAGCACAATTCATTATCTGGTTCCAAAAATTATGCAGAACTCAAGGTGTGAGGGTAGGAAAGAAGTTATGGGCAGATCAGCTGACAATTACTTGTCTGCTGAGCTGCTGTAGGTGCTGCCATCACATCTGTGTTCAACGTAAGAGGCCTTAAGTCCTTTAATCTCCACTGAAGACAGTTTAAGCCACTGAGGTTCACAGGAGAGAGGCAACTCTCACCATGCACACCACAGCAAGGCATGGCTCAGTCTCTATGAAATGCTCCCCTTCTTGCACCTTCTCCTGCACACCTGTATCTCTGGTCTGATATCCAACTCTTTAGCACAGATTATACAAGAGCACTGTAAAAATCACACTGAAAATCTCCTCTACTAAACACACCAGGACCAAGCTGGTCCCAGGATGAGGATCTCACAGGCTCTCCCAGGTCCTGCCCATGAGGGGGGACATGGGGACAGGCTGTGCCCTCTCTCTGCCACGAGCACATACCCTGACACAGCACATGCACCCTGGTTACCTGCAGCACAGTCTGCTTGGCAAGTGTGGAGCTGTCTCAAAGCCCCAGATGATTCTGAGAAGCCTGAAGGCAGACTTGTCAAACATGTATACAGCTAGCCTCAACTAGGAGAGCCTCTACCCAATATAGCTGTGCTCTTCCCACACCACCACTTTCCATCCCAGCTAAGGGAACTTTGCCATTTCACATGATAGGAAGATTTGAAGTGCTCCAATGTCCTGGAGCTACAACTTATTCAATTATTAATAAACTAAATTAAAATGTGCAGGAGCAGCTATTGTGCCTTTGGGTGCTGGGGCCAGAGGCAGCTGCAGCTTTTATGGATCCCCCTTGTACCCAGATGTCTGGATGCTGCAATCCTCACACAGACAAAGCTCCCACTGTACAAAAAGCATTTTGCTTAGTAAGGACAAAGAATCAGCATGTGGTTGCCCAGCATCAGTGCTTGTTCTAGCCAAACAGCTCCCTTCCAATCTTTTGTCCCTTTGACAACATGTGAGGCTTTATTCAGGGGTTGGATACCTTCTGCAGTGCTATTTTCCAGTGTGGTTATTCAGTCCTGTACATGATTGCATTGTTGCATGAAAATACTGTTCGTGTTCAACACAAAGTGGATCCTGTGCTATGGAATAGACCTGCTGTGTAGTAGGAAGATGCAGGCTGGACAGAGCATCTAACTCATCAGTCAATTGCTATGCTGAAGACTCCCCTTAGTCCTATTCCTCTTCTCTAGCCCTGTTTAATTCTTTGAAATGAGAAGGGTGTACAATAAATGCAGAACCTTCTCCCTTCAGCCTCTTAGTCCTGGTAGTACTCTACATCACAGCCACCACCATATAGTGCCCAGGGAAGGATCTCCCAGTTAAATCTCTTGATACCAGGTAGCAGTTGCAGAACATTCCCAAACAGCACCTGCAGCCTGCCCTGGCAGTCAGCACACCTATTACTGCCAAAGCACACAAGTGAGCTGTTTCTGCCAGAGGAACACTATCAGATAAGGCAATTCCTCTAATAACATTTAGATAAACAAATGTGTAAAAAGTGAAATGTAGTCAGTCCTTGTTCTTTATTTGCCTTGAAAAGTTAAGAAGGGTCAGGGCAACTGTAGTGAAATAAAATCACTCCTGAAGAACTTCTACTGCTAGCAGAAAGAGTGTGAACAGCAGGACTAGGACAATGGTTGTCCTCCTGTACTCAGAATTGCTGAGGCCACACCTTGAATACTGGGTTCAGTTTTGTGCCCCTTACTACAAGAAAGACACTGAGGTGCTGAAGCATGTCCAAAGAAGGGCAATGAAGCTGGGGAAGGGTCTAGAGCACAAGGGTTATGAGGAGCAGCTGAGGGAACTGGGGTGGTTTAGTCTGGAGAAGGGGTGGCTCAGGGGAAACATCCTCATGCTCTGCAACTCACTGAAAGGAAGCCAGAGTGAGGTGGAGGTTGGTCTCTTCTCCTAAGGAATAAGCAGCAGAATGAGAGGAAATGGCTTCAGGCTGTGCCAGGGAAGGTTTGGTTTGGACATGAGGAAAAAGTTATTTCCCAGAAGAGTGGTTAAACATTGGCCCAAGCTGCCCAGGGCAGTGGTGGCAGCAGCATCTCTGGAAGTGTTCAAAAAACATGCAGATGAGGTGCTTAGGAACATGGGTTAGTGGTAACTTGGCAGTGTCTAGTTAACAGCTGAACTTGATCTTAGAGGCCTTTTCCAACCTGAATGATTCTATGATTTCTCTGCAATCAGAAGCTATACCTCCAAAGAGGTCTGGATACAGATGTTTGACACAGAGGATTGTTGGCTGTTGTGACTCATGACACCACCAAATGACTTCTGTAGCAGAAGAAACAGAAGCATTACAGGGGCTGTAACAATTCACTGTGCCAGAAAGCAAGTGGTGATGTAGCAGACATGACAGCATTGACAATACTTAAGATACAGCCCAGATTTTCCTGTATGTAAAATGCTCCATGCTCTGTGCCTCTCTCCAACATACATTGTTGTACCTTGAGAAATATTCAAGAATTACAAATTTCAGTAACTATTAGTTCTTATCTACATTTTCTTTCTATTACAAACCCTGCCAGTGCTATCATCTTGCAACTCAGTGAGAAACCTGCCTACTCTATTTGCAAAGTGGTCTAATATTGCAACACACAAGTAGCATATACAAATACTGCAAGAGTCATGTCCATGGTAGGTGTGATACAGTTCTTAGAGGGGGGGAAAAAGCTCTCTGAATTCTTCTCTTTCATTCTGTAAAAAGACAGCAACAGATGGCAGTGCAAGGAGGGCAATAACAAATCAGTCCTTTGGCCTTCCTGCAGTTCTTATATCCTCCTTGGAGACAGCCTCACAAGATCCACATAATGGATGAATAGCAGGGTGCTATCATCATCCTTCTGTTTCCCCCTTTTCCCAGCTACTTGTTATACTCCAAAGAGCTTCTGCACCTGGAACTACAGACATTCCAGCATCTTTTTATTCTCAACAGATCTTGGAGCATCTATTCTTGTACTGTAGCTTTGCAGAAATGTATTTCCCTGGAGAGCAAAGAGCTGCAAACCAATATGGGTAGGTAAGAACTTCATTACCTCAGAAGCTCTTCTGAATACAGAACTTTTTCTAACCCCCTTGAGAGCAGAGAATCTCCATTTGGGATGGGCAGGGTGCCCATCCTGGTTCAGATGCTGTGACTGGCAGGTTCCATTACCCAGGAAAGAAGCCAGTGTGCTTCCAGCTAGATGCACAATGAAGATCTCAGGAGCTATTTCTTATTTTCACTCAAGATCAGCATTATGTCTGTACTGTGGGGTTCAACTTTGCAGATATTCACAGGGGTTTAAATTGCTCCTCCTAAGAGTATTAGTTTCCTATTGGGATATCTCATAAAAAACCATGAATGCTTAAAGATAAATGCTGTGAATAAATAACATCACAATTTTCCTAGGCACCAAAATGACAATGCTAACATGAAAAGCTGTAAAACTTTTTACAAAGCTACCAGTTTTGTTCATCTAAGTATTTTCTTCTTAGGAATAATCCAAAAAAAAGAAAAAAAAAAAGCAGACTTTGGACCCCCTCTCAATTTTAACTGCAACAACAAGAAATAGGCACTGCCCTTTTTCTCCCACTGCCATTACATACTTCAGCAAGCATAATAGTATCAAATGTGTTGCTTGAGAAATCAATGTCAACATTTTAGGTTTGGAGTCTAACTTATTTGATCTAAACTTTGAACAATTTGGCTTTGATCCTAAGGATCTGCTGAGCAACTACAAATCCCACAGAAATCCACAAATGTAGGCTGGGTACCACCTCGATAGCAGATGCTCTCAATAAAGGAAATGTCATCATGTTGGCTAGTGTTTCAGAACAGTTCTGTCCTCCCAGAAGCATCACTTCCATGTTATGATATAGTGCCAGCAAGTACAACTTTGTTCAAGTCTCCTTTTGTCTCTGTGGTACAGCAGCTGCAAAGACAGTGCCTGCAGCACGTACAGAGAGCTGCATGTTTAGTGTTCTGCTCTTTGCATTGGGTTCATTTCACTTGGAGGTTCGGTGGAAGCAGTCATCAGGAGTGGAAGCATTCACAATGCTTTACAATTGGTCTCTTTATAGTTGTACAGCTACCACTGACAAAACATTTGGACATTCAATTACTGCTTCTGTAGTACAAAGAACATGATTCCAAGTTAAGGGAGTTTGCTCTGGGCAAGCTGCAGAATATCATTATTTGTACAGATCACTGCAATGATCTGATTAGAGTTGGTGCTGATGTGCTGCTGCCGTTCAGCTAAGCTAAAGCCTTTGCTTTTTCCTTTCTGCTGGTAGTGGCTAAGTAGATTGATTATGTATGAGATGAAAGAGCATGTAGGAGTATGCTAATGCTGATGTTAAAAGTACACTTTTATCTTGCAGCATTAAGTGAATGGAGGAAAGAATGACAGAGTTGACTGCTGTCAGCTTAGGAAAGGCTTGGGGGTTTCTTGTTTTGGTCAGAGGCATCAAAGTTTGCAACTCTCCTCAAACACTCACAACAAACAACTCCAACTCAATTCCAGTGTCCAGGTGCACTGAGAACTCACAGCAGCTGTACAAGAGTATGTACAGACAAAAGCTCCCTTTTTTGGTTTGCTTTTCTCTTTACAGATGGGATAGTATAAATAAGCCACAATAAAAATGAAAGTCAAGTCCCACTGCTGAGACTTTTGAGCATTCATAAATTCATTTGATTCCAGCTGAGACACCAATTCTCCATATGCTGCCCCACTTACCTCACCAGAGTTAATGGGACTAATCCTAACACAGAAAGTCAGATAAACACATGGAGCATTAATGTGTTTTGTCTGCACTGGCCTTTCCATAAGACCTGGGCAATATATTTGCAATGAATTCTTGAAGCTTTTCATATATCATTATATAATCCCTCCAATTAAGAGGAGGTCTTGGCTTCATGAAAAAACCCACACACTTTGAGTATTCTGACAGAACAATAGCATTTCAACTCATAATTTTTAATTAGAAGGTCTGTGTGGGGGAAAAAAAAGAAGTCAAAAGTGTGGTTTCCCCAGCTTTCCATTTCCTCCATCCAGAGGTTCTTCAGTTCCTACCCACACCAAACAGCTATATACCACAGCAAAACTGAAGGGCAGTCATTTGGACAAGGTCTGCTGGAATCCTCCCACCACTTTGTTCTCCTTCAATAATTCAGGCATCATAAAACTAGGTACAAGGCCATTTATCACAGGGATGTAGTTGCTTACATCTTTTTTAAAGTTCAAAGCAGTAAGAGCTAACAGGGAATAGAGAGCTTTGTTCTTCAATGAGGTGTTAGCAATGTTCTCTGCTAGTCTAGCAATTTATTTCTAATGGCAGAGGGAGGAGAACTTCACCCAGGCATGCAGCAAGCTCTCCAGAGTCGCTCTGCAGGCACGTGGCTGAGATTGCTGCAGGGCTGCAGCCTCCACCACCTTTTGGTTACACTTCAACAGCAGGTTTGTGCTGTTATCCCAAGATAAGCATCATAAAAATCATTTGCTGATGTTCAGAACTGTGAGCAGCATTTGTAATCACATAAAACAGGTACTTGATACAGCATAATACAATAGAGCTACTTTATCTCTTGACAATAACTAGAGACATTTTAAGCCCAACCATAATAAATGAACTTCACTTTCAACCTAAGATACCCAAAACTGGTTCACATGAATCTTCATCTAACATCTTCCTAATCTTTATCTGTTTATCATCTTTCCAAGGAAAGGAGTCTGGTTTAAGCTGCAAAGAAACAAAGCCATTGACACTAAGCAAAAAACCTGTGTCCATACAAAGCTTTCCTTAAAATCCTTTACAACTCTGAAACTGCCAAGACCACACTGACCAATGTTACTGCCTGGTTTTTGCCATGCATAACCACCTATAACCTATACAAACTCTTCTGATAAAACTTTAAACTTCCTGAAGCAAGAATTCCTCTTTTCCATGATCTTTGAAGCTCCTTCCAATGTAAGGTCTGTGACTGCAACTCAAAATACAGCACTCATAGAAATAAAAACACTTTATCTGAACTGCTCAGCTGCCAAAGTAATCCTCTTGTTCTCAAGCATCTCCCAGACACTGCCAATGTGCTGAATCAGCTGATTCTCCCCAAGTTAATGTTCTGCTAGTGGGTGAGTTTAAAACAAGAAGAATTATATCTGTTCTGCTTATATATCACTACCACCTGCAATGCTCAAGTTTTGGCTTTCTATTACTATTTTCTGACACATGTAATATGTATGATAGAAGATGGAATCCTCTCCTTGGGTTTCAACCAGCAGAGAGGGAACAAGAGAGACAAACTCTCACACTAATGGAAATGCATGAGGAATATCAGAGGGCTTGAAAATTCAAGGTTATAAGAAACCTGCAGAAAGCCATTTGATAAAGGACAAACTAAGCAAGCAATAGGACTGTGAAATAAGGAATTAAATTTCAGGAAGTAAAATGCAATTTATTTGGAAAAGCATTTTGTAGTGATGGGATGAGTCACCAGAAGGGTATTTTACCTACAAACAAATAGAGGTAATAACTTTGCAAATACTTGTGGCTGCAGAACTACCACTGACAGTGGAGCTCACAGCAGGGAATCTAATCAGCTGGTGTAAACAAAGATACTGGGATTCATTCATTAAAACTTGGGGAGTTAATATGGGTGTGGAAAGAGAAAAAACAACCCTAAAAAATCTTAGGGAGTCATTTCATTGGCTTCATTTAGGTGTGGATTCATGCACATGCATATTCAGCTCCAATAAGCACTGCTCATTTTATCATTTAGATCATGTATCTCGAGAAAGCTTTTCTCAGCCATCACGAGAGGGAAATCTTGGGGTTGTTTTTTTCCCCAATGGAACATTACATCCCTCACCCTCATCTGAAAGCCAAGCCCAGGTCCAAGTACAAGATGCTAAGACAACCCTGAAACCTGAAGGCTCTGGCTCTCCTCTCTGGTGCTTGTCATGTTCAATTTCTCCTCCCTATTCTACTTACCCAGCTAGGAAACCATTAATAACACAAGATATAAATTAAAAGAACAAGAAATTGGCCCCTCAGCAACTCTGGTTCCCCTGTATTTATGCAATGCTCTACCCAAGTGCAGCTCCCCAGGCTGACTTCTTGCTCCTGCTGCCAAGCAAAGAATTATTGTGCTTCGTGGTTTATTTCTAAATGTGAACTGTGATGCTCCCACAGTTCAGGAGCTGAAGCTTTAAAATACAATAAAAATAAATAAAAAAGAGAACAAATAAAAAAAATCACAAGGATTTGGTTTGTTGCTTTCCAGGAGGGGCAGCGAGATTAGCATCAGCTCCTGAACAGCCTTTCAGAGCACCGCGGGGTGCAGGCTTCAAACTTGTGGTTAATACCCTGCCCTTCAGAAGACTTTAGCCTTCAAGACTTAGCATGGGCAGACTCTGCACATCCTTTCTGGGTTTTTTGCCTTTTTTTTTTCCCTTGGTAAGCACTAGGTTTCATGCACAGTCACTCACTGGGTGTCTGTTTCTCTTCAACACCTCTCAGCAAGGGCATCCAAGCTCCTCACCTATTGACCAGTGCTTGTCAGCAAATCACATCGTGCACAGGCAGCCCCGAGGACCCACGGACCGTGAGATGAGGATGGCAGAAATCTCAGACAAGCCTGGAAAGAGGTCTCTTGCCCACATGTCTGCCTCTTCCCCAGAGAGTTTTGTCTCTGGCAGTGAGGCTGGCAAGATGCCCACAGGAATCGCCAGAGTCAGACACGTCAGGAACAGAAAGCAATGCTAATGAGCATTTCAACATCTCTGAAATGAACAAAGCCATGAAAAGAGCTAAAAGCTAAGCAAACTCCTATATAATTAATTAGAGCAGAGTAAAATACCCTGCCCTGTATTGGAGAAAACACCAGAGACTATTCATGTCTCACACATGAGCCTCAACGTTGGAAAGCACAGCAGAGTGGGCCCAGAATCCCAAGGCTGCCCCATCAGCAAAGTGCATTCATTTCTTTGAATCCAGCTGGTTAGGGCAGTTGTAAGCCAGCTCAGTCCCCTGCACTGAACCAGGCAGAGAGTCAGTTTAAAGTTGGCCAGCTCAGCCCATCTCTGTGGGAAAACACTACTGACAATGCTTCACTTTCTCACCCTGACACAAATCCCATGAGCTCCTTAGGCTCGTCCACGTATCCCAAACACAACACAAAAGAGGCTGAAGGTTGCAGCAATGCTGAAGCATGGGCATGTGGCAAACAGGGCCTGGAGGTCTGCTCCCTAGCCCATGGCACTCTGGATGGTATGGGACCATGAACCTCACCACCATGCAAGGGCTAGTTCCCTCCAACCTCCACTTCTTACTGTAACTTGTCCTGCAAGACTATGAATTGCTTCATGAACCAAAGCATCACAGGTTTTGCTGCTCTTCCTTTACATTCATTCTCTCCTCCCAGTGGGTGCTGCAGAGATGGCTTGGGTAAGGGGTGCAGTGCCTGAGTCTGTCCAATGTTATCACTTAGCAGTTTGCAAGCAGCATATCAAATAACAAGTTTCAGAACTAAATCTCTAAGGCCAACAATTCAGGGAAGTGTAAAACTGGTCTGACCAAAAGGAGCTTAATGGGTTTCTCAAACAGAGAAGACTCAGACTATTTATCAGGAAGGGTGATGAAATGCTGAGAGTGGTGAGACAGGCCCAGGTTACCCAGAGAGGTGAGAAATGCCTTATCCCTGGAACCATTCCAGGGCAAGCTGTTTGGGCCTCTGAGTAACCTGGTCTAGTTACAGATGTCTTTGCTCACTGTAGGGGGTTGGACTGGGTAACCTTTAGAGGTCCCTTGCAACCCAAACCAGTCTATGATTCTATGATTTGTACTAGCAGAATCTTTATCCCTTTCCTTCCTGCCTTCATCCTGCTCAGGATCCCCCCTCACATCTCCCTAGTGCTGAAATTTAGCCAGGCAACCACTCTTAATGCATGGATTTATTGGTTTTAATTATAAGGCAATAGCATCACAGAAACCATTTTTTGCTACCCACAAACTTATTTCTCTTCTAGGGTTGCTCCTGATTGATGTCAGGATGGTTGGAGTATTGTGCCCCATTGACCATGTGACAAATGAACTTCTACAGAGTACAGGCACAGCAGCACAGAAAGCTTAGAGGAAGAAAGCCATGTTATTACATTTGTAAAAATGAATACAATTAGATCACACTCAACTATTGCTCATTAAAATGTGAAGCAGTAATACTGTGTGGAAATCAAGAAAATATACAGAATAAATGGAAAAACAATTATTGTGGATCCAAACACTGCTACAGCATCAAGGCTGCAGCTGGGGAGAATATAACCTAATTCACCTGCTCTCATTGCTGTGATCTTTCACATTTCAAAAGAAAACACCAGATGAAAAATTCAATACTGCATTTACTTTATAAAAGTGAGGAAAAGGTCATTTATTGGCCTTTTTCATTATTAATATCTGTCTATGCTTACATTTTAAATACAAAGAATCTTTGCAACAGTCATTTATATTCAAGGCCTCTAAGTAGTTTTACAAGTGGTCTCGAGCACATCTGCTAAGTTGAAACAAATCTCATCCTTTTAAATGAACCAGGCTTCTTCCAGCTTTGTGCAAGGGAAAAAGCTAACCCAACAAAAAGCCCTACAATAACACAAGGAAGCTTTTCCAGAACTCTACACAGGGAAATGGGTTGAACTAGAGCAAATAAGGTGGCAAAGGCAACACTGAATCCAACAGAAAGAGCAATTCAGGGATTGAGCTCCTGAGCCTTTGAAAAACTTCTAGGCAGTGATTGTCCTCCTGCACTCAGAATTGCTGAGGCCACACCTTGAATACTGCGTTCATTTTTGGGCCCCTTACTATAAGAAGGACACTGAGGTACTGAAGCCTGTCCAAAGAAGGGCAATGAAGCTGGGGAAGGGTCTAGAGCACAAGTTTTATGAGGAGAAGCTGAAGGAACTGGCGTGGTTTAGTCTGGAGAAGAGGAGGCTCAAGGGAGACTTCCTTGCTTTCTACAACTCCCAAAAGGAAACTGGAGTGAAGTGAGGGTTGGTCTCTTCTTCCAGGTAACAAGAAATGGGACAAGAGGAAATGGCCTCAAGTTGTGCCAGGCAAGGATTAGGATGGATATGAGGAAAAATGTCTTTCCCAAAAGGGCTGTCAAGCCCTGGCACAGGCTGCCCAGGGCAGTGGTGGAGTCACTGTAAAGACATGTAGACATGGTGCTGAGGGACATGGTTTAGTGGTGTCCTGGCAGTGTAGAGTTGACAGCTGGACTTGGTGGACTTCAAGGTTTTTTTCAACCAAAAGAATTCTACTTTGGATTTTGCTTGGATAAAGTCACATAAAAAAAACAAAGGGGGGGAGGGATGCAGGATGAAAACAAAATCACATTGATTTTCAAGCAGCTCACTGATTTTCAAGCCTCAGCTTTTGCTCCAGCCCCAGCCAGTGTGTTTGAACCTGTACCCAACCACTACTGCCCACCTAGCACATCCTGCAATGATCCTACTGTTTCCTTCCTGCTTGCAGGATTGAGATCAGCATCACAGCTGAGAGAAACAGCACATACAAGAGGGAGTTTTCTTAGATGTTAGCATACACTATGGCCTCACTAGCTGGAAAATGATACAAAACTCCTTAAAAACCATAAATGGGATGGGATATCCCTCTCCCTCCAGGGGTGGTTGCTTTGTACCATAAAATGTGCCATACAGCTCAGATGGTTGTGATAAACTCAAATTATAGATGTAACAACATGATGTGGGAAATGGGAAGGCAGTTGCCCTGCTTATAAAAAGTTGATGTTAGGACAGGGCAAATTTAGGGAGAAATACAGAGAAATGAAAAAGGGGAGAAAAAGATGAAATGTTTAGCAGCAGCAGAAATAAAAGTCCCCCATTCTATATGAATAGAATAATAATAAGAGTTCATTTCTAAAATACCTATTGACATGGATGCATTGAAAGACACAAGCTCCACCTCTCACCTGGCTTCCTTTTTCAAGAGACTGCCCAGGAAGTCTGCACAAATTCCAACTCCTAATATTCTGTGATTCATCACAATATACATACGACTCAAATAATTCCTTGTGTCATTCTGCCAAGCAGTCTCACGAATCTGAAACTGCAGAACTGGATGCATATTTTCCAAAGAAAGTAATACAAAATGAAACTGTGGACTTCTAGGAACTGCTCCTTCTGGGAACAGAGTGCAGCCACACCAGCAACCAGCTGAGTATCTGCAGGGTGTTAGAGAGATTTTTTTTCATGTGGGATTCACACCCACATCCAGGATTTCCAAAGACAGCCTCATTAAACAGTGTGCAAAAAGAATGAGGCCACTTTAGTGTACAAAGTTCTGAATATTAGCCCAGTGTACATGCCATTGCATATGCTGTCATTTTAATATGCAACCAACATTTGTTTATATTAGATCTGTCCCTAAAGTAATCAAAAAATAAACTTCAAATTACTCACACTAGGATAAAACAAATTAAAAAAAAAAAAATCACTAGAAATTGTGATGAAGAATGAAATGCCAGAAATGTGACTACTGAGTACATCACCATGCAAAAGAAGTTCCCTCAGCTGGGCACTGAAGTTTGCCACTGAAGGTAGAGAGAATTTTGTGGAACTAGTATTATTTTGCTCTTTAAATAACTTCAAAATAAGTGGAGCTATTCATAACATAAAATACACCTTATGGTGGATATGGAATCAAAACCTTGCCCTTTCAGAAAATTAAAAGCCTGCTTTGGATCTGCATATCTTGTCAGGTAATTTGCTCAGCCAGATAAAATCTGCTGTAGATATGTTTTTTAGCTCACTGCCTTTCTGGTAAATCAATCCTTGTAATAGTACATAAAACCTAATCATTATCCAGATGAGTCCTTACTTATCAGGTCATTTGATGACATGCTGCCTAAACAAATCTCATTTAGAAAGTCTTTTCTTATCCTTTCAGTGCCAAGGCTCATGGCTCACATACCTGAATGTGCAGCATTCTCAATTAGCAGAAGGCCAGGTACCAGAAGGGTTCCTAGATAGATGGAAGAGCAGGGAATGTACCTTGTGCAAGTGATGCACACATGGTGAATGAGATTGTTACTGTTTGTGCTGCTGTTATCTACTCAAAGGCAATAGCATTAAGTCCAAGACTCCTCTGTTACAACAGCTGCATTTTAATGATGCAAGGACAGGAATGGCAGAAAGCCATCACCTCTCAGCAGCAGCTCTTTTGGGTAGGACCTTCTTCAACACAGAATACCAGTTAGGGAAAATCTCCCAATTGAGCCTAAGGAAGGGATTGATCTGTTTCTCTTTCCCTGTTCATGAATTGCTCCTGCACAGGTTGCTATGTTCTCAGTGGGGTTCAGCATACAAAACATTTCACCTATTTCAGCAACAAATGAATTTTTATCCATTGATCATTTTTGAAGTGCAAATATTCACTCTCAAGGTCTGCTCTATGTCTGTAAGAGCTCTAAGTCACATGAGACAGGACTTGCCTCACCTACCTTCAGTCATCTAAAGGGCATAGAGTGTAGTGCAAAGGAGCAGTTAGACTCCTCTCCAGTTCATATATGCCCTCAGTGAGTTTCTTCAGTAGTCATTCATCCCATTTTGAACACAGATAGCAAAGCCACATGAGGAATCCCCCTTTGGAAGTTCCCCTTTCTCCTTTACTCCCAGAGGAAGAGTAGATGGTCACCTCTGCCCACATGACTACATCTTAGACAGCTAAAGCTAAGTAAGATGAATTCCAACAATACAATTTTCCTCCTCACTAACAATCTTGCCTAATGACCAAGTACATGAAAAATATTGCAATCAAATGTAAAATTTATTCATTACACAGAGTCCAGAAACACAAGGGAGCAAGAGTCTCACTCCAGAACTCAGATTGCTTCCAGACACTGCAGTCAGAGCTGTGACAATATTTTGCCAAGTCATCAAGTAGGTAAGAAGAAAAATCTTGATTCCTTTAAGTCTCCATGTTATGGAACAGGACTACTTAGAGATTTCTATATCTGACAAAACCAAAATGGTAACACACACATTTGTTTGTCTGTGAATACAACTGGAGCAGAATCTTTAAACCTTCCTACAACCTGAATTTGCTATGAGCATTACTGGTTAGAGCAGAATTCCTTCCCCATTCCCACTTACACAGACCCTGTTTGTATGCTTTCCAGAAACACCTTGGCTACCATTCCTTTTTGCCAAGGAAAAAGCATTAACAGGATAATAACCAGAAGTGGTTGATTTAGCAGACAGTGCTGCTCCTTTCCTTGTTCACTTGTGCAGAACTAATCTACAACACATCCTTTCTGTTATGAAAGCAGATATTCTTTGTCCTGAGGATAAAATACCACTTTTAGGAAACCTAACCTGTTATTAGAAGCTCCTCACATCCAGTGATATTGCCATGCATGTCTCATCTTAGATTTGCCACCAAGATGAAGCACCTCTGATAAATATTCTTAAGAGGAGTTCTTTCCATCCTTATTTTAATGCCTTTTTAGTTTTGTCTTTAGAGATACAGAGCTGATGATATTTACTCAGCTATTTCACCTTTCCCCTCTACTTCTGTGAGTGGCTTTGATAAATACTGATCATTTTAAGATTTAATTTGGAGCCACTCCTCCCCTAACAAAAATGTTAATGTCATCATCTACCCCAGGGAGAAGACTTTTGCAAAAATATCTTTCTTTTCTGAGACAGAAAGGTTGTTTGCACATCAATAACAAATTCTATTTGCTGTTTTACTGTGCACAACCAGAAAATATTAAAGACATCCATAGGTAAATAAAGCTCCTGCAAGTTGATCTCCACAGAGTGAGGAAAAATGCTGGGGAAATAAGAATTATTAGGAAAAAAGAAAATTAAATTTACACATTGGAGATAATAAGGCATGTCTCTTATCCTCAGTGGCTTCTCTAATCTGCCTTTACTTAATTGCATTCTTTGTAAAGACATATTGTTTCTTTTCTTTCCCCCATGGATCTTTTGTTGGAGGAGCCTGTAGTGTAATTACTAGCTCCCAGCATTATCTCTACTTTTATAATAAAATGTCATGATTCTGAAGAGAAAAATTTCCTACCCTGTATAATGTCAATCATCTGTCTTTATGAGATGGAACAGCACTCACTTTGTTCAAAATGGTTTTGGGGGGTGGGGGGGGGAGGGAACTGTCTTTCATGTAGGGTCATTTTTTAAAAGCTATATTCCAATCTGCTTAGTGTAAGAGAGCACAGCCACAGTTACCAGCACCCACTTGAAAGGAGATTTTTAAAGGAGATTTGTGTGTGTCAATAACAGCTTTTAAGTCTGGATGCACAGGCAAAATCATGCTGGTGAAGGAACAGGAGAGCAAGTTTAATAATATTTACCCAAACTTCAAAGCTCTGTTTTCATTTTAGAATCTTTGTGATTAAAATCAAAGGCACTGCTGTTGCACAGCAGCTCAGTTTTGACACTTCCTTCTACTGCTATTTCACTTACCCAAGACATTGCAGCAAGAAAGCTAGCACCTGTTAATTGCTCTTCACCCTTTAACCCTCCAAACCAGCCAAGACTTATGATGTTTATAGGGCATTCAGACCAGAGGTGTTATTATCCATTACATGACATGGGGGAAAGGAGGTGACACAGAGACAAAGGAGCAGCTTGGATTTAGCCAAGGGGCAGTGCTAACATTCACACATGGGGCTTGGCTACCCTCCAAAATTCTCTATTGTTTGGTAAATATTGCTGGAAATGCTGTTTGGCTTTAGAGAGCTTGATCCTGTAATCTATACTCAACTAAAATTCCCACTGAAGCCATGGCATTTTGTAACAAAAATGCATCAATCACTGGGAGCTCTACATTTACACATTGACCAAAATGGGCCCTGAAATGTCACTGAAAGGACAAAAATCTCCCAAGCCAAATCAAGAGAGAAAAAAAATTATAGATCATCACAAGTGATATCATAGAATGGGTTGGAAGGGACCTTAAAGATCAGACAGTTGCAACTCCCCTACCATGGGCAGCAGAAATACGTTGATCTGTGGCCTTCTGAACTGGCTAAATCTAATGAAGTTGAAGGAGTAGCCAGGACTTCATCAGAAAAACAGGTGCTTTTCTGAATATTCAAAACTAAGAAAAATCTCTTCTCCAGAAGCTTAATTATTTATATTGTAAATCTATGCCTGCCACATACTTACAAATGTGTGTTTATGCATAATTCATCTTATTTATTGTACATTTATTATATTTGTTATAATTCATTTACTTGCATTATTTATGTATTTCTGAAGGCATTTGCTGGGGATTGCAGGCAGAGCCCAGAACATCCACTGAACACTGAAGTCAACTGACTAAGAATCTGCTTCAGTTATATTCCTATAGAGGAGAGGACACTTGGATAAGTTTTTCTCTGAACAAGCCCTTCCAGGCCTGCATTAGCTTATTCTGAAGTTGTGAATTTCACATTTTTAACCACTTATTAATATGGGAAACAGCTCCATTTTACAAGCTCTCTGGGATTTTCTACATGCCTCAGAAATTTTAATGCCATTCCAGGTCCTAGAAAATTATTTACATGTTCTTATATTTACTGCTCTGTAAAGCTGGCTGTTAAATGCCTGGCAGACCTGAAGCTTTAAGTCAGAGCAAGCTTATTCTGTGAGTTTGGACTGCATACTGAAACCTTTTATGCAAGATCACCATGTGCTCCAATTAGCACCAAACTCTCCTTACAAAAGGCTCTGAAGATGGAGAAGACAAGCAGGCCATAAGCAGCTCTGCAGTAGCCTGCAAACAGTTAATAGTTTTCACCTACTATAGAATCATTAAGTTTGGAAAAGACCTTCAAGATCACCAAGTCCAACCCTTAACTAACACTGCCAAGTCACCACTGAACTACCTCCCTCAACACCACATCTAGACAGGTTTTTGAACACCTCCAGGGATGGTGACTGCACCACTGCCCTAGACAGCCTCTTTCAATGCTTAACCACTTTTGCAGGGAAGACATTTTTCCTCATGTCCAACCTCAACCTCCTCTGGCACAACTTGAAGCCATTTCCTCTTGTCCTGGCTCCTGTTACCTGGGAGAAGAGACCAACCCCCATCTCACTCCAACCTCCTTTTAGTGAGTTGGAGAGAGCAAGGAGGTCTTCCCCAAGTCTCCTCTAGACTAAACACCCCCAGTTCCCTCACCTGATCCTCATGGCATTTGTGCTCTAGAACCTTCACCAACTTCATTGTCCTTCTCTGGACATGCTCCAGCAACTCAGTGTCCTACTTGTAGTGAGGGGCCCAAAACTGAACCCAGTATTCAAGATATGGCCTCACCAGGGCCAAGTACAGGAGGGTGATCCCGACCCTAGTCCTGCTGACCACACTATTGCTGATCCAAGCCAGGATGCTCTTGGCCTTCTTGGCCAGCTGGGCACACTGCTGGTTCATCTTCAGCCCCTGTCAAGTAACACTCCCAGGTCCTCTTCTGCCAGGCACCTTCCCAGCCCCTCTGCCCCAAGCTTAGAGCACTGCAGGGACTATCACATTATTTGAAAGCGTGGGTTTGTTATCTTTTGTTCTTGAGAACTCAGAGTTAAAAGAAACCAATTCATGCTTTTGGATACAAGACTCTTACTGAACCTCTTCAATCTGATGGGAAGCTTACCACTTCTAAATTAACACTTGGGATTTTATCCTAAGTCTCATAACATTGCAGCACCAGTTGCTCAAGACAAATGATTAACTGAAGAAAAACTATGTGAAAGAAAGATTGCAGTCATTTCCCACACACCTGAGTGGAAAAGATTAGTGCAGGATGAATACTGGAAAAAATTAGAGAGCATCCAGAATGGCAATAGAAAGCTATTCTTCAGATGAGGTATTTCCAGGGAGCTCACTGTGCTGGAGAACATTATCTAACAGCATATGCCTGGAGTGATTACACCTCAGACAATTCACATTCCTGGGAATGAGGCATCTGATTGCTCCAGTTACTGAGGTCACAGCATCTCACAGGAAGCATTGGAGAGTCAGGTCTGCACAGCAGTGTGCTTACTGCTTCTATTTTACTATTGGATCTGCTGTGAGATCATCAGTGTCACCCCTTTGGTGACAGCACAAGCTTGAGGGTCACTGAACAGGGATGGCTTTCAGTAAATCACAATCCAACAGCAGTGCTGCACAGACCATGGCACAAGGCTTGCCTGAGAAATGGCCTGACCTTTCTTCTTTCATTTTCTTCTCAACAAAGGTGTATAGAAGTTATTAAATTAGTACTTGTTACTTATATTGTTTACCTAAATGATTCTGCTTATCTACAGCTTAATAATTTTTAGAATAACAGCCAGAATAATTTTTATATGTGGTTCTTTTCAGTGGTGTCCAGTGACAGGACAAAAGGGAATGGGCACCAACTGGAACCCAGGAGGTTCCACCTGAACATAGGGAGAAGCTTCTTTCCTGTGAGGGTGCCAGAGCACTGGACCAAGCAGCTCAGAGAGGCTGTGGAGACTCCTCCTCTGGAGAGATTCCAAACCCTTCTGGAAATGACCCCAGGCAACCTGCTCTGGGTGACCCTGGACAATCTCCAGAGGTCCCTTCCAACTTCCACCACGCTGGGATTCTGTATGCAGAAATGGCAGACCCAGGGAGTCACTCAAACACATTAGCACATGTGTTAGAGGTCAAGAACTGACTTTTGTTTCAGAACACCAAGAAATATAGTCATGATTCTGCTGCTGGAGGAGAGGAGGAGGAGGAGGAGGCGTGCCCAAGCTAGCACTATAGGATGAGGGCAGTAGTTTGTTTTCAGACATTTAAGAAAAACCTCTTTGCAGGCATAAGATGCATAGACCACCCAGCTCACCTCAGCAATAAATCAGTACTAGATAAATATTAAAGGAGTCTCTGGCTATTGGAGTACAGCCCTGGCAACTTGCAGCAGCTACATATCAGACAGTTTATCCCCCAGAAGATCTTTCCCTTTGCCTGGGGAGGGACAAAACATTTTCCTTGCCAGCTATAATTTAAATGGAAGAGGGTTAATCTTCTGTTATCAGTGCCTCCTTCTAGGGGAGGAAGCAAAACTTCTGCCCACCTGAATTAATTGTGCAAGGAGAGGCAGAAGGGGCAGCTGTGCACTGTTGTTTTCCTGTGAAGACTGCACTAGTCATCACGAGGTAAGACAGCACCTACAGGCTTTTATGGCAGAGCAATCCTGGTTTGGCCAAGCCAGGTTATATTCTCAGCTGCTATGGAGTGGGTAGTATCCCTGAAGCCAGTGAGATGGGCTGATAAACACCACCAGAACAGCTCCAGTTTTATATCTTTATATCTTTGTGAGAGCAATGATTTGCACACTCTTGAGGTAGGAGCTCAATCATGTCAAATCTAAGCTTGACTGTAGACTCTCCCTAATACCAGGGAGGTACCTGCTCCTCTGCTCAGCTCTGGGAAGCTCCTTAGCTCTGCTGTCTTGCCACCTCCACTGATTTATTGTTCAAAAGTAAGCCATGCAGTTTATGGCTGACCAATGTATATCTGCTTTGGATTTAACCTCCCTGCCTGTGTCCAAAAATGGATTGCTCAGCATCATTCATGAAAGCATGACCTGGTTTCTTCTCCAGTAACATAAGTGCCAATGGAATTAGTTTGATTTTCCCAAAACACTAGAAAAGTGATATGTGAGGCACCAGATGTTAGTCCAGTTATGGATTTTCCTTTGGCTGTTTATGAATATTATATTACCCTCTGAATTTCTATGCAGTCTCTCCATAGCTCTGTATACATCACTGCACTGAAGTTTATATCATTCTGCCAGCAGTAATGTCAAGCTATGTTTCTATCATTTGTGGTTAGAACATGATTTTTTTAAAGAGATTTCTTATTAGATTTAAAAGAATTCTTGCTCTTGAAGTACTCATTCCCTTGCAGATTTATGGCTTATTTAATTAGCCCTTTGGAGTGCAGATCATTCCATCCATAAAGGATCATGGTATAGTAACTTACTGCAAGAAAACATGGTGGAGTTTATAAGGACAGCTAAAGCTCCAAACTAAACTGAGATGATGCAGATAGGAGACCTGGGAGCACAACCTGCCCCCAGGCACCTGCTGTTGATGGCTGTAAGTGAAGTAACCAGTTCAGCCCAGCAGCAGGAAGGCTGGGTGATGCCTGAGTGATGTTGACCTGCCCGGCCAAGCAGAAACCTCATGTTGTCAAGGAGCAATTATGGCTCTCCTGTCACTTTCTGTTCCCTCCAACAATGGGGAGCAGCTCTACCAAAGTCTCCACCTGTACCCAGAAGACTACAAGCCTCCATTTCTCTGCCTCTTTAGTAACCTACATACTTGGACTGTGCTCTGCTGCACTTACTGTGACACCCTACACAGTGGAGCTGTGACCATGTAGACCCTGCAGCCACCATTATCAACATGAAAACAAACCAGCTACTTCAAAACAAACCCTAGTTTGGTGTCTTAGCATGGATTATCCAGGGGATGAAGTAAGACCAGAAAAAAATTCTCTCAGCAAACATTCTCCTTCCAACTGCTCAAAACTCCTTATGGTGAACAAGAAACAAAAGCAAAGTTTAATGCAAAATAAATCTGTATTTATTAATGTGACTGAAGGAAGAGTTTTATTAAGGGGGCAGAAGTTAAATTACATTCTAATGGGTAATAATAAGGGCTATATACTGCAGTTTGTGATAATATTGGCTTGGATTTAGACATGCAGCTAAGGTAACCTTCTATTTCTCTTCTCTCATGTGAAAGGCTACTGAAAGCACTAGAGAATAAAAGAGACTGTTGTTAGTTGTCATACTGTGTCTATAATTACTTACTTTGTTCCTGAAGCCATCACCATGATAAATTTGCAGTTTTTCCCATCTGCCAGGAGTAGTAATGTGCAATACATTTAACAACTGAATTTGCATATAGAAAGTATCATTGACCTTTGAATTTAAAAGGACAAAGATTTACAAGGACATCCTCTTGAAGCAAAGTGCTTCCTTTAGGAAACTGAAACAGCACCAGAGGAATAAAACACCATCTCCTGCTCACAGGGAAACTTGCAGCTTTTACAAGCAAGACATTGGAAATCCCTGTGAAATAGCTCCCTCATGAGAGGCCACATACTAAAGGAAGGCTGTCAACTTTAAGGAGAACACTAAGGCAGGATTAGGAACGTGTTGAGCTAAATGAGATGCTGCAGAACACGTGATTTTGCTGGGAGGCAAGGTCTAGACTTGTGACTTGGGTAAATGCAGGGTGACAGACTGTGCTCTGCCTTGAAGGGTTATGTAGAGGGCTGCCTGGTGACAGAGGTTTGCTCTGAGCTGTGCAGGACCTGCAGAGATGCACAGGGAGCACAGGGAAACACAGGGCTTCCCAGCAACACTTCCCCTCAGCAGCTTGTCATGCCACTAGCAGAGCTGTATGCTCTTCTTTCAAAGCTGATTTGCATCCAGACAGGGCAGAGCACAGGCAAAGCAAGCTCCTGACAGCCAGCAGCAGGCTTCCTAAAGAGAAAGGGAAATTGCACTTAAAGAAAAAAAGTAATAAAACCTGAAAGGCTAATGTGTGTGTGGCTTTTTTCCCCATTCCTGAGCTGCACCAGCCTCTGGGAAATCCCTTTCCCCAGTCTGAGCAGCTGTACCATTCCACCCTGTTACATCTATTGAGGATTCATGGATCTGGACCCCTGGAAACTCTCTCAATAGCTGGTAAGCCTAGACAAAGGCAGCACATCTCTCCCCTTCATCTGCCCATCCCAATACTTCCAGAAGTTTCACAAAGTTTTCAAGTGTGTTTTCTTTGCTGTCTACACCAGGGAATCTTCCTGGACTCCTCTGGTCACCTGTAGTATTACAGAAGACCAGAGCTGGGTTTGGAACCCACTGGTGAATCAGCATGACTCCAGTGAGAACTGTAACCTGACTCAGAAAAGTAGGTTTGAGAAAAGTGAATTTGAATCAAGGCTTTAGCATGGAATCTTGACTCTCATTCACTCTCCAGCTTGCTTTGGCAAGAAAAGGAGAAAAGGAGACAAAGCACCTCAGTGACCACTGGCACCCAGCTGCTTATGCAGTGACACAAAGGGAGAGAGGAACTGAATTAAGAGTCAAAGCATCTCAAAGTCAGCCTTGTGACTTCAGCTGAGGTGTAATGTAACCAAAGCCTTTGATCTCTAGCACTGCCTACTGTAGCAGAGGAGTCCCTGCATCAAAAATCTCTCTGCCCTGCCTTGCATCTAGGCAACTCAATCAGCTTCTCTTCCAGATGGGCAAAGCTGCCTGTCAGAGCTGTGGCCTCATGCCAAGTTACAGCCATGCAGAGAATGGACTCCAAGAGACACAGCTCACTTTCAGCTAATCACATAAACCCTCTATGATGGATAATGTTTTATACAGGACATGGGAACCTGACCATAAAACCAGCAGGCAAATACTGATTAATAAAAAGTGCCTGTAGTAAATCCTCAGGAAGAGCAAACAGTAAAACTGGCAACTTGGCACTGGCTTGTTGGAATGGAGAGAGGAATACATGAATGCTTTCAGGGCTGGGGTGTTAATTGGTCTGATTTCATCCAAAATATTGATATAAAAGCATAGCAGTCAGAGCAAACCCCACTTAACAGCATCTTCATTGTGCTTATGAGCAAGCTCCTAGGATAAAGGATAGATATGGTAAGTTTCTATAATACTTAATCTAATATTCTCCCAGCCAGCAGCTTGGCTCAGGGGATAACTCAGTGTGCAGTTTCTGTATATTCAGGAACACCTAAGGGACCTCTCTTCCACACAGCTGTCCAGTTCCTTCACCAAAATCATGTTAACTCATCACAGCACCCACAACATTCTTCAACAAGGAGGTTAAGATCTTTAACTACTGACTGAAGAGCTGCCTTCTTTCCTCTGTTTTGATCCTGGATCTAGGTACTGTTGTTCCAAGGTCTCTATTCTTGCACTAGAATAAACATTGACTATTTGATCACCACCCACTCTGTCCACATAGGGGGAAGAAAATAAATGTGTCCCACCGGTTCCTTGTGCAGAAATCATTTTGTTCCTACAATGATCTTCATTGTTCTTCCCTGAACCTTATGAATTTCATATTCTTTTGCAGAAGAAAGGACCAGCACCTCACACAGCAATTAAAATACAGAAAAAATACCAAACATTATGTCACTGAGTGAAATTGCTTTTGTTGATAACTCTGTCCTAATAATTTCCAGGATTTGATTTGCTTTTATGGCTGCTGCTGCTGTCATTGAACTGATGTGTTTGGGGAGGGAGCTTTTGTTACCAAATCTTGCTCCCAAGTGCTCAGTTGGAATTTAGACAGAGATTCTGAGTAATTCCTACTGCTGACAACACAGTCCTTTTGGGAATCTGCTACAGGCAACCTCTGATGAAGCTGGCATACCTGGCATAGGGCTGAGTTCACATCTCAGAGTATATTTAAGGGGTGAGGTTTAGGAAATAATATTCATATTCTGGATGGTATTTAAATCAATGAAAGTAAGAAAAAAAACCCAAACCTCAACCCCAAGGTATTCCCAAGAGGTTATATGCAAACTTCCTCTCTTCAGCCTCTCTCTACTGATGTCCTTTTGTTAACATTATTTTTGTATTGTCAATACCTCTTCCAAATAACTCAGGAAGAAATTGCTGTAGTTCAGCTTTCCACATCATGAATGAATTATTCATAAATGCCACTTTGTCTCATAAAAACTTCAGATATTAGTTCAGAACATAATCATAAATACAACTTTAACACAGACTGCACAGCCCTTAACTCCTACACTACAATATTTTCCCAGTAAGCTATGATGATTCAAGATAAAATGACACTTGCAAAAGCAAGTTGAAAGACTTAGAGACAGAGAATTGTTGAATTCTCTATTTCTTAGAACATGATTTTTTGGTCATTCTTAAAAGGGTTTGCCCAGGCTTCTAACTGCATCTCCTTTCCACTCTCTCTGGAGGACCATGTGAATTAAATGTACCTAGCTATCTTTTTCCTCCCTCTCTATTTACACCACAGCAGGAGAAGAATCAATACACCATTTTCTTACTGTATACTCCCTCAGGACTCCAACTGCATGCCCGTGGCTTTGCATATACTTTAGCAGTGCCTCGGCAGGATCAGCTGGGGAGAGAAGCTAACAAGAATGGCAAGTGGTGACTGCCAGGGGCACCAAAAGTTTCTGTTCCCCAGCAATGGAAGCTACACTGCAGAGGGAGAGTATTTCCACTGTGTCAGTTCCAGTTGTGACAGAGGAAAACTCCTTCCTACAAAAGGGCAAAGAACTAGGAGGAAAAAAACCCATAAATAAAAGGGAGGGGGGAAAGTTTCAAGGCAGACAACATGAGAAGGAGAATTAGAGGAGCAAGAATGACTTAACTGTCTTCTCCCAGCACTGAATAAGTTATGTCAAAGCAGTTCCTGAGAAGAGAATATGCAGCTGAGAACTGCCTGGAGTTATTATACTTGGAAAAGCTCAGCACTTCAGTCATGTGTTACCAACAACTGAAGTCTACCTGCTATGGGACAGAACAGAAAGTCCAACTCATTGAATGCTATGTTCTGCAATTGGTTTTCCCATGCTTGCTTTTTACAAGCTGACCTCAAAAGGCACATGAGTTTTAGCTAGTATCCTCCCCACTAAGTTTCATTAATAGTTTCAGCAAAGAATTCTTCATCTATATATTCTTCATCCCGTGGAGCACCAACATGTTGCCTCTATTTGTTATCCCCTCTGCCATTCACCAAGCTCCTGTGTGAGGAGTTCTGGCACATGTTGCATTGGGTCATTCTGACAGAAAAATTACAGTCAAATCCTGAGCAACATTTAATTTTAAACAGACCTGAAGACATTCCCAAATCTAGCAACTTCTCTGCTTATTCCTCATACTCAATAACTACACCTGGTATAAAAAATAGCACATTGAAATCTACTTTCCACAACTTTCTCCAACACTTCCTACATTAGCAAACATCTGCCCTGAAGAGTGCTTTCTGGAAAGCATACAAGCAGCAACAAAAGGGAGAGGAGCCTGTGACAGCAGGAGTAATCAGGGAGAATTGTCAGAGGTGTTTGCTTAACTTGACAAAGCAAAAATAGGACTTTGAAGTAAATGCATCAGCTTGAGGAACATTGGGAGGTTTAGTTCCCCTCTTATCTTCACCAGATGCAGGTTTGGCCCGTTGACTGCAAGATGTGTCATGGCTTGGGCTCATACACTGAGCATATGGTGGAGTTAGATTAGGAGCAGGGAGAGAAACTGTCTCTACACAGCAACTGTGGTCCATTTTCCCTAAATCTGCCTGCTGCTGGCCTGTTAACAAAAACAAAATCAAACACCTGTGTACCAGATATAGAGCTGTTTAAGTGCCAGCACTGATCCATCTGCAAAGCACATCATTAGCCAACTACTTTTCTTTGGGTGAGATGCAAGACAGATTGATCAGAGCAAACCACAGCACTACTAAAGAAACATTGTGTTCCCAGCTTACTGCTCCCCACTTCTCTCTTTGCCTGTTCCTGCTGCCATAATGGTGATGAATAGTGATAAAATATTCATTTCTCTCCTCCACATCAGGTAATTCTCCAGGCCCTGGATCAGCACACTGCAAGCCTCATCCTCTCTTCTTTATTGGCCCACCTGCCACTTTATGGGCAGATCCTTCCAGTGTGCCATTCCCCCATCTGACTTCTCCTCCTGCACTTGAGACAAGTGAGATTTGTCCAAACTATTTCAATGCTTCTCTATCAGGTCTGGCTGGGTTGCAGGTGTGGCTTCTGTGAGAAGATGAGAGAAGTATCCCCTCCTCCTCATCCTTCCTCTGGGAGCACAGTATCAGAGTCATTACATCTTACTCTCAGTTCATTATAGGATGTGTTTGGGTTGGGATTTGTTCAGGGTCCATAACTGCCTTTCCTCACAATTACACAAGCATCTTCTATATTTGCATTCTTTCAGGACAAAGATGCTGCAGTGATACAATCTTCATCACACAACTAAATGGTTTTTAGGAGATGGTGCCCTCTTCACTCTGACAAAGGCACAAAAGGAATATTTCTGTTATGTTCTTAACATGAATACAAAGAGCAGAAGTGAACAACTCATGCAGTGCTGATTAGACATTATCACCTTTTGGTTTCCTAAGGTTGACTACTCAAAAGCTTGGGAAGATCTTGTTCATTGCAGGTGCTCTCTAAACAACAGAGGCATGAAGCAGCAGGCATGAACTGACACAGAAGACTGTTAGCTGTGGAAATGCAGATGTACAACAGCACAAGACATTCAAGATGTCAATTGTTTTCTAAAATAGTTGCCATTGTGCAATCTGAGGGACCAGAGCCAAAAAACTCCTTTCTGTTAAGCACATTTCAGTGCTGTTTTGGTTGGGCCCCAAGTTCTAGATCTATGAATCCCATCAAAACACAAACAACAACAAAGAAAACCAAACCAACAAAACCACAAAACCCAAACATGCACACACACAAGAACACCCACACCACCACCAAAACCAACCTGATTACAAAACCACCAGCTCAAATGTATCCTGGCCTTGCTCTACCCTTTTCCATGCCTTCCTTACATCCTTTTACATGACAGAGGACTTCCAATCCAGCAGAAAGTGACTATGTATGTTGGGGAAAAAAGTATGTGCCCAAGCACCAACATATCCAGCACTCCAGGGTACACAGCCAGGCATATACTGGTTTTACCAGCCTTCATTCCCCATGAACAGACCCAAATTCAGAAGTCTTTATTTCACATTTGTTTGGGTTTCCCTTAAATCTCTTGTGATCTTGCAACTATTGGCCCTAGATTAGGACTTTTTCTTTCATTGGTTTCAAATTCATCTGCAGCACTTTGAATTTGGTAAAATTCCTATCAACTTAGCCAGGAAAGTGTAAAAAAAAAAAAGAAAAAGGAAGGCTGAGCAATTGCTATTGCACCTTTTGCAGTCTTAAATGCTTGCTACCTTTCTGAATGTTAAATGAAACCAGGCAGTGCAGCTAAGTCAGTCAGCTGCATGCTCAGGCAATTGCCAGGGATTCACTCCACCTACCTCAGAGAGCTCCCTACCCTCCCAACACACCTGAACACGTATCTGCACCCAAAATGTACTATCCAAACTAAAGCAGACTCTTTTATATTCATCCCAGAATAAAAGATGCAGTTCTCATAACCAGTTTATGAACAAATGGCTGGTAATTTTCCTCTCTGCTTACTCCTGTGTGCATTTACTCAGCTGTTACAGCTGCATGTAAATACCAACAACTCACATATGGGGAAGGGAGTTGTTGTTGAAATGAGATGCTCTCATCTGTGAGTAGTGAATCCTGAGGCTGAAGGTGGTCATGGTTAAATGTGAACTGAACTACTTCCAGTGTTAAATTTGCTTGATACATCACCCAATTAAGTTAGCAAACTTTCTTTCCAATGGGTTAAGGACCAGGTCCAAATCCTGCCCCTTTATCTCTTTCACAGGGACCTAGCACCTTCCAGTTCAGAAGCAAAAGGTAGAATGTGCAGCTACACCACAGAGTGAGCATACTGGAGAGAGAAGGAATGGCAGAGTTATTAGCAAAGATGCAAATTCATCCTAGCAATTTCCTTGGATCAAGCTAAACTCAGATGACATTACTGCTAAAAAGGACAGTTCTGTCACACTGCCCACTCCAGTAACCCTCATCACCTCTCCTGCCACACAACCCCATACAACACTAACCTGGCAGCAAACTATCCCAGCAAAATCCCCTTTTTGTTCTTTTCTTACTGTATTTAAAACATCAGTCCCTTCTGAATGGGAACACAGCAACCAAATACCATTCCTTGTGCAGCCACAGTCCCTGCAGGGCTGATCTTACTGCCATCAAGATGACCATAGCTCTGCTTCCAGCTCACCACTACATTTCCCTTTTGTTTGTAGAAGTCTTTTCCTGCTGTATCCCAGACATGTCTGGGATTGAATAGCTCACTGGGAAAGAGGTAGAAAAAGAGTAAAGGAATCTACTGCCAGAAATTTCTATCCTCCCTGCTTCTCCCAATCCCTATGTTCAAAATAAGGCATTATATACCACCTGCTTCAGCTACAGAGTGGCCATCAGGATTTCACTCTGCACAATCCACTTGGATGATGCTCTGAAAAAGGCTTTCATTGACTCACTCTACTTAATTGGTAGGAGAGCAAACACAGAAGAGCCTGGGGTTTTGAGATAGCAAAAGACATTTTGTTCAAAACTAGGATTACTAGATAATAAATCCATTTGCAAGCAGATAAATGCCAGCAAAGAAACTGGAAATGGGAAGTGTGTTAAATAAAGCAGGTTACTTACAAAACTGGAGATTTGGATTTATTTTGAACAAATAAACCAGGGCTTAAGCATTATTGTACTAAAGCAAAGTAAAAGACAAAGCAGAAATTTATCCTATTCAATGTGATATGCAGTAAATTAAAGAGCTGGTATTCCTACAGTACATATTGATTATTGTATTACTCTGTACCATGTTTGGTGCTGGTAAATATTTAAGCACATTACTACTCTTCACAGGATACAGAACAGAGCACTCAGATTAATTTCAGACCTCATATTTCAATTCTTCTGTCAGACTGACAGCTCTGGGTAGAGAGAGGAAAATTCACAGTAAGCTGCTTTACCCAGGAAGCAGAGATACTAACACTGATCTAAATAAACAACTTCCCCAGTATTTTGGCTGGTCACTCAAAGTAAACTGTAATGAATACAAAAGGAATAGCTCCATGGACCAACACCAACATTTCTAAGATACAGGAATTATTATTTCTATGTTACAAAATGGGAAATTAAAATAAATACCAAGAATCATTGTCACTGAATGAAACAGCTTTCTACTGACAGTGTTCAGATCTACACTGTTAGCTGTTCAGTTTTTGCTCTGCATTGGACATCAGTTCCACAGCCATTCCCACCACCTCTCCACGTTTTCCCTTGGACATCAGTTCCACAGCCATTCCCACCACCTCTCCACCTTTTCCCTGTGACCACTTTCACTCAGAGAAGCTATCCAACATCTGTTCTTAACAACAGAAAACACTGCTTTGTTGTAGCCTTGCCATTTGCCACCTTTACTTTGCCCTCTACAAATGGAAAGAAATATATAATCAAATATGTATGTACATTTCTGCTGGGTATTTCCAGGCAGTAGCCAACTTCTGCATTACCTTTCCCATCAAAGGGATACAGATGTTGCATATCAGAAATAATACATGAGGAGATGAAGAGAATCACTCACATTCCATCTAAAATAAAAACTGGGAGGAAAAAGAAAGCTGGCAAGCACCAAGCTCCACAAATGGCACAGGGGAAGGAAAAAAAAGACATTTTTTATACTCCTATTCCTGAAGTGCTTCTCAACAAGGTGTATTAATTTCTTTTGGAGAGGATAGGATAATTGCATGTAGTCTTTAATATTAATTGCCATATAAGCCATTATAAAAAGGTTTGCTATCTCTCAGCACCCACACAGGTAAGCCTAGTCAAAGCCACCTTGGTGGTCAAGGTAACAGTCCCCAGTAAGAGCTGTATTATATCAATAGGCCAGCAGCAAGCCTTCTATTTCAAAAGCCTTGCTCAATGCATGGGGTCTGCAGATGACAAGCTAACACTGCTACCTGCAATTGAAGGAGCTTTCAAACACTGTGGGAGAGCACTCAAGTCAATGCACCAACCACCTCCATTTCTTTAGCAACCTATATCTGGTTAATTCTTTATACATTCTAGAAGACAGAAAAAGGTATTAGAGGAAAAAAGCAAAAGGAAAAAGCAGCCAGTTGCCAAATTCTGTTTTATTACAAATAAGAACTTAGAAACAGTCATTCTGGAATTAGGCAGATAAAGGCATGTATGTCAAAATGCTGCTTTCTATAAGATATTTGGCCTGTTTGGAGCATGAAGTTCTTAGGATTTCACTCAGAAGGAATTATGACATGTATTTATCTATCTTTTTGTCTCTATTTCTTATCCTAATTGGTGCTAACTACCACAACATTTTAGAAACTCCCTCTCTCATAACTATTTCATTGGATAGTGGAGATGTAACTGGAACCAGAACTCAGAAGGTGGAATGGACAAACTACAAAGCCTTTGCATATAACAACAGCATAAAAGATGGGCAATTGTTCCAATTAAATGGAAATGAACAGATGTTCTTTTTAGCAATAGATACAGTATTTAGAGCAGGAACTATATGACAAAATTGAAGATGTTTTAGCAGAGATTCAGAGTTGATTCTTTAGGTGGAAGCTGAAGAAACAGTATTGGTGAGAGAACAGGTAAAGAGGACAGAGAAGATCATACAAAGAAGGTTGCCCAGAGAGGTTGTGGAAGCCACATCCCAGGAAGTTTTTAAGGCCAGGCTGGGTGGGGCTCTGGGCAACTTGATCTAGTGGGAGGTGTCCCTGCAAATGGTGGTGGTGGGGAGCTAGATGATCTTTAAGGTCCCTTCCAACTCTGACAATTCTCTGACATCTCTTTATCTAAGCACTGACCAGCACCAGTCATGATGAATAATGCCTACAAATTACCCCAAAATCCTCCTCTACCCCTCCTTGAAAATTGTTTGCTGGATTCTCTCTCCCATCACATTTATCTATCAATTTTCTGTAAATCAATTGCTGTTAAAGAATGTTACTATTAACAAAAAATATTACAATAACCATTAAGTTTCTGCTAGTGCTGCTTGAGAAATAGGAAAAAAAGCCTTTGAATTCTTTGTTAGGACTGAAGCTTTGTTAAAGGGAATTTTTGGAGAAAGCACTAAAAAACTTTAAGAAACAATCTTTGTCAGAAAAGAAATGAAAGCTTTTAAAATCCAATTTAAACTGCATTTTCATAATTTCTTGGTTCTAATTCTGAAATGAAATAAAACTCTACAAAGGAACTCCAACATAGTTTAAAACTGCATTAAAATGTCATGTGAGGATATTACTCATTAGAAGAATTGGGGAGAAAAGTAACACTTTACTCTCCCTCTCAAGCCATTTCAGGATGCAACATTAACTATGATAGGACAAGTATCTCTAATAATTGAATAAAACAATCATTAAGAACCTAATCTCTTGTGTAGCCTGTAAGATTTCAAATTTCTAACTAAATGAGGAATCAATATTAAGCTAAATTGCAAGAAAAGTGATCTGATGTTGCAGGACTAAACTGAGTAAAAGAAACTCAAATTAATTGCAGTTCATCAGCTAGTAGGCTCACAACTGCATCCTCACCCACAAGGTAAGTAAAAACACCAGCTGAGGCAGTACTGAAGTAAACTCACTGTTCAACAAGCACCAGGCACTCATCTCTTCAAGGCAGGAGACTGATGCACAGCACTCAGAATTTCATTACCTTTGCATTTGGTTGCAGCCAAGAACCTTTTCAGGCACCTCCTGCCCAGTGCCTCCCAACACAGGGGCAAATACTTCTGAGAGTATCTGTAACTCATCTACAAACACTCAGCTCATGATACCAGTGTGCTCAATAACCCACACAAAATCCTCAGGGTCACCACAAACATTCCTAGTCACCATAGCAAGTTTTTTGTAGCCCGGGTGGGGCCAGGTTAGCTCTGCTAGAAGACTAACTCTGCTCACCATCACACCAGTGAACCCTGGTGAGAGGCCTCACATAGATGTGACAGCCACACACATGGAAATACTGACTGACAGAATTTAAGAGCCTGACTAGGAGGCTGCAGCAAGATGTCCTATGTCTGAGTGAGTTTGAGAACCATAGACTGGTAGGGGTTTGAAGGGACCTCTGTAGACCATCTAGTCCAATCCCCCTGCTAAAGCAGGGTCACCCAGAGCAGGTTACCCAGGTTCACATACAGGTGAATTTTGAATCTCTCCAGATAAAGAGATTCCACAACCTCTGGGCAGCCTCCAGTGCTCTAGCACCTTCAAATGTATAAAAGTGTATTTTTACACGTCACCCTCAAATATATATATATATGCATGCTTATAACACACTAATCAGCAATGATTTCTAATAACCAGCAGGGCCTTCAGGAGAGACTACTCCTCAGCCTAATTTTACATAAGAAACCAATCATTCTAGGATCAGAAACTGAGTTATAACTAATTTGAAGGCACTTGCTGTGAGAGACACTACCTGCAGCCACCAGTAGCACCCTCAGAAAACAAGCAATTGTAGTACTGATAAGCCAAGAACAACTTCTCCTAAAACTCCTTTTGCTGCAAAACCCTGGTGCTAGCACTGGCTGGTTTACTGGAGCCAACAGCACTTCCACACTAAGGTTGAATTTGGCTTTTGACCTTCCTGTTGACTGAACTGGCAATTCAGGGACCTTGTTCACAAGTTAAGCTCATGCTGCTGCATTCTCCATCTGTCTGCACACTCTTGGTAATCAGAGCAGCCAAATCCAGCACACACCAAACTCTGCTTCTCTTCCAGTGGCTGCCCATTGACCTGCTAACCCAGTCTGGCACAATGAGAAACAGCAAGACACCCTGCAACAGGCCAGAGACATCATCTGAAGGGTCAGTACTGACCTTTTTTGACTCAGGGAGCACAGATAACCCTCCAATGAGTGACTGCATCTATATAAATGCCACAGTTGGGTGTTGGGCAGAGGTGTCACTGACAGATTCCTTCATTGCATTACTGTCCAAACAATGAAACACAATCTGATGAAACCACACATGAAACAGAGTTTGTCCCTGATCTCTGCTCATGCAGGAACTGAATAGAGTAAGCATGATTTGGCCCTGAAGTGACCAGTGAGCTTCATCTCCCCTTGCTACGAGCTTACCTGAAAAGAAGGCACACTGGACTCCTAGAAAATGCATCCACCAAGCATACATAAGCCAATGAACACACAAACATGGAGTAAGGAGGTGGTGTTTGTGTTCCTGCTTTTACATAACCTTTCATTTTCTAAGCTGCCCTCTGGGACAGAGGTTCAACACCTTCCCTTCATCTATCACACACATGGAATCACGTCCCAGATCCCAGCTGCAGACTCTAGCACAGAAATCATCTCTATAACAAGTAACTGAAATATCTTTTGATGTGTGCAGTGAGTTAATTGCATCTACAATCATTTGATCAGCAAGAGACTGCCCAAGATAATACAGGCAGCATCTGGTAGTTGAAGAAATACAGCTTATGGTTTCCATGTCCAGCAAGCAGCATTTCCTTTGTGCTTTCATCAGCAGCACATGTGACTATGGCCACTCACAGCTAGAAGAAAATACAGATTACTATCCAAGGAGTTCTAGGGTAGAAATGAATAATAGAGCTATTCCAATTTAAAATCCCAGGTGGAGAATTGCTTACAAATGCCTGATAGTATAAAAGTTTTCCCCTCCCATCATGGTCCCCAAGGGAAGCAACATAAATGCTTCTAACTGGAAGTTCTGCTACCAAGAGCTAGTTTTCCCTCATGCCTTCAGAAAGCCCATGCATCATACAGCTTTTAACTAGCAGTTTAGATCACATCCATTCTAATGGCTCTGTGAGAAAATACCAAATTGCAACAGCACAATAGCAACAGCTTCCAGCTATTATAGCTACAATTAACTCACTGTATGTACCAAAAATACTAATCAGGCAATGAATGGAGGCACTCCTCAGAGCAAGAAGTGAAGAGCATTAAGTGTTCAGCTAATGATGAAAAGTCAGAGTGACCACAGAAAGAGAAATACCCTTTTCTGAGCCTCTTGTGACTCAAATGCTGGGCAGGATAGAAATATTAACCTGCTTCCCTAACTTACAAAAGGCTATTTTCAGCAGAGCTTAAACATTTCCCATGCAGAGTCTTCACCAACAAAAAGAAAAAAACTACTAGAGATTCTACTCCCAATTATGATACACACCAGTGATTTCCAAAACAGCAGGCAAAGCAGATGTTGCACTAACTTCCATGCAATGGCATGTGACAGCCACCTTGACTGTCCTTTTCCAGCCATTTAATTCAGTTACTGGGGGAAGCAGCAGCACTGATACATCTGCAAGTTCCATGTGTTTCCATAAATCAAGCATTTTTATACATATATTCCACTCCCTCTCAAGGAAAAAAAATAAACCAACTGTGGAGGATACTTCCTGGAATATCCCAGTAGCAGAAGCACCAGCAGGTGCAGGGTAATGGGGTTCTGACATGTCCCAGGCAAACAAACTGCCTGATAACACTCAGCATCTGAAATTTAGCCCCATCCACTTCTAACACTGAAAGATTCACTGTGATCACCCAAGGGGAAATTTATCAGCTGCAATAAGCTGTCAGCAGTTCTGTCCAGCTACACATCTACACAGAGATCATCTTCACTTCCTAAAGTCCAACAGCAGCCACAGCTATCAAATGGGTTTGAGTTGATATGGGATATATACAATGCAATAGTTAAGAATTTCATTCACTTTTAACCAAAAATAACCTACAGAAGCTGTAAGACTCTACTAGTTCCAAAGACATGGAAGAACCCAGGATAAAGGCTTCAAGCAACTACTCCCAGATCAAAGGGCAGTTGCAGTGGTAGTGGGCCAGAGCAAAACAACACAGAGTAAGAGAAGTCCACCTCACAAGAGTCTTGCTTTCCAAAGCAAAAGCCACATTATCAGTCCAATACTTTCTCTTTCCCTTCACTCCAAAGCCCTTCAGTCTTCCTCTCTCCACAGACTTCACAGGGTGAAAAATGCATAAGAAAAAAAAAAAACCCTGTGCTTTTAAAAAGGCAGAAATAAATGTATTGTGCAATGTTGCTGTGGAGGTTCAAGAGTAGGGGAATCCACTTTGTCACAGTCACTTTCCATGAACACTCCAGTTTATGATGTTTCATAAAAACTGCTTAATTCAACATTTATGAAAGTACTGAAGATAGATGAAAGGTGTAGAAATGGGAATCTCACCAATCAATCACCCAGAGTGATAAGAATGAAGATAGGCTTTTCATCTACATATGGGCTGCTAGGGAGAATGATTGAATACTCTTGCATTTTTAATCAAAATGTTCCTACCCTTGCACTAGCACATTCAGATGCTTTTCTTCCACCACTGGATGCTAGCACTCTTTTCCCTATGGGATTAAGTAGTTGTTTTCTCTTTTCCCAAGGAGAAAAGGAAAGCTCCTGTGTGAAAGGTGCTTAATAAAAGATTGACTGAGGGGAAAAAAAATACATTTTGGGGGGAGAGGTAAAAAATCTTTTAGAAATAAATGATCAGAAGTGAACACAAGGCTCAGCTTTCAAATAACATTACAAAGGAGAACAAAATGGTATTATACCAGATGACACAATTTGAATCTCAAAATACTCATGCTAGAAGAGTTTTAGGGCAGAGACTACTTCTAAATAATGAAATTTTTATAGCTTTTTATACAAGAAATCTTTGCCAGAAATTATGCCCTTAGGTAAAATCATGCTACAAAGACTACTGGTAACAACCTGAGCATTTGGGTGAAACAGTGCTAAAAATACCCAGGCAGAGCAGATTGTGCCTTCTGAAGAAAGGGCTTCAAGTTGTGCCAGGGGAGGTTGAGATTAGATATTAGGAAAACTTTCTCCACCCAAAGGGTTATCAGGCATTGGCAGAGGCTGCCAAGGGAAGTGGTGGAATCTCCATCCCTGGAAGTGTTCAGAGAGCATGCAGATGTGGTACCTGGGGACTTGGTTTAGTGGTGAGCATGGTAGTGCTAGGTTAACAGCTGCAGTCTACCCCTGAGGTCTTTTCCAATCATATCAAATCTATGTTTCTGTAATTCCTCTAACTGTGAAGTTTTTCCATGGGCTAAGAGCCCAGCCTGTAATGGAGCTGGAAACTTCACTAAGCCAGGTCTTCAAACTATGAGCAATGGAGAGAAAAACCTTATTTATTAGCTACAAATCAAAAATGAGCTACTTCTGTCCTCTGTCTACAAAACTAGCCATGTGAGATCAGTAAGTGCTTAGTAGCTGAGAGGAATTATCCTATTCCTGTAATGATTTTGGAGTCTCCAAGAAACAACCTCAAGTTCCTAAGAAAGAGTATCCAGGCTTTTCTGATTTTAATATTAACCTATTTCCCCTTCAATGAAGTTGTAAAAGTTAGTTTGGGACTTAAGTGATATCTTATGGTGCCATAAACACTGTTACCAGCTTGATGAGTTACTGGAAGGAACCACCTAGGTTACCAAACTGTTTCCATGGAGCTGAACACACTGGAATCAAATGCAGGTTCACTGTAATTTCAACAAGTGGAAACATTTACCACAGTGAAGTTTTGATTGATTTTTGCCAGTTAATACCCTGTAATTAATACCAATGTTATCTTCCTATGTTTGGAATATCTAGTTGAAAGATAATGATTCCCCTAAAATTGTGATTGTTCCCATTTGACTCATAAGGCAAGTTCCTGGCTTGGAAATAGCATGAGGCAAAGGCATAGGTACAGTAGAAGCTAAAATGGATTGAGTACTTCTCACTCCTCTGCCTCTCCAGGTTTGCACACAGAGCAAATGAATTAAAATTAAGGGAAATTAAAATAGTAAAGCTAAAATAATAAATTATTACTTAACACATCCAAGGTCTTTTATAAATGACTACAGAAAGGCAACATCTGTTCAAACAAACCCCTACTGCCTGAGTCTTCATTTAGTGCAGCAGAACAGATCAGTGCTATTCATTTCAAAAACTTCCAACCTCTGAGCAGTAGTCACACTAGGGCATCCTACAAAGTACATTTAACTGCAACTACTTAAACAACATTTTTATTCTCACCAACTCCAGCATCAAATTCCATTGCATAGGAAAAGGAGTGAGAAAGATGCACATTCATGGGAATAAAAGAAGGAAAATATTCTTTCCATTTCTGGCACTTGAAGGATTTTCCAAAGTAACAGAGAGGCTACTCATTCCTGAAACATGCAGTAGTCTCCCTGTGGATTTCAGATGGCCTTGCCAAGATAGAGGAGACAATTCAGCACCCTGGAGTCAGTTGCTCCTCCACAGAACTGATAATGCAATGTAGGTGCATGAGTCACAAAACAAGTAAAGCCTCATGGATTTGGGATACTGGGTTAGATACTCTAAGACCTGACAAGTTTTATGTTGTGGTTTGGGTTTTTCTTCTGGATTGCAACATCCATAACACATACAGTATGACCTTCAGCTGTAGGTTATCTGTTGTCCAGTAGGCTGAGTCTGTGGTTTAGGTTTCTGCCTGACTAAGAACACACAGAAAAGAGCTAAGAAATCCTAGACATTTAGGTCCATGAAAAACTGTAGGAGTTTAAACTGTCTGAAAACTATCTCCTGCTGTGTCTGACCAAAACCAACCTGCAGACTTAGTGCTGGCTAGAAGCAGAGCACACCACACCACAGACCTGCACACACACAGCCTGGTCACACACCACCCATCTCCTTAGGAAACAGTGACAGAGCCCCCAGACAGCTAATCTGGTCTGCCTGCCATGCCTGTGCTCCTGCAAATAGGACACATGGACAGCACAGAGCTCTGTGACACATGGCAGAGAGAGCCAGGGGCCACCCCTTGCCAGGATGGGCTCATCCCACCTCTCCTGGGACACTTTGCATCCAGGGGCATAGCGCAACAGGGCTCAGCATCACACAAAGCAGCAGAAACAACTTTTGGGTTCCTTTTGCTTTAAAGAAGCAATCCTCCTCATACCCAAAAATACCAGAAAAAGACACACTGCTTCTGTAGCTTGCCTCAGCTTCTGAAAATCATTTCTATTTCATTGGGGGAAGAGGGGAATAACCAATAAAATAAATCTAGTCTGATTATTTTGGAAAAGACAAAGACAGCAGAGGTGACACAGGTGTAATTGCTAGTCAACCTTACAGCACTTTCCAGCAGAGCTATTTAACATTTGATTCCACTGATAAGAAAAATAATAAACAAAGTTATTATGAAACTCTTCTGTCAGCCAAAAGTCCAGTGAATCATTTATGAACACATACACAGGGTTTCTCTCCTTTCTAGTTTCTTTTCCTATCAGAAACTGAAGCTAGTTACCTTTTTTTTAAAGCATCACTTCTATTTCTTAAATCAACCTGAAAGGAATAAAATATGGCAATGAGCAAAAATACAAAATAAATGTTTAGAGTTCTGTAATTCTGTGAGATGTCAGGAAAAACATAAAAATGTATGCTCTGTAAGGCTTCAGCTGAACTTGGCATGACAGTCTATCTATTATTTAAAAGATGGTGAAGCTCAATTCATCAATTATTAAATTCTTGTTACACTTGGTTTCCAAGGGAAAAAAATTATTTCATTCAATATAGGAAATTCAACTTGCTCTCTAGTACTTTCCTAAAAAACATGTGATTTAAATTCCTGAAGTTACATTAAAAACAACCCCCAAAATTACTAGTCTAAACTTTGTAACTAGCATTACTGCCTCATTAAAAGGATGTCCTGTATATTCAATAACCATAAATAAGCATCCAGTATTCCCACATCCACTGCACAAACACACAGCCTGTGAAATAACCTGCAATGCAGAAGGGTTGGCAATAGCTGCTCCACGTGAACTCCTGGAACTTCTAATTCATCCAAGCAGCAGAAGTCAAATGTCCTTTAGATCCTTCAACACACTTCCTTCCCACATGATGGACCACAAAAAACAGCTCACACCATGTTAAAGCACAGGCAGGTCCAACAACCAAAACAAAGCTCTCTGTCATACTCCTACAGCTTCAGCCAGCAAATTCTGATGACAAATCATACCTAAGAATGCTCAGAAGGTATCTCAGAGGTGAACCACCAGAGAGACTCCTGGCTGTTAGTCTGATAAAACACAGCAAGTCTTCTGAATTTGAAATAATGTAGCACTCTTCTGAGGGAGGTTCCTGCTGATGATTACCAGGGTAATTTCAGAGTTCTCTTACTGGCCACTTCAACCCATGTGAACTGCCAGTAGTTTCAGTGGCCAGCATGTGATGGCACATGAGCTTTGCTTGCTCTGATGGGGCCACTCAGGAGGAGGGTCACAGCTTAGCAGGAAGTCCCCAGGTCAGTCCAGGACAGCAAACCAGGCTTGATACACAGCAGCCTTCACCCATAAGGAACTTAAGTATACTTTAGTTCAGCCAACAACATCTTGGCCTTAGACTTTTTAACTTCATTTGTATAGTCTTGCTAACACAAGATTCATTCTGCTCCAGAATGAGGCATTAATAACTGTAGGGATTCAAAACAAACAGCTAACTGAACTGATTTAATAAGAGAGACACAAAACAAACTCAATGGCACTACTTATATTGCCTAATAAAGTTATTTCACTGTACTCTGGAGGTTAGCTATTCAATTGGCTTCTTCTAAATATCTATGCCAATATTCTTAGAAGGCTCTGAAGAAGCTGGCACAGGTGTGGGGGTTCCTCCCTGTGACAAGTGTTTCAGAGACAGCAACTCAAGCATATGATCCCACAGATAGAGAGTATAATAAAAGTGCATTATTATGAAGCTGCCATAACCATGAGCCAGAATTATAATGACTAACTGCTTCACTTATACAAATAAATATTCCAAACCCCACTGGGGTAAGAAAAACTGAGATAGTGTGCTCCATTTTTCAAAGAAATGGTTTAAACTGCCAGCATTCCAAGAACCACCCAAAGAAATGTTGCCATTCAACAACAACAAATCCTTCTATAGAAGTGTTAAATGCAAACCTCGTGAAATATTCATTCCTTTTAGCCAGGAGTTAATAACTTTTCATCAAAGCTGATTTTTCACATCATTATGAATGCAAACTACCAGTGAAGTGTTAGAATTACTTTCTTAAAGTGCTTCAGCCACCTTGACAGTGTTGGCCTGCTGACACCTTGTTTGTGCTCACACCCTCAATCGCTCGTTACAACAGTGAGGCACAAGGATGCTGTATGTTCCAGCCCCTTCCATTTCTGCACTGTCAGAATGGGTTCAGGGAGAAACTTCAAAGAGCTTTGCCTTTGCTACCAGTTTTTTCACCTCTCAACAGCACTCCTAAACAAAAATATATTTACTCCAAGTCCTGCATCTTAACTGGAAGCAAGGAAGTTATCCTGCACAGAGTAAACTGATAGATGAAAGGACAAGGGCCAAGGCTCCTGTAAGTATGAGAATAGCAGAGACCTGGCTTACCTTCTTCTCATTCAAGGTATGAAGACTGTGATCCATGTATGCACAATATATGACTGGTTAACATTAACCAGCTTAATAACAGAGTGACTCCTCCAGCTCCTGAGGGAAAATAATCGTCTGGCTTTTTAAAGTGAAAGGATGAGCAACACCTCTAGTTCCCCAGATGACATCATCAACTGTCAAGGAATGGGCTTCCTGTCCAAACGTTATTTTTACTGTGATACATGATACCACTCAAAGGACAGTGATTTAGTCATCCTTGTAAAGAGAGGCATTGACTGGGATGCATTTTGCCCTGCACTACCATTTGCTTTCAATAGCACTTTTAACACCCCTGCTGCAGTCAGGTTCTGGAAAATGATGAGCCATTTCTGCTGATGTCTTTGCCAAGACTCTTGGTACAGTCCAATCTTCCAGCTAAGAGACATATTGAAAAAGAAATAAAAATGCCTGTTGAATATAAAGGGTAGCTCTTCCTCTTCAGACATTCTGCATTCCAGTTTCAAACCCATGAATAAACACTGGCCATGCTTGTAGCAGTAGGAGCATCCTGTCTCCAAGGCAAGTGTGCTACTGCACGATTCATGTGCATCAGTGCCCCCAGCTCCCTGTGCTTAGCAGAGGGCATCTCATGCAATGAGATGGTGCAAGCCAGCCACAGCCTCCTGCAATGCCAGTGGCATCCTTTCTGCTAACAGCACTGCAGCAGTGGGCAAAACTCCATTTGTCTCCTAGGGATGGTGCTTGTGCAGACGCTGAGGCAGTATTAGTAACATTATAGCAACATAGTTGTGGGCACAGTATACAAACATCAGTTGACTGCACAGCTCTCCAAGCTTCCTGATGTAACTGGGGACAAACTTTTCCCCTTTTAACTGAGGCATCTTGTAGGTTCCTGATAGGGAGTTGCATAAATCAAGGCTCACTGCATCTTTACTCATCTCACTGAAGTTACACAAAAGTATTTTTGGTAGCTTTGAAGAATATTGAAATACAAAAATAGCTTCCCAGCGAAACAGTAACAGCCCAAGCAGTCAGCACTCCTGATAGCAGGAGGATATTCAATAGCTGACCAAAACAACTAACCAGCACATTTTGAAAGCCAAGACTTGTAAAGAAAGTGCCTGTGTCCCCTCTGTGGGGGGGTCAGGTATCTGGAACTGGTCTCTCAAAGCAAGCAGAAAAGGTTTATTTCAAAACAATGTTATGTTGCAATGTTATCATACAACTTTCCTTCAGAACACTGCCAGCTCAGTGTTTATTAAAGAAATCCAGCTTTTCCTCTAACCTAGGTAAGAGAATGTAGTGGAGAGAGTAACTGCAATTACCTTTTCCCTTTGTTGTTCAAGATGCAAATTCAACCACCTGAAAGTTGGAAATGTCAGAATTAAGAGTGACTGTGCACCCTCAATTTGCCCCTTTGTGCCTGTGCATAATGACATGGTCTTTAATGACACCAACAGGTAGGTTGGGTTCAAGACCCTGCCCTGTCCTGTCTATTGGATGGGTGAGAAGTGATTGCTGCAGGGCTATCTTTCACCAGAGACATGGGCAATCCTTAAAGATGACAGAAGGGATAAGAGGGAAGCAAAAAGTTGGTCTCATGAATAAGGTAGTTCAGCATCAGAGAAGTGAATGTGTCTTCATGGAAATCAACAGAACTATCCAGCATTCAAAATAAGAGACATTTGAATTTGAAACAAAGCAAAACATTTCAAACTAAATTTGGGAGTTGTATTTTTGGCATCTTTGAGGAAAAAAAAGAACACAGTGGAAAGATGGACAGACGCTTGTGTCCCCTCAAGCAGGTTTTATTTGTGTCTCATCTAATAGGAAGCTACCACCTGGCCTGCTAGCTCCTAGCTTGATAACTTGCCTAAACCTTAGCCTCCTCAAGGGGACCAGATGGAGACAGGTACAGAAGATTGGCCAGTACAAATTCTTTTCAACTTAAACTTAGGTCATCTACTGGCACTTAACTCTGAAAAAAATCTAACAAGACTGCAGTGGGACGGTGCACAGTATGAAACACCCCACCATTACCACACAACATTATAGTAGGGCACTGGTGAAAAGGTTTATCTGTTTTCCACCTGAGAACAAACAACTTTGCTGTGAGGGTGCCAGAGCCCTTGCCCAAGCTGCCCAGAGAGGTTGTGGGGTCTCTTTATCTAGAGAGGTTCCAAAACCACCTGGAGGTGATCCTGTGCAACCTGCTCTGACTGACCCTGCTTTAGCAGAGAGGTTGGACTAGATGATGTCCAGAGTTTCCTTCCAACCCCAACCATGGTGGGATTTGATTTGTGTCAGAGATGCCTCACATCCCAAGGAGGGCAGCCTTTTTTGCCTCTTCTTTCTCCATAGCTGTGAGGCTCACACTCAGTAGACATTTATCTGGTACCCCTGGGCAAAAGCACACACCTTCATTTCCCAAACTCCCCACAGCAAAGCTTAATGCCAGCATCAAACTGTAACAAACCCCCAGCTTTGGTGGTCATTTGGATCTATCATTTGGCAAGTTATTATACTTTAATAGCAGTGAAGTTCTGGTTGGAAGTGTTTCTATTCTCATGCTAGTATCTATTGACTCTGGAGGTTTCTTTCCAATAATGCAAACTGTTTCCAGGATTTTCTCCATACTGTTCCTTACACAACTGTTTCCAAGCCAGGCATAAAGTAATCACTAAAGCAGTGCCCTGTGGCACAGGGAGGACCCATTGTTCTGTGATCTATCCCAGCTCTGACCATTATCCCTCCCTAGGACAGGCTCCTTTTGCTTTAATTTCTCCATGTGGGAAACAGGAGAGGTAAAACACTTTTTGGTTGCACTAACTGATGAGAAAGTAGCAAGCAAACATTGTTTAACACACATCAGGCTGGTTTTCCAACAGGGGCTCCAGTTCTAAGGGTGATCTCCATTACCCTTTTGAGCATCAGTTTGGGGCTCCTAAAAAGGGGGTTGTGCTCTGAAATTTGCTACAGTTAAAGCCCATTTAATTCTTAAGGCTATGTGTCTCTTTCTGCATTTATAAAATTAAGTGCTACTGTTCAGTTTTTAATTCAAATTCAAAAGGAGTAAAGTGAGAAATGTTTTGTGTTATCAAGCTTTAAGTACCACTGAGATATTTGTTAACAGAGAGTGTCACTCAGCAGGACACACCTGGCACACAAACCTTGGCTTGAGAAAGTCTCTGGAAATGCTCCTGATTAAGAAAGGGTCACCACTTCCCTACCTCCTTCCTGGCCAGAGGCCAAGCTGTCCCCCTGTTGCTCCTCCTTTCATCTCATACTTTGGAGAGTGGGCAGTACACAGCATCCATCCAAGAGTGAAATCCATCCCCATGTAAGCCTGATGAAACTGAGAAGCTCTGCCCTTACCTACACCTTCAGCTCCAAAATGGGCTGCAGCTTCACAGTAATTCCCTCCCCTCCCCCATAGATCTTCCCAGAGCCACAAATCCCTGGGTACTTTTGATTTACAATAGAGACAAGGTCATCCTTATAATGAAAAAAAACAAGGTCTCTATTTTCAGACACCAAGACACAATTTATCTTAGAGATCAATGACACTTTTATTCTCTGGAGAGATGAAGTATCCATTTTGCAGTAAAATTATCAGAGGGGGTTTCTCTGTTTTCTTTTGTTATTATTTTAAAGGCCTGTTGCAGGTGCTGCAGTATTTGAAAACCAACTTGTAATAGAAAATTTTGCCATTAGCACCCAGATCTCCCAGTGCCTCTCTACAATACAGCTCACTTTTCTGACATTAGTGGCTGGGAGAAAAGGGAATGGTGAAAGCAGTGAAACAGGGCCCATTTGGGTGGTGAGAGGCAACACTAATGGAACCCCCTGAGCCAAGAGGTATTGCTGAGCCCTTTCAATTAAAATAATTGGCCCTTCCCAAGTGTTAGTCTGTGCACCAACATACTCACTCCTGGAGCTTAATGCCAGACTGCAGCAGCCACAGTGGATTATCCACATGGTTATAGAGCAACACCTTTTTCCTTTTAAGAATCCTATTTTTAGTTCCTCCCAAGCCCAGTTAAACATGTCTTGCACCTCACCTTCAGCAGTGATTCTGAGCACCCAAAAACCCTGTCAGGAATTTTCACAAGCCTTTGAGGTTTTTTTAGGAACTGTGGTACCTGGAGCTTAGCTTTCACTAGAGAGCTCTTCCAGATAGTTGCATCCTCTGCCATCTCATGAAGAAGACCCAGTGAGCACCAACTAACACAGTGTTGTCAACACCACTGACATAGTTATAACCATATGAAAATAAAATATCTGTCATCTTTTCCTATAGCATGGACTAAATGATGAAGGCTGTGATAAACAGGTCACATTTGATAGCACAGATCATGCCTGTAGCAGAGAGCTGCTGCAGCAGAAACAGCCTAGATCTTTTGAAAGGTAATGAGTTACAGCCTGTGCCTCCTCTGCCCACTCTAACCCATGGTAAGATAAAGCTATTAAGAGGATTTCTTTGTTAAAGTTCTTCCTTTCAAGCACATAAAATTCCTAATTTTACTGATGGCTGCCCAAGATTAAAACCTTATTCAGATGAATTTCCCTTAAGCTATGCACTTTCCCTAAGCTACCATCATTATTTTCAGGAGAGAAAGGTATTTTGGTGTTTTTCTAATGTTGCAGTTCCATTGGTACCAATTTACCACACATGTTTAGTATTTTCACCATACCTGTATTTCCCAAATGGCTATTTTCTGTTCAGTGATCTTAAGGCTGCTGAAGGCAAAGTAATTTTTTGCACTCATACATATCCAGGTCTCCAGTGCTGCTGCCCACACTTCTAGTCAAAGAGCTCTGGACAATGCCGTGCTTGGAGATATTGGCATAGACAGGACAGCACTTGTTCATGGGGTTTCCTTACTTTGATGATTTCTAGAGTTGAAAGATTAAAGAGAATCCTTTTCTTCTCTGGTTAGTCCTGTCAATTAACCATAATTACTTAAAAACCCAACAAAAAAAAAAATCAGACAAAGCCCTGGGCCTTTGACTACACTCTATGCTCTTGCACTAAGCTTTTCCAACTGTAGTTTTGAAAGCACCACCTTCAGGCAGCAAAAGAACAAAGTGTGGTTATGGTCATGTGCCATACCTCTCCTCAAGGTACTAATTCACCTCTACCATGCACATCAAGTGGAATATTGGAGATATTACTTCCTTCATGTTTGGTTTTTTCCCCTGGTATTACATTCCATTCCTGTTTGCCCAGACTTGGAGGTCAGTGCCTAGCATGGACCCTGGGGTTGCACTTTTGTGGTATTCAGGAAAAGATGATGGTATAGGACAATAATAGAGATGTCTCAAGTATCTTGAATCTTCCTGAATATGTCATTAAGCTGCTTATTGTATTACAGGGATTTTCAGTAGAGGAACAATTACATGAAATATTGTATTGTAATATGAAATATTACAATACAAAAATACTATTTTCCTTTTGATACACATGAAAAGTAAACTGTTCTAATGAAGAACATGCTTGGGGCCCTGATTCAGCTCTTTCTGCTGTGATTCATCTGCAGCTACAAGAAGAGAATTTAAAATGAGTGCAAAGTACCCTCAAAACCACCTGCTTGTTCTATTTTGCAATCACTTTACAATCAGCCTGCAAGGTATTAAATGACTGCAAAAGCACAAGGCAATGGAGAAGCAAGGGAACAGAGACAAGGAAATCAGATGCTTGATCCAGCTGTGCCCTGAGCACCATCATTTTTGAACCCTAAGGACATTTTTAGGAGTGAGCTGCTCAGCTTTTTGAAATGAAACCTATCAGTGGATTTCCTCTGCCTTCGTAGGTCACTGGGGACGTTTAAGGACAATTGCTGTTCTTGGCTGAAGTATTGCCCAGAGTGGAAGCACCAATCTCCCCAGAACACTCTGCATCCCAGTGACAGAAATACTGGAGCTGCTCCTCTGTCATTAGCAAAATACTTAACTTTTTTTTTCTCCATTAACTCTGGCCAAACCAAAATCCAAAGCAGCACCCACTTAATGCTCCAAAATCAGAGTAAGATTTGACTTCTATAGAAATCCTGTGGGATTATTCCAGATTCTGTATGACAAAATTGTCTTCAAGAAAGCAATAAGACTTCTGCAAATTGGGATTGGACTAATAATCAAATAACCTAGCAATTTTAAGAAGAAAATGAGGGGGAAAAGTTAAAGCTGTATATTCAAAATATTCACTGATTTTTAAACAAAAAATTGTATTTTCTTTTGTACTGGGAACTACTTTGCTTGCCAGAAATGGGAAACAGAAGAAAGGCTCTGACTTCAGACAAATATACCTGACTTCGTGCCCAGCCAAGCCTAGCCTGCCTCCAGCTATGGACTGAAGGGCACCGCAGGGTGGAGCACTCCTGCAGCCAAAGGCTCCAGCACAACCTCGCTGCTCAGCCAGCTCCTGACACCCTTGAGCCAGGTGTGGGTTATACTCCAGCACCACAGTGCTTCCCCAGAAGTGGGACACACTAGATGTACACTCTTCCACCTGCCTACCTACCAGGCTGCTAAAAATATTCACATTAAAATAAAGTAATATAAAAGACATTGTAGCACAGGCAAGCAGAAAAATGGGAGTTGTGGGGTTTTTAAGCTTTAAACAAACCATGTGTCTTTTTCTTGTTTGACTCCAACAAACCTCCTATTGTTTACATATTTCATTAGTAGCCATCCACAGGAGATCCACAAGATCCACTTGTCAAGTACATGTCAGAGTAAAGCATCCTAGTGTTTCAGTATCCAGAAGCCAGCACTAAATTCATCAGAGGTAGCAGCAGATGGGAGATCACCACTGAAAGTATACTTTTGGATTCACAAAACACATGCTGATGCAATGCAGCACAGTTGTATGATTCTTATGCAACTTAGAAGAGTCTGTATAAAAGGATCCTAACTTTTATTCCTGTTTCAAAGTAAGATGCTAGTTATATATTGAATTTTAAAATCATTTCAAGATGTGTACCTTAAAATACACCAGATGGAATAGAAGGCAGTCTCTTGTCCACATCCCTTTAATGTTGCTTTTAGATACAACCAAGATTAATGATGAAAGCAAAAGCTTGAAGATGGTGAAAAACAACTACTGGAAGAAGAAAAAAGACCCACAAACAATGAGATAAACCTCAGCAAAACCAACTAGGAGCTGTTTGCTGCTTTAGGACACACAATAGAAGCAGGCAGATGGCATTTCACAACTCCTTTAACTCAATGCCTACAGCTAAGCCATACATATCCCTAAAACTCCCAACAGCTATACAAAATAGCTCCCATTACTATGGACTTTTGTTCCCAGGTGCTAGAAAGCAGTTAAGGCTACTCATTTGTTATGTTCTGAACTCCATACTCTGGATATCCAAGCCTTCAGCTACAACCAGATATAGTGTCCTACAACAGAGAGGAGAGCAGTCAGTTAGCTCCCCAATCCCAGTCCACTCTGGGAGGTATAACCATCCTCACAGAGAGGCATTCTGCTGATCCAGGCAGCCACCAGAACAGAACTCCCCATGCACAAATCACTACTCCCTTCCCCACCTTCTCCTCTGCTATAAGGAGCTGAGATTAGTTGGTGCAAAGCTACTTACATGGACACCCATGTTACTGGACCCTGCTGGAGCTCTCTCAGGTCTCCTGTGAGCTGGAGAAGTGACCAGAATTCAACTCAGCCTCTACTCAACACCAGCTTGGAGCAGCTACTATCTCAGATGGAGCTGGCAACCCAACCCACTTCATATCTCAGGCAGTCAAGAGGGGTCTTGGTGCCTTTTTCTGCATGCTGCATGTGTTTTATAGACCCCTTAAAACCTTCAGCAGAAGTTTTGGATTAAATTCTATTGATTCCACCAATGATTCATAGCCTACAGATTAAAAAAAAAAATACTTCTTCCCCCATTGCCTGGCTCAAACAGGAGCAGTAAAGCTCCTCAGAGAAAAGATTAGAGGTGGCAATAAACAGGCAGCAAAAGTCATCAAATCTTTCTTTACAAAGTTGCCCCAGAGATGGGAAAACACCTGCTGTGAGGCAACTGAAAAGTAAATTTGTTTTTAAGGTAGCACATCCTATAGGGTAGAAGAGTTCACTGCTACTGCTGAATAATCAGCTGGGCATGATCTCTGCAATGTAGGAACATGTCAGACAGCTGGAAGAGTGGGTTGGGAGTATACTGAACTTAGAAAAGCAAGTGGCAAGGCCTTCTGCATGTTTATTTTTGCTGTTGTTACTTTCGACAGCAGAGAAACCAACATGAGTAACTAAGTCTAGAAAGTTCCCAGCAGGGAATGCAGTACTGTGGGAGTAAGTCCAAGGCTGGTCCTGGAGCAGCAACAGGTAACCCCTGGCAGGAACCCTAGCCCCCAAACCCAGCCCTGCTCACAGCATCACACACAGTGCTGCTCACCAGCATTCTTCTGGAGAGAAAGCACAGGAGCTACCCCACCCAACACCCCTCCTGCCAGCAGCAGCCTTCCTGGCAGCCAGACGATCGAGTGACACTCAGGCTGACAGTCCATGCCAGCACACTGATCCTGCTTCCCCTTTGCCCTTCCACTGGGCAAGCCACCCTACAATGGAGACCAACAGTGCCATCTGCTTTGCTTGCCTTCCTGCAGCACAGTGATTTCAGCTCCAATTCGTGCTTCCATTTACATGCACCAGATTTGAAGAGGCTCTTCTGGGCTCCTTTTCAGGCTGGAAACAGTTGCCACCATTTCCCCAGGCTTTGTGATACACACACAGTGCTTCTGTGCCTTTGTTCTCTTTCACTCCTTTAAATCTTTCTGTTATGCCAACACATCAGTAAAAGACAGAATCAAAGTCATCATTCTATGCAAAGAAATTTATTCATTTGTCTTTCTCTTCCTCATCTTTCATTAATGATGCACAAAGTCTTATCTTCTCCTCTCCTAATCCTTTACCCTTCTCTATCCTTTGTACTCCATAGACTTGTGTTACAAGCTCTTCAAAGACATCATCACTCTTTACATTTATATGCACTGAAATAATCTTTGTAATCTATGATCAAAGACTTGCTATATCTGGCTACATTCACTTTATTTACTTTTCCTGGTTAGCCATTTTTATTTCTATTCATTTTTGCTGCAAAGTTATGCTTTGAGCCACCAAGCTAGAAAATCAAGGCAGTTCCAAGACACCTTAGCCAACATGCTGGTGATCTGACAGCAGTGCAATGTACCACTCCACAGAAAGGCAGAGGTTAGTCAGTAAAAACCCCTGATTTTCACCCATTAATATAATTAACTGTCACTCAGCCTCAGTAATGGGTAGGCATTACTCCCCCTAATTCATAAGAATTACAACAAAGCCTTTCCTTGCTAAGCTCATTGATTTTTCAGTTCACCTATGTACACATTGCTCAATCAGCACAGGCCATAGTTCTCCCTCTTTTAAAAGCAGGTAAATCTGAGCTGAAGCTAACCCTCTTCTTCCAAAACACTGTCTGTCAACAAAGGCAATTTCCAAGGCCTTTGATGGTCAGACCCTAACTTGTAAGTCTTCAGCCAGAAGTCAGTTTGGTTTTGCCCCATGAACCTATCTGCCAACATCTCATAATTAGCACACTTAAGTACCACCTTTATTTGGCATTCCTTTCATATTACCTTTAGTACTTGAGCAGAGCTTTCTCTACACAGACCCAAAATTCAAGTGTCTCCTCAAAACTTGTGTCAGAGAAGGTGACATTTAGAATACTGAAATTTCCTCCTTATGCCCAGTAATTGGGTTGCACTGTTTCTTTTCTTCTCCCAAATCTGTACTCTTGCTTTTTCTTGTATCTCAGGTTGTCTTCAGGTAGCACTTGGCATTAAGTCCCAACACATGAATTAGTTTAAGTGACAATCCAAATGATCAGCTCTGACAAGTAACAGAGTGCTAACACTTTAGATTTGCCACACAAGACACAAGTCTCCAGTGTCTTTGGGATATTTCACACCTAACCAACTTCAAAGGAATGTTTCCTTTACCCTCACCCCAAACACTTTGCTATCTGTGCTCCAGCAGAGGAACTACGCAACACCAACAAGACAGGCATGAACATAAGAACAAAAAGAGGTGTGCATGTAGTTTTGAAGCAGCAAAGCTCATATGACATCAGTGACCTTCAGGAAAACTGGAACAGATGACCTCAAATCCCTACACACTTTAACCTTTCCCCAGAGTCCATTTGGCTGAACAAAGTGATCATAGCAACCACATCAGCTGATGGGTGCCACCCCTGTAGTATGTTCACTAAAACACAAATATGTATCATTATACCACAACAAATAGTATTTATGTCCTTCTTATGCTCCCAGTGTGTCACCATGTGACCTATTGCATCATTCTAACAGGTATTCTCATTTTTGGTGGTAATCTGAGTGAAGCCAGAGCACAAAGTAACACTTGGTCTAAAAGTATGTGGATGATTATCCACCATTATTCCACAGCTAGACAAGGAGGCCTGAGGAGTGCAGAAAAATTCTCAGTTGGGAGTTTCAAACACCAACATATTGAATTTCTTTTGTAGCTTTAATCCATACACATTCTCTGTGTTTTTAACATTTGTTTGCCATCCATCTCTGACCAGTTCCCTTCTTACCCTGATTTCCTTAGCCTTCCATTTCACTGAGCTGAAATTTCCACTGATCCCACCATTGCCTCAACATCCATGAATTAACCTTGGCTGCTGAACTTTGTCACAACTGCTTTCTGAACCCAACTTTTCATTTGGAAATGAGCATCTATGCTCTGAAATGTTTTTCAGCTCTTCAAGGTTATATTCTATTCAACCATTTGATTTCAGGGTTTTTCTGGATGTGTTTGGAAACTTTTTGTTGGTGGCTGTTTGGGCAGCAGGTGGCTGAAATACAGTTTTACAAGCAAACAGCACTAACAAATGCACCAAAATAAATGATTCCATAACTGAAGTGTAAGTGCTAAACAAACACTATTAATTTGCTATTGACAACTTTTAAAAGCCCATATAAAAAGAGCACATTTAATGAACATCAGGATTGCATTATTGAATCTCAGTAACACCAGAACAAAATATGCCTAGAGAATGAAGAGGAACATCAATGAAAATATGTATCCATATGCTTTCAACCCAAAACTATGAACTGAAGAACTCCACAACTATATTTAAAACACTGTGAAACACAGGTCTTTTAAAGATTATTTTCATCACAAACTGGCAGGTTGAACAGCTGCTAATTTTAGCAGCATTTGTTCCACTTTGTTTACAGTTGTTATTTTTAATGTGTTTCCATGCATTCAGCAATAGAGCAGCAGTGAATATTAGCTATGACCACACTGCTCTGTCAGGGACCTGAACCTGCCCCTTACATGCCAGTCGAATAGCATTTCATCCCTGAAGACAAGCAGAGAGCAGCTCCAGCACTCACACTCTGATACAGTGAAAGCCATTGACTAGAAAATATAGCAAAGCACCTTGAGAAATTGAACTATGGCAAGCAGTAACTGGGCAGATTTTATTGGGTTTTGAAGGTGCAAACACATTGCAAATAGCAAAACATTAAGCCTGGCAACATGTTTTTGAAGTGCTGGCATTGCTGTAGAGGGTCAGAAGCTTGCTAGAGACACCATGGAGATGCTTCCTGCTGCAGAGAAGAAAACACTGATCCATTTTGGGTTGCTGATCTGAGTCAGCATCTTCCACCAAAATCAGTCCCAGGATCAATATCCCTGGATATAACCCTCATGCTCATTCAGCTCTTTCGAAGCAAAGAAAATTGGCATACATAGAGGGCAAAATTTTCTCTGCTTAATAGAATACTCTGGATGATCTCAAGATCATCTGCTTGAGCAAGGCAAAGCCTTAACAACCTCTATCAACAGTAACTGGAGCTTTAAAACTGAAGCATAACACAAAAGCCATTTTATGTCCTCAAGAGCATTAAACAACCGTAAATAACTCTTGTAGAGGGATTGGAAGCATTTAGTCTGGGATTAGAGCACTGTAAGGACTAATTATAAAGTGGAGTGTAACACTATTTACAACACCAATTTTTGGATTTAACAAGCCACAAGCCACACCATGCCCTTGGCCAAGCAGGTTACCAGCACTGGCAGCACTCTACAGGCTTTTCAGGGCAAGAAGTTAGCTCCAAAGAGAGACACTCAAGTAGTTGTCACTGATGTTGAGCCAAAAAAGTTTGCTGGCTTTAGCATTCTTCTCTGCAAGGTCAGAGGTGACCCCAGGACCTTTATTATTACTCATTGTTCATTCTATTTGAATCATACATGACTGCAATCCAAGAAGCTAATTAAAGACATAAACCTTCTCCTGGCCTGGATTAAGGGTTGTCATTTTTTTCCTCTCCTGTAGGAGGATTTTTTTTTTTTTGCAGCTTGAAGTTACATATTTTCACAAGACAATGCAGAATGAGGAAGAAAGAAAGAAAGAAATACATGCTTTACCAAGAGCCAATAAAAGGGAGACAGATTAGCTTTCAATCACACTGAAACAGGTCGAAAAAAGTAAATCCAACTTTGCAGAGCTATAAAGGAAAGATCCATCTTTGTCTCTCTGCTTTAAATGAAATTTTGACAAGAAAGTTAATAATAGAAAGAGAAAGGAGGATTTATAAAAATCTTTTTTGCAGAAGTAAATAATTGAAACAAGCCACAGACCTCAGAAATTATTATTGCAGCTCCACTTCAGCACAAAAAAACCTGCTGAATTTAGCACTGCACACAGAATGTCACAGAGTGCCAACACTTCAGGCAGCCAGCTTGCATAAAATGAAGTCATTTTGGAAGCTTCACTGTTACAAAAATTAACCAAAATTTTAATGACTTCAGCACCTTCATGCCTAGGCACACATTCAGAGCAGGGGTAATAAAACAAACCTAAGCCTCTGAGCCTAGTGTCTCCCTACCATTTGTCTCTCCCTTGCCTGCCTTGGAGCAGGCAACACTGGAACATGGACTTTTGTAACCCACTGAATTACACTTGACTCACCCTCCTTCACAACAGGACCATGACAGGAGGCATTTGCCAAGACAGACCAAGCTATGCTCAGGAGCAAAAACCTTTTCTAGCAGAAGGCTCTAGTACATATCTGAGGAACCAAATTTCTGAGGAAGAATAACCACAGCTTAGGCAATAAAGTGAATTTCCTCCAGCTCTGCCTCAGATGGTCATTTCCCCCTTCAACCACAGTGTGAAAGGTTTATCTCTGGCCCTTTTACAGAAGCAATTTCCATTAAAAGCCTTCAAAAGATATTCTCTCACCATAAACCCACACTGTTCAGCAATTTCTGCAAGACAAAAAAAAGCAATCTCTCCAAGCAGCTCTCTTAGCCCACCTTGGTCACACACTCAGGAGTTAAATGGACTGTTCCTAGAAGGAATTATCCTCACTAGAGAGCCTGGTGGAGGCTCTGAAGCTGTGAAAACAACCCATTTCCTAGCACCAGCTGGACTGGTTTTAGCTAGCAAATTTGCTGCTAATTCAGTAGTTCAAGACATCAGCAAGAGCTTCCTGTTCCTTGCTTTCCCTGGGAAACAGCACAATCATCCTCACTTTTGTGCCAAAGGTCTGGAGTTCATTACTGTGCCCACACTGGGTGTGTGGTGAGGCAGCAGGCAGAGGTTTTGTGGAGCCTCCTGGACTGGTTGTGAGGGATCAAATGGCCTCTTTTCATCTCAAATTTTTACCTGCATTTTATGATTGCCATTTCTATCTCAGCACATCCCTGATTTTCTTGCAGGATGAAGAACATCTGCATTCCTGGGCTGCAAGTGGCTAGCAAATCACACCAGCTTCTGCTGGTGCAGCTTTATTCTCTCGCCTTGATTAACTGAGTCTTATTTCCTCAAAGCTGCTTAGTGTAGTATCTGATTCCCCAGAATCCTAAACTGTTGCTCAGAAATGAGTGCAGATTATTTGCCCTGTCTATTTGCCAGCTTTGGAATGATAATCTAAGGTGAAGACTACCTCACATTTCTGTGTTTTCTCTCAGTCAACATTGTAATTTCAATTAATATCTGATGATATTCCTCCCCTGATGAGTTCGAAGGAAACAAAAGGCAGTAACTAAGAGGCAGGCTCTAATTGCAGAAGGAAAACTAAAAAGGCTCTGCAGAAGTTTCATGCTGTAAATGCAGCCCCAAATGCCATTAGTCATTAAATGAAGTTATCATGGTGTATGGTGTGTGCAAAGGAGAGTAAGTTCCACAGCAAGAGAGCCCCTGCACCCTGGCTGTGAGCTCTGGAACTCATTAGAAAGAGTTGAAACAAACACACCAAGAAATAGCAATCATGGCTGAAACACCAAGTGTTCACAGGAGAGCAAACAGGTAAAGGGGTTGGGAAATGTCAGTTTAAAAAGGTCAAAGACTGAAACTGTTTGGGTCCAAATCACTGGGGAAAAATACTAAAATTGGATACTGCTGAAGCCTGCCTCAGAACCCCAATCTCATTTTAAAATGCACATTCATTTCCAAACCAATATTTAGAATTGGATTTCATTTTATCCAGGACTTCTGTTAGTATGGAAGACTAATGGATATAGACCAAAAGATAGAGGAAATAATAGTTACACAATAGTATTTGTTTACTTTAAGCTTGATAGCAAACATTTCAAACACTTACTGAATCCGAAGCAGGTGATGGATGCTGTCTTAGACACTTGAGAAAGATTTTCTAGATCAAGAGAGAGAGACTGACTGGAGAGAGTAACAGAAGTGCAATGAGGCTAATCAGAGATTTGCAAAGCATGACATGAAGGAACATTAAAAACATTAAGGGTCATGTACTCTAAAGAGAAGGCAACTCCTGGGTGGGGGGGAACCTCAAACTCTTCATATAGAGAGAGTAGAATACAGTCTTTTTACCATACCTGTGACAGAGAAGACATTACTTGGTTTCCTTAACTAGTCACAAGGAGGAAAATTCAGGGTAAGCTTCAGCAAAACCTTTCTAATGGCAGGGATGAGGAGACAACAGATTAGCTGAGCATCTCTCTACCACTGGAGATCTTTCAGAACACATTGAATAAATATCTGTCAGGATTAATATATAGTTGATCCTGCCTTGGGGCTGATGGATGAGGTAGATGACCTCTCCAGCATCCTTCCAGCTTATCTTACCATGATTCTCTTATGCTGTTGCTCACAAAATCAGGAACTGGATTTGATACCTAAAAAGGCTGTTTCCAAGACTCTTTAGGAACTTATGAATGGTACAAGATAAATCTCACTTCCAGGTGCCACAGAGCTGTTGGTGTTGTGTCCCTGCTGCTGCAATCACCATCTTTAAGTAGCTGGGGAGATACACAGGAGTTGAGGTAATTTCCATGATTCAGTTTGGAAGCCAGTTCTGAAGGGTGGCAGATTAACTGCATTGCAATTGTGCCAGGGAGTGTTTCAGCAAAGATATATCTGTTAAAAACACTCTTGAAATGCAGAGATCTTTAAATCTCTGAAGCTGTTCTCTTGAAAGAGACTTTTTCCCAATGTGGTAAAGGTTTAACTAACATAGCTTGATAGCCAACCTGGGAGAGACCTAGGAAACTCATAAAGAGTTTACACTTCATTTTGAAGGTTTTAAATGCAAGAATTCCTCCAAGTCATTTCTTGGCAAGCTCCCAAATCATTCTTGGTTCATCTAGAATCACATAATCTCTCAAGTTGGAAGGGACCCATCAGGATCAATTAACTTACTGGCTGAGAAGTTAATTCTCACTTTTAAGGCAGCCAGAAGACTTCCATAAACCAGATTACTGAGAAATGGAATCTTTGGCCTTTCTGAGACCTAGTTTATAGAGATAAGAAGATTAAGTATCTTTTAAATAAAGATTATCTCCACTAGTAAGAATCATTTGTCAGAGAAAAGTAGTTTAGAAGATACTGGCAATGATTTTAAAGATCTATTCTCCCAATGATTCTTGTCCTGTGTCTATACTGACCACCTGTGCTTCTGAACACCTGCAACCTCCACTGTCTTAATAAATCTTTCAGACACTGGGAAGAGATGGGTTTTAGAGTTTCCTAAATCAATAGCCTCTAACTCTTAGTACATTCCATTTTGGACATTAAGATGTTTGTTAACTGGGGCTAAAATTGGCTTCCATTACAATAGAGCATGAGAGCACTTCAGATATAGCCAAATCAGGAGTCTTCCTGCTACAGAAGGACATACAGCACCACACTGGATTTCTGTATCTTACATAGCATCCAGTTACCTCTCCACTACCTCTACCCTCAAGCAAATTAACATAGCTGAATTGTCCACAAGTTATCAAAGCTCATGGTTGAAAAGCAGAAGATGAAAAGCTGCCTGCACCATACCCTGCACACTCCTGCTTCAGGTTAGGATTAGGTCCTGTCTCTGAGCATCTTTCACTTGGCATTGCTTAGTTTTTCCCATGAAACCATTCACAACTCAATCTGGTTTGATCTCACAGGCATTCATCTCAATCCCATGCAAATTAAATCAAAGCCTCAGCTTTCATCAAAGCAATCCTTGTTTCTGCTGCAAGATGTGTGTTTTGATCTCACCACAAGCCAAGGCTTGAACCCAAGCCTGAAACCACTTTGTCATGAGTGGTACCTGGTGTTGCTCACCAGTTCACAGCTAACTCCTGAAGTAGCTCTTGAGCACCAGGAAACATAACTTTGGCTTCTTTTGTCTTGCTTGAATCATGTGAATCCTTGAATCATGTGAAAACCAGAGTGGGAGATCCCTTGCTACCTGCCCAAAAACTCCCAGGGCACAAGAGACTGCAGCACAGCAGAGAGAGAGAGATGGGCAAAGAAGCAGAGTTTTTCCATCACCTCTGCAAAAGACTCTTCTGGAAACTGGGGAAACTTCTGAACTGAAAGCACTTTCACAGAGGAAAACAAGCCTAAAGGTTTCTCCCTTCCCTGCTACTGTAAGGAGCAAAAAGAGGATTTGCAAAAGTATCAAGAAGAACTCTACTAAAAATCACAAAACCTCAAGCAAGCAGGAAGTCTGCTGGAGATGCTCACATGAGAGCTGCACACCTAAATCATTTACTCTCTCAACAGCCTGGGTCAGTGAGGAATAACAGCCACAAACAAACCAAAAGCACAACCTGGCTTTTCACAGTTGTTTGGTCTTTACAATAATGAATTTTTCTTCTCCTGTGCTAAAAGGAACTATTACAGAACAAGGTGTCGGCAGCTTATGAGAATCAGCTGAAGAGACAATGGCAAAAGTTCATGCTAAAAGCTCAGTTCTTACCTCATTATGAGACACTGCACAACAAAAGCCATTGGCCAGTTCTGTACAGCGAGTGTGACAGCAGTAAATAAAAATCCTCTCCTAAATCCTAGTTTTATGCTTTATTTTACCTTGCAGTCCTCAACAGAAGGGAACATTCTCATGAGCTGCTTTCCTGAGCAGCCTGTTGACTAACAACTGGTGAAGGATGAGGTAACACTGGACAGGGGCTTTGCAACTTCACCTTCCTGCTGCAGGTTTTGTCTTAGTTACAAATCCCTTGCAGAAAGGAAATGGAGGCTTTGCCTCCACTAGTTCACTTAGCTCACTAAGCTCCTGTGCTTTGTATTTTCCACCCTTTCTCCCAAAGGTGGGGGGAAGTCATAAGAAGTCAGCACATTAAACTACCCAACTACTTTAGAAGCATCATGTAAACTCACAGATCCAAAGTTTTGTTCAAGTTTATGTTTTCAGAGTAAGACAGTACTGTATGATGCAGCTCATGGACTGAAATGATGCTTTTGAAGCCACTGTAGCTTATCAGCTAAATATGCATTCATTTTTTAATCTACATTTTTTTTAAAGAGATGTATTATTAATTAGGCAACAGAACAGAGCAACTTCCCTGGAATTACTCCAGTCTGTAACTGAAAAACATATGCAGGCTGCCATCCAGAATAAAACCCCTTAGTAACTCAGGGGGAGGATTTCACACAGCAAGCTCAGTGATTAGCCTTTCAAAAAAAGCACATTAGGACACAATGTCTTCTCCTTCCAGTTTATGCTGGGCACAGCAGAGTAACTGAGAGGACAGATTAGGAATAGGTGACCATCTGCTTGCTCTCTACACATTAAAAGTAGCACAAGGACTGCTTGTGGGATTGTCCAAGCAAATTCTGTCCTTGTGTTTTCTCATCTCCAAACCCCACATTTCCCTCAGATTCACAACCTGCAGTGAAGATGCCACAAGAACTAGTAAATCCCACCCAACTCCACCATGCTAACTCAACAGCAGAGTGATGTTACTACTTGAAACACCAAGCCCATGGTCCAGTTTGAGATGCTGGACAGACTAACAACAGCTTCCATGAATTAAATGACTTGAGGATAAATTCACTCACACTTACCTTGTAGGCCCAGCTCTGATCCTGCTGGCCAATGACACATACAGAGCTGAAGATCAGGAGCACTCCACTTGGTAGAGGCAGGGAGCAGTGAAAGATGATTCCTTATTCCTAGAGCCAAAGGCAGTCCCCAGTGCAGATTAAAAGAGTCTGCCATCTCGCCTTGCGCTCGCTGACATTGCAACCGAGATGGATGTGAAGGGAACCAAGTCCAGACCTGTGAATGAATGATAGGGGTGACATTTAGCACAGCAGCCAACAAAATACATCATCCTTCTTGAGGCTGTTATATTACATGAGTGTTTATATTTAAACACTTGTAAAAATGGAGTAGTCACTTTTTGCACAAGAAGAAATGAGAATGCAAGGGTTCAGTTAAAGCACAAGCCATAGATTGCTTGAGAATAGCACAAAGCAGAAGGTTGTTAGATAAATTGCCTCTTGCCTGTTTGCAGAAGCCAGCTGACAGGCCAGATTCAGCTAAGAAGCTGTGGCAGTGCAACCCAAACACACACCACCTCCAACCCCAGCTCGGGGCTCCTTTGTGCAGCTGTTGCACATGCTGCTGTACCAAGTAGTTATTAACACCATTTGTTTGGAAGGGTGCCCTCTGTATGCAGCCTCACACTCAGATACAAATCAGCTCAGCACAGTTGAAGCAGTTCCTGTGCCCCAGCTGCCCATGTGCAGGGTCTTAGACTACTGCAAATGCGAGGAAAAACACAACATAGCTTCCCCAGTGATGAAAGAGCATCAGCTCGTGTGGATTACAGCCACGCTGCCAGACACCACAGACCCACTGCAGTTGACTTGTCAGCTATCTCAGGGGCAATCTTTTTCCTTCCTGCTATTCCCAGAAAGAATCATCAAAAATCCCCTCAAACTCCTCACTTTCTATAAAGGCCAAAGCCAGCAGAGCCATCCTGTGAGCCATCTGCAGCAGCCTGAGGGGAAATCAGAGGTGCCCATCTATCCACCCTGCTGTTGGGCAAACAACTGCTAAAGTTCTCAGCACCAGAACACTCAGTCCCACACAACGTGCTGGGAAACAGCTGCAGAGGACATAGACTTGTTTGGCACCTTCTCACAGAAAAGCAGTGCAGGAGTACAGTGTCTGCCCTCAAACCTGCCTAGCTTGACCTTGTGCAATTTCTCTTTCACATTAAGGCGTTAAAAAAATGACCACATTCTTCATATCAAGTTCCTATATATGATAGGGCAGATTGGACTTCCCATAATTAATCTTGGAGTTAGAGCTAAACTTTCAAAAGTGTATCTGATCTCCACATGGACACCAAGTCATGAGGAATCAACCAAAGAATCCATCAGCTGCTCCCTTGCTTCCTTCTCTGCAGATTTGTTTGATACTTTTTAGCATTCAGCTACCGGGCCTTGTACTGGTGAGACTGAAAAGCCTTTTATTATCAACACTTGATCATTTCTGTGGGTCCAGGAACTCTGCCTTATTATACAATCTATGAAGAGTCAGTCCAAGCTCCTCCAACAACCAAGTGAGTCCACAAAGTCTCAGGTGCCTGAACTTCAGATGACAGTAGTCAAATTATCCTTTAGACTTCTCTTTCTAGAGGTGAGCTCTGAAAGCCCACCTGTTGGCATCTCAGAGAATTAGGGATTTTGACCACCCACTTTACATACTCCATCAGATGCCTGTGTTGCAGAGCAGGGTGTGCTCCAGATAAACATTTCCATACACAGACCTCAAACTTGTGTTTCCAGCTGACTGGCTCTCACAGAATACAGACACACAGATGTGCTCCACAGAAGCACTCAGATGTTGTGACTTTGGTTTTTGACAGGTGTTGGAAGTAATTCTATAATGTTGCATTGATGTAACTTTAAAGCAAGAGGACTCTAGGCTAAATAAAAACAACACTCCAGAGGGAAGCATACACAAGATGACATGGCTCTTATGTTGGGCTGGTCATCTTGCCTTTCTGCTCTTTGCTTTCCCCTTCCAGAGGGACTCAGGCATTAGGCTGAGTGTTGAACTGTCTGTTCATATTTTCAGCCTTAAGAGATGAATTTCACTTATGACTCGAGTCATGCCTGTACTACCCTTTTGCAATTGTGTATGTGAAGTTAATCACATGCAGCTACACTGAACCCAATTGTTAAAAAGCTGAGTAAATAGAACTACACTTTAGTTATCTTGTTTAAAGGTAGAAAGATTAATTTGAATTCTGGCTGGGAATACTGATTCAGTGAACATGCCTGAAATGCACTGGCTTTCAATTACGCTAAGAAATTGCTCTTTTGAATTTCCCCATTATGCAAGGCAGAGCGAGCTCGCTTTAATCCATACGTGGGGATAGACTTCACCGTGCTGTAGGGCAGTAGGAACAGCTAGGAGCCAAGAGAATAAACTGTAGCGTAGGCTCTTGGTGCCCTCCAGGGGCCAGGCTAGGTAATAGCCTTCAGGCAAAACGGCATTGTGGGGGCATTCAAGCAAATATAATAAATATTGCACATTATTATGCTGCTTTAAAAGGGTCATAGTGCCATTATTCATGCTACCCTCAGTGGAGAGTTTCTCTTCACAATCCCACAGACAATGGGATGCTTGATCAAACAGGAGCAATGCAAGGGAATATGTATTTATATTTGACTACTTTTGCCTTCCCTGCTTGGATTCCTAAGAAAACAAGGTTTATATTCGACCTGTCTTCCTCCATTAGCATGGAAGCCTCTGCCTGGATTCCACTAAATCTGAAGGACAAGTAAAGGTGGTGACTATCCCACATGCTGGTAGCATTCATAAAAAACTGGTATTGAGAAATGAAAGAACTAAACTTGATGCCTCACATACTGGGAGGTTGAAGCACCAGCTTGGTCCTTACACCCACCACAGACTGAACCACAGAGAGAAAAAATCCAAGAAAACACAATCTTGTAACTTCCATTCATGGCATCACTTCTACTTGAGTCCCTTCTTGGTTGCAGGATTACTCCAGCTTTATAACAAATGACAGAGCCTGCAGCAGGCTTTACAGCCTCTGGAACAAGATAAAGAGCATTCTTTTGCCCTTGCAGATTCCAGATGTGTTCCTTAGCATAGGGACTACCAATTCTCATTTTCCCTTGCCTTTCCATAACACAGCTGCCACAAAACTGGACATCAGAGAGGGCAAGCAAAAAATATATCAGGGCTGGATACAGGAACAGTCTACACAAGCCCAGAAGATAAACTGTGAGTCCTATGCACAGCATGCCTGCAGCTGAGAGCTAGCTATCTGATCCACAATTTCTCTGGAACTAGGGGAACTGCAGACAACATGGCTGAGAGGAGGTGCAATATCAGAGCACAGCTCCAGGAGAATTTCTCCTCCATAAGATTCCCATACATTACAAAATCATGCTGCTACAATAAGATTCTCACTATTGTCCAGTCTCAACTGCAAGAGTAGCTACAACTTAATTGCTACTGCAAAATTTGAGCTCAAAGTTTTTGCCATAGTAGAGAGGTCTATTTTATACCAAAACATCTCCCTTCTTACCCTCATAGTATAAATCAAGCAATAGAAGTCTAAGCTGTGGAATGTTCCTCTTTCATTGCAGGAGGCAAGGCACAACAACATTGTCCCAGGGGCTGAATTTTCAACACCTGCTAAGAGCTTTCAGCCCACTATGCATAAATATTTAAATGAAGAGGTTCAGTATTCTTGCAGGCAAACGTAGGCAGAACTGCAGAGGATTTGTGAATGCCCAGCAAGGCATTACCTGCTCAGCTCTGAGCCCTCTGGAAAGTCCAGCATCAAGCTCCTGGTCCAGATACTGCTGGCCTAATACACCGATGCAGTATCTGGAGATGAGACTTCAAGAGCTGAAGCTGCTGAAGGATGTTCTACAACGCCAGGTGCACAAGTCACCTTCTGACTACAACTGCTGAAAGAGTTGCCTTCTCCCTCTCATTCTCCCTGCACAAATCTCTGGTTATATCAAGAATTGAGACTTCAAATGTGAGGAGACTTCAAAAAGTCTTGGCCATAATATCAGATACTTGTTCCGAGGCTTCTTTCATCTGCCAATTACAAGTGGAAATTGAGTCTTGGGAGCTCCTGCAGATCATCTTTATGCAATTATGACTTATAATGAACTACCCAGCTCCAGCAGCACTCCCCAAACTCCAGTATGATGACTAAATGGAAGAGCTCTAGCAGCAATGACATAATGTCAATTCCCAGTATTTAACATGCCCACAAGCCAGAACACACCCCTGCTTTGCTGCTGGATTTGACCACAGAGCTCAGGGATGAAAAATTACTTCAGAAATCAGAGTGGCAGGTAATTAGCAGCACATGCTGTCTTCCATTACTTTGTTTTGTTCTCCTTAAATCATTTCCCAGCCGTGCTCTTTCTCACTCTTTTCAAGGTTTACATGTGGGCAGCTTCAAACTTGAAAAGCAGCCTGGCTTCTGGCAGTGCTGCTACATTGTTTTTACAACCTGACCTGTTTGGGGTTCTGACTGAGCCTGAGAATTGGACACTGAGCTGTCACAAATGTGTCTGGCTTCACTGAGCTCTGTACCAGTCTACCCTGAGCAGAAATACAACTACTTTTCCTCCCAGACAAACTGCAAGACATCAGCCTCTAATTAAGAGAGGAACATCAGTGAACACATGAGCTAATATACCAAAGCATCAGACTCTCAGCCCATGGGGACCTCAGAGGTAGAGCTCCACATGCTGCTTTTGTGAAGGCAACAAAAAGGAAAACTATACTCCACTATCCTGCCTTATTCAAGCTATTTTCACTCCCATTTAGTCAAGACTGAGCAACAGTGGGATTCTGGAAGACAAGCCCTTGTTATATGCCATGATTTCCGCTCTCTGAAGAAAGCAAGAAAAGTGAGTGTGTTTGTTTTGATGACCTGCAGCCCAGTGAGAGAGGCAGCTCCACAGCTTTGCCAGCATTGGACACTGTGCAGAATTGCAGCCTCTCCCCAGCACCTGCAGGTGGCATGGTCTTCTTGCATATTTCTAATCTAGGCTCCAAAACCACATTCCAGGGAAAACGCCACAAACTTTCGAGACTAAAAGATGCTTCAAAGATTATCTACTGATTTATGATTTACTTTGTTCAGAACCATCTATTTAAACAATTGGTTTATCTGCCAAAGACTTTGCTGGATTACATTTAGAAAACATTGACAAGAAAAGATTAATGCTGGAGAACACAGAATGAGTTAAAAGATTTAAAATGAAATTCAGACCCAGCCCTGTGCTTGGAACCACAGAATAAGATGACTCATGGAAAGCACAACTCATGCTGATCACAACAGTAGCAAACATCTTCCAATAATGAAACAGCACCCATCTTTGGAATCAAAGTTCAGCTACTCTTTTTAGCTAGGTAGCATTTCACTGCCAAGTTTTTGCAGAGTGATTAATCTTTTCACTCATCACAAGGTTTTTGGCCTCCACTGCCAGGCTGTCAAGCAGTGCAGGGGTAGAGTCTCTCATGTGCCACCTTCTCTAGGTGAAAGAAACTGAAAATCAGTATTTTGGGTAGCTTCTGTTGTGTGTTCTGCTTGAAACACCTTTTAAAGAGATATATCCACCTTCAAGAAATCAGAACTTGAGTCTGTCTGCAGGCACCAATGACTTCAGAAAGTTCAGGACAACATGCTGTGAGGCCTCCAACATCAGCATGCTGACAGCATTATAGACTTCACATGAAGCCATTCAGCCTGCCCTTAACTTTACACGCATTGACATGACACCCAGCAGACCTCCAGCTTGTGTCTTTAGGCCAAGTTGTACATACACAAATACAGAACAAAACCAGAAGAGAATGTTTCTCAGTAACAATCTTGAAAAGCAAGAGCTAAACCACAAAGTAGTTCCCCTGGCAATTAAGCTCACCAGCAGCTTTTGCAAGGCACAGTACAAGTCCTGGACCTTCAGTGTCCAGTGGCACATTTTTGTGGCAAGTCACACAGGTTTGCTCAAGGGAAGCATCAGAGAAAATGCTCCAGTGCACATCTCCTTGAGAACAGACTGCCCTACAACTCTCCCCACAAATATGTTCCACTGCTCCTGGGGACATTTCTCCCACATGAATTCTTACAGACTCATGACAAACAGGATCTCCAAAACCAAAATAAAGCAGGTTTTGTCAGATCAGGTCTTCAGGCTGTACAGCTACAGAGACACATCTGCCAGCACAGCTAACAGGGATGGATAACAGGACAATGTAGAGGCAGCACCACTGACACCAGTCCCAGCACCTGTGTAACGAAATGCCTTGGACTCCTCAGTGCTCACAGCATCCTCTTTCCCACCTCTACAGCCCCTATCAGATACAGGATCTCATGGTTTTTACATGGAAGCTACCAGGACACTGATTCCACTAGGAAAATATGCATCAATATATTTATGCCTAGTTCAGCTCCCAAACTGCCTCAAAAGGGGAAAGAAATGTTGAGGCCTAACCACTCAAATTAATGGCTTTGTAGCAAGCCTGCAACTCCATGGCCACAGAGCTGAGCCACTTGTGACATGTGACAACACTTCAGTAATCAGAACTGCTTTTGAAAATGAAAATACAGCTAATCAGGGTGGTCTTGTTTCCCTTCAATACATTAAAAAGTCATTACCTCAAGAATTTATTACATCAACACCAAGTTTCTTAAAGGGGCAGCAATAGGCAGCTCTGAAGACCTTTAGAGATGCTGGCATTCTGGCCTTTAGACATTTCCTTGGCCTAATTCTTTCATTCAACAGCTAGAAACATAAAGCTTTAGTTTCTCTGCTCAGAGCTTCTTGCTGCCCCTCACTGGCACAGTCTTGCTGAGCTGGGAAGGAATTCAGAGTACTCCTCTGTATCAGCACATATTCTTCCCTGGGCTGACATTTAAAGCAGACAACATGTTTCAGAAATATCAGTTTATATGAGATATTTTAAGCATAGCATAGGAGTTTCCCAGAGCTTTCCTACTCATTATTTTGGCTTCATTAATCAACTCTGTCTCACAAAAATATATTACAGGAAGATGCCTGTAGCCACCATGGCCTAAGGCACAATCATACTTCAGAGATTAATATTTACAAGCCAATGTCTCCCCTTTAACAGGGACACAAGAGCCCAAACTGCCTGGCAATCACACAACACTGCAGCTAACTCCTCCTGCCCTACAATGGGAGCAAAGCAAGAGAAGAGCAGCAGCCAAACTGGGAAGAGTCAGCACCTTGAGGTGCAAGGAAAAGAGCCAACCTGGAAACCAGCACATTTCATGTGTGAGAAGCCTGGAGCAAAAGCCATGGCTGGCACAGGAGCTACCAGGGAGCCACTGTAGATCAGGTGCTCATGAGTTACCTGATACAGGTCAGCAGTAAAGGAAGGGGAAAGCTCCTCTTCACCTTTACCAAGCTTTCTATAACTCCTTACTACATTACAGATGGTGTTACTGAAAGACTGCAGTCGAGCAGCAGAATCCCACTGTGGTAGCACTGTGCATCCCCCCCTGCTGCTCTAGATAAGGTGGTTCCCACACTGAAGACCTGTATGACAAAAGTTGGCTGTCACAGAGCCACAGGAAGGAAATAACAGAATAATAGCAATGATACCAAGAAGCTCTTAAGATCAGCAATGTTTGAGCCAGAGTAACACAGTTGTCACTGCTCTCTTCTCACAGAGCACAGCACCCTTAACAGTATGGCCCAGCAAGCTGCAAATGTCATCCAGCAGTCCTCTCCCAGAATTCATGCTCACCCAAGAGCCCTGATGCCTCCAGTGTGTCACCCATGTCCAGCTACTCCCATCTGGGATGCCATCAGCCTCAGGCACTGTGCTCTGCAAGGCTCCCTCCTCCTCTGCTGGCTTTTGCCTGGGGCATAGCTGAGCTCCAATCCTCTCGCTGATGAGGCTGACAACAGGCGTGACCCTTCTCGGTAGCCGTGCGCAGGGCGTAGCTAACAAGCAACCAGCCTTGGGGCATTTCAATTTGAAAAGGTTTCTTGGTACCTTATTTTCTTCTTGTTCACACCTCCCATGTTTACACTGGCCACAAGGAATCTCAGTAGAGTTTTTCTAACACCCTTTATTTCTGCTACAGCAGCCTCACACTCAATCTTTTGGGGGCAGAATAGCTTGTTGTGGTCATGCTAACGTATCTAGAAATTGCTAAATGCAGTCAAATGCTGCTTCAGGTCTGGATAGACTCTCTTTCCACTTCCCATAGGCTTACATGCTCTAATCTGTGCATGCCACCGCTCTTGCTTCTCAGCTAAGAGCAGAAAAGCAGAAGCACTTTTGGCACTGCTTGTTCTTCCTTGCAAAAATCAAATCTGAGAAATACTAAAAGAAAGAATAAGCTTTCCCACACTGATGGATACATCAGAGCTTGCACCAGCCTAGGAGCATTTTCTCCATGCTGTATCAGCTCAGCATTGATAAGTGATAATGATAATCTGTAGGCCCTTAAATTTTAGTAAAAAATTAATGCTGTGATCCACACTTCTCTCATTCTCCCACACTCTTCTGCAGAAGATGCTCCAGTTAAATTCTTGTACCTCCATAAGCCCTTTGGTCCTAAACCCACACAGTGTCTCCAAGGAGTGAATTCCTTGCTGAACTCTGCTCCCTCCCAAAAGGTTACAGCTGCAGTTCACATGTAAGCTCACCCCACCAAGTGAGACAGGTTATTTTAACAGAAAGCACAAATACTGCTCTTTGCAGTCATACCTCCAGACCTATGAACCAACACCCATCCCATTTGCTTCATTAGCTGCAGTAACAGACCAAAACTCTCCTCTAGAGGAGATAACCGTGAGGGCTGCTCAGCTTCGGACCCACCATGCAGAGGGAGGATTGTTCCTGCCCTTAGCAGGGTCTTCTGCAGCCATGTGGAAAACACAGGTCAAGGGTGTGCAGGGACAGAAGGGGACACAGCATGGGACAGGAGAAGCCTGCAGCTCTGATGTCATGCATTTGTGTAGCATAGGGTCTGGGGGGAGAAGGGCTGTTTGGGACACTGCACACCCCAGCATGGGGAGCTGGAAGGGAGGTGTCATGGAACTGGTACAAGCTGGGGCAGGATGAGAAAGCCTTTTGATATGAAACAAAGCATTCAGTACTTCCCTGTTGCATGATGTATAGCCATACAACTTAAATTTTCTAGAAAATGTACAGCAAGTTGGCTCTCCAGTTACCCAGGGACCTCACCCATAGCAGGAGAGCTTTTGGGAGCAAACATGAGACCTTCCTGTCCCTTCTGCTTGTGGTCTCCAAAGGAGCCAGCTCTCAGCACTGCCATGGAACAGAGGAGCCATATTTAGTAGTGCTAAGACTAAAACTATCTGAAGTAAATTCTCCCTTCTTCTGGGCCTGCCCTTTCCATTTATAGCACCATCTACCCAGGTAGCATAATGATGTATGAATCTGATAATTATGTTTTTACAGAGGTTAGATGTTAAAACTTTTCTGCTAGTATTTAAAGTGCAAGCACTCCAGTTCAGATTGTCACAAAAAGAAAACTATTCCTATTTTCCCCAGAGAAAAAGTCATTTCCATTGAATAGAAAAGAGATTTCCCCCTCAAAGAATTGCATTGGCTTAGGACCAAGAACAGCCAGATTTCAGGCCTGTACCAATAACAGATTCTCAACTTTAAACTCAGATTTCCCCTTTAAATACCTCGGAAAATAAGGAAAGAGCTCCTTTTAGTATTACTTCCAGAGCTGAAAGACCTTCAGACATCAAATCCTGGAATTATTCAGTTACTCTCAGCTTGAAAGAGCAATTTCAGAGTACTTGTGAAAGTAAGTATTCAAACATTAATTCATAAGTTCCTTTCTCACTCCTAGATCTACAAGAATATACTCTGCACAAGAGGAATCAAAGCTAAGCTTACAGAAGAATTAATACTTAAAGCCTTTTCAGGGCTTTTTCTCTTCCCTCGTAACACAAAGACTCTACTCATTCTCACACCACCATCCCAGGCAGCCTGCTCACACCACACCCACAGCACACAAAAGCCTTGTACTCACCCAGCCACAGGGAGAAGAAAGACACCAGGATCCAGGAAAAAAAACCCTAAAATTCTACCATACTGAAGGCAGAAATAAGTTTTAAACTTTCCTAGTCCTCTCCAACAGAACCCAAACCTCTAAAAGCAACTCAGCCCCAGGGCGTTCTGGGGGAGTTAGGGTAGCTCCTCTTCATCTCCTACACCTGGGGGGTGATCAGCTTCAGTGGGCTCAGCTGTGCTGCTGCAGCTCAGCCCCAGAACACCCTGCACACTCCCAGGCACAGCTGCTGGTGCATCACCTATTATGTCTCCTTTTGGGGACAAAACCCCAAAAAGGGAAACCCCAGTGTCCCGAAAACCCCAGTGTCCCCTAGGAGCTTGGCACACAAATACAGTGGTCACACAGCAAGTTTTGGCTCTTTTAAGGCATCCTGAGAGCTCAGAACTTTCTATTCTGTGACAAATGTTAATGTTTCAAGGTTTTTTTTAACTCAGAATCAATTACTGAAATACTGTATTCTTAACATGTTAAATGATTAGGATTTTATTCACTCTTTTTTCTTTATACTAGGAAGATGCAGTGCTTCAACCATAGAATAATCAAGGTTGGAAAAGACCTCTAGGATCATCAAGTTCAACTGCCAACCCAACACCCCCATGTCACTAAGGGCCATCTACATGTATTTTGAACACCTCCAGGGATGGTGATGCCCCCATTTCCCTGGGCAGCCTGTGCCAATGCTTAACCACTCCCTGTATTCCCTCTTAAACAAGTTTTCTTTAAATCCTTCCAGGCCTCCTTCAGTAAATGGGAGACTGTAACACACATGGACAAAAATAAGATAAATCTTCTAGATTCAAACTTTTTTAGTGCTGCTAGTCCACAACAAATAAGCATAAAGCATGTAATATAATGCACATCAGATGGAAACTGTGATGGCTTTTAAAAAATAAGACTAAAGTGGACTGAGTCCTTCCATGTCCTGCTCTGCTTTTCAGCCACCTAGAGACAACAGTTTCTTTGTGAGAAACACAAGCACAATGACACTGTATACAGTATTAACTGTTAAAATCATGTAATTTGAAGGCAATATCTGCATGAACAAGGTCAGTTCTCATCTGAAAGGCAGCACTGAGTGAAGGCTTTAGAAAACACATTTCTTAAGAGGACAAAACAATTAAGCAGCAGGAACTGTCTCTGCTTGTCTGGGAATCTCTTCCTTTGGAAATACTGTGACCAGTGCAAACTGTTTTTACACTTGTGCATGCTTCCTGACCTAAACTTAAGTGAAGCTCCCTGGTGATACCTGAAGAGCTCTTCCCTCCACAGAAAAACACAGAATCATTACGGTTGGAAGAGACCTCTAAGATCATCAAGTCCAACCATGAGTGGCAACCATGCCACTAAACCATGTCCCTAAGTGCCACTTCTCTATGTTTTTTAAACCCCTCCAGGGATGGTGACTCCACCACTGCCCTGGGCAGCCTGGGCCAATGCCTAACAACTCTTTCTGAGAAGCACTTTTTCCTAATATCCTCCAGTTATAAACCCAAAAGGAATAGAGACCCTGAAAGCAGCTCCCTGAAACCATCCAACCCAGTTTGCTAATGAGCCACTTCCTAGCTTTCAGCAGGGGAATGCTATTACTTTTCTTAATCCACCTGCAAATCGATGCTGATTTTGACTTGCTTTCAGCAACAAGCTCTGTGTGCATGGCCTGTGCTATGTGAGGAGCCAGCCACCCATACAGGATTGAGCAGCATCCTACCCCCAGTGTGTCAGAACCACAATAAGATGACAAATTCTCTCCGCCACGCTTCAGCTCCTGCCGGTTGTTAACACAAACCAGGTGGAAAGCAAAGGAATACAAAACACCAGCCAGCATGGCAGATACTGGAGAAGAGGACTGTGAACAAAGGGCTAGCAGAAAGGGTCCCCAGAGACCAGTCTTCAGCAGAAAAGACAGTCTGAGACACCCTTCCCTCTCTCCAGCAGGCAGTCAACCACAGGATAACTCCCTCCAATTGTTTCACATTAAACTGTTAGTTATGCTTAGAGCTGGGTTTCATTTGGCCTTCAGGAATTACAAAGAGGCTGCCCAGGATAAACAGTGATACCAGGTGAGTACCAAAGTAGGATATGGGCTTTTGAAAATGCTAGTTTTCTGCCTTCAGCTTTAGGCTCCTGGTTAGTTTTGGAAAACTTGATCTGCAGAGAGACCAACCAAAATCAAAGCTTTGTTTTAGGGTATATGCCACCAATCCAGTTTAAGCCATTTATGCAGACCAGCTAGGCAGAGGAAGTATTGTGTCTCCACTCAAGCTGGCAAGCAAAACTCAGGAGCTTTTATTGACTGTCTCACTACTGCAACCAGAAAATGTTGCTGAGGTACCTTTTGCTGAGAGCCAGCTCTGGAATTTCTGATGCTCTCTCATTTAGCAGAATCTCACAATTATTACCACTTCTCCCATAAATCTTGTTCAATGTAGTCCTGAGTTGAAGTCCACCAAGGCTGACAGGAGCCCTTCCTTTAGGGAGCAAATACCCTGTGAGTTCTCTGAAACCTACTGAAGTCTATCATGCACTTGGTCCTGCCTTTAGTTTTCCTTTTTCATGCCTGATCTATGACCTGTGCTCTGTTCTAAACATGAGAGCTTATCTGCAGCCACATCTTTCCCTTTCTGGCTCTCAGACCTTTGTATAAAATGTTTTCAAACTCAGTCCACATGTTTTTTAATATACTGAACTTGAATTTCATTTTATGGAACCCAAGTAACAGTGTTTGGTAATTTCTTTTCCCTTAGATCTATCCATCTGATTTTTTTTGGTAAGTACCAGCCATGTACTTACTGTACTTTAATTTTCTGATGTGGCCTTGCTTCAAGTTCTGACATCTTACTGAAAAGTCTCAGCAGCAATTAGTCAAAACAGGATGACGTTTTGGGTTCCAGTTTAATCCATACCAGAGCTCAGACCAAAGCAGTTGCCTTCCAGTGAACACAGGCTTTCTAATTACACTCCCTAATCACAGGAGCAGTAAGAGGTTTTTTGGAGGATGAGTGCCTCTCTGAGTTCATGCTCCAGCCTAATGAACATGATTTGATGCTCCTTCACACTAAGTGACAGTTTGCACATCAGCAGCTGGGTGCCAGGCAGGGCTTCTTGGCTCCAGTTAACAGCCCTCATCAACTCTCCCCATTTAGACTCCTCTCTTCCCTCTAGAATCAGCTCTGGTGATCTCCCAACACTTTCTGATTTAACCTCTTGATACTTTGAAAAACTATGCTGACTGTAACCACTTGAGTTAACTTACCCAGAGTTAGCAGCAATGTTTCCAGTAATTACGGCACAAGACTGGGAGACCAGAAACTGAGACCAGTGCTGTAGGGCTGCATCTCAAATCTGACAGCTGAGGAAAAAGTAGGATGTTTAACCCTACCCTTAACCAATTCTGAGTTAACTCTGGATCCTGAGCCACTCCAGCCCTCCCAGTGCAGAGGGAGAGTGCACCTCTCTTTGTTTATTCCTCCTGCATCTCTGAACTGGAATGTGAATACTGTTGCTGGGGCACAATTGCTCTTAGTGACTAAAGGATTCCATACCTTCAGCATGAAGCAGTTCTCCATCCAAAGTATAAGTGCAGTTTCCTACAGTAAAACTGAGCTGTGTTGTTCCAGAATCAACTGCATTTGAGCACAGGTGATAAGTGGGCTCATACCTGCATCTCCAGCAGCTGTTTGAATATCTGCTACTTAAAACCTCACCTGAGACCCACAGCAAATGAAGGGATATATATGGACAAACAGTTCTGGCTACATGTTTAGAGAAAAAATCATTTGAATACAGGAAAAATATCCCAAAGTTTCCATAGATAAACATTATAAAGCTTATTGGATTAGTTAGCCCACAATATTGTTAGAATTTTCACAAATATTATCACCATGGCAGCAAATAGTTACCTGATATTCCTGAGCTCAACCCAAAATTGTGTCAAGTGTTATCAGTAAAATGACACAACTTAGCTGTTTTAACACAGGAATAAAGCTTTCCAGAGAATGACATTTTTCTTCTCATTTTGGTAAGCTAACAGACCATTAAGTAATAAACACTAAGGAGCAGGGAAATGTATCTCACGCAGACACACAGTGATAGAGCTCGTGAAATAAGACAGTTAGTTCACACTGTCTGCATCACTGATTGTGATGTGATTCCATGGCACAAGCTAGCACCTTAAAAATAGCTGTAGTTCCTCTCACAACACCATTGTGCCTCCTAAGTCACTTAGGAGCTTATTAAAACTTCACCCCAATTCCAAAGATGTCTGAATCAACAGAAAATTCTGAGCTAAAAACAAACTGTAGGTCCCAAAGCTCTGTCACTGCTTCCTGTCAGAGAACACCTTTCCCAACAAGCAAGAAATGGAGAGAGAAACATTTCAAACAGCAGCAAAGGCAATCCAGAGCAGGAGGCACAAGCATTGCCATTACCAAGCAGACATCTCAGGCTTGTTCACCATAAAAGACCTCTAAGTCAAAAACTCCTGCAGCTGCAATCTGACTCCTAAGCACAGGAAATACTTGTTCTGTAAGGCTGCTCATATTCTCCTGCTTTGTGCATGCTGCATCTGGACATAGACAAACACTCCAGATCCATCTGCAGCTAGCCACACAAAGCCTAGAGCTGGCCACATTTCCAGGGCTGGGGGCACCAGCCCAGCCGAGCCCCTGCAGGGCCCATTCATTTTGTTCCTCACGCTGGGGGAACACCAGCAGGAGAGAGCAGCCCACAGTGCCAGCATTGTGTCACCCAGGAATGGCAGAGCTTGCAAATACCCTGATGAGACAGTTTTCCAGATGCTCTGTGCTATCAGCCAGCAGGAGGAATGATGCCCAAGCCAAATATGTAATACAAGGCCATGTGAACCATGGCAAGAGCAAGAGAAGGCAATGTGAGACAGTGAGCTCACTTGCTTAGCTAACAAGGATACAAATCAAGAGCAATTCCATAAAATTACAAACTCCACTCCCCTCTGTGAGATTTACACACAAAGGGTAACTAACTACCTTTAAAAATAAGCAGACCTGACGTGGTCTGCATCCCTCAGGCTGCAGTCGGCTTCCTCATGCCAACATTGTCCAGAAAACATCCCTGAGAGAAAGAAGTCTGTAAATGGTGGCTAATGAGCTGGGCTAAAGTCCACATCTTTCAAAATGCTTAGAACTAGGAAAGGGATGAATGTAGAATTCTGGCTATGTAACACAATTACCCACCAGAAAATGAGGATGCAAACACAGATCTAAATAGATGTCTAGTTTTTAACTAGTTATGAAGTGTAAGGTCTAGCTCAGGTCTCACTGCAGCCAAGAATGATCCTAAGGTGACTACAACAGGATATATCAACCATGTGCTGCAGCAGCAAAGCTCCCTGAGGGCATGGCAGGGACTGGAAAGTTCTGCTACAGAAACTTTCACCCATGAAATACAACTCCTGATGTCCTTTATATCAGAAACAGCATGTTCTGCTGGCTCTGATTAGCTGGCAGCAAAGAGCTGCATTCAAAACAAAGAATAAAGCAGGATAAATACTTGTTATCAGGAAAGCACTAGGTGATTGCATCCCAGTCCCAGGTTCACCACTCTCACTATTTGGCTCCTCAATCTATTCCAGCCTCTCTGGGGATTGTTGTCATAACATTGTGGAACCATTCAAAACCATCAGAATGCAATGCATAAGGTAGGTGTTGCCTGCACCTGAGGAGACAAGCTTTAAAGCACCCACTCAAGGGGATGTGACACAGGAATTACAAGCCAGAAGAATGAATTTTAACCATAATACTAACCATGTACTTCATGTTACTATAGAGAGTCAGCAGCTGTTTAATAGTTAAGCACTTCAGATTATTTCATAAATCCCAGTTTTTATGCTTTTACAGTGTGCCTCACAAAACCAAATTACTCCAAAATAAGCAGAGTAAGGGAAATGGCCCTGAAAATGTAAAAGAAAAGAAGAAAATCCATGACTTGAAATCTAATTCCTTACTCACCTAAAATATTTTTAACTGACTTCTCATTCTTGCCATAAAATGAAATCTCCTGCAATTTACACACAGTTTTTAAATAAAAACAGAAGCCAGACTCACACAATATTTGTTGCAGATCATTCAGACCTTGGCCACCTGTAGGAAAATGGAAGTCCTAGGCATACTCTCACTGATGCCCAGACTTGAAGATGAGAATGGCAGGAGGTTTCACAGGTGTAACTGTCAAGTGAAGTGGCGCTTTGCAGTTTGTTTGTGTAGATGAAGCACATGACAGCAGATTTAAAGAACTCATCCACAAAATTCCAAGAGAGTTTACTAAAATTGCATTTGCTTTTCTTTTGATCTTGACTTTTGGGGGAGCAGAGATGTAGGAGGAAGGAAGACTGAAGCTTTCTGGCTTCTCTTCATTTTTCTGAGAAGAACATTTTGTAAAAGACAAATAATCAGTAAAAACTTTCTTTAATGGAAAAAGAAGCCCAAACCTTTCTCTTCATAAAGCATGTAAATAGAGAAGTTGTGTTCAAGCTGAATAGGGACATTTAAGAATCCACTGCAACAGTTTTGGATTTTGATGTATCCTGGCTACCTTAGGTACTTGTTAATGTAAGCATAGCAAATTATCTGCTATCATCTAGCTGAAGCTATTAGACTGCAGTTAATAATTTACTGCTCAACTCATCTTTATTCTGAACATGCAAATTCTTAATTGATTACAGGTTTTCTGTAGTCATCTGTGCAAATGACTGCTCTTGCTATTCATTACTGCCTCCTTTGCCACCTGCCTGTCAATCAGCTCTTCCTGGTGATGCCCAAATCACATTTCAGTCTTGTGCTGTTTGTGAAATGATGGAGCCCAAATGAAAGCACAAGCAGAGAAGCCCCCACAAAAGATGTGTAGCCTCTCAGGTGTGTGATGCTGACATGTGGGATGTATGATGTTCCCTGGGGTACTGGCACTTCAGGAAGATGCTATGAAAAGTGCATAACACAATCTGCTGCTCCTGTGCAGGACAAATAAAGGCTGTAAGCAAGAAGTCAGAAACAAGAACAAATCTGAAGCACTTTGCATATCTGCTTGCATATTTGGAGGTCCATAAGGCAAAAAGCATGTTTGGATCTATGGAGATAGAGGATTATTCAACAAGATGCCTTCCATGTATGCTAGGCACAGAGCCACATCCTTTTTGAGTCCCAGCTCTTGCTGACTCAGGGGTGTTTTGGCAGCCTCACACACACAACACAGGGCACTGCTTTACAGAGTGCAGCTAGAGAATCAGCTCGTTAGGTGAATCTGGAGTGCTTCATTCACAAAGATCTCATACCCCAAATATTCCCATGTCCCACAGAAGGCAGTGGGTGCTGTTTGGCTGCCTGAACTGTCAGCTCTCTAGGGTGAGTACTATAAAAAATGACCAGGGAAATGTCTCACTAGATTCATTTCTAAAGGTCACCTAAAATAACTCTGTCTGCATACAAAAACCCCCCCCACCCTCTTGTTAATAGAGAAAAAAAAAAGAAGCAAAAGAAAATGTTGATAAAATGCAGTGCTATCCTGAAGACTTGGAAAGAAATGAAGCAGTAGGAGCTGCCTCCTCTAGCTGTGGCTAGCTCAATAATAACTTGAGTCCAGATGAACTTCAAGAGTCAGATCTACAGCAACTTGACCTGGTTTTCCAGCAGGCACTGAGAATGGGTTACTAATAGTTCCTGCTATCTGCTAAAACAACAGTAGCTTAGGTCAGGGTAAAGAACCAGGATCCCTGCCTGTATTTATTCTATTACAAGCTATGTTTTCAGTCTTGTACAAAATCATGTGATAGCTTTATCTCTAGGCTTTTAAGAGACCTTCCTCCAGGTCCCTGTGTGTGGAGTGATTGTGTTAGAGAAGGTGAAGCAGGAAAAGCCTGGCTCATTTCAGAGCTCTGCTGACAAGACAGCACCAATACATCCCAGCCACAGGGAGAGGCCAGAGCTCTCTCAGGCTCAGCAGGAAAGATGTTCTGTGTTACATGATGCTGCAAAACAATGACAACATGGGAAATGCACAACATTTGCACTCTGTTCTAACATCACAAACCAACCTCCCCAGAAGAATGACTGAAATTCAGAAAAGCTGGTTGGTCGGTTGGGTGGATGAAGAAAATGAGTTTGGTTTTGGTTGGTTGGTTGAAGATATCAAATTCAGTTTTTTCTGTGCAGCCTTTTTTGTTCTTCATGACACATTTGACTTACATCTTCAATATTTTTCCTTCCACCCCAAAGATTAGGAAAATATAATTTTCCCTTGCTGAGTGTCATACCATATCTCCATCCTAGAAACTGAGACTTTAGAAAAACACAGCAAGGCTCAGATACTCTAAAGGTATTTGAATGACTAATTCCCCTTGGTTCCAGTGGCTGTGAAAGACCTGAGAGTGAAACAAGAGACTTGTTAAAACTATGCACCCCTTGGAAAGAATGTCTGTGTGTTACTCTTCTGCCCAGCTCTCAGTGGTGCTGGTTTCAGCTCTCAAACCTCAGTTGAAGGTAGCAATGTATCATCACCTTTTTTTCACATCTGCCAAGCAGAAGTGCTGTTGTTCTTTATGCTGGCTGCCTCCTGGTCTTCTCCTGCAGCCTGAATCTTTTCCATCCTACCTCCATGATTTGAGTAAGGAGAGAAGATGAGGAGAAAAGAGATGCTCACATCTGTGTAGAGTCACATCTGCAGCCAGACCTCCTGTATTCAATCCTCTGATTTGGCTATAGGGAAGGAGCAGGTCTTGATTGCACAGAGCTTTGAAGTTTAATGTTGATTGGAACATGTGCTGAAAGACAGTGTCACTACTACATTTATATCAAAAGTTGATTATCTATTGAAAGGAAGTCTTGTTTATATGTTTACTTCCACTTCTGTTAACATATGAGGACAGGAGAGGGAAATAAGCATGTGAAAATACCAGATGTGACTAATAGCTATCAAAGTAAGACAGGGTTGGGCTCAGATCAAAGGGGTCTGCTAATTTGCAATAAGTCTGATATTGTCTTTTCTGCCTTAGAGTTACTTTAGGCCCTCACAGTAAAAAAAGTTTATTGGGAATTGGAAAAACACAGCTGAGTTTCTCATTTTACAGCCTTGACATTCACATGATGATATTGTTTCTTTTCCACAGTTGCAGGATAGCACCAAAAGAACAACATAAATTCTCTCTGGTACCTTTCAGCCCATGTTCAAAGACATGAAGTATTTGGCACAGAAGATTTATGCACCAAGGTGATACTCTAACAAATTATGTCAAGACATCTGAAAGTCATCATTTCTGTGCACATGCATGCATTTTAAAAGAAAATCAACAAGAGGATCAAACCCAAGATTAAACCACATCTGTTTGGGTTTAAACTACATTGTCTGTAGAGTTCAAAGTTGTTTCCTTTCCTCTAAAAAAACTTACCCAGCTGTTTTTTATCTTAAATTCCTACCACTATCAAAGCAGTGTTTTCCCTGGCCAACCAATGTTATTTCTAGAAGTTGAGCTGGTTAGGAATGGAGCTAAGTAAGAAAATATGCTTTATTCATCAAAGGTCTACCCTCTGTGACTTGACTTGGCACACAGAGCAAATTAATAGAGAGGTTTCACCGGGTTCTAATGGGAGCAGTGCATCTACTGTATGTCATCAGACCATAAATTAGGTCCTCAATCTTTGGGTGCAAGTAATTGACTACAACTGACACTGATAAGGAAAGCATGAGGCAGAATGAATTGGGAGAGGCACCAATTATATCATAAATAAACAAATACAACACAAATCCAATAGGTGGGAAAGAGAAATGTTTTGAGAACTGTCATCAATCAGTAAACATTCCCTATAAATACAGGTGTTGTGCAGTAGTGATGGAAGAGCAGGGGGTGTTCAGCTACCACTGACAAATGGGTGCACACGTGTACATGTGTATGTGTATGTATCCAAGCACACACACACAGAGCAGATCATGAACTCCTGATGTTCAGTGCCAAACAAAAATAACAATAAGTGGTACAAGACTGTCTCCATAATGGCAGAGTTTTGTGTTAAGGTACAAAAGAAATATGAAGTTGAAGTTAAAGCATATGACACAACAGCTGCAGAACCAGCAATGAATTCCACTTTTCTATATGGCCTCTGCCTTTCTGAATGGCTTCAAGCAGCATGTGAAGGTGTCTTTCACACACCAGAGCCCCAGCATCACTCCAGTGGGAACTGGCTGAAGCCTCTCACAAGCTAGGCTGCATCCTAACTCCTAGATGCAAAGTTCCCTACCTCCTAAGGCCAGGCTGGATTACAAACTAAGCAGCAAAATACTTATCTTGGCCAAGCTGTTCTCAGAGCTGCCCTTTCTCCCCTCGCACCTGGCACAGGGAAGGGAACTGGCATCAGCTGCCCTTTCAGCCAGGAACTCAGGGCAGGGAGAAGCTGCAGAAGTTTGGATTGTTTGAACAGGCAGAAAAGTAGGAGACTTGAGGGTCCCACTCTGGATTCTGATGCTCAACCCCTCGAGAAGTTCTTTTTATTTGGAAGACCTGGCCCTATTCTTTCTGAAGTCAGGAATATCACTTGCTTTTATTACACAGCAAACAGGAAAACAGAGCAGTTGTGCTTCCTACAGCTGGTCTACTGAGGTCACAATCTTTTCAATACGCTCATTATTCAGTTGTCACAGATTCATACATTTGATAGCTCTCAATCTGCAGATCATTCATATCATGGCCTAACAGCTGGCATTTCGTGCCATAACACTGTAACTATGTACCCATAATGTATAGAACATATGGGGCTGACTTTGCTTACCAACTGAGTACATATTGTGTGCTCCACACTCAAGTGTAATTTCACACATTTCAATTTACATTTAACATTGTGTGGGATAAACCAATAAATCATTTGGCCTGGAAAAAGGAACAATACCAGCTAATTAATGTAACTAATCAGAAGCACATCCTTTTTGTTGTGTTTGTTTTCACAGGAATCTTGAACTTGAAAATATTTTGGGTGGTCTTTGTTCTAAATTTGTTCCCCTCCTCCTCCCAAAATCTAGTGTTTCAGAGTAACCTCTGTTTGTCTTATCAATTTCACATAAAGGGAAAAAAGCAGTGATTTCATCTGTTGACATATGTTTAGAGACCACTCAAAGAAGGCTGGCTCTCCACCTACAGCTCAGGAGGAAAAACTATAACTGGATTCTCCATAGGGGGAAAGTTCAAGAATGGAAATAAATCAGGATGAAGAAGAAGAAGAAAATATGCTGTCAATTTATTCAAACACCTTCTGGCATATAGCAAGAAAAATAGCCCCAGAGTCCCCATTATTACTTAATGCCATTCTCTTTTTCCAGATCAGACAGGGCAACTCATGTTTCAAGAGTTTCCAACCACCATTTGAAAATTAAATACAAAGCTGGCTGGAAACAGAATTCATACAGCTCCAAGGGGATGTGTCCCCTAATGCCCAAGTGCCTTAGAAATGTAAGTCAAATTTTCAGAGTCCCAAAGCAACATTTATGCCCAATTTCAGTGCTGAAGCATCACGCTTTAAAATATCCTTTTGCTTCTGTCTTAACCCAGCAAGTGCATTCAGCTGTAGTTAGACAAACTGCTCCATTTTGCAGAGGAGAACTGTGCCTCTCCACAGCAGATCATCCAATGAGCAGAAGCAACCAGGCCTGGGAACAGCAACAAAGCAAAAGCCAATCATCTCCAAACTGTGCTGACACTGCCTGTCCCTGACATCCCAGAGCCTTCCTCAGGAGGTGAGCTGAGGACAGAGAGGGAGCAGCAATTAGCTTGGCCCTGTCTGCTGCACATAACAACTCCCTTCAGTGCTGCTTCAGGGTATTTCTTTCCCCTTTCCAGACCAATACCCCCTTCATCATTTCAAAGATGGATAGCTGTGGATTGGGGGGTTTGAGGTTTCTGGATGAATAAGAGCAGTAAGGGCCATCCAAGTGATTTGAATTGCAAACACGTGGAGGAGCTGGAGGGCAGCCTTTGGTGGATGGTTAGTCAGAACTGCCTGGGCAGCAAATATTATGGTGTGTTCACTTTCTAATTGCATCTTACTCAGTAGCAGACAAGTCCTGTTTAGCAAAAGCAATCTGCACCTTCACTGCAGCCCTTGAAGATGTATGTGTGAAAAGAACAAATGTTTTGCTTAGGAAAAAAAAAAGGTGTATAAATATTGTGTAAATATGGAATAAGTGTTTATAAAGATTGTGTCTGAGTGACATAAACATGCACAGAGACATAGAACTTCCTAGGAGCTTTTCACAGCACTGATGCCATGAAAAAGAGGCACACACACTATGCCAGCAATGCTCTCACTAAGTTCCCTCATGATGTGGCTGAATCTCCATAGCCAAAAGCAAGAGATCTCTCCAGCTGGGGACAGACAATCCTTCTGAGATCATTGCCTAGTGGGTAGAGATCAGAGTACTCCCTTGTGCTTGGGCAAGTCATGTCAGAGATACCATCAAATAGTCAGCTTAGGATAAACATTTAGTCCTCTCAGTCCCACAGTCCTCCTAACACTCCCACAAAGTCATTAAGTGCCTATTTTCAAACATCAGAATACCAGAAAAAATGAAAAATTAACCCCCAACAAGATTATAGTGTTGAGATCACATTGGCTTTGCTAACAGCAAACTTTGAAGGCTATAGTTATGGGAAGGCATTGCAGAGTGGTGAAAAATGTAGCTGAGCCCTTCTTAAACCACAAGGATGAAGCATTTTAAATCACACCCCTAGGAGCCAGCTCTTCAGCTCTGTGCTCACCTTCAGAGCTCTTCAGGGAGGAGGTGCAATGTCTAATGCTTCTGCTTCCCTGCCTGAGCTCTGCACTGCCTTCCTCAAGGACAGTGTCTGGCTCTCCAGAAGCAGCTTTCATAACACAGGGCTCTGGAGGGAAACACAGGCTCAAACAAGATTATTTCCTTTAATCACTGCAAAACACAGGCAATATTTCAGAAGAACTGGATGATAGAAAAGCAAGCATGAGAGGCAAAACCCTGCTGCTCTGGAAACAATTTTAGAGATGTTTTGTGTCCAAAGAGACCTTTTGCAATAGCATCAGACCTCCAGAATGTTCTTATTAGTCTCATTACTGCAGAACCTGTGAGCTCTGGTCAAGTGCTTTGACCTGCTGTACAAAAACACAAAGGCACAACCCCTCCTGAAGCGGTGTGCAACTAAAACAAGATAAGAATGTGCAAGAGAAGTTCCTCCCGCCAGCATGAAGGAAAATGCAAGTGTAAATCTAATCAGGATGGGACAGAGATGGGCAGAGATGTCCACGTGTGGGAGTCAACTTTTTGGTAGTGACAGGGAACTGATCAACTGGACAGGCTGCAATGGGCCTCAGTAGCACCCTGTAAGGAAAGCCAAGGGGTTTGGAGGTGCCAGAGAAGAGGACATCAGTGAACAGATGTCAATAGAAGGACAAGTCAGACAGTGGTGCAGGTACTAGAGGGTCAGGAAAATGTGAATGCAATGTGCTATAGTGAAAATAGCTGCTGAGGAGCTGTTTCATGTCAGAGTTATACATCAATAAGTAACTTATTTGGTCTGAGAATTAAGTGTCCTGCTTTCACTCCTATTTTTTAATTTCTCCCCACAGCCAGGCAGCAGACAGGGCATGGCTACTCATCAGAAACAGTGGAAAAGCCTGAACCAACTCTTTGTGCAACCAGACCACATCAGAAGCTGAAACAGAGCAGGAGGAACATTCAAAGGCTCTGAATGGAAGAGGATCCTTCTCAGGAAGAAAGGGAGCATCATCCTTTGAGCTATAGCAAGAACAAGGCTGGGAAGATAGCAGTGCAACACATAAGATAGCCACTCCATCCTCTTCCCTGTTGAACACACTCTTCTGGTCTTGTTTGTAGTCTTAAGGGCTAATTAACACTGCCCTAGCTCTGCTCATCCCAGAAGCCTGATGTTAACAGAAGAGATCAAATGAATTGCTGTTCCTCAAATGAAAAAGAGACATTCAGGCAGCTTGAATTTTCATTGTGTGGGTGTAAAGAAAATATGCTTATTTTCTTTTTTATATGCCAGGAAACACATGGAAAATGGATTCTATTTGTCCCAGCTTGCTAGTATTTAAAATGTATAGAATCCAAATCCTGTGGGGAATGTCATAAACTTACATACACTCCCAAGTGCAAATGCTTGCATAGGGATCTTTAGATTAGTGGATCCATGTGCAAAAACACATGTGTGCAGCCATGTCTTTAGAGGACTCGCACATGTGGAAGCCAGGGCAGGTTAACTCTTCTCATGACAACATTATTCAGGCTGTAGTTAGAGCAGAAGCTCTTTAGTTCACAACATCACAGTTCCTCAGAGGACATTTGAGATCCATCAGCACTAACAGTACAAAGTTTATCAACTTATGTCATCTAGGATGCAATAGAATTAGGAAGAAATTCTTCAATGTGAGAGTGGTGAGACACTGGCACAGGTTGGCCCAAGGAGCTGTAGATGTCCCATTCCTGGAATGTTCAAGGCCAGGTTGGATGGAGCTTTGAGCAATCTGCTCTAGTGGAAGCTGTCCCTGCCCATGGCAGGGGGGTGGGAACAAGATGGTCTTGAAGGTCTCTTCCACCTCAAACCACTCTATAAGAATGCTTTCCATCTATTAAGGCTCAAACCTTTCTATTTTTTCACCTGATGTTAAAATTTAGCCCTAAGAAAAACCAGCTACTGCCCAGTCTGCCCTAGGACAGAGTAGCTTATCTCAACAGTGCATGTAAATTGCTGACAATTTCCCACTTTAAACTACCTTACCTTTTCATGGTAGTACTTCTGCTTTACTGAATGACTTCCTGATGCAAGTCAAACTCATTTTTATGTGGAGCTAGATTTGATAGATCACCAATAGCCCCTGACACAGTTCTTCAATAGAAACCTTTGGAAGGTATGGCTATTGCTGTCACATAAAGGCTTCAAACATACTGTGAACACCAGATGCCTGTGCCTGTTGACATGCTGCAGGACACAGCACTTAAAGAAGGTAATGTCTGATCTGGAGAACTGCAGGAACATCACAGGCTCATGAAAGCAGGCAAAGCAGCTCCCCTGGAGCAGGCATCCCCTTGTGAGTCTCAGCATGAGATCTGCAGGGTCTGTTATCTCAGGAGGATTTGAACCTGTCCATACCTTCCCGCTGCGGTATCAGAAGGTGGCAGTGTTGGATCCACCATCGCCTCCAGCTTCAGCCAAGCCTCCAGCGGCAGCAGCTGCCAGCACAAATGCAGCCTTAATAATGACAAATTACACATCTGCCGCTCAATTAGTCATCATTCATGTTGTGAGCCTGTCCTCTGTCAGGTGGCTGCAGTCAAAGCCCCTAATACTGAATTAGCTATTTTGTTAAAAAATAAATCACTAACAGAGTGCTGGGGACTCACAGGCTCTGCCTGGGCAGTCAGAGAATTACAGACTGCTTCAGGTTGAAGGGATCTTTAAAGGTCATCTAGTTCCAGCCCCCTTGGCATGGGCAAGGACACCTTCCACCAGACCAGGCTACTCAAAGCCCCATCCAAACTGGCCTTGCTGACAGTCATAGACATCATGTTTTCTGCTTCTCTGAGCTGAAGTTTTTCAGAATAAAGCAGATGAGTTACAGGACAGCAACTCCAGACCATGCCCAACAGGACCACTTCAGCCTTTGGTCCTATCACAGCAGATGTGAGAGGCAGTAGTGTTCTCTGCAGTGTTAGGCAGCAACTGATCCTAAAAATGCTGAGCACCAAGAAAAAGGCTGATGGGCTCAAAGTCATGAAGTTTGGTCACAGTAAAAACCTCTCTAAGGCCTAGAGGCTCAGACACAGCTCAAAAAAGTCTTTACTACACTGTGAGGTGTAGACACAGATATGTGTCTTCTGCCCAGACCCCAGCTTAGCTAGGCTGGGGCCAGCTGTAGACTGGCTATGACCACACTGAAAGGTGCTTCCCCAGAGGCAATGTGGCCTGCATTATTTTGGCCACAACTGTCTAGCTACCCCAACTGCTTCAGGACACACATGAAGGTAATGGAGGTATCTATCTGGCCAGATGCCTTTGCACAGGGTGAAGGGTGCGGTGTCTTAGTCCACCAGACCCAAGAACACCTTTGAAAATGACATGCACATTCCTGAGCCAGTTAAGCCTTAAAACTGCAGATGGAGCCGTGTCTAGGTACCCTTGAAAACCTGAGCCTCAGGAGGAGCCCAGAGACCTCACCATCTGGCACAGTCAGTCTCAAAATCAACACTGCATTCAGGGTTTGCCCAGAGGCACTACCATTTTCCCATCTAGCACAGACACCACATCCAGGTGGTGAACTTCTGCCTCATGTCACATCTGAAAGACCAAACACACCACCGAGGAGCAGCTTGCAAGTGCTCGCTCACCCCCTGCTATTTACCCCAGTGGAGACACCGGAGGAAGTATCTGCTGCTCAGTGCGAGTGAGAGGCAAAGAGCCTGGCTCAGAAAGGAAACACAACACCAGCTGATGGAGAGCTTTTTAGCATATGAATGTGTAAATTTGCTGTGACAGGTGGGATGTTTCAATGACTTTCAATAGAAAGCCAACTGCTCCTCAGTTATCATTAGACATTTCTCACTGAGATGCCAATGACTGGTGCCCCATGCTGGGGAAAGGAGCTCTGGATTAGCTTTTTAAAGGAGAGAGTGAGAGCAACTAAACCCAACCTCCCTGCTGGGGGATTTCCGGATCTGAGCACAACTAGCAAAATATTTGTTCATGCAAATGTTTCCTGCCATGAGCAGCTTAACAATTTCATGCAGGAAAATAAACAACAAATAATGAAAAGCACATGAGGCAACTAGAAATCTTTGGAATCATCCTAATAACAGAAATCTTCACTTGATGGAAAAAGCCAGAGAGTCCAGCAGCCCAGCACTGACCTCAATCTGTACCAGAGCCAGGGCAGGAAGAGTTTTAGGAGGAGATTTCCAAGACAGCTTAGCTCTTATACCTCTTTGTCAGACATTCAAGGCTATTCAGCACGCAGCAATTCTTGCAGCAGCAGCTGCTAGATGCTGAGCCTCCGTAGCAGAGCTTGGATGATCTCTTCCCATGCACTCTGATCCAAGCTTCCTCCCCACCCAGGCTGCACTCACATCAGCTCCTCTTCTGCCTCAGCAGGGATGAGGCAACCACCTCTGCAGGTAGGGAAGCTGTGGCCCTGCTGTCCACCATGCTGTCAGTATTCTCCTAGCCTCAGCTAGCTGGCTCTGCACACCAGAACACAGCTACCAAAGCCCACATGTAGACTGAACTTCAGCATTTCTCTGGTGGTGCAAACTAGCTTGCACACAGAGTGGACCTGCTCCCAGTATAGCCCTCTGCCTGTAGGCCACTTTAGGTGTGGTTTTCAAAGATGAGTGGCAAAGGATAACATCACTAGATGAGGCTTCTGGAAAGAATCAGTAAGGCAGGACACATTTTGAGGACTTGCTAAGACTTTTTGGTGGCTCCTGTCCAACAGCCAGCACACAGGATAAAAGCCTGTATATTTTTACTCTCCTGGAATAATAGAGAGAAAAGTTCCCATCTGTCTCCACTAGTTCCACTACCCTTCCACAGTGAAAAACAACAGATCACCACCTGATTTTGCCTAGCCACAAGAGACAAAAGGGTCCAGCAGTCCTATCAGCAGCAGTTCAGGTCAGGATGTAAATCCTCAGTGGGTCACATACAAACCTCCAGCAACATCCTGCTCCACCTCAGTCCCTCCACCACTGCCTACTGCAATCAGTGTTTCAGTTGTACTTCAGATGGTTTTTACTAAAACAAACACAGAGGTGCTGAGAAACCACAACAACACAATGACCCAACTGCAGCCATAGGTACTAATGTCCAGGAGACCCAACAGAGTCATGCTCACTGAACCTACTGCCAGTGCTCTAACTGCTCAAAGTGCTACACTAAGTGAAACCAAACAAATACAGAAAGATTAACAACTCTAAAGCTAAAAGACATGGAACCTTTTATGTTTTTCTCTCCAGGATAGCTGGGACATTTGTTGTGAACACAAATATACTGCACATGATTACAATGTAGTGAATTAAACCCAGAATAGTTTCTGTTGTATAAAGTAGCACTTTCTTCCCTTATCTAATGCAGATGAAATCTTGAACTGCAGTGCACATCTGCAATACCATGTTCCATTACAAATATATTGAACAAATTAAACCATGTTCATCTGGAATTTTTTTTTGAGGTTATGAGCAGGGCTTCAGGCAGCTGCTGCAATCAGTCTGCAAGTTAAATGTTGGTTTCATGGTGGCTGATGACCTAACAGAAACAGCAAATGTTGAACACTAGGGGAAAAAGACAGAATCCTCTTTAATCATTGTACATTTCCTCTTTTTCTTTTCTTTGTTTGGCAAATAAAAAAAAGCTGCTTTTCTAAAAAGGGATTAAAAACTTCAGCCATTTTGCTGCAACAGCCTCTGGTTTCAACCCACAAAAAGACACAGTGGGGGGATTCATTTTGCTTTACAATTAATTTGAAAAGTTTCCTTTAAACAAGGCACACTGAGTTTAGCTTTGAAGTTCAGATGTTAGCTCCAGTTGGAATCTAAAGAGAGTTTGGAGGAGCACGTTAGCACCTAGGCTTTGCCTGCAGAGGAAGATTTACAGCAGTGGACTTTTAGCCACAAATCCCTGTGCCTACAGCTGCCCATAAGCAAAACCACAACCAATGTGTATACAAGCTACTGACATGCAGCAAAGCTGCTCTCACTGTTTATATGACTCCTGATGCTCTCTTTGCAGGCTAACAGCTCAGCACTTCAATTTGCAGGGGAGCACACATTAGTGTGGACAGGGCTATGGAGGCAAAGGGCATTCAATAGCTGGCACAGAGGATGCTGCTGCATGTCCACCCCAGAGATGTGCTCATCTGAAATGAATCAGGGCTTGAATACCACATGAGCTGTCATTGACACATCAGAGATTGTGTTTTGTATCAAGCAGTGTAGAGAGGCCTTGCCAGGTCTGCTCTTCTCACTTGGTCCTGCTCACCCAAAGGCTTCCAAAATGTATCAGCTATAAAAAACATGACTTCAAAGCTGAAGAAAAAACAGAAAGCAAACATCTAAAAGCCCAAATGGAGGCAGACAACTACACCCAGTGCTCCAGGAAGTGTCACTTCACAGAACGTGAAGTCTGTGGAGGTGATGACATTAACACTCACAGCAGAATTTCACTCCCAGTGCTGCTAAGAAGCAGCTGAGAAGCTCACAGCTCTGCTCCAAGGTGTCTCTTGAAGTCTCCTGGATTTCTTTGCACTTTGCTGACAACAGCTCTCTGTGGCTTTCTCATAACACTCTGTATTGTGAAATCAGAGTTATTAGCTCTGTTACCCAAGTCAGGGTGCAAAAGAACCCTGAGCTCTCTTTCTTAGATCCTGGAAAACTGACTCAGCTTTAGCTCCTTACCACCAGGAGAAAAAAAAATAGGCACTGAAAGAGTTTAGAAACTCTTTTCATGTGCAGAAGAGGAACGTGAGCTCCCTTTAATCTTCCATGGCCTGTGTGTGTTAATGGCATGCTTAGAGCATGCAGCTGAGATGGATTTTGGAAGGGACATGCAGGGACGACCAAAGGCAAAGGAGGCCTGGACTTGCCTTGGGAGAGGGCCTGCAGCAGCCAGGGCGGAGCCGACCGTGGGGAGAGTAGATGTAGGAGGAGGCATTGTGCTGAGACCATACAGGAGCAGGATGAGCTCCTCTGCAGCCTGATGTCCACATGCACAAGTTGGCTTCATCCTAGAGTAGGGAAAGGCAGACTCTCCTCTTCACCTGGGCTCCTTCCACGTCCCCAACTTGCCAGGAAGGAGGAGAAAAGCTTTCTCCCTTAAGCACAGGTGTCTCTGCAGAGAGTGTAGTCTTCACTGCAATGATGAGCATCAACTCTAGTTTATGATGGGTGGTCTGCTGTGAAAGGAAAAGATTAATTGCTTTATAATACAGTGATAATGGGGGAAAAAAAAACAAAGGTGAAGAGAAAAGTAAACAGATTACGTCTCAAAAGCACTAGGGCTGCTGCCATAGCAGAGTGACAAGACCTAGACTTCAGCCACTGCTTTACCATCTCCCTGAGCTGAAGTGTCTGTATTACTGACACATTTGCTAAGTGCTTTTTGTAAGAGTTTAACATTATTCTAAATGTCCCACAAGTCACCTTGCAAAGAGAGGTTTGAAAGAACTACTTGCTCAAGAGCAGTGCTTGAAATACACTGGGGCACATAGTGGTGTGTCACAAAACACAACCTTGGGTGTGCTGTGGGGCATGATGCAAAAAGCCTTCAGCCTTCTGCCTGAATACAGGGCTCCAGTGTTTCAGCTGTACCCTGCCACAGCAAATTGACTGCATTGAGGAGAGTTTTGTTAAGCAATACTGCTGTGAATTTCATCACATGTTACAGATCTCCATGTTTGGGTTGAAAAATTGGCAAGACTTCCAAGAAGAGTATTAAATAAGGCTAAGGAAACAGGCAATGTCTGATGTGGAATCCGCCAAGTAATGGGAGATGGAGATGATGAGGAGTTTTCCAGCAAGACATTCTTCCAGGAGGAAATTTGGTTTCCTTGAATCCAAAATGTTTGCAGAACTGTGTCAGGTTCAGTGACACTGTGTTTTGAAAAATGCTGGAACAGGGCTCAGGCTGAGATTGATCATTCAGACTTTCTTTGAGTGGAACTTTTCTGTTTTGAAATGTGTTTTTGCAGTCCTTTTAATCTTATGTTACACAATACAAAGCAGAAAAATCAATTTCAGACCAAAATTATATTAAACCAAAAAGTTTCTGTTGTCTTAATCCTTTCTCCCAAAAAGTCATGCCACAAGAATCCCAAACTGTTATGTCCTCATTTTGGAAGAGAAAGTGATCTGAAATCACAGTAAACTCCTGTGAAATGGAAGCCTCTGCTCCAGCACAGCTTCATGGCTTTCAGTTAACTTCACAACTGGAGCAAAATGTACAGTGGAGAACTGGCCAGCTGGTCTGAAGCACTTAGGAAACTGTAGATTTATCTATATGAGAAATCTAGAGGGTTAATTATAGAAGATATTCTGAAACTATAGATTACAGTAGTGTTAAGACCTTAGGAGTTTGAAAGGCTCTTGAAACATTTCTGCTCCTCATGCTCTGTTGATTCTGACCTGGGAGAAGTGGTGAGCACCAGCAGTGTTTGCAAACAAATGGCTGGGTCCTTGCAGTCACCCAGTGAGTGACTCCCAGATTTCAAAGCCAGGAGGGATCATAGAGACTCAACACGTGTAACACAGTACCAGCCTTCACTCCTTGTGTCCCCTTGCCCAAGTGGCCAAGTCCTGTGCACTTTTGGCAAGTGGTAGCTTTTGACCACGGTGAGAGCTGCTCTCTCAATCACACAAACACCTCTAACTTTCTCAGAAATTTTAGTCAAGCTAAGGGAAACATCAGCCAACCTTTCTGACAAGCTGTTTGTCCTAGTGTCTCTTTCTGAGGATGGAGGAAATTGCAATGTTCCCAAAAGCAGGCAATGCCTCTTCACTCTCATCAGTAACCCAATACCAGTCTGATAAGGAAGGAGGGGGAATGGAGATGGAGAAAGATCAGCAGATAAGCAGGATCAGATTTCAAGCACAGGGAGTAGCTCCTCTGGATTCCCTCTCTGCTCCAGGTTTCCTACTCCTTTCCATCCTGGCTGATTTGAATGAATAAGAAGGGCACTGGGCTGCAACTGTATATCCCTCTACTGACCTAGGAGGAGAGAGTTCTTCACACTCCTGTAGCCCAGGACCATCCCAGAACCAGTAGAGCTGATGCTACTGGAACAGGGTGGACGGTGAAGTCTATAGTGGAAATAGGAGTATGCAGAACTGATGGGAATGGAGAGATCAGAGAGAAAACAACTGATTTTAAGGAGGAGTCAACAAATAGGCCCATTTGGGGGTAAAAAGCACCCACCTAAACAGATCAAACAATCTTTCTCGGTAAATTTGGGAGATACACTGAAAAGTGAAGGTACAAGGGGAAGGAGATTATTTTTCATGAAACAGACCCCCCCAAAAAAATTATCTTCAAATTTGCATAAGTGAAATAGCAGCAGCAACTGAGCTGAACTAGCTATCATAGCTGATCATATCCCTTCTTCTGCCCTAATAATTCATAGCTGAATAGAAGGCTCTGTGGAAATATTGGATAAGCAAGTATTTCTTGCAGTGCCCACTATTAACAACTGCCTGGGAGTGATTATTTATGTGTGAGTGCCAAAGAATTTGACATGATGGATTAGAAAGTAAAACCAAATTCTGCTTTCAAGGAAATCACCAGAAATGTGAAGGAATGCATTGGATTTCGGTGAAGAAACTGGGCATTTACATTATTTTTTCACAGGCATTGACCTTTGACATTTAGTCCTTTTAGAAAAGCTCTAGGTAAGACAATGGGTGGAGGAATCAGCTGAAATCACAAATGATCAACAAATGAAGGAGCAGAAATGTTCATGGCCTGCTATCCAAGCTTTTTTATGTTTGTTGGAAGAATCTTCCCCCATCAATCCCAGCTTTTACTTGTCTGGAGATCCTGATAGTCATCCAAGGCCCAGTTTAGCTATCAAGAAATTAGCTTCAAATTAGCCTTTTTTAACTGTGTGTGGGAGGGGTGGTGCTGTTATTTTTGTCCCAGTAGCTTTCATGGTATTTTCACTTCCTTTAGCTTTTCAGATTTCAAACTTAAATAGGCATAAAATCTTTGCTCTGTTAGAGCCAGTGGCAAAGTTCCCTCTTCTTTGGATCATCCTATAATTTCATGCTATGTATTTTGCAATCAAAGCTGCTTTGTTGCTTCAGTTAACAGTAGACTGTTTCCAGATTCTAGTATTCCTCTAATATGAAGACAAAGAGCTACAAACTAGGAGTAATACTGGAAAAGAAGGTACTGCTAGGGCAGAGGAAGTCTCTTTGACTGGAGGATTAAGAGAAGGAGCAGTGATATAGGTGCAAGACTGGGATGTTTACAGCCTTCCTACAGCAACTCAGGTACACACCACCCACCCTGCAGTCTGCTCAGAAAGATCCCAACAGAAAGGAACTGCCATCAGCTCACTCTGTAGTTGCAAACATGTATGTGTGGACATCCTAAGTTATGATAAAAGTTGAAAAGGCTGAAAAACAGCATAAAATCATTTTAAAATTAGAAAAGATAAACCCCAGAAAATGCCTAGCATTTGGTGACAGCCTCCCATAACATGATGAAGTGATGGGGGAAGCTGGATACAGAGGAATACAGCTCAAGCCTACAGGACAGTGGCAAAGTGAGGATATCTCAGCAACACTTCAGTGTCTCACACTGATTTGTCTTCTCCTGTAGCATCTTCCAGCAAAGAAGAGATGCAGGCCAAGCACCAAAAGAAACCCGTTTCCACAAAGGGCTTTGAGATCACAGCTAAACACAAAGGTTTTCTTGGAGACACAGGAGAGCCTGCATGGCATTCTCAGCTAGCCAGGGAAAATCTAGTCTCAGCACTTCTGCATACAGAACCACAAACCTGCCTGCAACCAAAATTAGCCCCTTTGTTCTGAGAGGATAAACTAAAGACTCCAAGGAAGTATCAAAGCATTTATCTAGGTCTAATGCCAACAATGTTTTCTCATCTAATATATCAGTTAAACTTCCAATTAATATGGTACTATAGGTACTGCCTGTGTTTGCTGCATCATTAAGCTAAAAATCCAACAGCTAGCTAATAGCATAATGAAAAAAGGAAAATGGGCTGTGCAACGTTCAGATGAGTTGCTAGTTAAAGGCATGTCTGCACCTCTCATCCTGGCTCCATGCAAATGTACTCTGGTGGGTTAGGAAGAACTCTCTAATTCAAGATTGAGACTACCAGGAGATATTGAAGGTGATAAAGAGGATCTCTTCCTTCAGTTTCTGTCCTTGTACTTGCAGAGTATTTTAGCAGGACCTGTAGCCCCAACTCCACCTGCCACTTTCTGCATGAACACAAACTCCATGTGCATACACAGAACAGAGAAGCACAGATGGATCCCATGGAAAACTTTAACCCAGCTCTCTCTTTCTTGATTTTTAAGCCTTTAGTTGTGGAGCTGTTTGGATGGCATTGATGATAGCAAGCACCCAGGGAGCCTAGAAAAAAAGATATTTGCTACTTAATGTTAGCATTTCCATTGATCTTTTAAGCCTACCTATGGAGACATTCCCATCAGGTTTCTGTAACTCATAACATCACACTGCCTCTTCCAACAGCTCTCAGTTCCAGAGGGTAGAAACCCTGACTCTTTTCACTCAGGTGATGCCAGACCACAGGACCACACTGCAGAGGTACAGTGCTTTCTTAATGTCAGACAAAACATACAGGGGAGAGTGGCCTCTCTGAGGTCCTCATGTTCCCCTTCCCACCCTCACATCCAATGCATTCAGACCTGAACACTGCATGGAGTGAGCAGTAGAACTGAGGAGCAGAGAAGGTCCAGGGCTGTAAAGTAGCAAGTTTTGAGGAGGAATTTCCTAGTATTTAAGGAGTAAAATGAAGACTGTATTTCCCACTCCTAAAACAGCAGATACAACTTTGAACTAGGGAAAAAGGGACAAAGCTTGTGATTAAGAGTCCCAGCCCAATTCTTAGGTTGTTCATGGGGTAGCAGAGCTACCCCATACAACAAGCTCAGAGCAAAGCATTGAGTGACAACATAACATCACCTGAATTATGTAGGTCATGTCCAGACACAACTGCTTGCATTCCACATAATCAAATAATTCTTAATAAGTTGTCTAAATAACAGAACCAGTTCTGACACCTAATTTCAGATAAAATAATCACTGACTCCAGAAGTTACCTCTTGATTTCTGTTAGAGAAATCACAGTCCAAAAGCACAAGGTTGGCAGGGCTCACTCTGACATGGTTTCAATTACTTGTTAAAGTCAAGCATATTCTCATGACCAAAGTATATCTTAATGAATATATTCCCTTAAATGTCCAGTAAGGCTCATGGTAATCTACTTAAGCATTATTTTCTAGAAGGTTTAAGATTCTTGTAAGCTGAATTACATGTGGAAAGTTACATGAATGTGTCTTCACATAAACTGAAAGTTCATTGTTATACTATTATAGAAAAACCATAAAAAGATTTGTCTGAAGCTAGTGGCCATTGTGCTACACATCTGGTGGAATGTTAGCCATTACAATAACTCCTTCAGTGCTCTCCAATGAAGCCCTGGGCTAAAAATGAAAATAAGTAACATGATAACACTGTAAAAAGATGTTATGGAATCATACAGAAATACTGAGCCAAATCCAGCTGTCAAGGGAAAAAATCCTGGCTGAGTTTTAAAAATAGCATTAACTTAGGCAGGAAAAAAGGTCAAAAACTTCATGACCAAAGCACATCCCCAGCCAGATCCATCCTCAGCCAAATCCGGGGTGCTGCTGTAGCACGCTGGCAAGATGAGCAATGCTGGAGCCAGTTGCAGGAGGATTCTTGGCTTAGTCTGAGGTTGAAACTGTTGTTTCTAGTCCCACAGCTTATTAAAGGCTTCCCAGAAATATTGGCTAAGTTTAATATTGTGCTGGTCACAGATCAGGTCTGTGGACAGCAGGAGCAAGAAGAAGAGATAATAAAGAGGCAACAGGAATGGAAGGAGGTGAAGATGGGCAGGAGCAGCTGGGAAGTGGGAAGTGTCAGGAGGAGGCTGTGAGTAAAGAGAGGGTGTGCATAGGCAACAGGCTTTTGGGGAGAGAAGCAGTGCTGAGGCTGCTCATCCATACAGGCAAAATTCAGACCAAATTCTGGGCTGAGAGGTGGCTATAGAAGCCTCGAGGGAAGGGATCACAAGATCTGGCTGACACTGTGGTTTTCCAGGGGAAGGTGAAAGAGGTAAGAAAGATTAGGAAAAGCCAGTGAGATTTGAAGTAGATGGAGGGGTTGGGGAGGTAGATCAGGAAAGGCATTGAGGAGGAAAGGATGGGTGCTAAAGGCAGGGAAGAAGACCATGAAGAATCAGAGGTGTTTCTGGAAGACTGGAGTATGAGCAAGGGGAAGACAAACTTATCCTGTTTGCTCTTTCCCTCCATCCTCCCATGCTCTCCCCTCACCACAGCTCTGATGTAGCAACAGCTCTTCTCACTGCCCAGGAACCACAGCCAGAGGAAGTCACACAGATTTAAGCCTGCAACAGCTGATCCTCATCTCCTCAAGCAAAGGCAAAGTATGCAGTCTGTCATCCCCCTGTCTGCTGCCTTAATCTCTTGTAACCTCTCTTGGAGGCAACATCCACTTTCTGGTGGAAAAGAAATGTAGACAGGACCATACCAGTTGCCTAAAAAAAGTGGCATAACTGGAAGTAGTCTTGAGGAGTTTTGCTTCTGCAAGTGGACCAGACTGGTTCCAGCAACCAATGTCTATATTTATATTTATTGCTTTCTAAATCCAGAGCATATTTACCATGACAGCTCATGGAGCAATATTTCTTCTCCTATCAGCACTGGCTGCTGCAGAGTCTGGGTCCTGTGGCAGAGCAGCGTCATGCTGCTGCACAGCTTTCCTTGCCCTCATTTGAACCAACACTGCTGTTACACCCAACCCCCAGTCTCACTCCTCTGGGAAAGTAATCCTTGTACAATATATGTGGGGTTATCACAGAGGATGAACCAAAAATAGTTCACAGAGAGAAAATTCTTCATGTATACTGATCTTGTTGGTTTATCTCTATCTTAAAGCTCTTTGGTATCATCTACCTGAACATCCATCTCCTCCTGATGTTTGATTTTCCATACTGGTGGCACATTGCATCTGAATCTAATAATGTTACTGATAATTGTTGTTATGAAAGAGATTTTTCTTCTTCTGGATCAAGCACAGTGCTAGTGTTGCCTTATCAACATGCCACAGACTAATTTGATTAATAATGACACTAGGTAGAGGAAATAAAATTGATAGTTTTATTCTGGAAACTGTTGAATGAACAACTAATCAGTTAGAAAACACAGTTAAAAATGTGCTCTGTCTAGTCTAGACTTATCTCTCAAAAAAAAAAACCTGAGGAGAAGTGGTTAGGGATAAATAAGCTAAGCAGAAACATCTGCCCTTAATATTCCATTCTGACGTCAGCAAATCTTTACTGGCCTCCCAAAATAGCCTAAGGTTTTGTGAAGCAAGCAGCAAACAAACCAGGCTGCTGTCTATTTTGTCAAAAGATTTTTCCACAGATGAGAGAAGTCATCATAATTTCATTTTAAAACATGTGTCTTTACTGCACTCCTAGCAAAGCTCAGGCCAGTGCATGACCTTCAGGGCTAGCCTGTTCCATGCACTCTGAATGCTGCAGCTTTCACTAAGCCTACTCACAGCCCTTGCAGGGTGAATGTCTCCTCTGCTTTGGCTGTTCAGTGGCATCCAGTGGAGCACTGGCAGCCTCCAGCTCCTCTACCAACAGGCAAGAGAATCCCTCCATACCTGGAGATACACCCTTGGAAAGTGGGGGTTTGTGAGAAGGAAAAGGAGTGCAAGTCAGCAGTGCTGCCCCTGTGAAGTTCACACAGGGCAGGGCAGCCCTGCAGCCTCGGCAGCCTTCATGCTTCAACAACTTGCTCCTCGGAACAAATTGCACAAGGCAAAACTCCATCCAAAGCCTTCCTGCCACTCCAACCCACAGAGCTTCACACCCACTGAAGAAGACTCTCACATCATACAGCTGGGACTCCAAGCTGGCTCCAGAACAGGCTGGCACAAACTGCCAGTATGTACTTGAGATGAAAAAGCCACAGGCAGGCCAAAGGCTCTGTGGTTGTGCAGCTTCAGCCAGTCCAAGTTCCTGTGCAAGCTGCATAGCACTCCAGTGACTAATGGGCTGGAGCTGGGGCAGAAGAGAAAGGCTACATGGTTAATATTTCCTTCAGAATATCTCTAACACCTCTGCAAAAGAACATGTTTGTTCATCAGTGAGGTAGGATTAATTTCACACAGCAGTAAGGTTTGCCCTATTTGAGGGAAACATAAAGCTTCTAACACCAAAGGCAGCCAGAAGGAAGCCCCTCTGATTATGCTTTTCACTTCTGGATAAACATTTCATTTTGAAAATGTCTTCATATCCTTCTGAGCACATTTTTAATGGCTTCAGAGAAGCTGCCCCTCCCCTTCACACAGAGCAGAAAGCACAATACTTTTTTGCAAGCCACAAGACAAGGTTTAATGACATTCCAAGGCTGGTGCCCTTCTAGCAGTGATGATGTGGCAACAGCAGCCCCACAACAAACTGGAAGTGATGTGAAGAAATGTTAACTGCTCTAAACAAAAGCCCTTTGATCCACTTCCCCTTGGCCAGAAGTGTGATGTTGTTGCTTTCCTGGGGAATTATGAAACCACTTTCTAAAACTTAGTGTCTCCATAAACATAGAAAGTGTAACTCCAAAATCATGTAAAGGAAACCTCACTTCAAAAATACCTGGATTTTCATAACTCACTCTCTCATTCTGCCAATACTAATAACTGTGGCAGGTCAATCAAGCATTCTTTTAATGAGATGATGACAACCTGCATCTGCAGTGATAAATATTTCTCACAATTCAATTCCATAAATGTAGATGATAAAGAAACAGGCTAAGAACATAGAATTTGAATGGGACCTCTCCAGCAGCCAGCACAGGTTAATTGTAGGAGTCTCAGCTGCTGTTCAGTCTGCTGGGACAAAGAGGATTCCACTGCTGACAGGTAGTTGCACTAAGCTGACAATCAGTTTTGAACTCACACACGTGACCCAGCTGTGAATGAACCCTCATATCAATATTTAGACACTTCTATATCTGCCAGAGTTTCTCTCTTCTTTCACCCATACACTAACCCTTCTCTGCCACATCTCTTTCCTACCACAGTTATTTCTTTCATTTCTCAACCAGTTATGCTGTTGAGCATTCAGAGCTCTGCCTTCACCATGAACTTCTACTTTGGATGCTCAGCTTGAGAGATGGCAGCTACCTGCATCTGCCATGGCTTCCACTCACACTGTGCCTCAGTTTCTCTGCCTTAACAACAGTTGGAAGCAAGTATTCAACACTAAGAATTGTGGCTTTCATTTTCAAAAACAACAGACAGACTTCCTCAAGGCTTTTCTCCCTTGTATTAGAATTTTTCTCATTTCAAGTGACCTTTTTGTAGGGTGTGTGCTGAGCAGGGGTTCAGTGGGATGCCAGCAGGCCCCCCAAAACAGAGCTCTTCTTGACATCAAAGGTTATGTCCCTGTTTACAGCTGCCATTCTAACACAGCTTGGATGTCAGACACAGATATTTACAGCCACTTCTGGCCCAGAAGACAAGGCTGTACTAGAGACCCAAGAGGTTTTCTAACAAGTCTTCAACACTTCAATTGTGTTTGTGTCTGTCTCCAAGCAAAGCTCCCTCCCCAAACCTCTCAACATATTCATGATGTATTGGCCTCAGGAAGACAATGGTTGGTGTTAGAGGCTTTGTTTGCCCTGTGGTTCCCACATTCAGAACCAAACCACACTGTCAGTTGGAGCAGCAGGGAGAGGCAATAGGAAAGGGAAGATGTGCACTGCACTAAAACCAGCCCTGTGAACCTCACACTGGCCCATGAGGACACAAGGAGTTACCAGAGTGTTCCCCTGTCAGCTCTGCACAGCCTTCAGTGCTCTGGCTGAGAAACAGGTAAAAGCTGAACCCACCAGTTTTTGTCAAGAGCCTGGGACTGCTGCCCAGCAGCCCTTGTGTGTGGATGAAGGATAAAAAAGGATAAAACCTGGAACCAGTTGTGCCAACCCTGCACTGAGGATCCTCACCAAACAGAGTGGGCACAAACTCAAATAACAGTTGCTGTGATACTTGCAAGAGCCTTTATTCCAGGGCATTGGGTTTTCCACACACCTTAAGCAACCTGGAGCTCCCCTCTACCTTCTCCACAGCTCTCCCCTGGGCTTTTTGAGCAGTGCCATCCCTGGCCACCCATTTGTTCTAAGTCCTTGGGCAACAAATTACATGAATGACCTTTCTTTCCTACAATCTGATTTATCTGTTATTTACTGCACCTTATCTAGTGCCTTCTCTATGAAAACCACACTATAAATATAGCCTAGATCTGCCAGCAAGCCTCCTGCTACTTTAATAACCCATCAGTACCTATTATAGATAGCACAACACATAATGAAATCCAATAGCACATTAAAATAATTGGCAACCATGCACATCCTTATCTTTCACCTTCTTATACTGGAAACATTCCCATTGCACATATCTTACACTTCCTGAGGCAAATGCTTCCCTTCCCCTAGCTGGAGTGTTATTGCTTTGTCCAGAAAGAAATAGATGTATTTGTTTAAGGCCTACAAGGCCCATGAATCTCCATTATCTCACTTAGTCTTTGTCTCCCTCAGTCTTTCCTAATGAAAAACCTAATAATCATTGCCTTTCAGATGACCTAGACTGGGAAGTCAGGAACACATTACCTAGTTTATGAACCTGAAGATTAAAGAGCCACTGTAGCATAGATTGCACTCTCCAGATGGGAGTGCAGATCCTTCTCCAATTCATGAAGAGTTAATTCTATATTTCAACCCTTCCTATTGATGGGAAACATTTCCAATAATTCCATACCCAAACAGTTAAGTCACACAATGTGAATCCTCTGCTTTGGAGTTTCTTCTTTCCTCAGGTATGCTCCAAATCTTTTCTATCATCCAGACATTACCTGGGTTAAAGTCTTCTTGATTTGTTTTAATTTAAATTCTTTCCAAGGAAGTGATGATCCTTTTGAACTGACAGCCTCTTAGGTTTTGATCACTGCTGAGTATCCTGAGCAAGAGTTCAAATAGCTTAGCTCTCAGGAAAGACAAGGGAGCAGCAGCACGAACTAGGGCACCGACCTGCACATGGCACCACAAAGAGCAGAATCTCTCAGAGTTTCTTTGGATTTTTCAGATAAGCACAGGCTGTAAGGCAGTGACAGGGTGTGATGAAAGAAACTTTTAAAATGTATATGAAAAAGAAGAAGTGCCCAAGAAGAAGTCCTGAGAATTAAGATGATTCCCCAGCGTGCTGTGCAAAGGCCTGTGATGAGACAAGGATCAAAGGACAGATGGCTACAGTGGTGAGAAATGCAATTTTAGTGACACTGCACTCATGTTCCCTTTTATCCTGGAAAGAAGAGCATCTCCAACTATCAAGACTGTGGGACAGGTATACAGGAGCACACTCAGAGTGTGACATCTCTCAGATAGCAAAGCATTTTACAGACACTGGCTTTAATTAGCTGGTTCTGTAATTGGTCAAAATTTCACTAATTCAAAGAAGCTTCTCCTGCTCAAAACAGTAAAGACTGATCAGCTACCCTACTTACAAACTGTCTGGAAATCATAAATGCAAATATATATAATTCATATAAATATAGATATGCATATATCCATAATTTATAAGAACTGTACAAGCAGACACTGTAATTAAACCCAAGTTGGCATGCTGCTTCTCCCTCTGCAGGGCTTTACTTTCATTTCAAAAGGGTCTGGATATAATTTTGGCTCCATTTTAAACATGTCTAAACCCCATGAAACTATTTACATAGTGTAGCTGCCTGTAGCTATAGAAGAAAAGGACACTTCTAGATGCACATACCTATTGCCAGATGCAAAGGTGACATGACAGCAGCTTCTTTCAGCTTTCCAAGATAGGAAGGAGGGAAGAAATGTCTATTGTTAAATCTCAGCAGGTTTGAGGATTTCTTTACAGGTTGCATTCCCTGCACAGATTTGCTGCGTTCCCTTTATGCAAGTATTTCTGCAGTCTGCAAAGCCAGGAATTCTATGAATTAAGTTGCTGGTGTTCTGAGCCCTAGCTGGGCTCTGCCTCCCTCTTCATCCTGAGCACAGCTCTGGAGATTTTCTCTGTCCTGACACTGACAAACCTGTATCTAGAGATCTCAATTATAGGTCTAAACTTGATGGATTTTGTGTCTTCTAGCCCCAGCCATAGAAGTGCTGTGATTGTGGCAGGACTCCAGCAGCTTTAGGAAAGTGTGCTCATATCCCCTGTGGAAAGGCAAAAAAACCAAACAAACAAAAAAACCCCTTGAAAACTAGCATGTAAACAGACTAACAGACTGTAGGACTGTATGTTACTGTAGCAGCAGCAATATCTTCTTCTACCTTCACACTCCTCCACAAATGACTGTTATGCCTCTGCCTGAAACCTTATCCTGTAGTGCCTGCACCCAAGGACCCAGAAGAAGCAAGAAGGTACTGCACAAACACACTGCAAGCACTGCATGAGACAAAAAGAACTTTATTCTAGGAACTAACTCTTCTCTTCCATCTTTTGTTTCCCTTCCTTTTTCCCTTAGGTTGGGATTTTTGGAGACCATGCACTGCTTTTCTTATCTGGAGGTACCTAAGGCCACTCTTCACTCAGGATGTCTAGCAGCTCTCCTAACAAAAACACACCATACATATTCAAATGGCTGGAGAGAATACTGAGGCAAACTGTCTGTACTTCACAGGCACTGGGAGTCATTGGGGAAATATGCTTATTCTGCAGGAGTAGCCAAGCTCATCACTCTGATGCAATGCTGCTGAGAACTTGTAAAGTGGTGTAGATTTTGTATTAGCAGTGAAAGATGGCTTCAGCCCGTAGCAAGGAATAACAAAAGCTGAGACTGTTTTCTGCTGTGGTGAAATAATGCCCATTTTATACTAGTCTTAAAGAGAAAAGAATGAGCAATGACAACTCCAAACCAGAAGATTTTAGCCTGGGCAGGACACTCATGTTGAGAATTTTGGTATGTGCTGTCCCAGGAATAAATAAGCAGGTTTTTTGTAATGTTAAATCCTTAATTCTAACATCTAGGAATTTAAAACCATGAAACTTAGAAGGAAACTGAATCTTCTCAAACACTGTCTGGCACCACAGGTAACCCTTTCATTCCTTCTCTTTTGTCTTGTTTTCTTCAATTAGCCAGTACCTTCCATCATTAACCTAAAGAATTTCTCACTGACTCCTCTCAAGCACAAGCCTGATGAGACCCAGTTAACCTGTACTCTTGTCTGCTGCAGAGCAGAGGAATGAAAGCTTTCTGGTATGTAAGTTCAAAGAAATGGACCTTTTACCAGATTTGAACAGTTGTCTTGGGAATGCAGATTTATGAAAATTGATCTCCTGCCTTTGTCTGGGGGAACAATGTGCCTTTCTTCTCCACTTTTGCCCCCTGTCTATTCTACTGAGTCACAACTTCTGCAGAAAACTTTTTGTAATTACTAGAGGATAGCCTTGCAGCCACAAGGTTATAAGATGTCTCTGACAAACGTCTCTTTGGATACAGTCAAAGAGGAAGATATTTAGACTTCACATTCAATTTAAAGTCGAGGTCAGAGTTCAAAAGTGTAGTTTGCCCTTGTCATGTTCTATTTGGAATTCAACTAGTCAGAAAAACAAAAGGCAAAATGACACATCCCCATCACTGCTAGTCTCCAGTCTGCTGCAAAACAGGAGCAAGGGTAAAGGAAAGGACATTTCTAGTGGTGGTTATGGAGATACACTGTATAGAAGCTCTGCATTCCAGAATACAGAAACTAATCAGCCTGAAAGAATGTAGGTACATGGAGATACTGACTGTCACTGGCTTAAAAACTAGGCTCTTAAATAAATTTACTGTTATTCTTCCTTAAACTACCTTCATAGAAACAAAATAACTTCAATTCAGAATTTAGGGAAGACAGATTATTAAATGCCCTTACACTAACTCTCGCTGTATATGACATTTTCTTGCCATTGCCATTTAATCTTTTTTACTCTTTTCCAGGAGGAAACAATAACAACTTCACTGGTTCTTGCCATTCTCCTGAAACAAGACAGTGAACATGAGAAAAGGAGCAGATCACAAACATTACTAAAAGATAAAATGTTTTAGGTTGTTAGATTTATTCCAAATATTTGATCACACAAGTTTTGTTTTAATAACAACCCTCTTGGGAAGCACTCCAAACCCAGCTTCCTCTCTGCACTGTACTGCCTGCATCCCACCTTTGCCTCTGCATACAGTCAGAAAAAAAAGATGCTACAGAATGCTTCAGTAGCAGCTACAGAAGCCAAAAAAGCAGCTGAGATAATACAAAATAGACAAACCTCACTCCTTTTTAAATATTCTTGCCATATGGAAGCTTCTGTTTGCACAAGTGCAAGACTCCTTTCACCAAAATATTTTTCTATAACAATATCAGGACTCTATAGAATCTGTAAGGACTTAGCATTCATTCATTTATTGTTCTTCACATAGTCATGTGCCTTCAGATCCACTTTTGATTATACTCTTACTCAGAGCTCCTGTGGGCTAAATTTATTTGTCTTCCAACCATGCCAACTTCTGCTAAACATTTCCCTCAATTCCACATTTCTAGTCATAGAATGTCTTTGTAACCTCTCCTGTCTCACACTGTGAACTCTGAAGTGTAAAGCATGTTCCAGCCTGTAGTTTTGTTCATTCCCACATCTGTTTCAAGCTGCCACATTGCACCCACCACCTTTTGGCTGCCTTGCAAAGCACTAACCATGTACCTGCAGATCTCATTATGCCCATGTAGATCATGAGAAGGGTGGTGTGGAGAGGTAACACTTTCACTAAGCAGATCTCTTTGAAACAGATAACAAATGAGGAAGTCAAGACCAGGTTCTTTGGTTCTCTTTCCTGTCTCACTTATGTCTATGATAGGATCAGGAAATGGGCTTGAAGAGTATGTAGAGCCAACCTAGCTTATTCCAGCTGTCAGCTACCAGTCAAGTGGCAGAATTGGGAATATCTCCAAGTCTTGGTTCTCAGACTCATTTGTTTGGGATCATTAGTCCCTGTTCTAAGCAGAGTATTTGCCTGGTCAATGTGGTTTGAGTAGCAAGAGATTCTTTTCACTATGGCTTACTGCACAACACACAGGCTGTGGAGAAACATGGGCATGCACCAAGCATCCTTCAGTGCCAAAGCAACCAGAAAAATGGGTATGCTTTTTCTCCATTCATCTTCATTAGATGTTTAATTATAACTGGCCTTCAGGGGATCTCAGCAGACAAGTACAGGCCAACCTATATTAGGAGTGATACACAGCTAGGCCATGTAAGATGAAGACATGAGAGAGTGGACTTTGATGTGTATCAGCTCTCTGAGCCTACCTACAGCATGTCTGTACTGAAGTTCTCACCACCCTGCCTTCAACACTGCTGTGCCCCATGGAAATTGTATTACCTGTCCTAGATCCTTCATCCTCAGTATCTCCAAAGAGATATCCCAAGGTGTGAATTCAACAGAAGGCACACTGGTGATCTTGTCAGATTACTGTAAATATTCCTTCATACTAATCATCTTCTTAACTCTCATAGATTCTTTTAAAACAACTTCAAAATGCAAATCTTATTCTCAATACACAGCACTTCCCAGGACCAGTTCATCTTTCATTAAGAAAATGACAAAAGGTAAAAAGCTTTGGCTTTGCAAAATTAGCTGTGACCTCTGTCTGCTAACATACTCCACTTCTTAAACTACATTGAATTTCAGCCATTTCTAGGCCTTGTCATCTTCATTTCCCAGTGCTGTATTACTGAGCTTCTCCTCAACAAACCCTAAGCAATCATAACATATACAGTGTGATAAGCTGCTGGCTTATGCTGAAAAACACTCTGCTGACAAAAAGTCAGCCTCTCTCTAGACTGACCTGTGAGACAGCTAATGATTTATTGGACAAATACAAGATTTTAAACATAAAGAACCCTGAAAAGCACTTGGTGGTTCTCTATTGTAATCAGATTCCAGGCAGTGATTCTGCTCAGAGGCATGTTGTGCTGTTAGTGTCAGGAAGACAGATGAAAACCTGAAGTTCATCACAGCAGTCAGACAGGAAGGGAGAAAAATGTTGCTCTCCTGACATCAAAGAATCAATAAGCAGCACTTGATGGTTTAACTTCAGAGCCATCAAAGTAGACAGACAGCATTTTAATGTTTGTTTTTCTTCTTATAGCCAATTTCTAATGTGGTGTTGGTTGGGGTTTTCTTTTGTACCAGACAAAGCAAGTTGGAGATAATTTCTCACAGCATAAACTAACATTCTCAATCTGTTTTTCCTTTCTAGGGTCTGCATAGACAAATTCCACAGCAACATCTGATGATAAGATCAGACAGTAGTAGCAGAGACATGTTTAAATCACATTTACAGTATGTCCCCTCTGGGCCAACCAAAAGCAATCTTTCTTAGAACAATACATATTGGCAATTCTTTTTTTTTTTTTTTTGCTCCATTTAGAGATAATTTCAGCTTTTCAGTGTCACACAAATACTCAGGGCTTCACCAGATAAAAACTACTATCAAGGCATTGGGAGCTCTGCCAGGAAAAGAGCAAACAAGTCTCCCAATAGAAGCTCAACTTGAGAAAAGCTTCAGGATTTACTCTACTAGGCATGAAATGGTGCATTTTTAAATGCATGTTTAAAAGACAATGAAAATGTGTTTTGGAAAGGAAAAAAGAAAGGCACCAAAATCACTAGGTTTTGAAGTCTATTTACTTTAGACCCACTGAAATTTACATATATTTGCATGTAAAATGAAGCATTATTCGGCTTCCCTGCCTGGCAGCCCCAGAGGGACCTGCAGGGGCCCTCAGCTGACCCCTCCTCATGCTCGAAGACCTTCCTTCCTCATCTTCCCCCAAGCAGGCTGGGGAAGCCAAGATCCCAACCCAAACAGACCTTGCTTCTTCTAGTGGTGGGGCTGGGGGAAAGGACAGCTGCCCAAATTTCTACTCTCTCCTTAAAGAAGGGGTTAGTTCATAGGAGAAGGAACCTACATAAGCTTGTTAACCCTTGGCCAACAACATGAAGTACTTCTGGACACGAAACAGCAGGCTCTTAGCTGCAAGGTACAGCAGAATTAGAGCTATTAACAGTGTTGCAAATCAGCAACTGGATATGGGTGCAGACAATGAGCCATCTGCTGCTCCATTAGATAGGCTTAGTGTAATCATGTGAGAAATGCTCCTGCTTTCTGGTACGTGGGGCATGACCAAAGTTAGGAAACTTCTGCCTCAGGAATATACTGCCATTGCCAACTGGTGGCCTTGCTTTCCTGGAAAGCAAGTTGCACTTTGCAGTGTTGGAGGGAGGATATTGGACAAGATGACCCATAAAGGAAAGGAAGAAATTGGAAGGAGTTCAAAAAGAAAGAAGGGAAAGCCTTTGGTGTGGAGGTGATGAGAGTCAGTAACCTGGTTCTGGAACAGTTCATACTGCATGTGCACACACTCCATGCACCCTGCTCTAGAAGGTTCTTCACAGACTCTGTTAACCTGTTCTGAAACTTCTCTCTGAGATCAAACAATTGCCCAGCAGACCCAGGGATCCCTGCACACAATCATCACCACAAGTTCTTAAATACACCACAGCTTGTGGGGATCTTGGCAGATGAAAGGGATGTAAATATGAGATTCTATTATCTGGTATTGTTATGATAATGTTATGGTCCTGTCTGTATACAGTGTCTTAAAACTTTGTAAGCTCTTTTCTTGTTTGGCTTTCACTGTCATTAAGCATCTTGGTAAATTTATAATCCCTTTTCTTTAGCTTCTTTTTCTATCTTTTTACTTGAAGACCTGGCATTCAATGAATCAAAGCAGGGATATTTATACCCATACTGTGAGAATGTTTACAAAGTACAGAAAATTCTGTCTGTGGTTTGGTCTTTGTATATTTTCAGAATAACTGAGGGTTTTCCAAACATACTATATTACTGTTGAGTCCACAGAGTCTGTATTTATGGAACTAAACTGCTTTTATTTAGACCTTTGCAACATGCCAAAATTGAAAATATTTTAATGAATGAATCAAAGTAGTGCAGCAAGGAAATCTGCAATGTATTACCATTTCAAAATAGAGATTTCTGTGAAAAGCCTCTAAGATACAAAGAATCTGTTTGTTTTACAGAAAGTAATTCTGTTATTTTTATGCCCATTGTTTTAATAACAGACCTTTGATCTTTAAAATATCTTAGCATGAAACATGAATATGGTAATAGCCAAAGTTTCCATTTAGCTGCTGCTTCATGTTCCAAGAATATTGGGTTCCATTACATGTAGTATTTAATAATTCACATGTGGGCTCCAGGCAACATCCTGGAGGTCTGGATGCAGACACTGGGTATCTCTTCCAAATGTTACTCAGGTACATGGATTTTCAAGCTGCAGAATACCAATAGCATCACTAAGTGTTTGAACTCATTCTCCCAATGCCATGACCAGGTTTGAAGAACATGAATGTTATGGGAGAGTGTTCCAATCAGTCATGCAGGCATTAAGCACTCCATGACTCCCCTGTATTTTATTTTCAGAGTTCCTTTACAGAGCTAAGAAGTCATTACATTACTCAAGCCTCTTGTATTAAATTCGGTCCTCTATAAAGTTTTGGAAACAAAGGAAACAGCTACTAATACTCCATTTCCTTAATTCCCTTCAAAGGCATTTCCCTTTCTGAAATACTTCAGAAATTACAGCTCAAATCTGGCTTATTCTAATGCCTTTTCCTCCTTAGGCTCACTTACAAGTGGAGGCATGTATGAAAGCATGAGGCAACATCTCCCCTTCCCACCCAAAAACCTCACAGGGAAAAAAAATGAGGGACCTTGTAAATTTGTATGGCACTTCCAGATGTCAGGCAGCCCTGTCTGGCCACATATGGATCAGCTCCACCATGCACCTGTAAGGAGAGCAGTGCCTCTGAGGCTGCCAGGCTGTGATGGATGTGTGGGGAAACAGACACTGATGGATTTGTGGAGCACGTGCAAATCTCTGCAGCACGCTGTAGAGCATAGGGCTAACATCTACAGAAGCATCAGTTCTGCAACCTGTTCATGACCAAAATGAACCAGAGGTGTTCCTGGGATTCTGCATCTGCTCCTGGGGTGTGAACTAGTCAGGCCAGGGAGATGGTGGATCAAGTTTTGACAAAAGCTTCATCACAGAGAAGTTAAAGATGTGCTGCTGGCAGCACTACAGGTGTTCTGAGCATCCTGGTGGCAACCAGATTTGCTTTAAAAGCAGTTGTATAAACACAGCTACATCACAACCAGATAGCACCTGCCTTAGAGGGAGACTGAAGTCAGGTAGGATGGTACCCCAGGCTGACAGTTACTCTTCATTAAGTGATGTTTCTGATAAGCTGAAGCATTCACCCTGTCCCAAATGAAGTTATGCTGCATTCCTTGAGCTTGCACACCTTTCCAAGATCCTCGAGGTGAAGGAATAAATCTTACAAATGGTTATATGCCTCTAACAACACCTCTTGAAATGAAGTTGAACATAATAAATTCTACTTAATCTTGATGGATGGGTTGGAAGTAAAGCATGCAAGAGATAGCAAGCAAGAGCACTAGTATTAGACATTTCCATTATCATTAAACACAGCACCCTGCCCTTGAAAGCTGATTAACATCAACACCTCAGAAAAAAACTTGGAAAATCTCCAGCATCAGATGTGACCTTGCAGTACTGTGGCAACTGCAGAAGGCAGCAAGTCCTCTGAGCATGTTCTTTAATCTTCAGTTATGGTATGAGAGCCATTAACATTTTAGAAGACTCCAAAATTAGGAAGTTACTTTCTTCTCTCCCAGCCCCTACCATTAAAGAGGACACTTGGATTTAGCATGTGAAGAAAAGGACGTATTTATGTCCCAAGAGCAGTTTGTCACTGTGAATCAAGAGATCTGCATGTGCAGCACACTCTGGCCACCACTCTGGGCACAACTTGCCCATTCATCCTTTTGAGTTCAGCAGTTCTACCAAGGAGATCTTGGAGCAATGCTGGCTTAGGATGGCCCAAAGTAAACAATGTGATCATAATCCAGTTACTGATACTGGAGGTCTGAATCATCTCCTTTCAGATGTTGTGTCCAAGTAAGCTTAATGATACTGGCAACACAGGAAAGTTTACGTTGCTACTGAATAGAAAGAATCTTCTGCAGAGCACAGCACTTTTTAATCTATTCAATATCTGGAATATTTCAGCACAGCCCCTTTTACATTTAAAATACTGTGTGTGGGGCACACACTGCAACACATGTGCTGGCACAGCTGTGGCATCACACTCCTCCTGCTTCTCCTCCTGCAAGCTGCTGAACCCTCACTGGCTCCTTGCACAGCCAGGGCTTCAGCTGGAGCATCCAGCAGTACGGAGCTGGGACAGAAACAGCTTTCACCAAGGACCTGCCGTGGAGACACAGACCCAAGAGCTGGTGAGCCATGGTCTGGTTGGGCTGCAGCAGCACTCTCTGCTCAGGGAGGAAAACCATCTGGATTGCACAGTTCACAACTGGGGCAGGCATTCCAGGGCAGCCAGGCTCCCACTGACTTTCACTTTGTTTTCTTTAAAACAGACCAAGTTGCTGTCAGCTTTCCTATGACTTTCTCCTGATTTAATTTATGTCCCAGGCAAACTCTGCATACATTTTCCACTGGAATAAGCCAGGGACAGAGCTTTTCCCCTGCAGCATTTGGGGAAAACTGATGAAGTTATGCAAAGAGGTTTGGATTATTTCTAGTAAGAACTTTTTATTTTCTGATTTAAAAAAAAAAAAAAAATCAATCAAGTTTCTGGGATTTTTGGGCTAAAACTATTGTTACCAAGCAACAGAGAAGGATAAAAATGGAAGTGCTTTGAAATTACTGCTCCATTTTTCAGCTCTCAGTTAGGGCTATGGTACTAGACATGGCTCAAGAGGAAATTAGCAGAACACACATAATCATCAAGCTCAGTGGTACATTAGATACCAGGATGTAAACTATCCTGGCTGGATAGTTTAGCACACATCTGTGTCCACATATATTTGAGTTTCTGGTGTGAGGAAAGTTCTCTTTGTAATTTACTTCTCAAGATCAACTCCACTCAGTATCTTACTACTTTTGAAAGGAATGTCCTTAAATAGCCCTCTCATTCTAGCTTTTCCCCAGCATTAGTAGCTTGGGAAGTGGGTGACAGCTCTGTGTGACTTGAGTGGTCTCAGCACTCTGCCATACATGTTTGTCTCAGCTTAAAGAGGATTTGAATGTAGCAAAGTGTCACACAGCCAACAGAAAAGGGAATAAACTTCCACACATCATCTGAGGCCCTGGCAGCCAGGCGATGGATTTCAGCATGGACCTGCTTTTGAAAGGCAAACTTATGAGCATCCTGACTGCAACCACTTTAACATAACCAGGTTCCACTGAACAGAACATTGATTTTTACTCAACCATTTAACTGACTCCTTTTTAAGATAAGCTGCATGGTGAGATAGACCTGTGCACTACCACTGGCAGTCTTGATCCTAGTGTTAGTGCTTCTAGGAAGCAATATGCTTTAAAAGCACAGTACTTGGGCATATTCCTTCAGTGGATATAGACTTGCTATGACTGCCTCTCAAGGCAACTGTGAAGCTAAAGAAAATAATACCATTAATAGTTCCTAAATATCCAGAACACAATCATGTGCAGACTGCATCACCACTGAGTCCTTGCAAGTGAATTTGACCCCTGTGGCTGTTCCCCTGCTGACACAGCAGAGGGGAGAACTTGTTTTCTTGGATACTCTGAAGGGAAACCTAGTGTGAGCCCTCTTCTCTGTGGCACTGCTGTCTGCTCTCCTGATTTCAGTGAAGTAGTCAGAGGCTTCCACCAGCAGAGGAGGAACAGGAGTCCTCCAGGGAACCCTGAGATGGGCAGGACACTGACTTTTCCATTTCTGGGCTGTTTGACACTTCCTGGGTTTTTTTCTGCTTACAAATCGAGTTAAATAACAAAGCAGCAGTGTTTTCAGAGAAAAAAACCAAAAAACCCATGGAAATATATTTTGGTTTCAGATGTTATGTTTCACTTTTTATTTAAAATAAAATCCTGAATTTTCTAAACTGTCAGAAGAATTCCCCATAGAACAAGGAATCTTGTCCTTAAGTTTCAGTTTAAAATACCAACATATTCTATTTGGAAAAATACATTCTTGAAACACTCTTATTTTTTCTCCCCAAAAGAAAGTGTATCAACTTCACTTTTGGTTGAAACACCAATTCAGAAAGGGGAGGGGAATGTCTTCCAGAAATAAATCAGTTTTTCAAATTAGTATGGTTGACATTAGGGTTTAACCCATAAGCATGAACCTCTGTTGTCCCAGACACTTTCAAAGTAACAGACAGAGTCCAAAACAGTTTCAAATTACTGAAAAAGACTAGAAAAGATTAAAAGCCAATGTTATTCCAAGGCAGATTTTTAAGCATCAGACAGGGAATTAATGAAAATGGCTGGAAAACAAACCTGATCTTTTATGCTATCCCTAATCATTGTGCTCACTAAACACCAGCTCAGAAACTTGTTACCAGACTCAGCTGAAGCCATTGTTGTTTGAAAGATCAGGCTCACATCCAACCATAATTTTCTGTCTTTCTTATGAGTAAATAAAGCAACATCCATGATTTATTTAAAGATAAATCCCTGGATCTTCTTTCCATCCATTTTAAAACTCTTTCAATTAAGTTCTGTAGCATTTATAACAAATCAGATTTAAAGATTATGAAAACGTGGCAGGCAGGACTCCAGGGATTCTTTAGAATACTGTGATGAATAAGATGTGTAATGTGAGGTTTGGCAAATCCCAAGGGAAGGCTTATGAGTTCAAATTATAGTGTTTCCAAGAATAGAGGGGAGGTAAGGTCTATAGGATGTAAGTAGACTAAATGATATGGTGAAAAAACACACAAATTTGGAGCACATGATTCATTCTTCATGGCACTGAAGAACTCCTCAAGAATCCCACAGAATCTTTTTGAAAATGGCTTGAGCAACACAGAATATTTTGTTCCAACTGAATCAGTTGATCTACTAATAGACGGAAAATTATTTGCCTTAGAAGGTTTTGCCACTCCAAACACACTGCTTCTTTGGCCAACAGTACAACATTCAACACAATTATCAGTATCTCCCTGCTGCACCACACACAGTTCAGAAAGGGCTCCAGACCCCTGTCCAGCTCTGATGTCCTCAGCACAGGAGAGACATGGGCCTGGTGGAGCAGGTCCAGAGGAGGCCACAAAAATGATCCTAGGGCTGGAACCCCTCTTCTGTGAGGACAGGCTGAGTTGAGGTTGTTCAGCCTGGAGACGGCTCCAGGGATACCTTATTGCAGTCTATCAGTACTAAGGGGCTTAGAAGAAAGATGGGGATAAATTATTCAGTAGGGTCTGTAGCAATAAGAAATGGTTTTAAACTAAAGGAAAATAAATTCAGATTGGATACAGGGAGGAAATTTTTTACACTGAGGGTAGTGAGACACTGGCCCAGGTTGCCCAGAGAGATGGAAGATGTCCCATCCCTGGAACCATTCCAGGTCAGGTTGTCTGGGCCTCTGAGCAAACTGATCTAGTTGCAGATGTCCCTGACACTACAGGGGGTTGGACTAGATGACCTTGAAAGATCCCTTCCAACTCAAACCATTCTATGAGGGAACAGAATGAAGCTGTGCCCAGTGAGGTTTGAGTTAGAGAGTAGGAAAAAGTTCCTCCCCAGAGGGTCTCTGAGCACTGGAACAGGCTCCCCAGGGAAGTAGTCACTGCACCAAGCCTGAAATAATTCAGGAAGCATTCGGACAAAGCTCTTAGACATATGGCGTGGCTTTTGGGGTTGTCTTGTGTATATACAAGAGTTGGACTCAATGATCCTTGTGGGACACTTCCAATTCAGAAAGTTCTATGATTCTAAGTCCTGCCCTGCTTAGGCCTTAGGCCAAAAGTCCTAGGACTTCACGTGACTAGACCAGTTCCCTCAGTCTTTGGTGGCAAGCATTACACAGGACCAACCACTTGCAGACTTCTGCTCTGATTCTGAAATAACATAATTCATGCACTGTGAACTGCTCTAACTCACTTTTCTTTACCCTCCTGTCTGCCTCCTGCTTTTCATCCCCTTTAAATACACCAGCTAAGGTCAACCCCCATAAAACTAATGCTATTGTTTCCTGGCAACCATATTTTTTTTTTCCATCAAAAAAATCAGTCATACAGGTTTTTTTCCTTAGGGCAAGCCTAGTCAGTTAATTATTAAGTAACTACATCACTTAACTAGTTAGAGGAACTCTGACCCATCACCAGTCATCGTTGGTTGCCACTGCACTCATGGTTAACAAGCAGTGAGAAGCTATGGCCACCTGCTACCTGTGAGGGCAAGTAGCCCTGCAAGAGATGGTAGAGGACGGGGCTTTGCTGAAACACACCTAGCCCTGGTCCTACTACTTCCTGCTAACAAGAGAGCAGGATCTGCGATGTCCTGCAGCCTCCTCTCCACCACCCTGAAGGTATCTCCAGATAGGAGCCTGCCTGGCAACAGCAGGGACTCCTCTACTGGGTTTGGAGAAGTCCTGGCACTGAAACCTTTCAGGTGCTGTGGCAGCAACATAAATGACAGCAAAGCTGTGCTGCTGCAGGCAAGGAAAGCAGAGCTATATGGAGAGGCAAGTCCCTCACATGGATGGTTTGGACTTCTGTGGGTTTAGCCAGACGCCTCCTGAGGCTGGATAGAAGCCTGCTCTGGGCAAGGAAGAGCTTGTTGTTTACACAAGGATGCCAAACAGCTCCCTAAGGAAGGATCTAAGTGTAAACTCATTTATGTGAAATGTGAAAACTAACTGTGAACTCACATAGCTGCCACTGCCCTGTGGCAGTACAGAACAGTTTGCCTTCTTGTTTAGGCATCCCAATGTCATCCACAACCTGGATCTTTTTCTCAGCTGTATGTTCACAATGACTACATTAAAAAGGCAAAACATGCAAACAGCAAACTAAACTGGATTAAATCAACCTTGAGCAAGAAATGCACAGTGACTGCTGCAGAATACATTGTGCTTCTTAAAGCCCAGAGACATTCAAACATTGTCAGTAGCACAAAAAGGTGCTTCTTTCCTTGGCTTGTGCACAGCAGGAGCCAAATGAACTCTGACGTCTCATTTCAGCTCACCACAGAACAAAGACAACAAAGGTGCTCCATATGCCAGCACAGGTTATTCATGCAAGGACTACTTAGTCTAGGGAGGACAAGGGCACCCCCTTCAATGAACCCGAAGTTTGGTTTAGATGAAGTCTGATGTTTTCTGTCACAAGTCTGCTGTTGCCAGAGACTAGTTTACTCTTGCTAGGATTAACCAGATAGGAAGAATAACATACTGCACTGTATGTTGCCAGCCAATGAAAGCAGATCGTGGCCTGACACTGGTAATGAAGATTTTACAGAATATTATTCAGATCCCCAGACAATAAATCTTAGAATTAATGTCTAGGATATTGTTCCAGTCCAACAGTATCTCAAACATTTATACAAGGGTATATTTATACAGCTAGCTTTTGGAGAAATGGTCTCTCTAGATATTAAGGGACTCAGAAGCAGAGCCTTGAAGTCTGTTAGTTATGGTTCTTCTCTAATTGATCAGTACTGAAAACAAATAAGCAAATCATACACACACACACACAAAAGACTCAAAACCAGAGTACAAATTGGCAGCAGTCATTTCTGAAGTCAGCAGTAATTCTTCATAAAGATTTTGTAGGAGTCTGCAAATACTACTTAAAGCCATGGATCCCACCCTGACTTCTTAATTTTAAGTACTGCATTACTTTAATTATTCAGTCTTTATTTATTAACTGTTTTCTTCTGCCTTCCTCTTATGTGTTCTTGTTTTACAAGCATTTTTTTTAATAATATAGACTTTTCTTTATAACTTCTACATGTATACTCTTACTAGTACAGAAACACTTCTGTGTATTACTGCTTTCCAGGACCACCCAAATTCTGCTCTAGAGGTACAGGATGCACCTGAGAGAGATTTAATCAAGCTCCATGTTTACTCATGTGCTACTATTTCTGAAAATATTCATGGCAGTTTTTAGTGCTAGTTCCTGAAATTGGGTGTTTCTGAGTGTAGGGTGCAGAAGATACCAAGAAAAGTGCGCTCTACATAACCATTTCTGCCTTTGATGGTTTCTGTCTACTAGGCCTACACTTTCTCTATAAGGTTAGGGATAATGTTGATAAACAGCTAAAGCACAAGACTAGTCATGAGCAATTTGGGGCTTAACTGAGCTGTTCTACCCAACTGCCATTTCAATCACCTGGCTCAAAAAAATCTGTTTTCTAGTTAAAAGTTGGACATTGATGTTGAAATCTCTGAGGGGTGACACCCAAGATCTGCTACTCACTTAAAAATACTTAATAAAAATTATGCTCTTTTATATGTCTAGTTCTATGAAATATGACAATAATAGTTATATCTTAAAATGTTAGGCATCTCTGTTACAATTTTGAATAGGCCTGTCAGTTGTAGAAGTTGTAGCTGGAAACAAATGCCTGTGATGATTTGTCTTTTGCTGTGTTCTGGGCCATTGGTGTCTTTTCCAAGAAGTATTTTTTTAATCCTAAAAATTCCTTGAGAAAAATCTTGCAATTCAAGGTTATAGAAAGAAAAAAAGAAAACAAACAAAAAAGGCTGACTTGTTTGCCTTGGGTTTTATCCAAGCACAAGTGCAGCACCATACACACTGCATAGGCTGAAGCTGACTCCTCTTCTAAGCAGACATCTTGTGCTGTTGAGTGAAGCAAGCATCTGTTTGCCTTTTGCAAGGGAAAAGTTTTCATAAGCTGTGTAACTCTGCTAGTGAAGAGACTCTTATTTTCAGGACAGATAAATATAGATATATTGGTGCGTGGAAGGGAAGTTAAAAACCAGCAAAGTGAGCACACTACCTGAAGCAGTGACACAACAAACCCAGAGGCAATAATAAAGTCTGCCAAGGAGCTTGATTTTATCAGTGGGTTTCCAGGTAAAAGAAACACTGCAAATGGTCATGAAAGCACTTCAACAAGATGTGTCTGAGAGCATGACAGGAATCTTACTGAAACTTAATTTGGATTTACAAAATGTCCCATATTCTGGATATTTTGATTGGTGAAAAAGGAGTGGGGGCTTCGTCTCAGGAACAGCTCTCAGACAGCTGCATAAGCAGTAACATCAGTGTGTTTGTGCCTGTATCACTCAGCTCTAATGTAAGGTGAAGTTCATGTACTACTCCTCAGAATACCCATAAACATGATAACTTGTTGCAGTCAAAAGCAACAACAGAGCAGGTACAGTGAAAGAGGGTCAAGAGCAGCAGCAGCTTTCCACTAACACCAGTAAGAGTAGCAAAAGTTTTCATTTGCTAAATCTTGGTCAGAGTCAGTAAAATTTCCTTTCTTCATGTCTCCAGCATTTAAAAAACACATGAATCCTAAAATGTGCCTTCTGCATAGCCAGAGCAAGAATATACTGCTGTATTTATACACGTTTCCATCAAATACCTGCAATGAGCATCAAGGAATCAGATTTCCCTCTCCCCTCCACCTCAGAACTGTTGAAAATGAGCTATAAAATTGTTCACTAGTTCTCTGAAGGGAAACCTGCTAATTTTGGTGGTAGATGATTGCTGGTGCACAGTTTTCTGACTGATGTGTAGAGGCTTTTGGAAATCATGAATTAATTTCAATTGAGTATGCATAGGGCAACTGCTAGTACACACTGTGATATCCACCAATATGTATTTGCCTAGAAAGCCCACACAGAGCTTAATAATGTAAGTGTAAAGTAGAATTTAATGGTGGCATAAAATGTTTCCAATAGGCAAAATACTGAATATGTGAAATATTGTGATGACTTTAACTGCTCTCATTGTTCAAATGTTCTCTGAAAAGTCACCATTCAGCAGACATCAGGGTGCTGAATGCTCTGTCCATAGATGACTTGATCTAGCTTTACATCTGTGTAATCCAAATGCATGTGTCATGTTTGTATGAAGCAGAAGTGTTCTAGCAGGAGTAGATCGTTATATTTGCTAGAAGACAGATCCTTTTAGTGTTGCATTAAGACCATATAGAGATCTACCTGGAGCACTTTTATGACATCCCCTAGCTCTATAGAAATGTTACAAGTTGATTTCTACCTGTTACATTCAGAGAGATTTGGATTTGAAGAGCCTACAATTCCAGAAGTTTGCCCTCCAAAGACAGGCATCTTTGCAAATTGCACCAGGGTTTTTGCCTGCCCTGCTAAAGCAACTATGCATCACTGAGATTTTATCAGTCTAACCAGAGGCCTGATTCTGCATAATGATTCTTGTGCTTCACAAGTCACAGGTTTCAAATAGCATTACACAAGCAGCCCCAAAACTTGTGCTTTCTAGGTCTCCTCAGTCTTTCTTGTTGTTTAGAAACATGTTGCTGAGAAACAACACACAGGGAAGAAAAGAGGAAAGAATTGCTGGTGAAGTGAATGCAAACTGCTTCATGAGACAGGTAAGATTTGCATGACTGTAAATCCACATGACCTAAACTCCTCATGTTGTACAGTTGGCACACATATCTCTTCCTTAGCACCCAGATATACTGACAAATACTTCAGGTAATTTGTTTAAATATTATGTAGAACATTGAGAGCCTAGTCCAAAGCCTACCAATGCCAGCAGAAAACCAAAGTGTCAAATGCTGTGTGCTCTGAGTAATCTGGATTGTAATACTAGAAGTACCTTATTTCCTTTGGAGAAGCCACAGACAACCCCAAAAGACCCTAAGAAACCCAATCCTTAAGAAGCACTCTGGAGCAGCAAGTTTTGGTGAAGAGGAACACAGAACACTTCTTTTCTTCTGAAAAGATCAGAGCAGTTCCTTTATTCATATGTGGAAACATAACCTCCCCACTATGTTTAATGTCACAAAAATGCTAACTGCTCATGGGGGAAATATTAGATCAACACTAATAAACAGCTGAGAAAGAGCAGGGGAAACATTGCACAAGATCTGCAAGCAGTTTCTGGAATATTTGGCTGGCATTTTCTTGGACTGTTTGTGAGTATCTTCTGATATTTCTGAATGCATGCTGGGAAAAGTTCTGGGAAAATAACAGTCAAGAAGGAGAGACATATGAAAAAACTCAACAATAAACAATAATGAAAGCAGCTGATTTATCCCCCAGATGAATTAATGCTAAAGCAGAAATGCACTCTGTGTGTCAGTATGTCTTACTAGGAAAGCACAAGGTTAAGTTGTGTGTTATTTCTATGATCGGTTCTCTTCATTACTCCCACCAAGCTGCTAGCTTCCAGCAGCAGAGCAGAGAGGTATCAGTGTGCACACACATTTCAAGAACTCTGCCAGACTCCTACCTTCCTTTTTCTTGTTCTAGCATTAATGTAATTGTCTCCTCAGATCTTATCACCTGAGATCTATTTCTTCTTCACAGTTATTTTAGGTTGGATTACACAGGCCTCTCCCTTTGTCCTGCCTCGTGCAGCTTAGTCTTTCCAACCAAAGAGGAGAAGCAGCTTCCTCAACACAACACCTCTCTCCCTCCCTCCTTCCCTTTCCACCTTAGATTTTCAAGTTTTCTCCAGAGATTAATGGCTTTTTAAGGTATGTAGACTGTATCTTGAAGCCACCTCTGCTCTACTTTTTCCCAGGTCACTTTGATGTTGCCCTCCTGTGCAGAAACCTCAGTGCTAGAGAACAGGCAATGTTTGTCCTCGTGACAGACTTGATTCCAGAGACCAAGAACTTCTGCAAAATGCCACCAACAGTGTGCAGACACAGCCTGAGCACTAGCAGTTACAGGCCAAGGCCCCAAATGGGTGTATATTCCAGTAAGAAGCCAACCCCTTGAGCAATCTAAAAGGCCTGCCAAGGACAGCCAAGTAAAACCAGATGCCGTGGGTTGGAAAGATACAGAATGGTAGTGACACTGGTAGGCAATGTGAGATGAGAGAATAGGGAGAGGACAAGGAAAGGAGTGGAGAAATGAAAGAAGAAACAAAAGAGAGCAGCAAGGAAGGAGCTGACATGGGCAGTACAAAAAAGGATATGACAAGTAGGCTCTACAGGAAAGTAAAGGCAGGCAGGCATCAGGGCAAAGAGGAGACAAATGGGGTTCAGACACATATGACCAAATTACTGCTGGCTGCAATACTGTTGTCTACATCACAGGTAATTCAGCACCTGGGGTCTGTTAGACAAGAATGAATGATCTCCAAGTGTATGAATTATAATACTTGACTATATTTAAGAAAAAACAACAAACTAACTATGACCTTACCTTTGTTACCTGCAGTAACACCCTTACTCTTGCCATCAGCCTAAATGGTGCCATTCTATTTCAGTCTGTGTCTTCAATAAACTCCTGAAAATTGCATATGTGCTAACTTTACACAGTAGAGGTCAATGCTGTACTTTTACATGATAACTGAGGCTCATACCAAGGGAATGGCAAATGTACAACTTAAACAAATTTCAGCAACTTGAAAGAGCTTTGCATGCCTCTTGAAATAATTCCTAACACCAGTTCAGTACATTAACCTTTGCCTTTAGAATAGCTATAGTCAGATAAATCATTTAACTCTACCATCAAGACTGTTACCTTTGGCTTTTTCCATTATTTTCTATCTTGTTATTCAATGACTTAAATCAGTCACTAGAGTCTACTTCAGTAAGCTTCAATAATCTATAAAACAGCTATTTATACCATCATTTTTTCATGATTTCTCATCAGTCAGTCCAGTTTTCTTTACAGATGTTACTGAATTTCTCTTTACATTGGAGGGAGGGAAATGTCTCTTACTACAGTGGCTAATGAAAAGTATTGCAAGGCACAAAGCTATTGCAGAATAAAAACCATATATTTAGGTAATACCTTCCTTCAGAACCAAAGAAAAATATTCAGAGACTGGGCTAAAGGGAAACCCTTTGAGTTTGAGTTCCCTGGGTTATAGCAGTACATATCTGCATGTAGCCAGAAACACAGCATAGAGCAAACTTGCCTGAGGGAGACACAACCAGTCTGTGCTTCCCAGTATGTCCCTTAGCTACAGTTCTGATGATCAAACAACAGACTGGGTAGGAAAAGCACTTCCCATGTCCAAGATACAGCTGTTTGAGCAACAAATGTCAGAAGGTCCTTGCAGCAAATTTTGGAATGTGCAGAATGCTGGATGCAGTCACAGCTTGCAAACAGTAAGAAGGTTTGGCACTGGCCTTAAGGACCATGGGTGAAGTCTCCCTGACTTTATGGCATAAAGTCCTTTAACAAAGAGCAGTTATTTTAACTGGCATATGGGAAAATCTTGTTGTAGTCTTTATAAGTGCTGTCTCATGGAAAATGAACAGGAGGTATGGGAGCAATCTCATAATGTCCTCGTTGTTATAAAGCAATGTACAAACATACAGCATTAGCTATTCTACTGAAAACAATCATCTACCTAAAATAGCCTGCAGCAGCTAACAGCTACAGAAAGGGGTTTGTTACCAACCATAGAACACTTTGTACTAGTTACTAGTCAGATCCTCTCCTGATACTTAGCAGGATTCTCTGCTTTGCAGTTTGGGAGAAAGCCTTGATCCTAAACAAATTGCTAAGCTTTCAGCCTCCTGGTTTAGCTACATGGTGAAAAATGAGCTGCAGTGAAAGAGAAGAAAGAAGTGATAGCTGTGGAACTGCTATTCAGACCATCCTAAAAATCTGATTCCATTGCAATGTCAATGGAAAATTCCACAGAGAGGCATAAACCCAGAGCAATTCTGACTAATTCTGAAGCTAGCCCTGTCAGTACATCTTTTGGAAAAAGAGGGATATAACATAAAAGGATTCCTGCCCTGCTCCAAACTCTTTCCTGGAGGAAGGCTTGGTCCAAAGGAGGCACAGAGTGCACCTGGGAGACTGGCATGTTTAGTTGATAGGCTGAGCTCTGTTTCTGACAAGTCTGGCCAGGCTGTTGGTAGCTGTTAATTATGTCACCCCACTTCAGGCCCTGCAATTGTCTCTATTCTTTTATGTATACATTAGGTTTGGGAACAAACTGTGTAGGACATTAACAAGTTAGAGGATGAAAAGCAATCAGAAAGAGTGACCTTAAGTAGTGAAATTTGTGACCTTGTTTGTGTCCCTGAAACTGTTTAACCCAGATACAAGTACAGATCTCCAAGGGCACAAACACACCACAGCTCCTGCACCAGACCAGCTTTGTTCTCCATGGGAATCTCCTCACCTCCTAGATACCAACCATTCCTGCTGGAGCCTCCATTTGTTTCCCTCTCTTTTCCATATGACACCCACAGCATTTCCTAGGACAGAAACTTCCTTCCCCCTCCTTACCAAAGCTACCAGTGATACCCACAGAGGCATGCCCTGGAGAGGGAGGATCAGCCACATGCTGAGCATGGAGCAGAGTCCTCGTGTCAAACCTGGCTCCCTTGGCTAGCCCCACTGCTCTTCTGCTCCAAACCACCTGCTCTTCTCTGAAATCTGGACTTTCAGCCTCATCAGTAAGTCCTCCTAAAGCCCAAACAAATAAGAAACAGTTCTCTACATGCTTTTGGTACCTTGTCCTTTATATTATTAGACCTGATTTTTCAGATAACACATTTTTCTTGCAGTTTTATGTGGCATTCTGGTTAACAAAATGTTTTCTTCTTCAAAGGCAGTTATTTCAGGAATAACCAATGTAAGTATCTATTTTCAACATACTTTTAGGAAAATAAATGTAGAGAAAATTTACATTTTGCCTTTAGAAACTGTAGAAGAGCTGTGGACAGCATAGCCTCATAGTGATCTGTTTCTAACTTTCTACAGTGACAACACATTTGACATTTCAAGTTTTCAGAAGATTCTGCTTTTGTTTTCTTTCTGTCAGATCTAGTATTTATATTAAAAACTGGTTTGTCAAGAGGATTCTGTCACTTAAAAAATGTAGCAGAGACTGTCAAAACAAAAAGCTACCATTTTTCTTCATTTTGGAACCTTTGTCAAAGCTCAGAAAAGATCTTAGGTACACCAACTAAATGTCTAAAATGTTAATGACATTTCAGGGCATATTTAATATTGCAAAACACAATAAGATTTTAAAAAGAAAGAACAGAACTGGAAGCTGCCTTCATCAAGACATTTGAAAAACAAAGACAAGGATAAAACTGAAACAGTTGTGAGAACTACACAAAATGTTCTTCATTACAGCAAGATATGAAAAAAATATTTCAAGAGCTATGAGTATTAACATTTCACACTGGATTTGGAATGGATTCTGTGCAGTAGGACTGCACTCCTGTTCTGTGCTGTTCAGAGCATAAATAGAGATTCTAACAGCTCCTGACTCTCCACATCATTGCACAATTAGAAAGTTACACAGAACAGCAACAGTGGAGAGACCTTGGGGGTCCCTGCACCTCCTCAGCCATGACTCCTAAAGACATTTAGAGCTCCCAAAGGACTCAGCACATACAAAGAGGAAGAGTCTTCACACCTTCAAGTGTGTTCTTTTTTTAAAAGAAGAACAAAATCCCAAAGCTCTACATCTTTAAATAAGTACCTTCTGTCTCTTCACAGCAAAACTGAGTCTGTTTACCAGCTAGGATGTACCTTCCTCCTCTTTCTAAACTGAGTGGCTGGTCTCCAGAACACACACAGCTCCCAAAACTTGCACCATTTACAATCAAGAGTAAATATTGATGGATATTCATGAAAAAAACAATAGCTTGACCTAGTCTAACCTTCTTAGCATATGGCTTACCAACGCCCTGACTTTCTCCTTCAGTGGGGACTATATTCTTAGAGTCTTTGACCATTAATACTAATCAAAACTTTAACTGGCATAAAGAGGTTTCCACAATGCTTAACAGTTCCTTGGTTCTAGCAGTTCCCTGGCAAGAATATCACTGATTTAAGATCTCTGATATATCAGCATTTTTCAGAATGAGATGTCTAGCTGTATGCACATTCAGGTTTTCTGATGTGAAAAGTTCCCTACAGACAACTCTAGTTTCTATTACATATAGAATCTGTGGTCAAACTGTCACAGTGATGTCACTGCACATCTCTCTGGAGGTTGGGATAAGCAGTACTGACACAGCAAGCAGAACACTGATGTAAAATCCTCCCTTGTGAAATCTTCTAGCACGAAGTATTTAACTTCTCTGAATTCTCTTTCAGTTCCACAACAGTTAAAAGAAGAGCACACTTCCTGAAAAGCAGCTCTTAAATCTTCCCATCAAAGTCCAGACCACAGCAAGACATTTTCAACCTGCATAATCAGTTTGATGCTTCTCCTAGTCTTATCATGCAGGTTGATTTTAAAAAGGATTAAACTTATTTTCATTAGGGTATTCAAAATCATATAATAATTACTGATTTCTTAAAACTCCACACAGCAGGTTCCACACACTCACCTTGTTTGCTTCTTTTCACCAGGCAGATGTTGTCATGTTTCTGCTTTAACTTGGCAAAGACCTGTTCCACCTCTGTACCCATGGCTCCACTTTATTCCAGCCCTCTTCCCATAACTCATTGAAATCTGTGCTTATTATCTCCAACTACTGGAACTCCCTTCTAAAAACTTCTGGTTTAAAGCAATATTAATTCCACAGGAACTCCAGGAGCACTGAAATGAAAAGGCTTCCATAAGCCACCAACCTTTTCCAAAACACTTTGATTATCCAAAACAAAAAGGAAAAAAAAGCATCAAAAGCTCAATTAGGATCCAATTAAAGGTCATTAAGCTGAGACTCCTGTCTCTAAGAGCAATCAGCTAGAGATACTCATCTTGCACAGAAAATGGCATGGTCTGCTTGCGGTGACTCTCTCCTAGCTTCTTGTAATCACTAATTGAAAAACTTCCAGAGACAGAGGTGCTAGCAACAAGTGGCCTCATCATGCCAAGATGCTGTACACCCTCTCTGAACCCATGGATAGCTGTGGTCTCTACAATACCCTGCTATAGCACTCAACAGGCAGAACAGCATTCTCCTAACCTTTGGTTCTTTTCTACCTTGGGGCTCACCTGACCTAGAATGTAAGAATTCTTCTTACTCAGCAGACTGGGCTTTGAACTAAGACATAGGTTTTAAAAGGCATTTTTTCCCTAGTTTATAAAAATGTAAACAGTGCTGTGAATACATAAGCAGGGCAACTGTCTACTGGAGAGAGAGAGAGGATGATCACAGGGGCCTGCTTGTCAAATGCACCTTGTGTAAGTATTAAGAACTGTTTATTTTGGCTGTGGTACAAAAGCATCCTGAGATAAAGCAGTGTTGCTCATGTGGAAAAAACCCAAACATTCTACATAATTCACAGTCATCCTGCCAGTATGAAAAGTGAACTCATTTTCATTCCTCTTCTGGAAAACAGGGATGTTTTTCACAGCTTAAGAGAAAAGGTTTGGGCTTAAGGACTTTGGGAAGTGCTTATATGTGAACACAGAGTCAGGGGCAAATGCAGCTTCACCTCTTTTCCACAAGGCCAGACTGTCAACTGAGGACAATCCAAAGGCTTTCAGACTTGTCAGCTAAGTACAATCCCAAACACACCTACCAGTGCAAAATGCCACATCTGTGGGCACTGGCAGGTCTGCAGCATCCATGTGCAGGGAAAATGGGGAAAAGCAGCTTAGCATTTGGTGTTTCCTGAGCTCTCTGTATTCTCAGAGCCAGGGACTGACCTCCACCATTACTGAATTCATCATCCAAACTCCTGCAGAATATGCCTCTAAATTACAGCTTGCAGTTTATGTCCCACCCATTACCACTGAGTTAATTACAGTCTGGATTTAAAGATTATCATTACTTACAATGTGTAAGATGTATGAAAGGGAATTAGGCAGATATAATGTCAGTTCTCTCCAAATTGTTTAAATAAGGGAAGAAAAGACAAAGAAATTACATAGTAGAGTATCTGGTGGTTACATCAGAATTGGATACTTAGTGCACGTTCTTGTACTGCTGAAAAAACTCAAAGATGCAGCAGTTGTGGCCACAGGACTGCATCCTGAATGCTTTTTTGGTTGCAGCTTTCACTGAAATTTGGAATCTTTGTGTAGTTTCAAGCCAGCAGTGGTCATGTCTGGGCCTCAGTCTTGTACTCAAATCACAGACTTACTCATAAAAAGCAACCACTCACCAAAAGTGACTGCCAAATGAGGAGCAGCCCAGGAAAAGCAGAATTCAATTTCCAGCATTCAGCTAAAGACACTGAATTGCAATGGGCATTTCTATTACCCCATGTTTCATTAAGCCCAGCCCTAAAACATGGCTAATTCTCCTTTACCACAAAGAGGATTGTTCACAGTAAAATGTATAATAAATAACTTCAGGACTCTCAGATACTGCAGTGGTGAATTAATTTAACCATTCAGACAAAAAGCACTCCACATGGCTGGCTGATCAAATCTCCTAAATGCCCCAGAAAGAAGAGCATGATTTTAACATTTACCTCTCTACACAATAATATAGGAACCTGTATTTATAGCCAAAATTCTTGTGGACCTTGCCTCTCAAGTATTCATAAATAAAATATAAGCCTTCCTAGGGCTTTTGGTATGTGAAGAGATGAGGAGAAAGAAGCCAGTTATGAGACAGGCTTAAATGATGCCAGCCCTTCAAGTGTGTGCCTGAAAACAGCTAGATTTCTGAGGTAGTGAAGTAGCTCTTAAGTAACTACACAAAAATGCATATGGAACAACAAGAAAGGATGCTCACATGCTAACTTTTACTTCTTGCTGAAATCTTTTCTGAAACAGAAGAATTTGGTTGGGATTTTTGATGCAGTTTGATCTCTTGCTAATACACAATTTACTTCTAAGAATCCACTTTAACATTGTCTCAGCATTCTACTTATACATGAAACTCCCTAAAATCCTAGCTCAACTGCCAAACCAGCCTAACCTTTTGCAAAACACTTAATATAAATGTCACATAAACCCTTATCATTCTGAACCATCCCTACTCTGGTTGATAAGGACTAGCCTCTGCCATTAAAAGACTGACATTTTATTTGGTCCCCATTCACTAGCTCTTCTGTGTATCTTCTGTTAATGCAAGCTTGTATTTCTACCAATGGTAAAAGAAAAGGACTGAGGCAAGTTGACTTGAATTTTAATGATAGGAGCTACACAGATAGATAAAGAAACCATGTAAAACACACTCAGTACAAGAAAGGTCATAAAATGTCACAGAACACAATGTTTCAAATTTATAACTCTGCACAGTGCCTCAGTGCTTGGCAATGAACAAAACATTGAGAAAATGTTGACATTTTAGGTACATTTAAAATATACTACACATATTCTAACTACACTGAACATATTTTAAATACGCCCAGGACCACTGTTAAGTTTCAGTTTCCAAAAGGCTCCAGCTGATGAACTAGGTGCATGAGAAAGACCATGTGACATTGGACATGTCCTGTTAATCTTTCTCAGAAGCAAATAAGGCAGAAGAATGACAGAAATGATTGGCATGGAGAGGGATTCAGCTCTTTCTCTGCATCACCTAATGGTTTCTATCTTTTTAAATGCAAACTGATGTAAAAATTAAGTTTCCTGCAAAGACCTCATAATCAAGTGTAAAATTATGTTAACCTTTATGAGCAAAAGGCAAATACAGATGAGTAAGAACTTGCAGTCAAATTGCATTTAATTTTGTGTGAGACTGGAAACTTCACAGCAGCAGAAACCCACCCCCACCCCCCACCCAAGACTGAATGAAACCTGCTGCAAAACCCTTAGTTTTGCAGACCTCTGAGAGCTGGCACTGTGTCTGTGCTACATCCCAATGTACAAACTGACATGCCCTCACCCTTCTTATGACAGGATAGCAGAGTTAAATGACAGAGCTCTAATACTTCAGTAATGGTCCCATCCCAGTACACTACCTCTGGTGATGAGAGAACTGACTAAATAAAACTGCCCTTCCTTAGCTGTGGCAATGTAATTCCAGCCCTGGTGGCAATGCACAGGAATCCAAATCTCTTTTCAGTTTCAAACCTCAGCCTTTGAAAATAGCATTAAATGCTTATGTTGAGAGGCTGCTTTTAAAACATCTTTTTCAAGGGAGAACTGAAATGTGTCTCTAGTGGGGAAAGCTCCATTTGTGCCGTGGATAACAGCAGCAGGGAGAATGGAATCCCAATCCCCTGTCAGCACTCCAAAGTGTAGTCTCAAGGTGAGACTGCAGAGGCCTTCAAAAGTTTTGATTTATAAATGAAATATCTACTCCTACAGAAAAGTCACATTAAAGGATATTGCAGAATTCAGCACACCATCTGCCCAGCCATGACTTCAGATGAAAATGTTATTCAACTTCTTGCCTATATTTTTCATCCAAATATTTGGATAGTTTCAAATAGCCAAAGGAGCCTGGTACTGACGTCATTCATGTTGAAATCAATAAAAGCTCTGCCTCTGGCTTCAACAGGAATGGCCTCAAGCATCCTGCAGCAACAACTTTGAAATACTAAACCAAAACTGCTACAGCTATCCTTGAAGGAAACAATGTATTTCTAGTTCTATTTACAACCATCCTGAATACATGAGGTGCTTTATATACATTCATGTCAAGAAGGTCATAAGATGCTGGTCACACAGGGCACTAATTAAAAGCAGTTATCTTAAAATAGCCTATTGAGAAATAGCTGTATTGATGGATCTCTCCATCAGACCTGGTCTGATACAGCAGCTACCAAAATGCTTGTCACTCAGTTGTGCTACATGCATCCCCTGACCATGTAATCTGAAGGTTTATTTCAGATAAAATGCCCATGGAAAAGCATAGGTGCAGGGACTAGTAACAGCTCTCTGAGCTTCTGTGACAAACTGCAGAATGGTGTCCTACTGGTGAAGTGCACTGACGTTACAGACAGGGCATGGAGAATAAGCAGAGCATGCAGCTGGTGGGCCCTGCAATTGGAGGGAGAAAAGAGACACAGCTTTGCAGAGGGGAAATGGCAAGAGAGACTAGTAAGAAGAGGAACCTTGAGGAGGAAGAGGAGGAAGGGGAAAAGGCAGTGAAATAGTGGGAATCGCTACTCTAGATCAAACAGAATAATCAGAAAGTCAGTAATATACATGCAAATTAAAATGTATCTCCATGGCCCTGGACTGTCCATCACCTTCAGATGGAGGCAACAGCAAACCTGTCTTGTATTACATCATGAGGGTGGTTTCTTGGGTTGGGTGTTTTTTTGTTGTTGTTGTTGCTTTGTGCTTTTTTGTTTTGTTTCTTTTTACAGGAGCAAATCTGTAAAAAATTCCTTAGCTAAGTATATAACCCTAAACATGTGATGCACACTTTCTTCAGTACAGTGACCATGGATGCAGCCAAAAGCAACCTTACACTTTATGGAACATTAATAATCAGAAATTAGAAATGAGCACTGCAGATGGAATTCATATTTGAAAAGTGAAAAGCCTTAATACTAAAAACTACTTGCCCAAGACTGAATTGGGAACATAGTTACCACTAGTCTGTTACCTTCTAGAAGTCACTAACAGACAAATAATCACTCCAGACACTCAGAAAATCATTTTACCATGATATAATAGATACATAGTAATGGTTGTTTGAAACTGAAGTTTCTAGCTGGGCTCCTACTTTGCCACAAAGCTAAAGGCATTAAAAGAACAATTGGGCTGGTATGTGGCTTTAGTGCATGTGAGAATTCTGCTCCACCATCCACAATGAACAGCGCTGTTTTCTTTTATTGCTTTTTTCAGTACTTGAATATCTGCCTTGTAAGAGAAATTGGTTTTGCCTAATGCTATGTCTGCTACTTCAGGTGTGGTCTGGCTAGCTTTTTATAGCGTGTTCTGGAGAGCTTTTAAATCATCTCCAGGCAGAAACAGATATCAAAAGTGGCAGCCTTTCCTGATCTCCCTCACTGACACCCAAGTGGCATTAATGGGACATTAATAGGCTATGCAAACACAGAAAAAATGCATCCCTTTTCTGTAACGACACGAGCAGCACTGGCAGGCTGTTCTGCTCGCCCTTTTCCTCACTGTGGGTGTAAGGATGTCTCACCAAAGAACTGAACAGTCAGCCCAACGTCCAAGCAGCAGGACCCTGGAGGGCAGCTCCAGGCAGTGCCTTTCCAAAAGTCCCTGACTTCTGCGTTTCCCCAGCATACGTGTCCCTACGCTCCCTGTCCCATTTGTTACCAGCTGTTCTTTCAACGTGACAAGAGTTTAGTCTCCTTCCTTGCCCTGTCTCACCTCGTCACTCCTTGCCGCGACCCTGCCATCCTCCTTCTCTCTCCCTTTCCTCTCACATCCCGTTTGTTTCCTGCCCGGGGAGCCCTGTCCTGGGCCCTCACCTTCCCGCTCCCCTCCTCTCCCAGAATCATTAGGTTGGAAAAAACCTCTAAGATCATCAAGTCCAACCATCAGCCTATCTCCACCATGCCACTAAACCACGACCCTGAGTACCACATCTATACGTTTTTTGAACCCCTCGAGTGATGGTGGCTCCACCACTGCCCTGGGCAGCCTGGGCTAATGCCTAACAGCCCTTTCTGTAAAGAAATTTTTCCCAATGTCCAATCTAAACCTCCCCTGATGCAACTTGAGGCCATTTCCTCTTGTCCTATCGCTAGTAACGAGGCAGAAGAGACAGATCCTCAACTCGGTACAACCCCCTTCCCCTCACATCCCTCCTGCCCCGGCCCCTCACATCCCGTCCGTCCCCTGCCCAGGAGCCCTCCCCCTTGCAGCCATCCACCCCTCAGGCACACCTCTCCGCAGCTCCCCGCCCCTCCCGGGCTCCATCCCCGGGCTCCCGGTTACCTGCCACTGCTCGGGGCAGGGTGGGGAGGTGTGAGGGGACACAAACTGGAGCCCACCCCTCCTCTCCCAGAAACAAAGGCACCCTTGTCCCCGGCGGAGCCGCGAGGAGACCCCCGGGGCGCCCCGGGTGGGCGGAGACGGGGCGGGACGGGGCGGGCGGAGCGCGGCGCAGCTGTGCGCAGGCGGCCCCGGGGAGAGCAGCCCGCGGCGGCGGCTGGAGCGGGGCTGGGGCTAGGGCTGGGTTACGCCGGGAGCGGCGCGGACAGGGCGACCGCGGCGGCTCCCCGGCACCGCAGCCGGCTGGGCTGGGGGCAGGAGCTCCTTGCCGGGTAGCTGGTCGATATTTTATTATTATTATTACTTTTTACCTGTCCCGTCTCCGCACTTTAGTTACTTTTGGCTGGGTTTACTTTTATTTTTCCTCCTTTTTCGCTCGTTTGTGGCAAAACGGAAGGAGGATGGGGTTCGAGCTGGATCGCTTCAGTGGGGAGGTGGATCCCGACTTCAAATGCAATCTGTGCAACAAAGTTCTGGAGGACCCGCTGACCACCCCCTGCGGCCACGTCTTCTGCGCCGGCTGCGTGCTGCCCTGGGTGGTGCAGCAGGGCAGCTGCCCTGTCAACTGCCAGCGCATCTCCACCAAGGAGCTCAACCACGTCCTGCCCCTCAAGAGCCTCATCCTCAAGCTGGACATCAAGTGTGATAACCACGCGCGGGGCTGCGAGGCGGTGGTGCCGCTCCAACACCTGGGCGAGCACGCCGAGACCTGCGACTTCTCGCCGGCCAAGTGCCGCAACCGCGGCTGCCGTCAGGTCCTCAACCTCCGCGACGTGGAAGCTCACATGCGGGAGCGCTGCGAGGCGCGACCCGCCGGCCTCTGCGAGCAGGGCTGCGGCTTGATGCTCACCCACGGTGAGCGCCGGGCCGGTGGCCACGGCTGTCTGCGCGCCCTCCGCGCCCACGGCGCCGCGCTGCAGGCGCGCACGGCCGCGCTGGAGAAGGCGCTGAAGAAGGAGGCGCTTCGCGCCGGCAAGCGGGAGCAGTCGCTGCTGTCGCGATTGGCGGCGGCGCAGCTGGAGCTGCAGGTGACGGCGCTCCGCTACCAGAAGCGCTTCACGCAGTACAGCGCCCGCCTCGACGCCCTGGCCCGCGCCCGCGCCGCCTCCCCCGGCAAGGTAAGGCGGGAGGGGACGGGAAGACAGAGAGCTTGGAGGAGGCCGATTTTCCTCACGCTCTCCCAGATGCCTCTCGGCAGCGGTGCCGGGCCTCGGGTAAGGGCTCCGAGGGGGCGGCTGAGCCCCTCGGGAGGCGAGAGACACGTTCCCGCCTGTGTGTCGGCGACCGGAGGCGCCCCACAGCGCCCTCAGCGGGGTCTTCCTGCCCGACCCTGGGCACTGCCTGTGGGCGGGAATTGTCCTGAGAAGCCCGTCCGGCCCCCTTGGAAATGCCCGAGCTTTGGCTTCTAACAGAAAAATATGCCAGTTTCCATACATGTATATTTTCTAACGTGGCATCATTGGTATCTGGACCCCATATGGCCACTCACACATCAAAATACCAAGGTCAGGGTATTATTATTTTTACTCTAAACAGCAAAATTGGAATTTCCAGGGCTGGAAATGATATTAAACCACCAGAAGTTACTCTCAGGAGTAACACAAAGCAGAGTGACTTGGAAGAGGCTCTTATGAGCCAATGCTTTCCAGACCCTTAGTTTACCTAGCATCCCAAAAATATGGCTTCCTACAAAATGTAGGTTCAAGATTAACTGTTAAGACAACTCGGACACCTTGCCAGCTCTTTCATCATCTGAAGCCATCATCTTTGTAATATCCGTGTCCAAACACAAGACATCTGCTGTGTACTTGCATTTTTTTCCCAGAGTCACACAAGGTTCTTTCAAAGCTCAGTTTAGGAGGAGAAAAAGTAACTTGACTTCAGCCTCTCAGAATCAGACCATTTATAAAATGATCAGAATCAAAAACCACAGCTACAGCAATCCCTAAGTTTTAATTAGAGTGAGGCCCCCCAGTGAGGGAAGCCCTAGAAGCCAATTATCTTTTAAATGAAGACATTCGAAGTCCTCCCTGTGACCTGGAATGTGCTACCACAAGCACAGCACTATTAAAACTGTTCAAAACTGTCAAACATCTGTATTCACACCTTTGGTAATGCTGGGGCTCTAAAAGCTGTGTAAAGGAAACAAAACTTCATGTTAAGAGTCTTTTTTCCCCCCTTTTTAGAAATCCAGAGCAAACCAACAACCCACTGTGTTTTGCTAACTCAGAAAGAATATTTTAGTATTAAAAGTACTGTTTTAACTTCAGGCCATACTGGGTTTGGTGTTGGCTAAAGTCTTAGTAAAACTGTTAAAAGACATCAAGGGTTCACATTCTTGTCAATATCCAGGACAGTTCTGTCTCCTTTTCCTGCAGGCCTCTGTGCAATGGCTGGCTGCTGAGCTTTCTGCTCCCCTAGCTGCCTCTGCTCCCTCACATTGCTGATGATAGGAAAGTCCTCCATACAGCCCTGCTGTTGGAAATCATCTCCCTGAATCTCTTCCTCCTCACCTCTGACCTGATCCTAAAAACACACCTTTAATTTTCACACATCCCTCCTTCATTTCCTTGTGGTTGGTGTTGATAATGTTGGGTTTGCATTGTTTAGCTCTTTAAAGAGTAGCGAGCTGCTAGTAGCATGGAAGGTGCTGCTTCAAATAGGTGTAAATGCACATGGTACAGAGTTCCCAGCAATATTTTTATCAATTTTATGGAATTTACAGCTGGCTGAGACAACTGTGCTCATTTTCAGCCATCACAAAAGGCTGTTATACAGCTTTCTGAAGCAGTGCCTAATCTGAAGAAAGCTGGAAGGTGTCATGTCACCACAGACTTGTGGTCTAGCGGTCAATCAATTACATGTCTTTCACAGCATTTTGGGCAGCTCTCCAATACTAACAGCTTTAGTCTGCCCAGCTCCCCAAGAAGTGCAATCAGGAAACTTGCATCTTTGTGTACTAGAGAGTTTTTTTAAAGACCCAGGGTAATCACCTTATGCAGGGGATGCTTTACCAATTTCGGGCTGTGGCATGCTTCCAAGTTTTGACTCTGGGATTATTTTCTGAGAGATGCTAGTATAGAACTGGGCAGTGTGTGATGCAGATTGTAACACTCAGCAAGGCATAAGGGTCAGGTCCATGAACACACAGATTGTATGTATGGTAACATGATAACATCATACATATGATAATATGGAATAACTGATTTCAGTTTCAGAAGCAGTTGCATATTCAAAGCATGTGGCACCTTTGCTATCACTATGTAATTACTGTCGTTATTCTTACATCATGTATTTTAAGATGTAATTGTTCGGCCTAGCACTAACAAACTGGGTTCAGAGGCTGAATGTGATGTGCAAAACTTACTGGAGGATGTTCTGGCTCCTCAGTAGATGAAGAGAGGATCTTCTGACTTCCCTGCCTGATGGCTGCTTGTTGCTACAGATGCAGACCCAACCTAGAATAAATCAGAGGACATATGCTCCAGTCAAAACAGAAGAAATGTCCATGTACAGTTGTTTAAACACTTAGTTAAAGGGGAAATATGTCGAGGGACATTAGGTCATTCATGAAAGACCCAGTTTCCTGGTCTTTTGGCTGGGGCAAAGGTTTTCAGCAGCTTTGTAGACCCAGGTCTGGTTTTGCCTTAGCGTAGAGTTCCTTTGTGATACTGGGTAAATCACAGAGCTCTCCTGTGCTTCCATATCCCAAGCCTGGAGTTTTAAACACTGCCATAACTCTATTGAGAGAAAGCATACATAACGTATATTTCAATGTATATTTCATACACACACTCATCTGTAAACACCTCACAATTTTCTAAGTCACTTACATGGGTAGATGTACCTTAGGTGACACTTAGCTGTGTTTTCCATGTGTATTCTTTGCCACTGAGGGAGCATTTTAATCCTACTGTGTATTTACTGGATGTCTGATCTGTGCTTATTCCAAAAGATAAATTTGAAGTTTTATTCAGAGTGACTCAGTCACTTCCTTGGTGGGAAGAGGTGAGGGCTTACTGGGGACCAGCTTGAGGAGGGAGTGGTAGGGAAGGTGGTGTGTTGTACTCAAAATTAGTATTTCCTTTGATCAGACATGTCAGTCTTGAAACATCAAAGTCAAGATAAACCTCATACTATTCAAACAGTGCTTAATCCTTGCTGAAACATACCACTGTTCACACCTATTGATAAGCTGATCTGGTCGTTCCTTATGTACACAGCCCTCAAAGTCCTTTGGGAAGAAGTGAGCAAGGGAGGATCAGAAGCAGTTGATGATGCTGGCTGCAACCCAAACTGGAAGCTCTTCTGCTGTCCTAACAACCAAAGGCAGGGATGGACTTCCAGTAAATGTATCAGACATACAGGAACCAGTTTATGATCTGATATTGAGGACCTGTAGTTTAATACCTCTGTGGAGGTGGTAAAACAGTTTTTAATTCTATAAAAGCCAGGTGAAGTGCTTTCAAATAAGATGGTATTTTTTTCTCAGACTGTCTCCAAGCAGGGTCTCCTAGGCTGGTCCTGGCAACCCTTTCACCAGTAAACAAGGAGCAGAAGTGCCTCCTGTAATGAAGGCAGACCTTCTTAGCCACAGCACTACCAAAGAAATTAGAGTCCTCCAATATCTAAAGGGAAAGGCAGTTTATTAGCTCCACAGTACTCAGCTGGGAAGTACAGTAATTTCAAGAATTAGGTTTAAGAGTTCTGCTCAGCTGTGGGAATACAACACGCCAGGAACCATCAGGTCTGCTCCGAACCAGATGCCGGGGCAGGGCTGGATGCTGGCCACCACATTTCCACAGTTACCTCACTGTTTAATGATTGTTTCAGTGGAACACGAGACATGTTAGAGGGGAAAAGAAAGGCAGAGCCCTGGAAAAATCATTTGCATTGTGGCTTCCTTATGAAGTGAAGAAGGTTCATAAATTGTTAAGACTTGAGTGGTGAATCTGCAGAAGTAACCAAGTGTCAAAGCAAGGCACCACTGCCTCCCTGCTGCCAGGGCAGTTGCGGGATTAATGCTCTGCAGTGGCATGCAGGTTGTGCTCTGTAACACAACTGCTGCTGCAGAGAAGATGGAGACTGTGTACAAATCCATCAGAATTGGCTGGAAAGTTTCTTTACAACCCCAGTGGACATTTTTCAGGAGTACCTACTAAAATCTGCATTAGTTTGCTGGGTTTTTTTCCCCATAACTTTTGACTCATTCAAACCCAGCTGCTTTAATACTTGTTCTGCTAGGTATAAAAACATCAAATCATAGCCACATAAGGAGGCTTTAACGAAAACATTCAACTTGAATTACTGAAAGTGTCTTGAGAGCAATGTCATAATTGTTTCTTGATTGTTCTAATTGATTTGCCTTTTTAAAAAGGCATAAAAGGGGAAAAAACCAGAGCCATTAGCTTGTCCTTGTCATTCACATCCTGAATCATCAGTCCCTGAAAGTGGTCTCACAGAACTTGAGATTTATTCCTTTAAATCCTGCCTGAGGTCTGGGTCTGAAGTCTTGCAGGGAAATAGCCTTTACTTCATTTTTTTCAGCCCTCTTCTGGGTACTTGATTCTCACTCACGTTGAGTGTAGGCAAATGCAAATAAAATCACTTGAAGTCTATGCATGTTTCTCTGTGTCAGACCCAACTCTGTCTGTTGTTTGACCTGCAGGAAAGATACTGATGGCAAAGTGATGCAAAAATTGTAAAGCCATTTTCAGGTGGAGCATGTGGTGCAGATCTGCAGTGGAGCTCCTAGTATGTGGTCAGTGGAGCTCTGCCAGTTTGTGCTGGCAGGGAATTGGGCTTTGTTATCATCCCCAAATCTGGAAGGAGTAATTCAGTAATCCAGGATTACTTTGACATTTTTTATGACTTTAATAGACATTAATATTTGACTGACAACTTTAAATTGACATGTTAGAAGAAAAATGCACAAACTAAAACCATCTGCATGGAATTACAATGTAACTGTTGTAATTTCTGTCATTAATTGGTTATGAAAACCAGACTTGTAAGATAACTTCCTCAAACTTTTTTGTGTTCATAACTTTTTCACCCTTTGGATAAAACAAAGATCTTAGCAGTAGCAAGGTTCACGTGCATCTGTAGATGCACAACATACCAATTCTCTTCTGATTTCTAAAACACCAAACTCATTCAGATGGCTTTTTGTGGTGTTCTGCTTTTGTCTGTTTGGTTTTGTGGTGTTGTGCTGTAAATAACAGCCACTTGACTGGGACTGGTTAGTACATTGTGAGGATTTAGTTGTCATTAGAGGGCAAGCACATATTTTGCCTCATGAAACAATAGACGTAAGTAGCATCACTGTGTCATAAATTACATTTAATATGAGTTTGTATCTAGTTAAGAACAAACTGGGGTAAAAGGACAAGATAAGAGCTCATGTTTACACAGTCCCCCAAATACTACAGGTCCATCCAGATGATCTTGGTTGTCCAATCAGAGAAGTGTTCACTGCAGAATTTGCTATTTTAGGGCATTAACATAATGATTTTCAATGATGGAAAATTTCTGTTTTGCTAGAGTTAAAATTCCAAAGAAAAAATCGGCTCAGGGCAGGCACTGTGAATAGCAATTGGCATCCTAAGCCTTTTGCAACATTTGTAGCAGTTTTGTTTAAAGCTGTTTTCTGAAACTCACCAGAGAGTTTCTCTTATATAAACGCTTCATGTTGGATACTGTTTAAAGCAATGTCATGTAGCCAGCAGTAGAGAAAAGCAACATAAAGATACAGTCCTGAGATTCAGTCACCCCCAAGCATTGGAAAAAGTCAAGAATTTGACTACTGGAAACATGGAGTGTTTTACATAACACATCACATATGACTAGGTCAAGTAGTTGGAGGAACCAGTACTACATATAAATATCTTCTGTTGCTGTTAAGTGTCTCACTGTAGATCTCAATAAAAAATACACATAAATCTTAGAGGGTGGGTTTCACAGAGAAGCTCTGCTGGAAAACCGTGGGGTGGCTGGAGCGTGGAGCCTGGGAGCTGCTGACTTTGCTCCTGCAAAGTTCTGCTAAACATTTTTCTCTAAACTACATGGGGGAAAAAAAATAAGAAATCAAGCCAACAAACCTAGATAGAAGTATTATCTATCCTACTCCCCAGTGCACACAAATATTTTGAATATGTTTGTCTGTTCTTTGTAGGGTGAAGAAACCAAAGCACTGACTCTCATCCTTCATCGTGACTCTGGCTCTCTTGGATTTAATATTATTGGTGGCCGACCGTGCGTGGTATGTTAATTGTTAAAATATGTTTGCCCTTTCCAGTGGGGAAAAGCATGGAGGTCAACACTTAGAGGGGAAATGCTGCTGACAAGCATTTGCTTCTCTTGGGATTCTTTCAGAGCAGATCTTGCATTCAGATTTGTATCGGATGTCTACTAACTAAACTGTCGTTTGTTTCACAATGTGCTTACTCTTGCACAGCTAGCACCACTAATATTGGTGCAGTGACACGCTCCCAAAATGGTGGTATCTCCTCAGACCATACTGCTTTGAAGATACTGCATGAGCTCAGGGCCCACAGCTTTAGGCCCTTTACAGTTCATTAAGAAAACATTTACTCTCCTTTCCACCACAGATTAAGCAACTCTGTGTGCAGGTGAAGGGATGTAACTTAAACAACCTATGTTTGAATTCTATGATTTCAGCAGATGTTTCCTGCACCATACACTCACTAAAGTGTTTTTTCTGGATGCTTACTGGCTGAAGCTGCTGCATATGACTTTAATTAGATCAAGAAATGGATTATACCTTGTCCTCGTAATTTAGAAAGTATTCAGAACTACTTCTTGGCTGCTCAGAAGTCTGACATTAATCACAATTTGTTTCTAGTAAATTCCCTTGAAAGTTATTCTTTCTTTATAGAGTTTTTCAGTTTTCTGAGACATTGTTCTGTGCTGGCAGAAGTTAGTGCCACAATACATAGAATATGGAAATACCTTGTTAGGTATGGGTTGTTTCTTGTGGTTTTATTTTTAAGCCTCCAGAGGAAGAGCTGTGCAACTAAAAATAAAGATGCACTGTTGTCTTATGTTTGATGTGCAAGCAGGCTGCTGTCTCACTGGAATTTACATTAAGAATAATTGTAATGACAGTTACTACTGAGCTGGCCTAAATCAGAGGAAAATTATTATCATGCAAATATTGTACCTAGTGGGATTCCATTCCTGGTTGTTTAATCTTTCAAAATGGGAATATCAGGTGTTCTCATTAGCACAAAGTAATTTCATATTAAGACGTCAGTAAGAATGTTTCCTTCAAATTACATGCACTGTTGTGACATGGACAAGTTTTAGGTGAGGGCAAATTAGAGTTAGTTCAAGGTACAATAACTTTTTTCCCCCCATCCTTGAAGGACAATCAAGATGGTTCATCGAGCGAAGGAATTTTTGTATCGAAAATAGTTGACACGGGGCCAGCTGCTAAGGAAGGAGGGCTACAAATTCATGACAGGATTATTGAGGTATGTGAATACACTATCCAGTCTCTTTTAATAGTGCAAGTACCATCTCAGGTCTTCAAATGGCATGATGTTTAGTGTGGGTTTAAAAGAAATGTACCGTGGTAAACACTGTCTAGAAGACATGTCTGTTCAAATATGCTTGAGTTGATTCAGTGCTGACCTTCATGGCTTTAGGTATAGTTCTTGCCTAAATATAGAAACCACATTATGGATGGTATGTGCATGTCCTGACTTTCTGAGAAGCTAGCATCTATCTGGTATGCCATAGACATTTCTTTTTAAAGCTATTGGAAATTTGTAAGTTATATAGTTAAAACCATATGTGAAATATCTGTGGTGTAAAGCATGATTTTATTTTTCTTGGTATTTAAGACTAAGTTTACAGAAGAAATTCTGCTCTGCAATTTCTGTATGGTTTATTATAAACCTATGTAACTCCCTTAATGTTGTTTGTAAGTTCTTGTATTACTCAGATTGCAGTCTGAATTTCTTCTCATTTTGCCAAAGTCTTGACCTCAATAAAAAGTCCTTCCCGTCAAAGAGATCGTTGCTTGAAACATTTCTAACAATTTGCAGTAAGCAAACTTATTTGTTGAGGGAAAAAAGAAGGGGAAAGGGTTTGTTTTCATGAAACAAAGTGTAGCTGATGGTAAGTCAGTTCCCATTGTTTAGCATTTTACAGTTAAGAAAAAGTATTCTTCACTGTCTTATTTTTGTAGGCTGGAGAAACTTTGAAAGTCTATTGTTCAAAAAGATAAGTGTGCTGTTTGTTGCCAAGGATATCATGGAACAGCCAGTTTCTCTAAGTAATGGAATTCCATTGCTCTTATGTTTTGCAAATGAGCAATAAACAGCTGTTAAGGATTTTCTGTTGGCAAGGGACAATGTGTTTTTGCCATTTTCTCTACTGTTATGGTAAATTGTATTCACAATTTAGTAAGAAAATAAAATATTAATTAAGTTTCTTCATATGGGAAAGAATGGAGCCACAGTAGCAGAACTGTGGAAAGATAAGAGGCTGAGCTTTGAAATGATCCAGAGTTGCTTAAACTATATATATATATTTTTATGTGATGTAACATAACTGCAAAAAGGTCTGGCCAGTTTTGTGAGAACTATGCCATTTTGTTTGAACTGCAAATTTTCCCATAAGCATGGACTTCCCCAAAGCTTATTTGAATAGCTGACATCCGTTTCTGAAGTAGTGCATAGTCACATAAACCAAACAACTGTATGAAAACCAAAACCTTGGAAAATCAAATAGCCCAAAGTTAGGAAATCTCCCAGTCTGGCTGTGCAGCCCTGGCTCAGTCTCCTTCAGTGCACACTCCGTAATTCGGTCTGTAATGGCAATCATACAGCCTTTGTCTGCAGCAGTCACTCATGGCAAGGGGATAAGGGCAGCTAACCTCCATGAGCTCTGCAATGTCTGCTCTGTTGCAAGGGACCTCCCTCCTTAGTGCTTTTTATTTTTTTTTCTTTTTACTCTCTCTTTCCTGCTCCATTTCTCCCCAAGTTTAGCATTTGGCAAGGTTAGCATAGGCCAGGCTGAGCAACTAAATACTGTTGTGCTGACACACACTAAGAACCTGAGAAGAACACAGAGGAAGACAGGCTGGGTAAGCTTTCTTGCTGCACTTCTTGGCTGTGTCTCCTCCCTGAGGGGACTCATGCCTATGTGAGCAGTGTTTGTGCAGGGTCTTTTCTACAGTTCAAGTTACATTTTCGTATAAGGGAAAACCCAGAATAAAGACACTGGTGTGTTTTGTTGTATTTATAGCACACCTAGGGTAGCAGGAACCCATCTCTTGTTGTGCTGACCACAGACTTAGTTTCATATTCACTCTTCTCACCTAATACATAAAAATTATTATTTGTATATAAATATATACAAAATGCTGATGAAAATGTAGCACACTGTTTCCCAATAGTTGACTTCGTGTGCCTGCCTGTACATCAGCATCTGAGTTTGGATCAGAAGTGTCCTGTTGAAGGAAGTTTTTGAATGGTGCCCAGCTAATGTGGTTTGATTCCTGTTGTGGAGTGGTCTTCAAGTGGGCTAACTGCATCTTTATTTAGATAAGATGAATTAATTTAATGCACTCCAGCCACTGCAGCCATCCTGTTCACAGAACTAGACTGGAGCGCTCTTAATACAGAGCCCTCAAAATACATGCAAGTATGGCCACGAGCTCCTGAAAGCAACTGTTTCATTCTGTATTCTGTGCCATTTATAGTCAATGAGCTATATCTAACCCTAGTCTGGGTTAAGAAAAAAAAGAAGGGGGATTTCCCTCCTGCATCAAGACATCTAAGTGAACTTTATCATGTTAATATCCAGTTATCTTCGATAAATATCCTGTAAATATCTAGATGAAAATCAGGTGATGTCCAGTGACAGAGTTCTTCTAGAAGCAGATTTCTTTATAACCTTCACACTGCCCAAGTTTCAGTTTGGTAGTTTGACTGAAAATCATTTACAGCTTTAGCTGTAACTGGCAGGAGACAGCTGGAGAATACAGATGGAACTTGCCATAGAGAGTAGAGCTTCCTAGCGGCTCACATTTGCTTTCAAAAACATGAAAGATGGTAACTATCTAGAATTTGACTTGTTCATTCAGTATTAAGGTTTTGTGTATTACCAGTGTGATTTTAAATAGACTCCTCCACAAAAAACTCTTACTCCAATATAAGCTGCTGAGTGTAACATCTCCAAAATTAATGCCTGCATCCATCACAGAGTATTTACAATGACTATAAAGATCATTTTATGGCTATTAACTGCTTAATAATTTCCTCTCACTACTAAATAACATTATCCTTATTTTGCAAATGGGTAATCTGAGGTATACAGGGAAATAACTTCTAGAAGTTCTTGTCATGTTAGGGTTAAAGGTTTGGATCTTGGTCTATCTGTAACTGCTGTATGTAAACCAATGCTTCTTACCTATATCTGTTTTCACATCTTTCACAATTACTTTAGAAGTGAGGAAGTAATGATACTATGAGACTCCCTCTGGTTTGACTACATGGTTTTGATGCAGTTCTGTGCTTACAGATTCAAAACAAGCACTGATTTAATGTAGTCCTGGTGATTTACTGAATTACTGTTAAGAAGTTCCATGGCAAATTGCTATGTTAAAAACATGCTGAAACTATTGATTTTTATGCAGAGGAATTACAGTTCTTATAGATTTAATTTTTGTCAGGGTAACAAAATGGTCCTAATTTCCTCTCCTAACAGAAGTTGGTTGAAGTCCCAGCTATGAATGCCTCTTCTACACAGCTGCTTGGCATTTCTTAAGACAAAACTGGTTTTTCAGAGGTTTTATTTTTAAGCACATCAGCTCTGAAAGATTATAAATTAAATATGGCATTCTCTTCTCACTAACTAGAAAACTTGTCTGTTTAGCTTTGGGACTGCTTAAAAGAAGGAGGCTTTTGAAACTCTGACTGCTTGCCACCTTAAAAAGTTTTAAGCACAATTAGGGTACTGTTGCAGTAGCATAAACTGTCACAGCTCCACTGAAACCTCGAGGATTTATGCCACCTGGGACTTGCCCGGTGTTTCATGCTGCTCACAGGAAGGATCATTAGTTTAGGAGTTGAGAATACATCTTAGTGCTTTTGATTGATTTCCCCCAAAGTGCACTCATTTGCTCCAGATTACAGACTGCTTTTCTATCCTGTGGATTTATTCATAGACACACATAAGAACAATGCAAGTTTTTAGTAAATCTTCTTCTATCATGTATGTACAAAACAAGATTTACAGTTTGCTGTGGGTTCTCTGTTCACCCAGTAAGTGTGCTGTTTTGGCAGAGTCCTTTCTGCTCACATCAGGTGGCTTCCAGCAAAATTAAATTTAGCAGCTGTGTTAACAACATAGCCTCTGAAAAGTCAGATCAGCAGAAAGAGGGTACATGAGCCACACAGGAACAGCAAGAAAGGATGCTCGGGCAGGCACATGGCATACCTCTCCCTCTCAATGCCACATACATGCTAAGAAAGATCTGCTGCTGAGGCAAGGATGGCTTTAAAATAGAGTGAATGAATAAATGAAGAAACATTTCATGTGGGCTGCTGGTGCATGATGGGGTCTAGATTTTCCACAAGACTGAGTCTGCAGGCTGAAAGGGTTCAGTGTATTGCTAGTCTGGTTTCCTTGTCAGTACACCCTGTGCGCCCCCTTCCACTTATCACTGCTCACAGGCAGCTCACAGGAGACATCCACAAATAATCAGTAAATAAAACTATTAACTGAATACAGCCTTCAATTTCTCATTTGCTGGTAAGCACTTTTTAAAATTATTCCAGCTTTAGTGGGATAAACTTAAGCCTATAGCTGCTTGCAGGAAACTTAATGAAAGCACGAGCTGAACTCCACCAAGCGTATAGGTTAAACAGAATTTTTTCATTGTCATGAATGGAAGACTTCAGCTCTGCAAACAAGATTTACTGTGCAGCTACATACACTTAGGAATTAATTTTCTAAAAGAAAACATTTTCAGACAGTGACTTCAAATTGGCTGCTCCAGTTCCTGCCAGGACACGCAAGCACATTAGAGTATTTGTGGAGAGCGAACAGAATGGGGCAGTGAGAGCAGCTATAGCAGAGTCAGCTTTTTCTTAGAGTTTGTGCTCCTAGAAAACTTTCCAAGTCTTTCCTCCATATCTATTAATGGTATCTTACAAAGCAGCATCGAGCCTGTGCCTAAAACACAGATCCCACAGCTTGGTCAAAAGGGAATAATAACAACTTTAAGAGGAAAATATAAATGAAAACAGGCAGCCTTGGTTATCACTGCATCTTTTCCTCTCAAATTTATTGGCCTGATTTCGTCCTGGCGTTGTTCAAAGCTGTAGCAGGGAGGTGGGGAAGCTAGGAGCTGAGCCAGACAGCAAAAAGAACAAACCAAAGAAGTGCAGCAGGATTTTTACACTTAAAGACTGGACTAATGTCCTTCCCACTAATGAAAAAAAAAATAAGTTGGAGGAGATAAAAAGGAAAGTGTTGCAAACACAGAAAGCAACGTTGTTTCTAGTGTTATGGACCTTCAGTTTCTGCTTCTTCACTGATAAGTGGGCTGCATGCAGAGCTCAAGTTATACCCCTGCTCCCCCCACTAATAGTCTCCTGAAGCCTGATATTAAAATAATCTTTAATAATATGCCCTGCCCAAAAAAGTTTTTTTCCCTTTGGTGTGGTTTTTCACTTCTTTGGTAGCACAAGGAATAGGACTTGGAAAGGAAATGCAAACTGCTTTGATAATTTCCAGGCCTGTCAAGCCTCACATTAAGCAAAGGCCTCACTCAATTGACTCATTGATCACACAGTTCATGAAATACCTCCTCCATTCTCCTCAGCTGTGTTTGCCATTTTCCAGTAAAGCCACACATGCTAATTATGTTGATCAAACCAGCTACTGGTTGATGCCTAATCTGCCTTTTCCCAGGCTGCTCAGTGCTGAGGCAAATGGAGGTTGCTCCCTCCTGCAGATGGCATGGTGGGAAGATGTCCTGTGCTGGAGGACAAGCCAGGCATGTCATCTCAGGAGCTACAGGAGTGACCATGATGCTGCAGGATCAGTGACCTTGTGATGAATAGAATACGAACCACCTAGAAAAGCTAGATTTTGGATTTATTAATTATTACTCTTTCAGAGAAGTGAAAAATAGCTGCTTTGTGTTCTCTGTAGCTAATAGGAGAGAAACACGTGAGACACCAACAAAATACTTCTTAAAAGGATGCATAGAGGCCATCTAACAATGGGGCAATTTAATCTTCTTTTCAGATGTGGTGCAATTCCTTGCATTTTAAATTGTCTCCTGTTTGGTTCTCCGGATTTGAAGCCAAACCATTATGATTAACTGTGAGATTTTATTTTTAGATGTTTGAATGTGCTGAGTCTTTTTAGAGGAAACATGAAATGTCCTATCAACTATTTTCACACATTTTGTTTGTATCATAATAATTGGGCAATCAGGCACAATCATCCTTAATTTAGTACATATGCTGTACATTATTACCATGTCAATTGTACTAAAAGATAGACAAAGTAAGTGCAAATTAACTGACAAAAAGAGGAAGCTCAGACCACAGCTATCCAAATTCTACTCAAGTGCACTTTGAATAACTTTTCATTTGGAATGAAAAAGTGGAATTTGTTCAGCAACTGTGAAATATACTGAATGTGGGAGAGTAACCAAAGCTTCCTGAGGATCCTAATCCTTCAGATCAAACCTGTTTTATTCTGATGGTGGGATTTTTCTTCAGAACAAGAGCATGGCAGGCAGACCTACTTGCCACAAATGCCTTACTTCTGCTTTTCTTGCAATGGTACATGTATTTTTTTCACACACAAAATATAGAAATTGAAATAAATTCTAGAATATGTCCTAGTAAGAAATATAATAAAAAGTTACTTCTGATTAGTGGTATTGTAGTTTTTAAGACAAATAATGTCTTAAACTACTTAGAATCATTACAGTTGGAAATGACCTCCGAAATCAACAAGTCCAACTGTGCACCCAACATGACCATGCTCACCACTAAACCATGTCCCCAGGTACCACATCTACATGCTTTTTGAACACTTCCAGGCATGGTGGATTCTACCATTTCCCTGAGCAGCCTCTGCCAATGCCTGGTAACCCTCTCAGGATAGTAAACAAAATATATTCCAACATTTGCTATGGGGTTCAATTAGACACGAAATATTACAAACAGGAAAAAATGGGAAATGAGAGTGTTCAGGTAGAAGTTGATCAAGTTTGCTATATCCAATTGTATAGCAATAAAGTAATTAGATTCATATTCTCTCATACATAAAGCTTTTTCCTTTGTCCACTTCATTCTTTACACTATGAAAAATTGGAGACCATTCACTATTTACTATGATTTAAACACTAAGAAGTGACAGCTTATCAGCATTGTGAAGTTAATTCCAACATTGTTGACTGCTTCTCTGCTTTACAATTTGATAAATGTTAAAACAATGTAACTTTACTATTATGTTCCACTTCAATATCCAACTACAGGACTTGTAAAGTTTTTAGACTCTTATAAACACAAATAGTACTGGGCTGACAGTAATAGTAGTTGTGAATTTTTTGCTTCAGCAGTGGGGCTTTTAAAAGAGAATAGTATTTAAGTTGTTGCTTTTAAGACTTTATTATGCATTTTAATATCCAGAATAAAGTCAGTTAATGTTAGGTTTCATATAAAGGTCTAGCATTTTTAAATACTTCTCTACCTGTAAAGTCTTATGTCTGCAAAGGGAATTTACCTCTGAAAGTGGAAAGAGGACTAGGTGGGGAAACAATAGCTCAAAAAAGGAAAGCTGAGAATTTGTTATGAATGGAAGGAGGAGTGATACAGTCAGGCAATTTGGGTAGATTAGTGGATAGTAGACACATCCCATCCCTGTGTACACCACAGGAGATCTTCCTTTGGTGAAGAACAAGGTGCTTGCTGTGTTCCAGGCCATGCATTCCAAATAGCACAAATAGTGTAAGCATCTTATCTCCCACTTAATTAGGCATTAAACATACCTCAGTTCAGTGAGGCAAGTAGAAGAGTCAGAATATGAGAAATAGTGCTTCTGTTGGTGCAAGTCCCTTCCCTTTTGAAGAGTCTACTGAAGCCTGGTGTTAAATCTTTAAAAAAAAATCATTAATTTATATAGCTTCTTTTGTAGGACTTGACCTGTGGGTGTCAGGAATAGTAAACCCTACAGCAGGTTCTTACATATGCTTTTACACTGACACAGTTACTATCCATAACCCCAGGATGGTATCCATAGGTTCATTATATGCTCCATTTAACCACAGTATGGAATTAATCCTGCTTAAACTGAGATTAGATGACAAGTGAGGAGTCATGACTAGTCTCCTTAGTGTAGTCATTTTTATCTGCAAGTACTTGCCTTTATTTTTTACCATCATCCACATAACTTTGAAGCCCACAAAAATATGCAAAACACTAAGCAAGTAACAGCTCTGGTGATGAAGCTTGGCTAAGGGTCCAATTTAATTTAGGCACAAATCTTCAGAGACAGAAGACGTGCTCAATCCTCTAAAACACTACAAGGACATTGGAAATTCAAGTTTAACAAATAGAATACAATCATTAAATGTTTCACAGGACCACCAAAAGGCCAAGGCTGAGAGAGGACCTCTTGAGATCATCCACTAACTTACTTGTTCACAGCAGAGTCAACTAAAGCCTGTATGTAGCCCAGGGCCACATTTCTTCCTCAAGTGAATAAAAGCACATAGATGTGTATGTGAATAGTCCTTTTGGGCTATGGGGTTGAGGAGGAATTTGAGCTGAAAACTAGTATTTTATGCATATGTGGTTGATTGGATGAACATGAGAAAGAAACCAGCATAGGGAGGGAGAGTGAAAATGTTTCCTGAATCACTGGGGCAGAACAACACACTAATAATTAAAACAAAACCCCAAACCCATACAGAAAAGAGACAATTCTAGTGCTGTTTTTGCTTCTTCTCTCAGTTCTGCAGGCTTCCCAGCTAGGAAGATTTAGTTTATTTCTTAAAAGGTCTGGCTTATAAAGCAGACCATTTTCTGGCTCTGGTCAGCTCTAATAAAAATTAGCAGTAACTTCAACAGCTGCCATACCACATGACTGCTTGGAATTGCATAACTTTTTTCCTCCTAAAGAAACACATGCAGAGATCATCTGATCTCCACTCTTGCAAGGTTCTCTGAAGTGTATCTCTAACTTGTTATCCAAACTACTTTAGCAATCCTCTTTTTAAGACCAAAATCTGACTCTAAACAGCAGGCTCAAGACAGAGCTTTCATGAGTTAAGTGAATGGGGTGATCATGTTTATTTTTGCTACTTCAGACTCTGTTACTCTTTACCAATAAGAAGCCATGTCACAGACAAAAGATAATCAAAGAAATATTTGATTGCTAAAACAGGGGGTGGGGGGTGGTGGAAATAGGTCTACTATTCTGAGACTGTGCTTTTGGATGGAGACATATTGTAGCTTGACAAAGAGAAGGTCATGGACTCCTATGGCCATACCACATGTAAACTGAACACAAAGCACTGGCTCAGATCAAGTCCCATTTAACTCCCTGGAAATCCCAGGGTATCTAACCTGATCTGCAAACAGCAGTTGGAAGCTTCAGTTATTCTCCCTGTGTGGCATGTGGAGATGCACCATTGTTTTCTGGCTAATTGTTTTTCCCTCTAGCAAAAAAAAGGAATTTTTTCTTCCACAATACTGTTGTTGCAGAGAGAATACTACCTTGTGTAACAGAGAAAGGTGGGATTGAGCTGTAAGCAGATGGCATGTTGTTCTACATGAAGATGCAGTCAAACCTGTTGAATTAAATATGGCCATGGGCATGGCTTTAAACCAGAGCCACTGGGAACCCTGCACAAACCAGCCTGTCTGCTGACCAGAGCAGCTGCTGGGGCAGGCACACCAGTGCAACTATGTTACATTTTTATGATTACTGCCTTTTATTATAGTTCTCAAACATAAACACTTTTTAGGAAAAAAATGCTTAATGGACTTACATAGGTATATATATATGTATATATGTACTAGGTGTGGAAGTTTAGAATCATTTGCCAAAACCTAAAAACAAATAACCTTCTTTCTCTACAGTGCTTTTTTTTTGATGCAGATTTCTTGAAAACAAATCTTTAATGAGGAGACCCCACTGACTGCATATTTATGCCTCCCTTGTAGTTCATTCAGAATCAAGGCCAATATTCATGTATTGTAAATCTTAAAGCAATCTCACATCTGTAGTTAGGAAGAGTTCTTAAACCATTCCATTTGCTTTGAAAAAACTGTGTAACACTTTAAAACTTAATTCACCCCAAACATGAACAAACAAAAGCCAGGTAATAGTAGCACTAGAGATTATGAGAAGTTGAAGTAGTGAGCACATTGGTGCACAAGAAAGCCCTGGGAGCTGCTCTCCTTGGGGATGTCATCGCTGGTTTGCTCCAAGTTAGATTCCCTTCCTTACTCGTGGCAGTTGCCTTAACCACAGTCTTGCAATACAATTTGTATTTATGTAATTGCCACTTTTGCATCTTTTCCCTGTTCCCTGCTGGTAATACTTTCCTACTAGTTTGTCCAGAATCTCTAGCTCACATTTTGGAGTACAGTTTTGGCACCTTTTACTCTGTAGCCTGCAGAAAATCTGACCCCTCACAGCCTGCCATGAGCAGTGGTAAGAGTCAAACCTTTTGGAACACAATGCAATGAGCTGTCTTCAGATGCAGTTACAGCTCCTGAGTGTCCTGCTAGCAACTCTTGTTTGAATTTTAGAGTTCACACAGTCAGCTCTCCAATTCTTTCCTGTGTCTGAAGGAGCCAGTACATACCAATGTCTTTTTTTTTTTTATTATAACCTTTCATTGTTTTCCCTTCATTTTGGCCTCCCTCTTTCCTCTTAAAAGCTTTGTAGGCAAAGTTTCCTCTGCAGCAGGAGAATTACTGTTTCTACTGCAAACCTTCCTCTAGCAACTAGAACCTTTTCCTTCAGTTTTATCTCCTGTTGCTAATTTAAGTGTTCACCAAAAAACAAGTAGTTTGTCCACTCTGTGGATGTCTCCTTGCAGAAGCCCTTTGCAGACTTGCAGAGCAGCTGAGTTTCAAAGCAAGTAATAAACACAGGAATAAGCAAGGGTGTCAGAGAGAGCAACAGATAATATGTCAGGCTCTTGCCATGTCTAGCAAATCTGAGCTTTATAGACTATTAAAGGCTACTTTCACTGGGCTGACACTGTGCACTTCAGTCAGTTTTCCCAGCTTGCCTTCCCCAGTTGCTCTGCTGTGGTTCTTTGTTAGACATCCAAACTCATTAGATTAATGAGAAACACTTTAGTAATGTATCTCAAGCAGAAATGGGGAGGAATTAGGGGGTTAAGAAGATGCTGTGAAGTTTCCTTTGGGTTGAAATTAATTTCATGCATAAGCTAAGGGAAAAGTCGTGTGCCTGCCAGGCCTCCAGATTAGAGTGATGCACTGTTAGTCTCCGGCTTAGACTCTATGCTTGCTTCTGAATACTGTGGTATAATTTGAATAGATTTCTAGAACAAAGGAACCAAAACCCCTCAGTCAGAGCTAAGATGATACACTTGTCACTAATTCCATCCCTTTCATGCTGAATAACAACTTACCCTAAAAATAATTTGCTTTCCATTGGTTTACTCTATAGCCTGAGGTTCTGCTTGGCACGAACAAGGATTGCAGAACCTGGCCCTTACTGCTTCTGATTGCAAGCATTTAATTCCCCTCCTTTAGAAAACCTTTGAAAAAAACCCAAGCCTAAAAGCTTTTCTTAGCTGCTTAGAAAGTGTTTTCCTGCAGTTTCAGGAAGAAATGCAATTATCACGGCTGCTTAATTGAAGTGAGTTGTCAATGAAGCGATAAACCATGGCAGAATTTCCTTCTGCTTGTGGAAGAATGCAAATTCAGGCTATAAATGAAGGTCTTGGGAAAGGTCTTGACTCTTTTTGCCACCAGACTAATAATCATGCTAAGTCATTCATATTCTCAGGCAATCAGATTATGCACTTCAGGGAGAAGGAGACTATGAAAGTATATAAGGCAAACATATGGAAATGGCTTTGTATCCATCCTTGATGTATTAATCAGTTAACTGCAAACCACATTTGGAACCACACAAGCCCTTTCCTCAAATGAAATTCTTTTTGAGTAAGCAAGTAGCCATGGATAGCAGGGCAGGATTTTAAAAGCTGCTAAAAATAGAAGGACAAATCCTGACCTGAAGTGAGGAGCATAGTGTCCAAATTAATTTAATATCTGCTAGGGCAGAAACCTTGGGTAGCTAAAGTCAGCAGCGAAGATGTCACCAAGTGAGCTTGTGAGAACTGATGGCCACATTTGTAGCATCTTTTCTAATCCAATGATAAAAAGTAAATACACTAAAAAGTAAATATATTCATTGTAACTTTCTGTAAGTTCCTTGTAAGCCTGTAGTATGATCTGCAGGTGAGCAGGAATCCCTAGGGGTAAAGTAGCTCCTAATGAAAGTGCTGTCACCATAAGCTTAATGCTTAAGTATGGAATTTGTTTTACTAAAGCCAAGAGGGACTACTCACCTGCTTAAAGTTAAGCATATGCATTAGAATAACTGAGGTCTTATGTACTACTCAGGAGCATCAGCTCTATGAGCATGTTAAAACAATCCACAAATGGCCTATCTACTGATCTGTGAAAGGCAAACTTAAGGTTTTACATACTCGAAGAAAAGTTAACTAGTCACTGAAGAACCCAAATTGTGTTATTTGACACCTGAGAAGAATTTTGTGGAAAATCAGATTTTCAGTTCACTCTCCCACTTCATAACAATCCAGTTTTAAACTGTCTGACTTTTGCTTTCTTCAGCTGGTAACCTCCCATTTACTAGCTGCTTTCATTCTCTGGAATAGAGAATTTTTCACAGAAGAAAGTGACCTACAGTATGATGTTGTTGCAGACTGCTACAGATTTTCTTTAAGAAAATGAAATGCAACATTAGCTTTCTGTTTGAAAATGGAAAGACATTGGGGTTATTTTTCCTTTTCAGAATATTCCCATTGTATTTGTTACAGTGCATTGATTTTCTACTCAGTTTCAATTTCACTTTCCCTATTAATTGCAGAGTAGGTAGTGTCTTAGAACCTGGAATAATGACTCAAACTGACACATTGACTTCCACCACTCCTTGTGATTTAGAAAAATATCACACTTTGCATTACTGTCAAGTGCCCAAGTTATTTACTTTTCTTCTTTGAATGTAAATTTTTGTGTGTCATGATCTAAATAAACGTATTCTGTAGAAGTTTGTATTTCAGCTCCACAGTTAAAAAATCCCCTTTTGGCTGAATGTATAAATTCAAGAAATGCTAGATCAAGGTCAATTTTAAAGCTACAGTTTATTATCATTGTTGTTCTCTCACAGGCATTACTTAGTCTATCTAAATAATAGCCTTTGGATTAAAGGCCACTCATATCAAAACATGTAACATTTTAAGCATTAAGAGCACCCAGCATATCTCTGAATCACAAATGGGCCTGATTTTTGTTTTGCTTTATCCTTTACTATGTCAGACAGAGGATTTCCTACCCTTGTTTGTGAAAAGAAAGCTGGGGCTAGAGTCAGAAAGAAAAGCATAAAACTGATTGCTTGATGGTTTAGTGTTACAGACCACCTACTCTGAAAGGGCCGAGAGCTTGAGTCAATTTGAAATTGAAAAGAAGGAAAAAGCAATAGACCAGCAACAAACAAATAGGGAAAACTTAGTGGAAAATTACAGAAACAATAAAATCTGATTGCATTTTGTTAGCAGTTTGGTACTTGGAACAGCCTCACTTGTAAGGAAATACAAAGCAAAAGGAGCCACGTAGGGGGAAGACTTTAGGCAGACATTTAAAGACTTCCTAGACAGACCTAATGTAAATTCATATATTTAAACACTTGTTATAAAACTTAAGTAAACAACATCTGAATATACATAAGTCTTTTATTGTACAGTTAGAGAAGAAAGGAAGTAAACGTAGAAGGGAAAGAAAATCAAATATGCATATCTCCAGAAGAGGCTTTTTTCCAGGCAGGAAAAGGGTTTTTTAAATTGTTTGGGGACCTCCATCATCAATTTATCCAGAAAGGATTTATTTTGGATAAACTCTGGAAGTTAGTGACAAACAATAGGTACCTTTTACTGCACTGCATACAGTTTTTAAAAGTGTATTTCTAGTTCTCCCTGTAAGACTTGAAAAATGTCTGCAATTTAAGCTAGAAGTTGGGTGTGCACTAAAGTTTATAAGAAATTCTGTAACCATTTTAACAAGTTAGCAGAAATCAGAAAATTAATGCAAAGGGGTAAGAATTGGGATGTTGAAGCTGAAGCCAATGGAAGATTCTAACATATTTGCAGTACTTGTCTTTTCCTAAGTCATTGGTCACTATAAGGGAACATTTACAGACAAAGTAGGAAAGTCAGCTGATGTGCTGTTGAGAGGAACTATGTTGAATTTAAAATTCACTTTGCATGAAATATTTACATACAAATATTTATAATCAGCCTTAACTAAATTGTTTTACTTTAAGGCATTGTGCAGTGCATTATACACATCTGATTAATTCATCTTTATGATCATCCTTTGAGTTACCCTGCTTGTTGTCTCTAGGGATTTTGAACAGTGACATAAAATTTCTCAAACCAGGAGAATCTGATGGCATAACTCAGATAGCTATGGACTACTGAACTCAAAGCAGAGCATTAAAACAACTAGTTTTGGGGATTTAATTTAATGCAGGTGAAAAGCTTTATATGATAAAGAAATTAAAAAGCTGTCAAGTGAAGTTGTCAGTTTACTCAGTATTTTTCAGAGACAACAGCTAAACATCACTGCTACTTGTCTGGCTGTTCAGCTTCCATGATGATAACATTGTACAGGAATTTACATAGAGGAAAACCTTACATTCTCACACACATTTATCTTAGTCTCAGTCCCTTGGAAACCCAACAGCACAAGTGCAAGAGGCCAAGTGCACATCCTCGTTTGTGTAGAAGCCAGTTCCTACGTGCTGCAAGTCAGCAAGAAGGGAAAGGGGCTTTTTGCTTTGGTAGCCCTGAGAGAGAAGTAATTTTTGATTCAGATCTCCTCTTTAGGGGTGAGTCTGAATCAATCCATTGTTTCTTGGGAGAACAGCTGCAGGGAACAGGAGGGAAGTTTGAAGGAGAAAGGAAATGCTGATTCTTCTTCAATATGGAACTGAACGTTTTCTTGGCAAACAGATGTTCTGTAAGTGACTGTTTTCTACAATATAATCAGTTATTAGCCTGTAAAGGCCAATAGGTTCTATGAAGCAAAGTGATGGCTTCTAACATTAACCTGTATTTTAAAAGGTGGCAGGGCAAGCTTTCTCACTACAATAAATTAAAGCAAAAAAATATTAAAACCAAAGCAAATATATATACTTATATATATTATAAATCAAAGTGGCCATTTCCCCCCCCATCAGTAAAGAAGAATTTCACTTCAGCAGCTGCCAAGCTGCTGCAAAGGCTGACACTAACTTTCCTTTCCAGGTGGGAACTGTTATTGTTTTGAATGCCCTTTTTAGAGACCTCTTTCACAGAGCCCCAAGCGGTGCAAAGACACTAAAAACTATTTTGAATCCTTACAGCAGGTGGTTAGAGTCAAACCATAGTACATAAAAGTTGTAGTCTTCCCAAGATTCATTTTAGCTGCATGAATTAATTTCTTATTTAGTTAGGCAGGAATTCCAGCAAGTTGGCTCATTTTTATATGCTTTTTATAATAAGCAGTCAGGGCAAGTGTTATTTCTGTTCTTTCCACTTCAAAATTCATGTGAGCAAACATCTCACCTAACACACAGTGGCAGCACCATAACCAGATGTCTTGCTTATGCTTAAAAGTATTTTTGTTCAAGCCCATAGACAAAAGTTCATTCTACTTCAAAAGTTTACACTTACACAGTTAAAGGATCCCTAAGGATAAAGCTGAATGACCCATCCTATCATACAGCTACATACAGATTTATCAAGGTCTTACATGATCTTTTCATACTTGCATTGAACCAATATCAATTTCTTTCATGTTCTGGTGTGATACTGTATCACTTCAAGGTCTGTTGTCTTTATTGTTCCTCTGGAAAGGACAGATTTGAGCCCCAAGACCCAGTAAGACCACAACTACTGCCTAAAAACAGAACCAGGGATGCCTCTCAGCTCTGCAGTATCAGAATGCTCTGAAGCTTTTTCATTCCAATTTTTTAAGTACAAAAAATAAGCATCAGAAATTGTCACATGACAGAACTGTCACAAGGTTTCATGGCTCTTCTGCAGTGCCCACTGTCAGTTCCAAAACTCAGAGCCCAGGTCCAAAACTCTCAAAAAAAGTTGTGCTTACAGCAATAGTTCACAAAGCAATGCCTGCATAGAGTATTTTCAGCTCCTACAAATCTTCCCTGCTGCAGCCAGCATGGAATCATATCAACACTATTTATTCCAGTGGTAGGAGGTAGAAGGGAAAATTATCAGATACCAGTAGTAACAAGAACCTACTAAAATTAATTGTGCTACTACTACCAGTGCTAAGTGGAGACATTAGCTGAGTGGTGTGAATGGAACAGAGCAGACTTTAGAAACAGAAGGTAAATAACAGTGTTTTACACTAGCATCAAATATTTGACAGTTTTACAACTGGCTTGTTATTTCCAGCAACTGTTGCACTAGGATAGAGAGCATTTGCTCTTTCCATTTCAGGCTTTCTCACATCCTCAGAATGACTCATGCCTGGAGGATGTGCTAAGAAACTGTGGCTTTATATTAATGCCACTTGGGCATCTGAAGGGTTATTTACTTATTCAGCTATCACAGTAGAACCCAAAGGTTTATTTAAGCAGCTCACCAGAAACAAAATGAGGCTGCCTGTTAAGGTAGGGGCTTATATTGGCTTCAGTGGGCTTATTTTATACACCATACCAGCCAGGACTAGTATTTTTTTGTGCTTACACTGGAGAGGGTAGATACCTTCAGCCCTACTTAGCACTAAACCACAGCATAAAAGTTAGATGAGATCCAAGGCTGTGGATCTTCTATTTTTAATATTATTACTCCAGCAGTGCCTGGGGATCCCTATGGAAATGGAATCCCCACTGAAAATAGAGCCTGTCTCAAATATGTGAAGTACAAATGTCCAGAAACATACAGAAGGAGGAAGTCAAGAGCTGTTGTATCATCATTTTCATCAGGGAACCAAGACACAAAAGCTTAATTTACCCAACTTCATGGCTAAGCCAGGTGTGGAACCTCAACCTTTTAGCCCATGGAGTCACTTAACCACAAAAGCAGCCAGCTTCCCTGGAGGGCTGAACAAAGCCAGACAGTGCTAATCCTCAGCTCTGGGTTGCTTTAGTGCTACTGCTCACTCATGTACAGATGGAAGCTTGTGGTAGCTTCATGGTGCTTTTGTCTAGACTAAGGGTTAGATGGAGAATACTAAAATTTTAATATAGAGAGTATTTTTTTAAAGGGTTGACAAGGCACTGCCTAAGATATACTGACTAGTCAAGGGAAAGATTAGGAAAGCATCACTTTTAATGTGACCAACTGAGCCTATAATAAAGTATATAACATGCATACACTAGATTCTCTTAGTCATGCTGAAACAGACTAACCAGTTCTGACAGAGTTGAAGTCAGTGAAGTTATGACAGCAGCATAAAGTGATAGAAGAATGAGCAGATAGGGAATCAGGCAAAATATTACTTCATTAACAAATAACAAAATACACTGTGGGATTCTACTAATCCTTAAAACAAGTCTGTTACCTTGAGACTAAGAAAATCATGAGAAGCCTGAGAAAATAGGAATCTCTTCAGGAAAGTCCCGAAAACAAATACTTAAATCCTTCTTTAGCTATAGCTACAGCACCTGCAGTTATATACCCTATAAACTAGCTGTACCTGCACTTTCATGATGAATAGGAAGCACCCACAATAGTGATAGCAGCTTCTTAAAATTCCAGTTTTAATAAAAACATAAAAATTGTGGTTTATCCATGAAATCTGTATTTGACTATTCCTAACAGCAATTCACAATATCAAAAAGTAAAGTGTAAGTCAGTTTACAGATAGAGAAAGCATTTATTCTTTGTATACCTAAGATTCCCAGTGGGAGATTTGGGTGTTCAAGGAATGCAGGGTGGAGTGGACTGCATCTTCCCTTCAGCCCATGATATTAGCTTAGACCTGAATCACTGTTTCTGCTGCCATTTTTAGTGATTTGGTATCAGCAGTTAAAGACTCTTCTGAGATAAGACAAGGGCATGTAGGCTCCAAAGGGTTCCCATTCTGGTGCAGGACTATATCAGTCTGGCAGCTGTTGCTTTGATGGAAAAGGTATGCTGACAGTTCAGGGCAAGCTTCAACAAATGGCACCAGCTTCTGAAAAATGTGCTTCTAACCAAACTGCCCCCAAAAGCCTGTTTATTTAAGGATTTCAGTGTTGTTCTGCCTGACATGTTGACACCAGAGTTTTTACAGGGTGAAATGAAATAACATTAAAAAGTTTTCAGAAAATCTATTTGGGGATGAATTATAAACACTAAACCATTACCCAGTAAGGATCTGTTGACATATATAATCTATAGCACTGACACAGTATTGCTGGTTTTAACCAAAAATACTGCAGTTGCTGAGTAGGTGTATGTGTACTGGAGAAGATGGCTGGCAGAACAGTGATTAGATGATAGCTGAAATGCAGCTGACTGAGGCCTGAAGCTCATAACTAGCCCCTCATTCTAGTACACTAATGCTGGTTCTGGAAGGCAGAAACAGCTAAGAAATTGACATCCAGACCAGACACTGCTAACAAATCTGGGAGTCATTAAATCAAAGTGTAACTCTCAGGGTTTCTCAGGGCTGTACACATAACAGTGATTTTAAAATTCAGAAGAAACCATTATTTCAGATTAATTTTCCCATGGGCCATATTCTCTATTACCTCCTCCCTTGTGTGGTCATTTTATTTAGTGTGGAAAGCATGTAAAACTATTGTTCTCACTGGGAGAGTTCCACCCAGTGCAATTTAAATATGCCTCTACAGAGCAGGAGGGAAAGAGCTCCAGTGTAACTAGAAACTGTGCAGCAAAAAGGTGCTCATTGATTTCCTGCCTTCTGCTCTAGGATGCTCTGCTCCCTTCACATTCTTGTCTTCCCACTAAAACCCCATGATTTACACTCATGCTGTTTTGCAACACTGGAAAAACATCTAATGGTGTTTTGACTTGTGTCACTAACTAGTAAACTGGGAGCAGTCAGAGTACACAAGTCTGCCTACTGCTAAGAGCACTGCTGGAACCAGACAGTGTATATTTACAGATCTGTATATATGGCACCTTTAAGTTATAAGGACTAGGTAACATTCCTTCATGACAGCAGGAGCTGCCATTCTCATCAGGGGCAGAGCCCTTTCACTTCACTTTCAATTTGAGTAGGATAAGTATAGAACAACATGAAAGTGGGGCATAATACTAGAAAATTCCCAGACAGACTATCCCATTTGCTCATCACAGGACCATTCCTTCATTCCCTTCACACTCTGTTCCCAAAGTCACTCAGAAGCTAAAAATATCTCACAGCCTAGATGAGTCTTAAGTGTGACTGAAGACTTGTTTTCTAGGACAGTGTTTGAAACACATGGAACAATCAGTTAAACACTTAGTTTCAGCCAAGTATAAATGATAAGTAAATATGAATTAAGAGTTAGTATGCCTGAACTAAATAGTTTTACATTAAATCTACTGATTAATATTTGTATTGCATTAAATATACCTTCAAAGCAGTTTTTCCTGAAAAAATGACAAACTTAGTAGTCCTTGTTGCTGAAGCATGGCAAAAAGTCATGAGGTTGACTCAAGACCAGAAGTGTTCTAAAAAGAATGTGAGAATTTTTCTTTGAACTTACATTTCACACTTTCAAGCCTTTCCCCAAGGGCTAAAAAAAATAACCTGTGATGAAAGCTGATGTTCCCACTTAAGACCATGATTCCTAGATGTGAGGCTTTAAAAGAGAAATATGAACTAGAAAGGGGCTGGTGAGTGCGTAAGCCTGAGCAAGTCTCCTGAGGTGAGATTTAGAGTCTGCTTTGTTGAGTGGAAGATGGACAGTTCAGGCACTTAAGACTTTCAGTGCTATTCAGAAAGTGGACTCAGGGACCACCTGAGCATCAGCTCCCACTGGTGCCTCTGGGGAAGAGGTGTCCAGTGTTAGAGAACTCTGGACATGCACTGAGTTTAACACGTTAGGGAGACAGGTGCCCAGATGGATTTCACCTTTGGATACAAACTCTGTCTGTTGGGCTCAAGTGCTGGGGAGTTCAATAGACAGAAGCTGGTATTTTCCCATCAGTAGTTTTGTTGTCATTAATAGTACATATTTACCAAACACACAGGGAAGAAACTTTAGAGGTTTAGTCATCCAGAAAGTGGAAGATGGGAGATGGTCACCCATCAATATGATGGCTCAGGATGAAGCTCCTGCTGGCTAGAGCGAGAGGTAGCTCATTCCCTTAGAAACAAGGGACTTCCACAGGAATGTAAATGACAAGTCCAAAAGAAGAATAGAAAGGACTAAAGGACTAATTCTGCTGGCTAACTACTTGGTGCATAGTCCATGAAAGAGGAGTGTTTTGTCATCTGAATCTGCCCTTCATGTTTCTGTGCTCCAGTTCCCTGAGCTGAGTAATGTCAGACAAATCAGTTTGCCTGGGAGACTTGCATGTGTTTGGGGATCACTACTATGTACATCCACATTTTCAGGTTTCACCCATAACATTTATCATGTTGGGGCCTCCATCTTTGTGAGGTCTCTCAGATGCTTTAACATAGTGAACTTGCGTCCACTCTAAAGGTATCACCTGTTCTTGAACCACCACTGCTTTGCAGCTGAGTAGCAGTATGAACTGTTAAGCATGAAATATTGTCCACAGCTTGAAGACCTACAGAATATTCTCATGAAACTATCATTTTCAGAAATCAAGTGGATAAAAACAAAGCTATAGTGCTGATTTAAAAAATATATAATCAATTTTCAGTACAAACATTCACAGATCTAATGAAAAGCTGCTGTAATAACAATTCTCCTTGCATAACTGCTGTTATGGGTTTGAATATGCCATTTGTAAGGTTTAAATTGCTTTTGCAGTCAAGTGTTGTAATCCATTAGTGATAAGAAAAGGTATTTGTCTATCAGTCGTGGTTAACTACATTCCTTGTATTAGAAACAATTTAGTCTCTTATGTGAGCCCAGTGCAGGAAATTGTTTAGAGAGAGAGTCTGGCTGCAGAGCTGGAAAAATAGAGTAGTTAGTGCTCCCTTCCCCCAGCAGCAATGTGATGTATAACTGAACACTGACAGCTAACAACTTAACCTTTAAGAGTTGCACAGAACACCACTACATACTTTTACTCAAAGGATTTCAACTGCTTCACCCAATAACTCCTAGGTAAGGTTGTTTAGAAAAAGTCAGGCTTTTCAACTCTTCCTGAGATTTCTCTCTTTAAAAAGTGATGTTCCTTCTTTTGCCTGTTAAATCATGCTAACTGATTTTTCCTTTCAAACAATATCATTACTCTTACCACAAAACCCCTAAATATCTGGACAGAAGGAAGAAAACTAAGATTTGGTTCTCATAAATGGAAATAGCAGTTTCTCTGAAAGAAATAGATCAGAGTTGCTACCAGCCATGTTGCTTTCCTTCAGTTTTTGGAACAGTGCTTGCTAAATATTTTCAGCCCTGCACATCTGACTAAGCACTAGTAGTTGATCAGAATATTTCCTAGGGTTTCTTTTTTTCCTCTATAAAGATGCTGACAAATGTTGCAACAGACTTTTAACAGATGATCTAACACAGTAAAGCATGATGTATATTACATATCACAGACTCATCGAAATCAGAGACAGGAAAGACATAGCCAATGGTAACCAACCCCCACACTGGCACTGAACTGATATACTAATAATCTTGGCCACTACCTTTCTCTGCCTTAACATCCCATAGCAGAATGCAGAATTAGGAATTATTTTAGGATCCATAATACACTGCACATGTGCAAAGCAATTTTTTTCCTAATATTTGGAAGGCATAATGAAAAGCACTGCAACCATGTGTCTTTCTGACTAATGCAGTCATCTCCTTAGATGTTTATGATTACAAATAAGTTTCATTTTGTGAAGGAGTTGGTCTCATAGGGAAGCAGGATCAGCAGCCTGTTAGGGGCTGGGCTTAACATGTCCTGAAACCCCAAAGCAGTTTTCTATGGGATTTAAGAGTTGTGGCTATTCCAGCAGATTGAAGATGTGTCTAAGAAAGCTCAGCCCCTAGACAAAAGCTGCAGTCATTGGATAGGACTGCACCTGATATTATACAAAGGATCCCCCCACCGCTTCAAATAATGCTTGCTCAGTACAAATCTTTTAGGTTTCCAGGGGCTCACCATTTGCTGGTAGTTTTTATTTTGTCTTGTGAAACACCTGAACTCCATTTTTGGCAGAGGAATTGCAATATAATGCAGAAGAGTCAGCTTTCCTACCTAATGTATTTGGCAGGAGAAGCTCTGAACTACAGGGAAGGCTAGTTTACAGTCTTAGAAAATCAAGCAGTGAAAGAGGAGACAATCCACATTACATAGGGTTTACTTGTTTATCAGGAGTGCTGCAAAACTGAAGCTACTCATTTCTGAAGAGTAGAAACTGTGCCAGAACCATATCTGTCTTACAAAGGCTAGGCATCTAGCCACACAGTGATAGCACACTCTTCACAGCAAATCGTATTAATACTAAATACTTTCCTGTGGAAAGTGTTTGGAAGGCATACATCCCCATTAACACGAATATTTCCTGCTATCCCTGCTGCCAGGGGTCTTCCAGCAAAGCCTGCAAGAAGGAACTCAACATTTAGTGACAGTGGTGCTTGCAGCTGAGTGGGAGGGCACCAATGCCACAGCATCTGGGTGGGTCTGTTATCATATTAATCTGTGTTCATCTGAGAGTGATTCTAACTAGTTTTCATTGAGCATGACCATATGTTTGCTTTTCAACAACACATGAAGTAAGGGCACAGCTTGCAAGCTGTAATGCCTTAACAGAGAAGGAAAGGCTAGTGCTACATCTGCACCACCATTCATTATTTAATCTTCAGAGATTGGTTTAGATTTACTGTATCTGTCAATCATCTCCAAGCACTTACTCCATTCCCCCCCACCCTTTGTAAATCACATCCATCAAATCTACTACTGTCAGGCAGATAGTAAAAGGTATCTTCCCCCCTAAAGGGCCTCTCCAGCTGAAAGCAGAACAAGCACCTGATAATCCACTGGAAGCCCTGTGGGATATAAATATACCTGCAGTGCATCAGGTCAAAATAACCACAGGGAACCCAAAGGTTGGAATACCAGAGTGCTCCATCCAGCCAAGTCCAGTTCTCACAAGCATCCCCCTTCTCATATGTCTCAAGTTCTCCTCAAATGGGAACAGTTTATCCAGTCTCTTAAAATTAATTCCATCACACCCCTCTCCTTCTCCCCACCCCCCAACATTTACTTTGCCTTCTAGCTTCAGGTAGTGCAGTAAAATAGTCACCTAACACCTGCTCTGTGTGCAGCTGAGATTTCTGCTCTGGTTTGAGGCAGTCTCTGTCTCCACATAAAAGGAGGCAACATGGGAATAATGATAGTTTTGTCCTTGTGCACAATCCTCACTGCCTGCTAAGCCTGGTGCAAGTTCACAAGTATGACAACTTACATTCTGTTTTGGATTATGTTTTTTCTCTCATCCTGTTTCCACACAGAAGGGTGACTGGAATGAGATATTTGGTGCTCACCTGACAGATAAACATCCTCCAAGCCGTAAGCCAGTTCAGTTTTTGGTCATAAAGTTGTCTGAAGTAGTAACTATAGGAGGGCAGACTTCAGGCTCCATGTTGTAAACACTGTCATATGCAGAAAATAGTTTCTGGATTTTATACAAGGTATTAGACTATCAAGATGTGATTACAAGGCATAGGTTTTTCTGGAAGCCTATTTATATGCAGCTGAACACTGCTTTTGATTCATGAAGCTCCTTTTTTATATAAAAATGGAGTTTGGCAAGTTTCAGCACTTAGTTAACTAATTCCCACCAGAAATACTGAAAGCATGGTTTCCATTTATAGCAAAATGGATTAAGCTGATTTAGAAATACAGTATGTTGACAGTACTGTTTAAAAGCATATGGACAATTTGCTCCTTTCTTCTTCACAACAAAAGTGAGTGGTAACCATCAAATGCTGTGCATCAGAATGCTAGCCTCTCCTTTTTGTAAGGATCAGTGTAATCTTTGCCAGTTGTAAAATCAAATCCAAAGTAGCCCAATTTATTTTTTTTTGCTATCTTCAAAAGGCACTGAGATATCTACACATTTCTGGGCAAAGTTAGTGTAAAGTGCTGGGTGGAGTTCTATGGAACATGACTTTGATTGGTGCCATAGGTCACAACACTAGTTTTTATTTAATTGAAAGTATTTGGTGATTATTTGCCATTAATTGCAAAGGTATATGCTAAAGTAACTCCAGACTTCAAGATATAGGACAATATAAAATTAATGCAAAAGGAAGAGGTTCTGTTTATTAGCATATATCATGTTGGAGCCTCTAATTAAATATTCAATTTGTGTTTTATGGAAAGAAGTGTCTCAGAATTCTGCAGGAGGCTAGAAGTAATCCCAGCACAAAAGATGCATGTCAATACTTGAATGTGTAGGAAAGCTGTATACCCTTAGAGAATCAAATAAAAGTCTTCATATTAAATATAGAAAATAGATTTTGTTTGTAAATCCACAGATAAAGCATAACTCAGTAAGGAAGACAGCACAGTATTCCATGACTACCTAAGCCACATTTTCTGCTGCTCCTATTGACATCAAGCAGTTTGACTGATTTAGGTTGGAAATAGGTATAGCTACTGAAGCCAGCAATAGCAGGATTGTTCGTGATCCTAGGCAAAAGCCTAGCATATGAAGAGTCCTAGTCATCCAGCAAGTGTATCAAGGTTCTTACTACAGACAGGAACTGATCTTTTACTTGAAATACTGGAAGAATAACTGACTGGCATCACGCAGCAAAGCAGTGAACCCTAGGGTAGAAGCACATTGCTCTTTCTCTGGCAAAGAAAATAATCAGTTATTCCTTGATTCTCCTCTGAGAATATCAGAGCAACTTTCTGTAGTTCTAGTAACAGAATTGCACTGTTGTCTCTGCCAGTGTCACCTGCTAACCCTGCAGGTCATAGGCCTGGGAGCAAAGGGCAATGCATCCCATGCACAGCTCTAGCATGGGTATAGGTATATATAGTCTGCAGTCCCCCTCTATCAATTTGCTGACTGCAGTGTATATAGTGAATGAGTAACACCAGGATATTTTCTTACAAATATGCTAGATTAATGCCATGAATACTTCTGTTAATGTTCTGAACAGTCAGTCTTTTTTAATTACTTCTTCCTCTTTTTACATCTCTATTATTAAAATAAGCAGAAGTTACCAAAAAGTGTTAGGAGCAGAGTTGAAGCATGATAAAGCAATATAATATTGCAAAAGATTGTAAACAACAGCATCAGTCTGCTCTGAACAGCTCTTTGCTCTCAAAAAAACCCCTTTATTTCATAGTGTACTGATTCATGAAAGTCACACTTGCATCTGAAACCAGTATTTGGCTGAGAGTCACTAGGCAGGTGGCACCAAGCTGTCAGACTGAACACAGAAGGATTACAGAGCATTTTAGGAAAGTGATGCTTTCACTCCAATGTGGGTTTTATTGATCCTCAGATATAAAGGATTTTAGAACTGTACTGACCAGAAAATACATGATTTTAAAGTTACACCGCTGATAGGGAGACCTAACAGTTGAGTATTTGGGGGCAGAAGAAATATAGCACAAAGTCTCCAGGTTTCTCTGTTACTATTACATACTACAAATTATGATAATACTTTGAGTATCAGAACCTGGATATACTGAATAATTAGCCAATAAAGAAAGCCAGAAGACAGGTGTATGGGAAAATTATTCATATCCTCCCTTGCTAAAAAATGTCAAGAGAAGATAATTTACATCCCCTTTAAGCAAAGACAGTAGATGTTTCACTCTGAGTGTAGCCAGTTGGTAAAATACCCCCAAGGCAAAAATACCATGCACCCAAAATGCTCCAAGAAAGTATAACCTGCACAGCAATAAGCTTTCTAATGTTTACACTCCCTGCTCCTCATGGAAGACTATAACATGAAGCAAGTTTAGGTCTGCATTATTAAAGTTTAGTCTGCTTACTATCAAGCCAGAGAATCCCTTAAATACTTGAATGACTGTCCCTAGATAAGCCAGCTATTGAACACCACATTCATTATATTAACTTTCAAATATACACACATACAAAAAATACAGATATGTATATACACATCTTGAATGCAGCTTTCAGAACAATCCCTTTATGATTTAGTACTTTCCCAAAATAGATGCATACATCTGCAGACTTGAAGTATCTTAGCCCTAGGAGCTTTAAAACATACATACAATCATGGCACATTTTTGAGAAAGAGTCTTTGGTATTGGGGATCTCCTTGCACTCAGCTTTGTCATGGACACATCAGTGTCTGCAGACCTAAGAGCACCCAAACCATTGTAATCCAATTGTGCCAAAATATCTAAGGGAGCTTGTTGCTGTAAGAACATTCCATATGACTCAAGGCACAGCCAGAATGTTTTCAGAAATAAAAGTTATGGCTTTTATCCAACTTCTCTGAACATAAATGGCCAGGCTATCTTCTGTTTTGAGTTGGACTTGGATTGGACTCTGCATGGCACTACCTGGCTCATGTAACAGTTGTTAGTGTTAAATAAAAGGAGTTACCAGTTGTAAAGGCAACCTACACAAGGTACATGGCTAGATATAGTACTAAGTCACTTTTCTCTGCCAGGTAAATATCTAAGAACAGCAAGGAATGCCATATTTCAGTCTACTCTTTCATTAGCTGCCCAACATTCTGTGCTTTCAACTTAGATATTACCACCCATATAGTATTCCATCCCTCTGCTGGTTAAAGATACTCTGCTGTATGTATTATTCTTTATTAATTTTTAAACAGTCAAAACATGAACACAATTTGTAAAGTTATATGGAAGCCATTTCAGGAATTCAAGGCTTTGAAATTTGGAGAAGCTCTGCTTACTTCAATTTTTCTGCTCTGCGAAGCTCAGTCATATAGTGCAAATCAGGACATCCTCTCATTTTAAGTTATTCAAGTCCATAGCAAATATAGGGCCTAAATCTGAACAAACAATTATGAAGATTTTAAACATTATTGATGATGCTCACTGCAACTGTCTTGGGACTTTGAGCACAGAAACCTTTCTGATATGCCTGTTGTAAGTCCACTTAGTTACTTGTACAATAGAGGATTAACCTAGGGCATAGAGGCTTGGCATTCCCAGTATATGTACCTTAAGACTTTGTTGCACCACACTTGCTCTCTCAGCACAACTTCAAAAGTTAAGTTTGGGGAGTTGGGTTTGCTAACTCTCCCAGATAAACATGCTAGTTTTAACATGTGATATGGTATTTGCACTACCATCCGTACTGATAATGACAGCCTCTTCAAGTCCTGATACATCACCCCTTTTCTCCCAAGACATAATTTCATATTTTCAAGTAGTTCCACAGAGCTTTTAGAAGAACCCAGTTCTGCTGTTTAGTTTCTGCAGGCACTAATTTTAATGGGGCCTTTGGGATAGAGTTAAGCATGTGCATCAGCATAACTTCCAACTGCCATAAAGCATGTTTTCTCCCTGATGAAGTCACTGTTTGGTGTTGATGTTAACTAACATGCTAACGTGTTTGCACAGAACTAATCTGAAGAACACAGACCCTAATCTGTGTTTCTGATGTCTCCCTGCAAATGTTTTTGCTTACAACATTCAGAAGCCTGTAGGAGGCTAACCTCTGTGACTCACACAAGGTCAGAGTCAAGAATGGAGTCCTGTTTTCTTATACAAAAGCCCCCTCAGCCCATGGCTCAGCAGACCACACGTACATTGACACAGCAGAGAGATACAAGGGCACATTTTCAGCCTAAATATTCATCTGACTTTGTCATTTCATTTTACCACAGTTTTTTTGTTTTCCTTGGTTTTTTTCTGATGGCAAAACTAAGATGTACAAAAAAAGCACATTTACCCATTGCAACTCAAACCTTCCTGCAAAGCCTGCTGCTTGTGTATCTCATGGGCCCAGTTATGTTCTGATAAACAGACTTGCTTTGATTTCAGTGGAAGCCCATTGCTGATTTGCACTAGGTGAAGATGTGACCTATAATCCCAGCCTGATAAGATCAGTGTATTTTCTGTGGTAACAGCTGACACTTCTGATGAGCAATCTGTATCAGTGGAAGAATGAATGTGGCTACTAAGATTTGAGTCATGATAGGAATTATGAGGGGAAATGGGCCCTATCAGCAGAGTTTTACAAAGTTCAAATTGTAAACAAGCAAAAAAGTCCATAGCAAATTAAAAAGTAAATAAAATACTAATCCTTTTGACCTCTGGTAATTAAGTGTTTTTCAAGTAAGGATATGAGGCACTTAAGGCCATTTGAACAGTTCTTCCATAGTTAATATTTGAGAACTATATTCTGAAACTTTTCAAATGAAGTCCTGCTTTCTGTATTCACCTCTGCTAATGGAAATCAAGGATAAATGGTGACCACATGGTCAGTCTTACTCCTGGAGTCACAGTGAGGAAACAAGCTGATGGAAATCAGCTCAGAAATATTCAGAGAAATATTTCCAGATTTTGTAACCCAAGGCTGATGATCCAGTTCCAGGAAAAGATAATGCAAATTTTATAAACACAAACCAGCTGCTCTCTTAAATCAACATAATATTTTCCTTCAGAAATGGCCCAGAAAGCTGAGTATACTGAAGAATGAGTTTGCATTGGTAGTTTCAAAATAGCTGTCATTTATCTGTAGTGAACTTGTTATTTAAAAATCACAGCAGCTTAAGGCTTAAATTAAAAATCTTTGGAAATTACACTTTTTATGCTCCATCACATGGTGCTGTGTGCTCTCCTGAATAGTGTATGTGTAGCTGTGTTTTCTAACAAAAAACACTAACACTTCCTTGACAGATCAATTACTTGTCTTTCAGTATCCAAATGGTACAAAATAGGCCTGTTAAAAAATCTACCCATGATTGTTAAGCACATAACATGCTTTGGCAACTTCCTCTTCTCATTTCTGGGGTGCAGATTGTATAAGCGCATAACGTGAAAATGCATTTTCCACTGCTAGTGTGTCCCCTAACTCCTGCATCAGTTTGTCTGCCAAGTTTTTTTACTTATGTAGCCTGCTTCACAGCCCTAAAGATGCTTTCTAGTCTATCCTCAGTCTCACCTGGAGTTTGGAACCTCTGAACCACTCTGTTGATCTGCACAAGCAGAGCTCCATCCAGTTTGCCATTCAGCTCTTGGCTTTCCCACTCCTGGCACAGGGTGACACTTTGAGACAAGATACTATATCAGAATCTACATCTGATTGGACTTAATAGTCAAGCTGGCATTTTCTGTGCACTCTTTCAGACAGATTTGTAGGTATGCCCTAGTCCCTCATGCTAGGCACTGTACATGCACTCTAGCCAAACCTCTTTGTGTTTGTAATGGTCCATGATAGGAGAAAGTTATTCTAACCTTCTTTCAAAAGACTTCAAAGCAAGATATATAGGCTTATTCAGGGCAATATAAGCAATCTGTGGTAGACTTGGAAAGTAAGCCCAGATTTCTCAAATCCTATCCCAGCACGGCAAGCTTATGAGCTTAGTGTAACATAGCTTGTTCTGAAAATAGTTTTCCTTTTTATTTTGCTCATTTCTGATTTATGAGATCTTTGGCTCACTTAACTGTTGTTATAAACAGTTGGCTTGGGCAGTGTCACAGTCCATTGACAGCCATCATGCAGACAACTAAGAAGTGTGAATGAGCCCAAAACATTTTACTCTGGTTTTGAGTGAACAAAGCGAATGCTTGAAACAATCTTTCACCAAATTGTGTTAGAACAATATTAAACAGCAAAATGCTGTGTTAAAGAATATCAGAGTACCCACTAAGACAGGGTTGATCAAATCCACTTTTAAGAACTGCTCATACCGGTTCTTTTTCATGTCAGTGGAAGAGCTTAACCCTCTTAATTCTTTCCACCTTAAGAAAATAGCTGAACAATTGACACTACCTTACAGCAAAAATCAAATTAAAATTAGTAATTTATAATGCTTTTATAATTGCCTGTCTTCTCACCTCTAAGAGTTGTTGTAGGGAAGTATTTATAAGATGTTATCTTATGTTTCCCTGACCCAAATGGCTGCATGGTCCTATAATTTGTTATGTGATCACCAACTATCCTTCAGTGCTGTGAAAAGTGCCATCAGAGTGTAGTAAAGCACAGCTGGCACTGGTTGAATGTCAGGAATGAAAATAGAAGCAACCCTGATATTCTAATGATAAAGAAACCAACCTTCAGGCACTTAATAGGCATAGGAAGCCTTGGTTTTCTCCTTGGGCAAACATCACTGAGGATTCTAAAAACACAGGTGATGATGTTTACAATTGTAGATCATTCCCATGTCAAAGTTACCTTACTGAACTGTGCTTATAGGCTAAAATTTACCATAGAGATTTCAAGGCAAAGCAAGTGTGAGGCAGTGTTTTACCAAGGAAAGCTGGCAACACTTGGATTTGTTGGCTAAGAAACAGAATGAATAACCCAGAACAGGTAGGGACATCAGTACAAAGGTAACAGTAATAGAGATTGATCACCAAGTTATGTTTATACATGCAATTTTTTGGCACTGTGTTATATTTAAACAACCAAAGAGTTTCCATTTTAAATGTTGGGAAGTAGAGATGTGCAACAACCGTACCCGTTGCTATAGAGCACAAGATATCCCTTAAGCACCAATATCACTGGGAAAAATGAAAAGCTGATTTCAACAAGCCTTTGCTTTCATAGAGCAGTATCTAGCACTGGAAGGTATATACCTCATTAACAAACCACATTCTGTTCCAGTTCAGACACATGTAAATAACATGGAGTTGTTCCAGATTTGTATCAGTGTAATTGATAGCAGAATTTGGATGATATACATGCACACAAAGACATACAAACAGAATAAGCTTCCCTTACACTACTATGTACAAGGTTTTTAGGATAAGAAAGCTCCTTCAAAAAAACCCCAACTTGTATTTTGGATTACAGATTTTTGTCAGAACAATTTTTTTGCTTATTTGATCCTGAAGTGTATTAACTTCTGTAACTCCAAATAATTGATTCTCCCTTGATAATCCAAGTTCAGATTTAGGTTTCTGGACTGTTTTTCTTGCAGTGTTTTGTATATTGTCTTGGAAAGTGCCATGTGGGAAGGCCAGCAGTGAGCAATTACAGTTCACTGTGTTTCTGGCTGGATGTTTGGCTGATGTCTTTTTCTCTATGCAACTGTATCAATGTTAAGATCCCTTCTCATCAGAACATCTGGGCCATTTACAAAGGTGAGGTGGCGATCTATAAGTGCAGAGGAGCAGTGCAAGGGGCAGAAAGCAGCACTAGAAACCAGTTTATTGGCTCTTGCTTCTGCACTCCAACCAGTGTGGATTTTATTGTCTCCATATAAAGGATTAGTTGTAAACCAAGTCAGTTTTACAAAACGCATTCAGGTTGCACTGGCTGTCTTTGCTGAAGTAGCAGCATCTAACACTGTAGTGGCAGAGAAACCACAATGAAGATCCTTGTGCATTCAGACTGGGTGGTGCTGGTTAGATACTCCAGGGAGTACTTGGCAATACTCTCAGTGATTTTATCATCCACAAAGTGGCAATCTGTAAACTAGTGGCAAGGGCCATATAATGGTTCCCCTTGTTCAAGCAGAAGAGAGGAAGAGGATGAGTTTAGCTGTTTCAAAGGGGCAGCTAGCAGACTGAAACCTCATGGAAATGCCTTAAGTAAATTATCATCCATTCTTCTACAGCAATCTGTGGCAGCTTGAACAGCCCCTTGGGACTATGGACTGCTAGGCACAAATTAGAGCAAAACCTGAATTGCTCCAGGTTTTTGTCATGAGCACAAATAGTGTTACCAAGCAAAGAACACAGAAAGGCTGGCTTAACCTCCACCTCCAGGAGACATCTTCAGTTTAACAGATCTAAGAGGCAGTGTCTACCAGAAAGACTTCAGTAAGGACTCAGCTGTAGGCCTTAAACTGGATCAAGGAAATAGCCTTTTTCATCCACAATGAAATGCAGCCTTTCTTGGTTCAGCTTTAGGCCTGTTACTTGTCTTCCACAGCAAAGAGGCTCACTAGGATGCAAAGTGTCTAAACCCAAAAAGATCCAACCAGTAACAGACAGCAATTTTTGACTTAATTCAACTAATATATAATTTTGATAGCAATATAAAACACCCCAATAAAAAGAAAACCACTAATGACAAAGCAAGAAAGCAATAAAAACATGTCCTACCAATTGTTTAGTGGTCACCAGGCAGACCCAAGGCAGCAATCCCATTCTACAGTCAAGCTAAGAAGTCTGAACACCTCAGAAACCTAGCTGTGAAAGTTGTGTGCTTCCAACACAGCTCAGTAAAGGACTGAAGCTGCAGGACTGAGCTTAAGTGGACTTCTGGGCCATGGGTGGGGTGAGCAAAGGCCCCAGGTGAGGCTGATTAGGGCTATCAGGGCCTCTTGAGTGCCCTAGGCAGTCCCTGTTTTTCCCAGGGCAGGACAAGGATCTCTTGTTGATTTGTTAGGGTGACTTCAGGGTCTCAGAGCCATATTCTGCTCTCGCTCATATCACAGTCTAAATCTGGAGTGAATTCGTTGCACTTGTAAGACCCTTAAAGTGCCACATCTCTTCTGCACTGTCAAGAAACAGCACAGCTTCACTTCCCTTGCTCTCCCTCTTTCCCTACGCACACTTCTCAAAGGCATGAGACTTTCTGCAAGTGATCTGTGCTATGGCTAGTGTTCACAACCTGGGCAGAGGCTGTGTCACCAGAGACTGGCAGTGCCCCCTTCAAGAGGTGAATGATGGGATTAGCAGAGTTACTGCACGTCACTGCACCACTCTGAAAGTTCACACCCCACCTGCTATAGCCCTGAAAAGTTACCCAGAATAAAGTAATGGGAACCACCTGAGGTCTAGCTCTGCTGCTTGGGCTGATCGTCAGCCAGATCTGCCCCTTTTCAATGACAGCATGTGGCAAAGGCAGCTCCAGTGGGACTGGTTGGAACAGTTTCACAACTTTTGCTTTTCAAGTTGATTCCTTCTGCTGTTGTATTTTCCCTCTGAAAGACAGAGACTTCATCTGTAGCTTGAATAAGTTGAGGGGTAGTCTGGCATTGACCCATCACTGTAAGAGACTCTGTCTTTATTCTGATCTCTAAGTGCTCCCAGCATTTTTGCCCTTCCACCTTTGCCTGTCTGGAAGAACTACCAGCCCTGCTTCCTTCTTAAAAGGGTGATAAATAGGAGCTTTGTAGGCTTGCCCCAATTCCCAGTACAAATTTACAGAACAAGTAAGTTGCTGACATGTCCCTAGTAATTTGCTACCATCGATATGCTAACCAGACAAAAATATTTGTTTTCTCAAGTAAGACTAACAAATGTACCCAGAAGAGAAAATACACATAGAAGCTGGGGAGGGGATGGTTTTGTTTTTTCTTCCTTTATTGTAAGCTCATGGGTAAAGCTCTAAAAGCCAGTGCTGGCCACATTGGCTGTGTAGCAATTTTTGATCTCACATGTATATTCACTTACACTTTTCCTATTTTGTTTCTTATTATGATAATAATAAGTCCTCTCCCTTTCCCCATTTCCCCATTTCTTGAAGCTTTTCTCCAGCCAGGCCCAGATTTTGCTTGTCCTGCACCCACTGATCTCCCATCACATGAGGGCAGGCTGCAGAATGGGGTCCCCATCATGAACCCCCCCCCAAGGAGACAGCTGCTGGGGCAGCCAGGTCCTTGTTCCTCCTCTTCTTTCCCTCCCCCTGCCCAAGGCAGCCCCTCTCCTGAGGTGCTGGGCTGCTGTAACAGGATCTCCCCGCTGCTCCCTGCTCTGGACTTTGTTTTTCTTGGCACACCACTCACTGAGACACTTTAAAACAGAAAGCAAGTCAAAGCACTCTTGGCTTCCTTCCTTGCCTCTTCTCCCCCCTTCCCTTTCTCTAACAGTTTATGAATAAAATAGCAATATTCTCTCTTAAAAGCAGTCAGCTACAAGGTTAAAATTTGGATTGCAAGGACTCTCTTCAGTGTTCAGAAGTGGCAGATGTTTGCAACAGGCACAGCAGGAAAAACCCATCCCAGATTCCTGCAGCGGGAAGCTAAGGTGCAGGCTCGATTTGTGCTAGCAATACGAATCCCCGTAGATCACTTGCTGCATATTTTAATGACATTTCAGCATAGCCAGATACAATTAATACTGGAGAAGCAGGGAGCTCTTCTAAGCAGCAGGGTCTGAAAGCACTGTGTTCAACTGAAGACTTATTCACCATTCACTTAGAAATGGGCTGAAAACACTCTGTAGGAAATTAACTAAAATAACATTTTGCCTCAATGGAATATTTAATTCGAACTAATATGAGATGCTAAGAAAATATCTGTATCTGTAAAGAATTCTTGTAAGCATAAACCAAAGGATACTTCCCATGCTGCCTACTCAGCACGGCTGATATGCCTAGAAAATGTGCAGGAATTTTAATCTCTCATGGCTGTGTAGCACAGGGCTTGAGTCTATATGGGGGATGGAAAATTTACATGCACCTGGAAGCAAACATAAATCACAGTCAGCCCAAGCACTCTGCAGACTCCACAACGTCCTCCAGCCATCTACACATTGCAACTCATTCCAGGCATTTTCAAGGGCAGAATATCTGCTGTGTGTTTTTTGCACAGCAGCACCACACCATTTACACTCACCCAACAGCTTCCAGGGAGTTAAGCTGTTAGACTGTATAAACTTGTAAAGAATCATAGAATCATTTAGGTTGGAAAAGACCTCTGAGATCATCAAGTCCAACTGGTGATCCAACACTACCATGCCCACTAAACAGTGTCACCTCTACACGTTTTTTGAACACCTCCAGTGACGGCACCTCTTCTCTGGGCAGCCTGTCCCAATGCCTAACCACTATTTCGGGGAAGAAATTTTTCCTAGTAACTGTCTTAAACCTCCCCTGGCACAATTTCAGGCCATTTCCCCTCATTCTCTTGCTTGTCACTTGGGAGAAGAGACCAACCTTCACCTCGCCCCAGTCTCCTTTCAGGTAGTTGCAGAGAGTGAGAAGGTCTCCCCTGAGCCTCTTTTTCTGCAGACTAAACAACCCCAGTTCCCTCAGCTGCTCCTCACAAGACTTGTGCTCTAGACCCTTCACCAGCTTCATTGTTCTTCTCTGGACATACTCCAGCATCTCTATGTCCTTCTTGGGGTGAGAGGCTCAAAGCTGAACCCAGTAGTGAACCCAAAACTGAACACACAGCCTCACCAGTGCTGACTACATGAGGACAATCACTTCCCCAGTTCTACTGGTTACACTATTTTGTATACAAGCCAGGATACAGTTGGCCTTCAAACCAACATATATCCTGGCATACTCATGGTTTGGCCCAGTCTTCTGTGATTTTGCCATAGTTGAGGATCTGGTCCATGAAACAGGAAAGTGAGAGCAGCTGAGACTCAACAGAAAATCTGTCACTTCTACAGAACCATAAAGAAACAGCATGGGATCCAAATACACTCAAGTCTGCAATTCTTCAGCACAGAGCCGCTGACATCGAGGGCTGTGGGACTGACACTAGCTGGGAATTCACTCCAGCAGTTCCTTAAGCTCACACTAGCCATGTGAACACAGAAACCCATTTCTTCTTTACAATTCTCCTATGGCAAAAGAAAATCAACTGCAAGCAATCCTGTCTCCAAACAATCCTGCACTGTACTATCTTTGCAGAAGCATAAGGGAGGACGTTCAGGGCTGTTTCTCCCCAAGAACTGCAGCCTGAGAGCTCTGGTCTTGCATACCTGGAGTCATGTATGGGCAATCACAAGAATGCTGCACCCTTTGAGACAGCCAGGTGACTCTTGCCATAGAACTGTCATTTCTAGTAAATAAAAATCTTGCATAAAATGTAAGTGTAGGTCTGAAATTTAATATAATGTAAGAGTTCAGGGAGAAAATAAATCCCCATTTTGTAAGTTCTGGCAGAATCATGAACAAAAGACCATAGCTATCTGTGTTACTGCTGGTTTGTTTGCCAGGCTTTGCTTTTAATCCTACCTACATTACTGCAGAAAATCAAAGACATCTGAGAAATCAGGAAGAATTCCAGATAGACTCTATAAAATGTTCATACAATACTGCAGCTGTACAAGTACCTACAGATAAATCTTATGTTTTGATGACTTCCATAAGTATATAGTATGATAGAGATATGTAGTATGGTAGAGATACCAACCTGATATCTTGCTACCCAAAAGAAACAAACAGAACACTAGAAGAAAAATGTGGTGGAAGGTATTAAAACGTTTTTTACTTTTGTATCCCATCTCCTCTATGGCCAGAGCACTCACAGCATGACTAAGTGCTGAATATTTTGCTGTGTTTTGAATGACCATATATATTGTGGTTCAGTGTACTGTGAGGTTTCACAGCAGGAAGGTATTGGGAACAGTGAGAACTCATGGTTTATTTTATAACATTCTTACTACAGTGATACTTGAGCATGAAAATTAGTCACTGATGCTGAGAGATCTGCTTGCTCATGCTCTTTCCCAGTTTTCTCCTGGTTGTTCAGAAATCTTACAAGGAGGTAGAAAAGGGGGATTGCAAAGGGAGGAATTAGGTTTGATGGTTGGTAGGATTACTGATTAGAGATCAATTCCAAAATACTGATATTTGCAAATACTGAGATTTCTTTTGCCTGAGACTATTCAAAACTGCCCTAGTAGCAGTGCTTACTAGCTATGCCTACCCTTAAAAACAAAGATACACCAAATACTGAAATGCTGTGAAATGGTCTGTCTTTAACAACAGTGTTTTCTAAATATTATGTGGTGCATTTCACATAACACGTGATTTTTATTTAGCATAATATATTAAGTATTTAAGTAGTAAGCATACTTTCCTGGTTAGTTCTTTTGAAGAGATTTTTCTGCTGGAAAAGTATGTGATAGCTGATGACACTAACTTCCCTGCAAAGCAGATACAGTTAAAAAGCAGTTAAACCCAGCAGCTGGGCTCCTGGTTGGCAGTCACAGAAGAGGAACAAGAAATTGTCCACAAAACCAGAATCAGTTTGGGGGCAAGTAATGGGTATTTCTTCTTTGGTGAAGGAGACAGAATTGGGAGTAGTCCAGGTGACAGAGCAGCCTGAGCCCCACAGTGACCCTAGCCCCCACTGCCCAGCAGAGCACAAGAAGCAGCAGGGCACTGGTGAGGGTCGGAGGTGACACACCAACATCTCACCCCAGAGCAGGAGTGAGGCTGGAATGAGGGATGTGAAAGGGACAGCTGCTGCTGCTGGTGCTGCTGTGTCTCATTAGGACAAGGGAGCTAGGAACAATCAAAATATTGGGAAATGCTATGTTTGGTCAGAAAGAGATGTCTTTTAAACTCCTGTTCTAAAAACCCATTCAAACTGGCGTGGGAGGTACTGCCAAATAGCCTCTCTGTCACTTACAGTTTGTCTCAATGTAGTGTTAATATATGTAAACATTTGCCTTTTATTAGTAAGAAAATAATTTTAATGCCCCAATTTAATTTAATAAAACTGGTTTACATCTCTGGTATGTTGTGCTCAGTGGAAGATGCTTATTAAAGAGCTAAGTCTATGCCAATGGATGGTAGTTATTAAAAAATCCCTGCATGCCAAGAGCTGTCAGACAAGCTTACTGTTGGCTAATGGGTGGACAAAACATTTCTGTTTAACAAACAGAAGAAAATTAAGGCAAAAGCAGTAATGTTAGACTAACATATAATGTATATTTTTTCTACAAAATTGGTCTCTAAGAACCCAGTACTGACTGTTGTTTGAGCATGCATTGCCTCCAGAGTCTTTTCTAAGTCTCCAGATCAAAATAAATCCCTGACAAAGAGAAACATCTCGAGGAACCCTTTACTCTAGTATTATTTCTCCAGTGGCTGTGTTGTCTTCTTTTGCATGGACCTTTTTCTGCTCCTCTGAAATTCTCAGCACCATCTCTTCCCACTAGTGTAGTGCGGTGAGACAGATCACACTCTGTGGGTGCAAAGAGGGAACCTACTCACTCCCAGCTGTGAAGATACAGTACCTCTGGCTCAGAATACTATCAAATACCATGATGACAACTGATTTTATGGATCCAGTTGCTGTAGGAAGACACAGATGTGAAGCAGGAATCTGACTGCTTTGTATAATCTTGGCTACTTAACAGAGACGTGGGAGTGCTCATAGGAGAATGGGGCACAGGAGAATACAATTGTGCAGAAAAAAACTGGAGGAGGGTCACTCCCTGCACTGTCCTTTTGCCAATTTAGAAGACAATTACAGAGAAGAGGCTTTGCTCAAGCCACACACATTGAAAAAAGTAGAATTAGAGGGAAGTGATTAAGAGAAGGGTTAAGAGAGGGAAGATGTAAATCCAGTCTCCTGGGCTTTATTTAGAAATGCCTGGCAAGCAAGACTTCCATAACAAGTCAGAAAGCACATTTGCATTTTGAAGTCATGACAAAATCCATGTTCTGCTCAGTAATGTTACACTTGGGCAGTTCCAATTGCTTTTAATTAAGTTTGTGCATTACATGTATACATACAGATGCAGGGGTGGATGACCCGAGTTAACTGTTTATTGCCTGCTTTCAAGGAATACTTGACATTACAGCACTAGATGTTTTACCACCAGAACTCCAATAACCACATTTTGGCCTCTCCATTTTGTCTCAGGACAATCTTACATCATGTACTGCTCTGTCTAAAGGCCAAGGAAAGTAATTTAAGAATAGAAACTATCCTTCATCTTAGGGTGATCAGAGAGGCAGTATCACCAGTCTTATAGCATGTATTCAGACCACAATAGAGAATGAGGTCAATGAAAGTTAATGAAAGATCTTAGACAGCCAAAAGTAAAAACAGGTTGGAGAAGTAACAGGTGCTTTAGCTTGCAATGAAGTTAAGTGTGTATCTTGCAAATCCAAAAGACAGCTATTTTTTTCAGGGACAGGCAGTGTAAAGTTGCAAGAACTAAGAGGTGAATAAAATTATTAGAGGCTCCAATGATAGTTTTGTATGCTTAGATTTCCAAATTTGGCCTGCCTGTGTCCTTTCTCCATGCAGGCTGAATGTTCTCTAATACCTCCCTCCTGCTTAGAGTGTCTGAAGAACACGAAAAAGCCTGTAGGTGAGCTGTTCTTGGGGAGCATTTTCTGTTGAGGAATTAATTTCTGCATGCCAAGCTGTGAGGCTTAACCACCCCAAGAGCACAAATGTTTTCAGTTGGTGATAATCCTGACCAGCAGTTGCATTATCAGAGCAGAGAGACACCTGGAGGCAGGTGCCAGATGTTCTCAGTGGGCACTAGCTCCTCTGAACAATGAACCATCATGGGCTCCTTTTTGGGGGGAAATGAACAGTAAAGATGTATTGTGGCATGTCAGAGTTCCCTTGCCTGTAGCTACCTAGCAGTGAGCATTGGCATTTAGGATGAATTTCTTTGCCATGTTTTCAGCACCAATAAAGCAGCCACAGGAGCAGAAACACAGGGGCTTTGAGGAGAACATTGCACTGTGGTTTGATAGGTGCCTTTACCAGAGTGAACTAGTCAGAAAGACAAGAATACATTACTGTCAAGCCTAGCAGTGTGGACTCCTGGACAACAGTCACATAAAAGGAAAACAGTAATGACTTAGAGTTGCTGGGAAGAGCCTTGTTTTCTCAAGTTGGAAATTAAGCTAAATACTTCAGAATGGAAAACTTACAATACAGTCAAAGTGAAAAAAATATCCTCAGGTTAAAGTGAGCTCTTTGGCTTAGGTCTCTGAGTGTTAATTCCTGCCAGCAGTACTTAGAAAAAATGCAAACTTAATTAGGACAGAAGGACTGGTGTGGCTATTGGCCTTATTTTTATAAAACCCTCACTGTTGCTCCATTTAACCCTGCCAATGAATCTTTTTCTTTGATCTTAAGCTAACAGGATTAAAACTAACTTGTTAAAATTGAATTCTGAGGTCACAGTGAAGATTTTTTAAGGTAGAACTTTGTTATAACTGCTATGTTTTCTTTAAAAAGCACAAAAGCAGTTATTTATGGAGTTTATTTCAGAGTTCCTTAGTTATGATGGTAGACAAAAATTATATTTTTTTAGTTCTAACAAAAAGCTATTTGTCATCCATTGTCCATTCAGTCTGGAGCTAGAAAGGGTTATGTTCTGTGAATGGACTGTCCCCAGAGTGTCACAGCATCTTTGTGTTCAGGAGGACTGACAGCCCCTCCAGCATATTTTCTAGAGCTCCTATACTCTCCTTAATGGGAGTAAGTGGAAGTTTGAAAATAGATCTTCACAGTTGTGATACTTCCTTGCATTTCACGTGTTCTTGGAAGATAGATACAAACTGCTTAACTAAGTTAATCCAGAAACCAAAGGCAATATGACATATTTCTCTGCATGCTGAAGTCCTATGGAAGAGGGACCTGAGCTGACCTACCAGGTGGGCTCCACTTTCTGTCCTTTGCTCCATTCCAGTGCAGTCTATAACATTACTGGGGATCTTATATAATTACTGAGAATCTTAGCCTGATTTCGTAATAAGGAGTAAGTGGCAAAGCATTATATCATTTGATTCCAGCATCTATACAGAAAAGTTATGTTTCAGGTGTTGGCAGCAATCTTGAGGTTACTCACATTAATAACAAACTCTATAACAACAGTTACTGCTACACAGAGTTTAATAGGTGAATGAAACATAGAAGTGGTTTCATTATTTAGTAGTGGCCTTACCTAGCAATTTTATTTTTATTGGCAGGGGTGTGATATTGTAAAAATTGCCCATATTATGAACTACAAAACTGCCCCATAAACCTTAGCAAAGAGACCAGTCAACCAAGGGTAACTGCTGCATTCCAGAGTCAACATACTAACACAGTCTCATGTCTACCATCATTTAGTATATGGCTAATGAGTGTTAAGTCATGAGAGATATAAGGAGTATGTATTTAGGTAGAAAATGTGAACCTTATTCCTTTGCAAGTGGTCATGAACTATATGTGCATGTAAGTAATGATAAATGAGTAAAGCACAGCCATAAGATTAATTGATAGAGAATAATTCATACAGATGAAACACTGTAGCAGTTCAGCACTGTGGTAGTAAAATGCTGAAGGATGTCACTTATGGAAAGCCTTGAGAAGCTATCATCATCTCATCAGTGTGCTGGGAAAAAATATGGTTAGATTTTTAGCTAATGTAAACCATTGCTTTTGGTGTTTAGCAGAAAAAAGAACACCAAAGCCAAAAGTTTTGAACTATTCTTTTGTTTTCATTTCATCTCCTTTTTGTTATAACTATATTAAAAGAGATTTCTCATTTCTCCTGTTACTTAATTGAATTTGAAAGCTTCTTGACTATCCTATTGGGTTTGTGTGGCAAAGTTTTGGTAGTGGAGGGCTGCAGGAGTGGCTTCTGTGAGAGGCTGCTGGAAGCTTCACCCCTCTGTGGTCTGATAGAGCCAATGCCAGTTAGCTCCAAGACAGACCTGCTGCTGACCAAGGCTGAGCCCATCAGCAACAGTGCTGGTGCCTCTGAGATAAAATATTTGAGAAGGTGAAAAAACTGCACAACTGCAGCCAGAGAGAGGAGTGAGACTGTGAGATAAACAACTCTGCAGACACCTAGATCCGTGAAGAAGGAGGGGGAGGACGTGCTCCAGGCACCAGAGGAGGCATTCCCTTGCAGCCTGTGGTGAAGCCCATGGAGAGACAGGCTGCCCCCTGGCAGCCCATGAAGGTTAGCAGTGGAGCAGATGTCCACCTGCAGGCCTTGGAGGACCCAGTGCTGGAGACAGTAGATGCCCGAAGGACCTGTGACCCTGTGGGATGCCCATGCTGGAGCAGGCTCCTGGCAGGGCCTCTGGACCCCTGGAGGAAAAAGAAGCCTATGGTGGAGCAGGTTTGCTGGCAGGACTTGTGACCCCAGGAGCAGTCTGTTCCTGAAGGACTGCAGTCCATGAAAGGGAACTACACTAGAGCAGTTTGTGAAGAACTGCAGGCTGTGGGAAGGACTCACATTGGAGAAGTTTGTCGAGGACTGTCTCCCATAGGAGGGACCCCATGCTAGGGCAGGGGAAGAGCATGAGTAGTCCTTCCCCCTGAGGAGGAAGGAGCAACAGAGACTGCATTAAGTGGTAATAAATTAAATGAGTTTTCCCCAAGTCGAGGCTGTTTTGCCTATGACAGTAATTGCTGAGTGATCTCCCTGTCCTTATCTCCACCCACAAGCCTTTTGTTACATTTTCTCTCCCCTTTCCAGTTGAGGAGGGGAGTAACAGAGGAGCTTTGGTGGGCACTCGGCATCCAGCCAGGGTCAACCCACCACAACTATTTACTTTCTTACTCCAATTAAAGATCTGTGGAGTTGAGGGTACTGTTTATTTGCCCAGTCAATTGCCTAGATTTCTGATCCGCTTTATTATTATATACTAAATTCCTCTGAAGTCATATAATATTTACTTGTAGCCTAGCCTGAGTGCAAAGCAAAATACAAATTCACATCTTTGACTTATTGAAGACTAATCATATACCATAAACAATTCTGAACAGGCAAGATGTGGATCAGATTGCTTTCCCATATGAGTTTGTTAGAAGAACAAGTCAGAGACTTCAGTAGAAAAAGCAGCATTATTTTACCTTCTAATTGCATTAATGTTTTCTGCATACTCTCAGAATTCTTCAACGCTAGTTATTTGTACTATTAGTAAATATATTAGTGGAGTGTAAGTGATAAAAGCAGTTGACTGGTAGTAAGAACATTTCCTTAGAACTACAAAAACATGCCTTTTGTGATCAGCATGAGTTATAAATGCTTCAAGTCAGTCTTTGAAGAAGAACTCTGCTAGTGTTGAAAATAAGGAGTGCATTTCATCAATAAGTATTTACTTTGTGACAGACATTTTCTACTAAGATGGAAAAAAATTGCTGTCATCTTTTCACACTTTCAGGAGAATGGCCAATGTGTTGGTAAGAAGCTGGGTTATTTCTCTATTGAGCATCTACAGATAAGTAGGAATAAGCAGGCTGTATAATTTCCAAGCAAACATCAATTCAGCAGTAACAGTGCCCAGATTCCAAGGGAGTTCCCAGTGGCCCATGTCATGGAGCCAACCATTCACTGCAATGCAGAAGACCACAGCAGCATTCAGAGGTTGCACTCTCATGTCTTAGGAAGGGTGTCAGGATTAAAACATCAGTGTCTTCTAATAAAACCCTAAGAAGGTGTATGGCCAAAAAAGCAATGAAGTACAGGAACCCTGAAGAGGAATCCTGAGCAGTTAGTTATCTGCTGTTCAGATCAGTGGTAGTGCTTTACTGCTAAATCTTAAAATGCTGCTGCAAAGCAGGAAGATGAAAGCATAAACTACCAGAAAAAAATCCTAGGAAGCAGTTCTGGGAGGAGGATAATTGCAGGTTGTATCACTTCAAAAATACATGTTTTACTGACATTCCACATCAGATCTGACTGAAGACCTCCACAGTAGAAGACAGACTGTGCAAGGACTAGGAAACCACAGATGGAAAGTGTAGAGACCATTATTCTGAAGTTTATTAAGCAGATAATCACACTTCTTGGTTTGTACTGCTTACTCTGTACACTGTCCCACTGACTGAAGTCAGAAGGAAGCAGAGACAGAATTTTGAAGAATAGAAAGTTCAACAATCTGATTTTCCTGTAGTTACTTTTAACTTCAAGTTAATAGCAAAAAGTGTTTGGATTATCTAGAGAAATGAAATATGAGAGTAAAACATATTGGTTCTTGGCCATCACAAGAAATGGTGACCCAAGGAACATGCTTATCTGTGTGGAAAGAAAGATTATTCAAAATTACATATGTTTAAAGCAGAAAACACCCAATTCATGTGGAATGCAGCCATAGAAGAGGAGATGCAGCACAGAAAATCTCGGGGTACTTTTCAAATGAGAAGGAATATCATCACAGCCATGGCCAAATTCCATTTTAGATCCAAAACCAGACCTAAAATAATGCAAAGCTGAGCTCTATGGCCTCTAATGAAGATTCTTGCTGCCTAATGAACTCCAGATCCCCAAGTTAAGCACCCAACTACCTTTACCATGCAGTAAGAAGAGAGAAGCACCTAAGCATTCAGAAGAGCCAAACACTGATGGATGTGCTGCCTTCCAGCAACTTGTGATTTCATCCTGAGGTGAAATTTGAGTGTGGCTTTTGCTGTTGAGGTTAGAATTATAAATGTCACAGTTAACATTCAGGTTTTTAAAAAGTTTGAAGGGGAAAGTGTTGTTTCACGTTGAATATTAGCTTCTTCCTGAAAAGGCAATAATCAAAGTGTCAGATATTCCCCAATAATCTGTTTAGGCATGCCAGCTTTCCTTAGGGAACATAAAAGCTTTACTGAGGAGAAGGAAAGCTTTGACTATCAGACAAGCCTTTTCCCCCTAGCTTTGTAGCATTACCCCAACTATAATAGAGATATAATCTATATTGTCCTAATGCTTTGTATAATTTGTGTTAAATAATCACTTGAAGCTTGTCTAAAAACCCATGTAACTCTAATGTCCATATACTTACTCTGTCTCTAATTCACATGCATTTCAGGTGCTTTTTCAGGCTTTTAAAGTACTATTGACAGTTTGAACTTCAGGGGGAAAAAAAAAATCAGACAGTTTTAATCTTCCCAGTACACTTCATGAAAGCAGTCCCTGGGCCATTTGAGGGATTAACCAACAGGAGCTTTAAACTACCCACTCATGTAAGCAAGTGTCCCAGCCAGCTTCCAGTGAAGCGTGAAGGAGCGCAGCCTTTAATGGCAGCTGGCATTAAAAAGCACTCCTACATCACATGCTGCTTTGGGCTTTAGTGTAAGGCCCTTGACATCAGAAAGAGCTGAACTCTGACCTTGGCCCTTGCCACCTTGATTATCAGGGAGAGCAATTTGTTAAGGGTTATTGTGTGTGCAGGTCTGCATCAGTTGGGCAGTTAGGAATTTCTAAAGCAAACAGCAAGAAGCTCCATAATGTGCTCCATCCAAAGGGCTTGCACATCTGAATTCATGTATCACACGCTACGCAGGCAAATTGCACTAAAAGGTTGTTAAGTTGTACACTGAAAGGCTCACTAGCCAGGGCAGCTCTGTGTTCCTTCCTTTATTTCTGGGGTCATACACTGTCCCCCAAACCTCCCTAGCGCTGGCTGGGGTGAGCAGCTTTGCAGTGCTGTAGTGTTCCCCACTCCTATGGCTGACTTACTGACACAACCTGAACTTCTCTTCAAAAACAGAACTGCTAATTTTGCCACAGTTGTTCCTTTATGTGTCTTTTTCACAAACATTAATTAATCTTCCCAACTGCAAAGTGAGATGGTATTAAGAGTTAGGATCCTAAAGTACAGGGGAAGAAGTCATCCCATAGTGGGTGACAGGGAAGATTTGGCAGGTTGTAAGCCTTGGACCGGATCTCTCAGTGTATTTAGACTTGCATCATCCCTTTGAATGTTTACAGCAAGGACATGACCGTAATGTGAGGTTGTGGGGTAGCAGCACACCAGAAGATAAGCCAGATCTCTCTGGGCATCAACACATTGGGGAATGTTCAGCTTACAGCCTCCTGCAAAAAGCTCATTTTCAGTGATCTGCAGCCCACCAGCACAGCAGTGCTTGACTGTTTTAAAAAACAGACTGTACTTCCCCCTCAAGCTCTCCCATCAACATCCTCCCTCTTTCCGGCTTTTTGTGCAGCATGTGTCCCTCATCTCCTTTCACCTGGCACTGGACCCCATAGTTCAGATCTCCTGGCACAGCCAGTCCCAAGCTTACCCAGGCACAGCTTGCTACAGCTTACAGATCCCCTGTGGTTTTAGCCAGGCTACTTCTTTCTTTCTCATCCAGTCACTTGTCTCCCGTCTCTAGGGTGGGAGAGGGAAGCTAGGAGCTCTTGGGTGCAGGTCCTGTCCAGCATAGCCCCAGGTTCTGGTGATCTCACCTGCCAAGGCAATGCGCCACCACAGTCCATGTGTGAAGTGAGAAGTTTGATGTTCTAATGTGTACAGTGTGCAACCCAGCATATTTTCCCCTATATTCATTCTCAGAAACAGATGAGCAAATTTTTTTCTTGAAGATTTTTCCACAAAACTAAATGTGAAGCAGATATCCACAGTGGATGATTGCAACCTCCTGGGTAGAACTGGTAATGTGTGAGTAATAATAAATAGTCTGAAAAGGTGCCAAAGATGACTGATTGAAGGTATTTTTACCCATCTCCACTAAAATAGGTAATGTACAAAAAAGGTGCTGTGAAATACTCCTATGTAGAAAGGATGCAAGTTCTATTTAGCCGTGCATGTTCTGCAGCCAGGCATCAACCAAAGCAAAGTGAAGTGGGTAAACCTTTTGAAGGGCTGTATTTCAATGATCCAGAAAGTGGTAGAGATGAAGTAAAATGGATATCAAACCCATTAATTACAGCAGTTATCTGACCCTGGAGGGCAACCAGTAGGAAGATAAATACCCAAGCAAAAATGAAAATTAGGACATGACAGAGAACAGGAAACCAACAGACTGATGTTGAAGCCAAGTGAAAACACAGGCAGAGAATCAGACCCCACCACAGGTTTAAGATGAAGGATAAGCAGCCATGGGTGTCTACTAAGGTCTCCTGCTCTGCTGGAGCAGAGCTCTGAATCACAGAAAATTGAGATTCCCAGAGGTTATTTCAGTAGCTGATAAAAATACATAGACCTGCAGTAATAGTTTCATTATTTAATACCAGGTTTTGGGGCTTTTTTTAATTTGATACTGACAATTTCTGTTTCTGAACTGATGCACTAAGGATTTTCATTTAACAGGACAGGTTTCTTTAAATAATCTACTTAGGACAGAAATGCATACTTTGGCATGAGAAAGTAATTCTGTTCCCCAGCGCCTCTGGAACACCACAGACTTGAAAGCAAAAGTTTTTGTTGTATAAGCAAAAAAAAAGTGTATGTCAAAGCTGAATTTTCTTTATTGTTTTCCTTGAAAATATCAACTAAACTTTCCAAGGGAGTACGTTTTAAAAGTCCACATTGGTTGATTAGAAACAAATCAAACCAGATGCACTAACAGCCTTCATTTGAAAATCCCCAAGCTAGACTAGCTCATACTTTGGAACTGAAATTCTGTAGCAGCTTGAAACCCGGAGACTGGGAAAATATGTTTTGTGCTCTTGACTCTGAGCATTACCTCTGAATAAACTCACAGATTTCATCAGCTGGTTGCCCATCATGGGGTGCAGTCTGTAATGTGTGGGCTACAGAGATGAACTCTGGATGTGTTTCCAGCTTTAAGACTGGTAGCTCTGGCAGATGTCACCCTTCCCTAGTTAAGATATTTATGGACAAACCACTCTCATTCTTGGAGCAAAGCATTCTGGATTTCCAGAGCTATATGTGCAATACATTTGGTTTTATATATATCTCTCTCTATATATATACACACATACATATACATATAAAAACACTCGTGTAAAATTGCCTCCAAGGTCAGGACCTACATTTTCTGGAAGAAGCAAATAGGAGCTGCATGTTAATACTGAAACCACTTTCATGACTTATGTTATTTCATATGACAGTGTGGCTTTGGAGGAGGAATGCCATTTCACTGGGGAATCTGCAAAGAGTGAGATAGATAATGAACAGAAATCACAGCAGCAGCTGTAAATTCAGTATATGGTATTGTTTGCTGTACTGTCCTGGTCTCACTGCCAAAAATGAATTCTTCATAAACAGAGTAATTGAACTGGGAGACAATGCATTGACCCAGTTTGGGAGATCCCACCTAATTTCTATGTTTAAGTGCATACAAAAATCTTTGAGCAGGTAAATGCAGTAGGTAGATCCTTAACTACACTGATTACAATGGCAGAGAAATCATCTCTCTGATAAATAGCTCCTCTAAAGACTGAATAAAAACTCACAGAAACTATTAAAACATTGTCCCCTTCCTATAAATTGTACTTGGTTACAAACTCAGTCTTTAATTCTGTATTTCCTATGACAAATGCAGCTAACATAGAGCTTCTGCTTATAAATCTGAGTTAATTAAATTGGAGTATGCCAGTGAAAACAATCACTTTTTAAATACAGACTCTTTGGGTCCTGAAAATCCTTCTTACTAGGAATAACTGCAATTACTTCAAAGCAGCTAATGAAAACTGAGTGCTCTTTCATTTTTTAATAAAAAGATTTTCTGGTCCAAGGGGGCACACCTGATATTGTTTGCATCCAAAGCAAGTGAGCTGTAATAAGTGCCCCAATGAAAGTTTAAGCCTGCTTTCAAGGGTCATCAGCTTTTCTGGCTGTTACTTGATCTATTTAGAACTGGCTAGTTTGTTAATCAGAGCAAAGCTTCAAACTTACTGTGTTCACCTCCTTAATGCTGTTTTCACACACTAATAATTAAAGGAAAAATTCTATACAAAATTGTCATATGCTTTCCTAAAAACTCAAAATACATCAACAGCTGGTATAGTATTAAATCATGCTTCAGCTGTCAGAAGTATGTTCTGTTCATACAGGGATCTAAAACTCATTTTCTCTAATATTTTTCATCAAGGATTTCAGCACTTTGAGTTGATTTTTCATCTCTCACTGGTTTATGCCTACATGTTGCAGTGAGCTTAGTCCCTATTCAGATGGTGAATAATGCAAAACAGACTTACCATCCTCTCTATACCTTAAAGCTGGTCAGTCTGGTTGCAGAAAGCATAGGATGCAAAATGATAAGAGAATTTAAAGGTTTTTTTGCATGAAGAAGTCACTGTGATATAATTTGTATCTTTTTACAAAAAAACAAACAAACCACCAAAACCAAACCAAACCAACAAAAAAACCCCCCAAACATAGCTCATTGGTGCCACACTCCAACTTTCAAATGAAACTTTCTCATTTAGTTCCATTGACTCATTTCCTAATAGCTTTACATTAAATGAAAATAGTCCAATCTCCAATGAAGAGAGTGTCCACACAGGTTTTTACTCAAGTCTTGCTAGAAGAATTTAAGTTGTGCCAGATCAATTTTCTCATGTACACTGCTTTCCCTACAACAATATGGACTCTGTGTGTAGGCAAAATAGAGTGAAAACAGCAGAATGCAAAATGCATGGCAGCTGGAAAATAAGTGACCTGCTTGTAAGAGTATTGATGTGTTTTCCCCTGGCTTGGCTTGGGGAAGAAAACAGCTTGACAAAACATCAGCTGTGAGCAGGATGTTTTTGCCATTGCAAATCCACATGGTCATACTTGAGAGGCTTCTGGAAAAGTGAAATGCTGTAGTTTGGAATCTAGAGAGTTTCTTAGAGAGGCATTTACCCTGGCGTCCACAGGGGAGGGCGTGTGCCGCCCGCCTGAACTGCTCACTTAGGAGTTACCATAAGAATGCCTGCTTTTAGCTCTTCAGTGTGTATTTAGTTAGCTGGAGAAATGCACAGTGAAATCTTTCATTAAAATACCTTCATAGTTAGACCTGTTTGCTAATTTCTTTAGTCCCAGTAGAATATTTTCTCTGCCAGTACAGCATTTGAAAAGGAAGGTGTATTCACATCTGAGCTTGCTAAAGCACAAAGTCCTCCTCTTCCTTACTCTGTGTGTATATAAGTCACTGGAAAAAATGCAGTGCAGTTCAAAATCATTGTTCTTTATAGTCTTTCCAGTCTGGAAGTCAGATACATGACTGTAGGCCAGTCTCATTGCATGAAATAAAATATTTCTCTGGAACACCACAGTTAGTCTTTAACTGATTTACTATAGTTAAACAGTAACAGTGAGAGTGTTCATAGTACCAAGCCTGGTGGCAAAACCACCCATACAAACAAGCCATTCATGAGAGCAGGAGAGGTTGTGAACAGTCTTGAGTTTTTTCTCAGCATTGCAGTGTAGGGCAAGGCTATCAAGGAAATCTCAACCCAGCTCTGCAGTCCAGCTGGAATAAATTCTGAAATGAAAGGTCTCTAGATAACAAGTCAGACCATTAATGTTTTGAACATGCAGGGAAAAAGATCAGCCTGTGCATGAATGTCTGTGGTGTGGTGAAGTCACCTCAGTGCCCTGGAAGCCTCTCTAGACAGTAGGTGAAAAACATGGGAATACCCAGCAGTGGGCATAGTCAGCATTGCTGGACTGGGGAGTTAGGTGGTCTGTCATTAACAGGAGCTTCTCCTTCTTTGCTAGTTAGAGGAGGTAGCTGACAAAAAAAGGTAATGAGGATTGCTAAATCTGTTCAAGGTGGATAAGCTAATCTTATTCCATCCATTTCATTTCCATCACATTGGCCATGATCAGCAGGGGGCAAGGGGGAAATAAATAAAACACCACAGGCTACTGAATGCTTTGCTTAGCTACCACTTAGCCAAAACAATCTTTGTGTCAGATGATCTATATCTACTTATTGCATGAAAATTGCTTTGGCTGAGGTGGCTGGGGAATAGCATCTCATCCACTGAAGAAGCCCTGACACCTTCCCCTTTCTCTTTAAGCTGAGTACCTGGTACGTGGTTTTGTTACTCTACCCTACTGCTTTGTAGGCAATGCTGCTAAACAGAATCTTACAAACTTCCAGAGAATGTGTTGCATGTAGCTTTTCTAATAAGGAAAGATAAGATAAGAATTTATCAGATGTCTCTTGCAGTGTTTGTATTCTGTGTCATCAAAACACCAGCCTGTCTGATTCCTTATGGCCATACTAATACCTGTTGAACATAACCAACTGCCTTTCAGAAGATTATTTGTGTCAAGAGAAAAGAAGGAATTGAATATGGCAATAACTGAGAGGGTGCAGGGAGCAGCATTGGTGAGCTGTGTGGAGAGCAGCACCATGGCTTGCTCCCAGATGACAGAGCCAGGCAGGAGGAGGTTGTGACATTATTTAACCACAGCACAGTAAAGGTATAGTAAAAAAAAAATCACAGCTGTATATGTTATGGAAAAGGAGAATGGCTGAGAGACAATTTGCAGAGCAGATGTTGTAGTGACTACAGTTCAATTTATTTATCTTCCTATTTGATGGTGTGACAGCCATAGCATACAGGGTATGTGCCATAGGGTGCCTCACACGTATTTAGAAGTCTCCGAGCAGTGCATAGGTCTCCCCAAAGTGCTGTATGTTCCATATCATTCATCCCTTCTAGAGGCAAACAGCAATGAAGGAAGCTACATTGGTCACCTTGAGGTGGGAGGAACCTCAAGTGACCAGCCACAGGGCTGGCTCCAGGAAGAGCACCTTGTTAGCAGTGAGCTCCAGCCCTCTCTACATCATGCTCTGCCCACTAAACATCAGGGTTTGTACTGAGCTTGTTATTCAGCCAGCAGGTTGCCTTCACAGGTGCCGTCAGCTCTAGAGGAGGTCCAGCACTCTTCCTTCTGCTGTGGCCATAGGACAGCAGTAAGGACTGAGGCTGAAATTTCATTTCTGACCATATCATGCATCTCACTGTAAAGAAACACTCCTCTTTATAACAGTCTTATTTCTTTATAACTTTAAACAAATAAGCTCCCTAGGGTACATGGGACACAACAGTACATATTTAATAAATAATGCAGTGCTATGCACATAGAAAATCTCAGCTAGAACCCACTTGCTTTTTGGTTCTCATAAATATTCTCCACCACTTTCCCTTTGGAGAGGCATTTTCCACAGCTGAAGTCTGTTGGAAACAGGTGGTCAGGGTTGTTTTGGTGTTTGTTTGGAGGAGCTTTACAGCAGAATTACAGCTGCCATGTTCTAGTTTTCAACACATTCAGAAAATAGAAACAAGTAGTCTTCTTTGGAGAGCTACAGACAGACACAATAAGCCAAGTTTTAAGGCTGCTTCAGAGCTTGTGGAGTTCTCACCAAGAAAAATTTTTTCTGTATGAGCAGTATGACTTTTCTGATTGCTTTTTGTGCTCAGATGGCAGCTTTGAAAGCTGTTGACACACATGCACAACAGACTTTGCCTTTTATTTTTTTTCTGCTCAATTGAAAGCAGCTTTTCTTTCCATAGATTTATGATATCTTGTTTTCCTGAGTATTAAAATGCTTTGAGAAAAGACAGAAAAAATATATTAATTTTCCATGGCCAATGTATTTTAGTAGAAAATTGGTGAGTGCTTATGTTAAACCTAAACAGTGCAGGCTGTTAGGACATGGAAATCCAGTATTAGGAAGCGTGCTTTAAACAAGAGGAAGATGGAAGCAGCCCCCAAACCTGAGCAAACTATCTGTAAAAGATTAACCTTACATGTAAACATATGCAGCAGGATGCATGCAAGATTTGTTTATCATGACCTTTAACTAATCTATGTTATGATTTGGAACTGAGTCCAAACTGGACCTTCTGTCAGCTGCGGCTCCTGCAGCCACATCACCAGCATTTTCAGGAGGTAGTGCACTGCAGCAGGAAGTTCAACTCTTCATTCAGTTCAGGGCTGATTTGCAACAATTAAATGATAATTAGGAAATTCTTCTCAGTTCAGGGCAGGGTTCTGGAGCCCTTTATCACAAACATAAGTTATACCAATGCAGCAAAAATAGATATGCACCTTTTGTGCAGTTTCTTGAGAAAAGGCCTGAGGATTTGTATACAATTTGCATTTTGCCCTTTGGCTTTCCACATAATTAGGGACATCTCTATATTTGTTTTTCAAATTGAGACCATTAGGGAGGACAGTGAATTCCTGTATGAGCTGTGTTTGCCAAGGTGCAAGGCTTTTCCCAGGAAAGGAAACAAAGACTTCATTTTAGTTAGCTTTATAATGAGCCATTTAGAAAAGATGGGAGAATGTGTTAACAAAGATTGAATCTAACAGAAACAGATATTTAAATTGTATATCCAATAGAATTATCTTTTGGGGTTTCAAGGTTTTAAAACTTCAGATGTTCTTGGAGGGGAAGTCAAGTATTCATTTTAGGAAAAAAAAGTCAAGATGACTAACGCTGCACATATTTAATTTAGCTCCACCAATGTTTATAGCACTGGACACACAGTGTTTTACTGCAACAAGATGAATATTTATTAACAATTCAAACTGATCTGTTCCAAAATGTACAGTGCACTCACAGTGATGTTTTACCACAGAAGTCCAGGTGTTTCCTGTCTCAGCTTGGAAGGGCCACTAGTCCATGAGAGATTTACTGAGCAATGCTTTTGTAAGTTTTGTGTGCAGCAAAAAGATATTCTACTATGTCCCATTCCCAAAATGCAAATGGTTAAAACTTTTAAATGCTGCAATTGCCTAATCTAATGTGGAGGATGGACATGAGAAAACCTATTTAACAGGCACGAGGAACTGTCATTGTACTTTATTCCAGCATCACTGCTTAGCTCTATCAAGTGTTTCGCTAACATGGAATGGGAAAGTGAAGCTGTTATTTTCTGTATTGTGTCTGTTTTATTGGTGGTAATTCCACAGATGGTTGCTAGTGATGTTCTCAGTTTGGTACTTTGTTCTCTTTTGTGAAAAGAGACTAAGTGTTTGGTACTTTTTTTCTCTTTTTGTTCTTTTTTGCTGTGTCCAGCTGGGCACACTGGACTGTTCAGTAGGTTGCATCTCAGCTAAGGGTTTCAAGGACTATTAAGGCAACCTATCTGAGTTGTAAAGTAACTATTTCTACATATCCAGGAAGAGTTTTAGCTGTGATTTTATTTGTAGGAGATTACAGTGACACACTTCTCCTCACCCAGAGAACTTTGGAATTGCAAAAGATCAATTCCTGACAGCAAAGATGAACAGAATAGGTTGTGCCAGTACACTGCAGTCCTGCTGCTGGCCCATCCCTTGGCCAACTCTGCCCACACATGCAGCTTTCCTTTCAGGAGAAATGGGAGTAGGAATAGAGAAATAAGCACTCTCATGGCACTCATGCTGTCCTGAGGTTCAGCAGCAGGAGCAGCCAGCCATCCTCTGGGAGCAGAAAAGCTCCCAAGGCCAACTGTTATCGTACAGCCATCATTATATGAGCTAGAAACTTCAGTGTTCTCAAGTGACTGAAATCTTCATAAAATTTTTCTTACATCTGAAACCTGTCCTTATAGAGCTTGAACTGTAGGGTATATTGCACCAACATTTTCACATTACTAATGGATGTGTCCAAGCCACTGAATACACAGCCAACAGCAGGCAAACTGACCCATGCTCCACAGAGAGAAACCTTTACCTTGGGATAGTTAAGTGCATGTCATGTTTACAAAGTATGCTCCTCTGTTTTCTCAAGCAGGAAATTAGGTTTCTGCTTGTTTCTGTTTACTGGGGACAGGCTACTAGATCAATCTGCACATATTCTAAGGAACTTGGAACTGTGCTGCTGAGGAACTGAAGAATTGTGCTGCTGTCAACAGTTGCATTTTTCTGTGCTCATCACATCACAACACGGAGAAGATTTCAGGAGCATTCAGTTGCTTACAAGGTCCATTTCTTTGGAGAACCTAAGCTTGATGGTAGCTATTTGTCTTCTAAAGCAGTAAGATTGTTGTCACTTTGTCAGAAGGACCAGACATAAGTGTTTCTGCATGAAAACTAACATGAAAATCACTTCCAAAGAGACATGACCAGCCAAGGGAAACCAATTAGTGTCAATTAAGCTGGTTCCCAGGTAAGCTAACTCAGTCCTGCAGGTCTTCATGAATGCTTTGGTGGAAATCAGGAAATGTTTCCTTCTTCCACAGCTATGTCTTGTGACAGCAACTTTGGCTGTTCCAGCCAGTTCCTCTTAAACCCTGTGCCAGGAGCACAGCAGAGCCCTATTTTCTCACATTTGTTTCAGGAAACAACAAACTACATGCTGCCTGTGAAGGTAAAGCTCAGTTGTAGAGAACACTCTGAAGAGTAGGAGGGAGCAGAAGTTTTTGACAAAGTCCTAAGCCAGGAAGGGAAGATACTATTAGAAAGCTCAACTTCTGAAAAACCCAAGCCTGTTGCTCTGGAGCCATCTAGTGCTCGCCTGGTCTCTCTGTACAGGGAGGGTGACAGCTTCAGCTCAGAACTGGCTGAAAGCTAAGCAACTAAACCTAAAACTAAATAAAGGGACCTGTAATGTGTCACATCAGCTATCACAAGAGTAGTGTCCAGTCCTGGAAGCCTATATGCATATAAATGTTTTGGCATTTCTGATTATTTGAACAGCATGCCAGTGCTTACAGAATTTGACCTTTATTCTGAATGGTAATTAACACATTGACTATAGATATTAATCAAAGACAAGAGAGTGAAGAAACAGAATATGCTTTCTGCACTGCTTCGGGTAGTATTTACATAGGTGGGACCAGAGGTAGAGGTAAGGCATAGCTGAGCCTATGAACTCCTACTATACTTATTGCCATTCATTGTGTGTAAGGGATGTTCAAGGGATGGAATGCAACATGCCTGACGTTTGAATGTGCTGGAGTTTTTCTAACTTCCACCAGCCTTCACCATGCACTGCTTCTTTTTCAGTATAATCTTTTAAGCCTTAATTTGCTATTCCTTCTTCACTTGGAATAATGGATATTGGGAGCAGAATGATGTAAAACTCCTCCTTACATCAAGAACTTTATATTCAGCTTTTGTCCTAAAGAAGTCTCAGTAGGGTGTGACTTGCAGTTATCTACCGCTACTGAAACAAGAAGTCGTCTTACTAAATGTCCTTTAGCTGACAGTTTAGGGAAAAGGAACAGAGCTTACACAGAGATTCTTTTCAAAAAAATATATGCTTTAAAAGGTGTTTTATACAACTATCAATTTTCACTCACAACACCACAGTCTACCTTTGACTTACAATCTTGAAAAAGTTTTTATGACGCTGTATTTTCCAAAGTGACCATAAAATTACTGTCAAGCATCTTCACACTGTTCCAGCCCAGCACAGCCACCCCAGAACTGTGGCCATAGTCCAGTCCTTGCTGTCTCTCCTGCTGCTGCTGCATGAATTCTCCTTTCTGCTGACTCCTCCTTATGTCTAGTTTGTATAATGTGGGAGAAAGTCCAGTGTGTCATTTCACACAAAGAACTGCCAGTAGAAATCAGCTGGCCCTGGCATGTGTACACTACAGATGCTCTTCAGAGTCCCTGAGCAAGGCTGGAACTGCAGCATCTCTCCCTGTCTTACCCTTTTTTGAACATGGCTCAGACTGAAACAAGACAAGAAAATCTTTGTGGAAGAAATGCTGTTTTCAAAGCGTGGTCTCTGACTCTGGAGGACAATAATGTCACTATGAGCACACTAGGCACAACTAGGTGTTTTCCACCATATAGCTTAGGCTCGTCACATTAAAGAAGAAAGGTGTTCTATGGCCAGAAAAGCCAATCAAACCATTTTTCTATAAATTGAAATACTTTTTCCTAAAGGGTTTTCCTTAATCAGCCTCAGCCCTCCCTCCTGTGCCTGTGACCCATCCACCAAGCAATACTCAAATGTGCTGTGGCTTACCCAGGGTAGCACATGCGCTCCTCAGGCATCTGGCTCCTGCCCTCTCCTGCCCCCTACCAGCCTTCCTGACAGCTGGGCTATCTTCTAGGCTTCCCACCATCTGTCAGGGTTGGCAGAAATTACCCAGAAAGTTCGAAAGTTACTGGGAGGAGACTGAAGAGAGCACATTTGGACAAGCTGCATTTCCCTGAGAAGTCAGGCTAAAGGGGACCGGGACACATTTGTTGCACACTGAGAAGGCTCCTTCTCCTCCTCCCTGCAGGAAGCACAGCATTCCCAGGAGAAGGGGAGTGTTTCATGAACTAGCACTTGGAAGGGAAAATGTCATACCTAATGGAAATGCACACACCAGCACGTGGTGTGGCCCTTGGCTATTGTGCCAAGAGCTTTCCCCATGCTCTGCCCAGAGGCGAGGCTGCTGTGCCCATTCAGGAGCAGCAAAGAGGTGCCAGGCAAGTCCTCCAGGAACCAACCATGGCTGTGAACCTCTGCAAACTCACCACTTGCACAGAGTTGGCCAGAATCAAAAGAAACAAGCCCACAAGACAGGGGGACAGTGGTGCATCAGTCCAGGTCTTGGCAAGCCAACACAAAGTTGGCCATCTTGGGCTTGGCTCAGCATCCTGCTAGGGAGGTACCATGCAGCAGGGCTGTGGTGTGATCACTTGGTTGTTGTCCTGGCCAAGACATAATTCCATTAGGTCTTGGGCGAGTGATGGGAGCTCAAGTTCAGAGCTGCTTCCAGGCATCTCTAGTGAATAAAACCTCTCATTATTTCAGAGATTTACTAATTGTTTTTTTGATACAGAGCACTGGAAAGGAGAACACCTATTTTTCTATTTTTGCTGACTCCAGCACTTTTTTGGTGTAAGCACCCTGGGGAAGCAGCGATTTAGTCATCCACCCACGTTACAGCGTGGGGCTTAATGAGTAACACATTTGTACTTTCCATTCTTGGTCTCAGAAAGGGCCTATAAATAAAGCATATTTGCTCTCAGATCAAGAAAACCTTTTTCTTAAATAATGTCATTAAATTTTAAATTAGATGTACAGGCAATTACTGGTGAAAATGTTAAATACTGGATAACCTAGGAATATGACCTAAGTTAATATAATTTTGTAAATGCTTGAATTCAATTACATAAAAACTTTTGTATAACATTTAAACTGTTTGCTTAGCTCTCCCCAGAGCTCATAGCAGGTTACTGTGAGCCAAACAGCATTACACCATTTGTTTAAAATGCCAAAAGGCTTAGGATAGATCCCATACACTTCTAGTTGAATCCCTAGTTGCTGGACAGTAATGTCTGGGGAGAAGCTGCTGTATTAAATAATTGCTAGTTAATAAATATATTTTAGACACATTATAAACCTGGATGTTAAACCTGTTAGAGTAAATGAAATGTTTATTGCAGAAAAATATACAATTTGCTGTTTTGACCTGGGTGTGTTGTCGTGGAAACCAAAATCTTTCTTGTGCAATAAAAAAGCTGCTTGTCATCTGATTTGAGCCAGTTATTTGCACAGGTGGTGCTCTTAGCAGACAAGTGCTTAGTAAAAACAAATCTATTCTTTCTCAATAGTTCCATTATGTGTTCCCACAACAATGTGTTTCATTTCACTAGCTTAGTAATTAATGATCCATTATCAACTAATTATATCACATCTCAGTTTTATATGAGTTCATCTGTTACACAAGGCTTGCTCCCCAATCCTCCTTCTTGGGTGTGTTAACTTTGTAAGAGTTTTAATTAATGGTGAGAATAAAGCATTGTTGGTTGCATGGTACTTCAGACAGGCTAAAGTAGTAACAAATGTGGACAAGTAGGTATATCCAACAATTGGATACCAATTTCCTTTAAAAGAAATAAAGCAGCAGCAGGAGTAACTGAAATCAGATTGCCAATCTGTACATAAAACTGCTGTAAAATATTAAGTTCATATGGTTGCAGACAATGGAAACTAAAATGTGAACTATGCTAGCAGTTCCAACATGTCATCCAAAAGAAAATTCAACTTAATAGACAACATCTTTGCTGTTAGGTCTGCTCCAAACCTCGCTGAGATCAGTGAAAAGATGCTCATTAACTGGTCTTGGATCTAGTCCTTGACTTACAATCCTTTGGGCAGAGGCTGTCTCCATCTGTGACACCCATCACACAGCACAGCTGGCTGGTAAGCCTGGGCTGACTTTTTACAGTACCATAAAAAGTAGTAATAGTAGAGGTGAGATGGCAACAGATAAGACAAAAGAAAGCACTTTTGGTGGTGTGCTATTTTCTGCAGGAGAGTTTGTAAACCAATGCCTGTATAATTCCATTGACATCTTATAAACTATTTGTACTTGACCCTAATGAAATCCATAATCTAACAGCACCAGGAAGACAATGATTTTTCATTTCTCCCTTAAACTAATTAATAGATTGCAGTGTCACTTACATCCAGGTTTGTCCAGACTATTTCCAAAGCTTAGGTGACATCACCCCTTGGATGCCCAGCCCTCTCACACACTCTGCAGCCACCTGCATTACACTTCATTTGCTCCAGCTTCCCACATGGCAATGGCAGCTCATGTGCCAAGTCTGTCATCTGCTGACCCCAATGCCCATGGGAACGATGGGGTAAGGTAGGGTCAGCAGGGAGCTGGACATGGAGCAGCCCTGCTGAGAGGGGTGCTAGGTACCTGCAGTGTCACATCAAAGCTCTTCACCCTGGTGCCCACTCCTGGCCACATCCTGAGGTCTCCCATGGGAGGGACTGCATATGGTCTTGGGCACAGCTGAGTCTGTTGCCTGTGCTGTGCAAAGCCCTGGCTCGTGGTGCTGTTCACCTGGAGGAGGTGAAGCTCTAAAGTGAGAGATTCTGTATCCTACCTGGGTTAAATGTGAAACTTCCCATTTGAGCCACTGGCTCTGGCACTGCTTTTTAGGCAGTTTTGAGCATCTGCTACATATAAGAAGCTGTGCAGGATTTAAGATTTCAAGAAAATGCTGTAGGTGAATAACAGACCCTTACACATTCCTTTGCAAATTTGGCAAATACTGTAACCAGCTTTTTGAGACCAACTATGCAAGTTACATGTTTAGTCTACAAACTGGGTAGTCTTAACTAAAGTTCCTTTGTTTCTACTTGGAATGGCTTTATCAGAGATTTCAGAATGAAGTTTTATACATGCAATGGAATGTCAAATCACAGGCAAACTAAGTGCCTTGGAAATGCAATGCTTTGGGGCACTGTTAAGAAACTACATTAGTTAAAAACTGGTTTTTTATCTGATCACTGTATGGAGTTCTGCAGGGTCACAGAGAATAGCAGTATGTGTACTCAGTATTATACTTAAATACATTTTATTATTGGATGCACTAGGTGCACTAGACTATTCACTGTAGATATTTCACTAGATGGCAGTACAGCACTATAGACACTGGAAGAATTGGTAGCTCACTGCCTGTGCCTGAGTTTATCTAGAACCCAGTTTACTTTTACAGTACATATTAGGTGTGATCTGATGAGTATAACCACGAAGCAAACAATGCTGAGGTATCACTCCTACAGACTGGTTTGATCTGTCCCATACATGAACACAAACACGTACATATTACACTGAGAAGGTCAAAAACTGGAACACAATGGAGAGACTTGAGGGGAACTGTAACCAGAGCAAGACTTTCCATTCACAAAAGAGGGAAAGAAACTTCTCTGAAGAGTGAAAGGAGCAGGAAAAGAACAAGTTTCAAATTTTTGAGAGGAATTAGGAAAAGAGTGAGCTGTGGCCAAAAAGGGAAAGACAGCTTTAACACATTAAAAATGCCAATAAACTTGGAAAGGCTACTTTTATAGAACAGAAACTCTACAGAAAGCTCAGAAAAGTGGAAAGACTTTCCAGATTGAATCTGAGGTTAGATAAGAGGTACTCTAGGGATATTATATTTCCTTATCTTGGATAAAGAAAGTGTTCTGTCTCTAATCTTACAATTTCCCTGAAGATTAGAGAATGGCAAACAAGGGCCAGCTCTTCATCTGCTGTTGACTTTCATGGCTCCTCTGACTTAAGTGAAGTCACTCTGACTTAAAACAGATGAAGATCAGGCCTCTGTAAGTTTGAAGTATGTATCAAGCAAGCAGATAACATCTTTTTTGGGGGAAGGGGTTCCTCTCAAAGAGTATGGTTACATTGTGTGCAAACTTTAGGCATCCTGTATTTTCCCTGAATTGTGTTAATGTGTTTTTTATTGAAGCACTTGTTGTTTATTGAAGTTCCTGTTGTTACTTGCATTTTTCTTTCATTAATCTCATCCAGACTAATGCGTTGCTGTTCAAGTAGTAATTTGGTAATCCTAAGGTTCCATACACATGAAGCTAAATGTATAAACTGTGTGCTCTGACAGATGAGATTTGGCAGATTTAGCTGCAGTGGCTTAAGACATGACTGCCTCCAGCTGTTCACCTAATACCTCTCTGCCTTCCTGCATCAGCATCCTCTAGAAAGGGTGGCAGAATGAGACATATCAGCACTTCAGGTGCCTCATTTTACAGCCTAAAGCACTGGTGAGGAGAGTATGAAAAACAGGAGTGAGCTAGACGTACAGATACACTCCCTGCTACAACACCAGCAGTCAGCATCAACACAAAGCAGAGAGCTGGGGGTAGGAACAACTGCCACATCTCAGTCTGTTAGTGTGATAATGAGAGCCAAAGGCGTCAGCAAACCTACAAAAGTGCATGCTTCAGTCCAGCCCTATTAACAAACACTTGAGCACCTTCTCAATCACAGGTCTTAATGTCTAAGCCAAAGCCTATAAAAAGTCACCCACTAACTTTCAATCAATTCTGAATGAGGAGTTAGAGTGTTCCATTTCATTATTAAAATCATTTGCAATTTTGTGGCTTCTGACATCAGTGCAGCATAGCCCATTCCTTAGTGCAATAATACTGCTACTTTACATTGGCACAGTGTAAAGACCTGTGTTGTGAAGGCTGTCCTGAAGTGACAGCCAAGGGTTAGCAGTGGGCTGCAGAGTACGCTGAAGGAGTTAGTTCTGTTTAGGAAACAATTATTTACCCAGTATTTCCAAGCCTGGTAATCATGTTTTTCCTCTTGACTAGGTGAAAAAGAGTGTTAATCCTTTCCCTGAGATGCAAGTTTCATTGTATGATCAGGCTTTTAGCACTGTAACAGGTATTATGGGGTACTATAAGTTTCCGATTCTTTTCTCAGAGCTGTAACTGCTGCATACATGTACTCGGTTTACACCACATGTCTGTCACACAAATCTTGATTTTAGCTCTGGAGGATTTAAAGGCAAGTGAAGCTGAAGGTCTTCCAAAATTCTACAAATCTGAGCCTGAGAATGTCAGAGTGTCTGTCTCCAGTCACAACTCCCAGAAGGTCCTGAAACATGTGACACAGTGGAGCCATCAAACACCATCATCTCAGGAGAAAATGCTGCATGAGTTCTGTAGTGTTAAAATAATTCTTTTTAACCTGGCCCTCCTTTGACTCCTGGTGCAAAGTGACTGCAAGATGCTGCCCAGCTGGCAGAGAGCACCTGTGATATTAGTCCATCTTCAGTGCAGTTTCCAATTAGTTCATGTCCAATTCAGACTGCTGAGACATGCATCCAGCCTTCCTCAGACAACTTGTCTTTTTACAACCAGAAGCATTGACAAGTGGAGGAAGAGTGATTTAGCCATTTGGCCAGGATTTAAAGACTTTGTTTTGCAAACAGAATGCCTGGCTTGCAGAAGTGCCAGATAAATGGGTCCTGATCCCACACACACTGACAGGGCTTAGGTTCCTCCTTCCAGCAAAATTAGAGGTGATGAAATTTTTATGTTTGTTTGAAGCCCAAGGTGGGTGCTGCCCTGTTTTGGACAGAAGGCCAGTGTAACTTTTGCTCAGGAGAAGGAACCCATAACCTGAGACATGACTGAAGAAGCTCAGTGGCTTGGGTGGCCTTGGGAGTTGGTTTAGTGAGCAAGTGAGACCCAGATGTGCACCAGTGGCTTGGTGCTGTGGTTTATTCCAGGTGAGAGCTTCCACAGCATTTTTCATTCAGCCTAATTGGTTCCTCTGAAAGTCAAAGGGAGCTTGATCATTGCTGTCACCAGGAGCAGGGTTAGTTAAACAGAAAGCACTTTTGTGCCAGTGTTACCTTCATACCTATAGGCATGACACATACAATTACTTTAAATTGACAAAGACCTTGTATAATGGAGGTATTTGAATAATAAGCCTCATTTACTTGGAAATGTTAACAGGGCTGTAACCCCATGCATGTGGCACATGTTTCATGGCACATGAGGCTTGAGTGCCTGTTTCCCCTTCACCCTGTGTTATTTTTAAACCAATTATGGATATATCCAAAATAGCTGGGACAGTTGTGTTCCTTTAAAAATACTGTAATAGAATTTGTTATTGAAGTTCATTACTGTGCACCCATAAACATTTACATATTTTTATGAGTGTATTCACTGGCCATGACAGATTCAAATGCAGTCTGATGCTTGAATTTGTCAGTAAATAGCAACAGTTATGTGGTTTCTAAGCTTTAATAACAGTGTGTTTATTTAAATATTCTCTCAGTAGCCAGCTGCATACTTCTAAATGCTCGTTCTGGAGCTTGTCTCTCCAGACAGATATAAAAATATATTTTATCCACTTGTAATATATTGCATTTTTCTTTATAATCTTATTAAAAAGTGTGCAGTGAACACAAACCCACAATTTACCTGGTGTTGTAGTTTCATTAAACATCAAAAGGGTGCTTGATGGAGTAGAATAATCCTATTCTGCATCCTTCATTGAACATCTTTCAGAATAAGTTTATTCATTTAATTAGAAGGTTTCTCTAAGTGAAGATTGCTCTGGTTTTACTAATCTGACTGAATTTGCATTGTTACCCAAAGCACCCTCTATTTCACTGCACTTCCAATAAATGTTTTAGAACACGTGCTGCAAAATACCTCCACAAATTGGTACTTAGTTTCAGAATTGTGTTAGCACTAATTCAAAAGTGAAGGAACAGAGAAGGAACATTACACTTTAAAGGGGAATTTTCTTTTCAAATCTGTGGATTAGTTATGGCAAACAATGAAATGTTTAACTCAACATTAAATGGGATTATTAAATATCTTTTCAAACTGGAAAATCACATGCATTATTTTATTCCCTGTACAAAAGGACAGCGAATTACTTTCTCTCCTCATTCAGTATAAAACAATGCATAATACCATGGGCATGCTTCAGCCTCAGAGGACTGTGCTGAATCACATACGCTGAAAACTATCTGGATCACTTTAATATGAAGGTGACATTCTCTGTGATTAAAGCATGGTATTGTGATGATGGTGAGGCCTGTAAAAGTTGGGATGTTGCAAGCTGGGATATAGTAAAGTGGGACGTTGTAGCTAAGGCAAATTCTAACTCCCTGTCTCAGTCCTGTACTCGGACAAACTGGTTTGGAAAGATGCTTTGCATCTCAGCAGCTGTAACACAGAGTTGGAAGAGTAAAGCTGTTTCATCTCCATTTTTCTCTTTTATATGTCTAGCTTTTGGGAGTGTGACCTTTCTCACATCTAGATCAATATGTCTGTAACCATTAATTCTAGGAAAAGCAGCACCTATTTGAAATGCTACAGATTAGGACATAACGCATGGTCGAGTGTCTCCCTGCCAAAGAATGGATAGGTGGCTAACTAGGCAGTTCTCTCTTCAGTCAATGACATTGGCTTCCCTGGGAAACAGATGTATTCAGGCTAGAGAGGTGCAGAGATGGATAACTCTTCAGAATCCAAAACATTAAGAAAGTCGTGGAGCTGGAATACCTAGGCCAAAATGTAATGCATCACCTTAAAGCAAATTTTTTTCTTCCATAGCATCTGACTCCCTCTCATGCCTATACTGGGTTAGGTATAAGCTTATTTCATGCACAGTATCAAATAAATTTGAGGTATTTTCTGGAATGAGATGTCTTTCCTCATATGAGTAATAAATAGTCATAATAAACATCAAAACATTGCTGAGCTCCAAATTTATGGTATTTGGGATTCTTATCCCCAGGTAAGCATGAAAAGCTTTCGGTCAACTGTGCAAAATTCTTTAGAAGGAAAAAGATATTAGATGGAAATTATGCAAGCCTAATAGAAGTTGTCTTTCTACAGGCACCTGAACAATCTGTGGAAGTAGGGTTGTTAGTTAATGAGATCATTTGAACAGTCTTTGTAAGTGGTTGGCAATCCCAGGAGGGTGGAAGAAGTACCAGTCTTTCACCTTTTGGCCCTTCACACTGAGCAATGACAAGGTTGCCTGAAATGTATCCTTTGGAGACTACTTTAGATTTTTGTACTACATCTCATTTGCTAAAGGACACCTCTCTCAGGAAAACCTTCCCTTTGCCCATGGCTGGAGTCATTGCAGTCCACACTGGACAATACTGTCTTTGGTTGCAAAAAGTCTGTTTACTTGGCTTCAGGATGGTTTCAAAACTCTGGGCTTTTTGTACTCAACTATTCCTGGGTAGACAAGGATGAAGAAGTCCTTGCTGTGGTGCACCAAGTCTGTGGTGAGTGGGTTAAAAGATTCACTATGAGTTGAACCAGCATCATGCTTAGAACTAATTAAAGACTTTGCTGGTTGTTTAGGGCCATTGGGGTAAACAGTATGAGATAACAGATCTCAGTTGTATTCGGGTGCTTGATTCTTTTGTTACTGTAATTACTGCTTGGAGGCAGGTTAGTATTTAAAATAACCTTATACTTTTGTTCCACAAATCCATATGAACCCAACAGAATGACAACCTAACTGAGAGGATAACTTATGCATTAGAGAGGCTTAGCACAGTGGCCAAGCCACATTGTTTTGAGGACCTCTTAATGGTCAGTACAATACAACTGTATTCATTCCTAATTAGATTTTTCTGCCTACTAGAACACATAGGGCAGTGACATAACTGCTTATATAGAAAGGAACTAGATGAAGAAAAATAACAGACTCTGGATACAAACTATTTTGAACACAGGAGATGCATTTTAAAAATGTATCTTTCCATGGGGTGAAGTAAAAAGTAATCCATTGATTTTCTTCTGAATAGTTCAGGGCAGGAAATAAATCTTTATTTCATTTAGCAGTTGCTTCCAGTCATCTCTTGTCCTGCCACTATTCCGTGTTCTGACTAGTCTATGCTCCTCTGATCTTCATTCCATGTTTGTTAGAAGGTTTCTCTCACTTAGCTTTGTACCATCCCTGCATAAGGCTGTGGCAAGTAAAACAAGAGCAGGTACAAAGTCATGCCAAAAACTCAGTCCTTGAGCTAAGAACAAGTTTTTGATTGAGTCAGTATATGTCATGGTTCAGCAAGCTGGTGTTTTTGTGGGGTGGCTGCCACCGAGTTCTTCAGCAGCTAAGCATTCACTGTTAAGATAGTGTGGGCGTAAACCTGTCCCCACTAAGTCAGTGGCAATATTCCCACCAACTTCAAGAAGAGGGTGTCTTCTCAAGTCTCTGGGCTCAGAGTGATATTTCTTTTGTGTGGCATGCTATGCCAGTGCTTGGGTTTTCCCATGTTTCCTGTGGGTTATTTGATACAACAACTATTAGTCTATACTAAACCTTCTTTTTCTATTTTTTTTTTTAAATTTCATTTTCATGGTGCTTCCATCCAGCCCTTTACTAAAAAAATCAAAACATTTACCATGAAGACAAAATAAGGCTGTAGTCCCTTTGGATTTGAAGTCTTTGACATATAAATTGAAGGGCAGGTGCTTGAAGCTGTATCTAAAAGATGCCAAGGTGAAATGAGCTTTCAAAGAAATGAGAAATGGCAGAATTCCTAGCAGTGACATGTTAACTCTGAAGCATAGTGCTAGTTCAAAGGATGCTAACACTCTCAGTATGACTATTTTTCCTTCACTGCTGTGCAGTTAAAAATGAGTCAAGCTGCACACATTTCTCCAAGTGGTCATGAATGAAGACTGAATGGCTAATGTACCTTCTGAGGCACTGACAGAAATAACTTTTGTTTGAAGTTTTTTTCTATATGTTGTTTCCTATATTGCTATCAGCTCTTTTTCTTAACCAAGTCTGCTTTAATCTTACAACTTGGTTTTGTTTGTTCCTGCATGCTTGAGGTAAGATGCTGATGACATATAAAGAGTAAATGTATAAGCTGATTTAATTAACAAATACTTACATTCTTTTTCTGTATTCAGTGCTTTGTCATGTCATGTTCATCATCTACTTGATAAAAAGTAGCTAACTATTTGTCATATATAACAGGTATCAAAACACAGCTGAGTAGATACTGAACTAAGATACTCAGCTTTATAGCCTTATCTTGTGGTATGGGAGTTCCATCTCCATAGGGTGAAGACTGGATTAGATTGGCCTGTTAGAGGGACTAAGCCCAAAGTATCTGTGTTGAACCTGCCCCAGAGTAGCCTACATACAGCTACTGAGAGGAACAAATCTCAGTTTGTTTTAAATGGATTAGTCAAACTTCACTAAATGCTTGTGTCGACATTCTCATTTGGAATTAAAGCAGCTTTAATTCAGTTTCATTCACTTAGAAAATTGATTAACTGTATGGACAGAGCATTGCAAGCAATAATATTACCACAGCTTAATGAGTTACCATTCATCAGCTGAGTGTCAATAACTTCTTGTCTATAACCTCCCGTTCCACCACAGTTGCAGGGTTTGCCTGGTAACTGTGAGGTATTGACAGTCCAGACATGGTCAGGGCAAGCAGCTAAGCTGAGAGGCAGTAATCTTTTCATCTCGACTGCCTTGAATCATATCCCATCCTGAGTTTCAGACAAGCCCTACATTTGTTGAGCATTTAGTGTGGACTTCTGTGCAAACAGACCTTGTTGACGTTCAGGACCACCACCAGCAACCACTATGTGCTGGCACAGGCTGCCCAGGGAGGTTGTGGAGTCTCCTTCTATGGAGGTATTCAAAACCAGTCTGGACACGCTTCTGTGTGACCTGGTCTAGGGAATCCTGCTGGGGCAGGGGGGTTGGACTAGATGATCTTTTGAGATCCCTTCCAACTCCTAACATTCTGTGATTCTGTGTTTCAGGCAAACAGCATCCCTTGTAAAAGAAGGAAAAAATCCTATTTCTGTGCCAGTTTATGGGTGAAGTCTACAGAAACTATGTCACAGGGCAGGGGCAGGGGGCAGAGAAGAAGGCCTATTGGCATACAATTTCTTGTTAGTGTTATTCCATGGAAAGCCAGTGTGCTCTCCTGCTGTTGTGGACAGTGTATATTGTCCTAAGATAGTTGGAATACCCATATAGGTAACAATTTAGCTTTGCCAACAAGGTGCTTACCATAGGCTAATTTACCATAGTGAGCCTCCCAGTAAATATGCTCAGGCCATGCTTTGTGTGTGAGCCAGCAGTGCTGCCTTGGGTGCAAGGAAGCTAGTGGAAACCTCATGGAGCAGTTGCTTACTTCCATGAGTGCAGAACACGCAGTATGTACAATGCTAAATATAGTGCAAGCTACCAAGGTAAATAAGATTCCAATTTCAGCTTTTCCATAATTATTTCTATTAAGTGTTCCCATCATTTAAAATCACTACAGTGCTGGCTATGGAACGAAACAACTGTTCATGAGTTATACAGTTTAAATTAATTATGAGCCCCAGTGAAGGAAGTAAGATGAACAAGTGAAAAGCAAGGACTCTGCAGGGCTTTTCAAATCAGTGTAAAGTTTGGGAAATTGGACCCACTGTGTCTATTATCCACTTTATAACAGTCATAACTAGATTGTTTTGTTTGTTACACTGCTGGATACTCTCATGGATCTTTAAGCCTTGCCAATTGTTTTATTTATTGGTAAGTTTGTTGAATGCCATGGTAAAATGAAATAATTGGACATTGTTTGAAGTGCCGAAATATGTTTTCCTGAATGGTTGTTTTCAGCAGCCAGTGCAATTAAGTAAACCCATGGTCCATGTACCACAGAGAGATTTAAGACTGGTATTGATTATTTGTTTCCTGCATTATCTTCAGATTTAAATCAAGTAAAGCACAACTGGTTTTCAAATTTTGAAGCAGCTTTTAACTGCTTTCTATTGTACTCACATTGGGATAGACTCCTTGTATGGAGTTTTCTCCTCCTCACGGTCATCCAGACTCACTCAAATACCCACCTATTCTTGGCACAGGCTCACTAAAAGAAATTCAGGAGAGGTCTTTGTGGAAGGCAGAGTGGGGTTTGGAAATACATATTTGAACTACACTAGATTGTACAATTAAAAGGTGCTTAGTCAATCTTTGTAGGGTCCGACCTCTCTTTTCACTTCTCATGGTAATGACCAGTTTCAGGTATCTTGACAAGATCTGATTTTCAGAGATTGCTGATGTAAAATCATAGAATCATTAAGGTTGGAAAAGATCTCTAAGATCATCAAGTCCAACTGTCAACCCAACACCCCCATGCCACTAAACCATGTTGCCAAGTGCCATGTCTATGTGTTTTTTGAACACCTCTGGGGATATTGACTCCACCACTGCCCTCTGCTGCCTGTTCCAATGCCTAACCTCTCTTTCAGTGAAGAAATTGTGCCTAATATCCAACCTGAACCTCCTCTGGTGCAACCTGAGGCCATTTTCTCTTGTCCTGTCACTCATTACCTGGGAGAAGGGACTAACCCCCACCTCACTCCAACCTCCTTTCAGGGAGTTGTGGAGAGCTAGAAGGTCTCCCCTGAGCCTTCTCTTCTCCAGAGTAAACAACCCCAGTTCCCTCAGCTGCTCCTTATATCTAATAATATCTGATGTATGTGAAGAAGTGCCTCTGATGTCACTGAACTAAAATGGAGTCTCTGAGCGCAAGTACTCTGAGTCTTTTTGTAGCTCTTTCCCATACTTTTTGGAAACATGAATAAACCAATTCAGGAAATGTGCATTCTGAAGAAAAAAGAGTATTCTTTGATCAGCAAGAAACAGGCATACAAAATCATATTCACACATGCAAAAGGCACTCAATACAGAGAAAGGCATGAAGCCCAAGAATGACACGGTTTGGAGTGGTTGGTATAGGGAAGTCTTGGGAGAAGTGAAAGGCACAGGAGGAAAGCAGGAGGATTATAAGCAGAGAAAACACCATAGGTTGTGGTGAAAGCAGAGACACTGGTGTTCTAGGCAGATAAAAATGACAGAATTACTTTCTGCTTATGAAAGCCACCACAGGATTTTTTTTTACATTCATTCAGCTCTCCTTTTATCAAGTAAAAAACTGTTTCTAGTTAGGCTGTATGAAATTTATCATTTTAAATTAAACCATGCCAGTAAATCACCTCTTTCCCACCCTTCTTTCTTCCCCAGAACTCACCAAACATCAAAACACAACCAAAGGGTGAAAAATGAATCTAAAAAACCCAAAAACTGCTAATCTGTTCATTTCAGTGTTGTTGCTTTAAAGTAACCATTGTGGGATCTTGGCCATTATCTGTGGCAGGCATATAATTGTGGGAAATTTTAACAGCCCCATCTGGCTTCTCAATACATTTATTCTAATTGTGAAAAAGCAGGGATATTCTTGCCTCTCATTAGTATAAGCTTACTTGCCTTAGTTTCTTTCTCATAACAACATAGGTCAAAGAGGAGACACCTTAATGAGAATCTTGGTAACATAAACAGGAAATATGGTTCATTTTCTTATCTTCATTTGCAACTCAAAACTTCATGCCCAAAATGAAAACACTAATTTTCTTTAATTCAGTTTTTTCCTTTGTTTTTCTCTTGGGCTTTTATCTATTAAGCAGAGCAATTACAGAATGTATTTTCATCATAAGTATTAATATTCCCATTTATGAATTAATTTACCAGCATAGGAGCAAGGATCGAAAGGACAATATCATTTTTATTCCTTGGTTTTATCTCTGGAAACAGTTGTTTTCACTTCTTCAATCCACAAATTAAGTGGAAAGGAAGAATTGCATACAGTCAAAGCTATTTAAAGTTGAGATGATCAAAAAGAAAAGAGGAGGGCATTTCAGCTTTCTGTCAACACGTATTTGATATGCATTGCCTTCATATAGTCATACGGAGGCCAAAGATAACAATTAGCCATATTTTCCCTATGTGCTAGGAAAGCAGAAAAGGTGACACTGCTCCAACCTTGTCATTTTGTTTCTCTCACACAGAAAAGCACACAGATTTAGGAGGTGCTCATTCAATATATACAATTGCTAAGCTATGAATTCGTGAGAAATAGAGATAAAATCAAATAATCCCTGTTTTATTTTACTTATGATGCAATTCAGTATGCATTTCTTGGCTACCAAAAAGTGACTCTGGAAACAGAGTGATCTATTATATCAGCTGTGAGCTGGGTGAGTGCGTTCAAGTTGAAGCTGGCAGATTTGGCCAAGGTTAGCTGGGTTAGCAGCATTGCTCCCAACCCCACGTGGAATGTTTTCGGGAGCTTGGCTGCTTGCTGTTACCTGCAGTTTACATGAGGTGCTGCCCTGTCTCAAGTTCAACCACACACCGATTCCCAGGCCAAGTGTAGCATTGCTCAGTAGCAGCTTGAGCTAGTGAAACTCACAAGCTGCTTGCACAATCCTGTTCTTAGCCCAGGTGTTATTTCCATAGGAGGGCTGCTCACTTTCCTACTGAGCAAACATTAAGAGGAATTCTGTAACACAAACTAACTCTCCTGGGAAGACATGCCAGAATGTATTGTCTATTGTGCAAAAAAGTTTAATGCAACTATTTTCTTATACTCTGGTTGATCCTGAGATATGAAACAGTTAAAGTAGTATATAACTGATTGAGAGTACTTTAAACACAGCATGTTACTTCCAGAAAGCTTAGCTGAGGAAGGTCAGGCTGCTGTTTAAGCCACTTTGTAAAGCAAGCAGCTAGCTCTGGAGAAAGGTTAGGGAATGGTCAAAACCAGCAGTACAGCTGTGAACACCCTACCTGCAGAAAATCAGATCTGGCCCAAAGGCTATAATCAAAATCTATCTCTTCACAGCACATGTTTACAGATACATAGAACAACAGTTACCTAAGGATGTAAACCTGCCTGTTCCACGTTATACACATTGGCTTGAGTAGGTTTGTGTGCATTACATTGCCTTGGTTTGTCAGGATCAAACTAATTCATGTTTTTAAGCATGTATTTTCTGCCTATCTCATATACATCATGTGTGCTACGAAAAGTCAAACCTGCAGGTGGCTTATGGTTTGATACAGGAGAATGTAAAACTTTGTGTGGAAAGTACTCTGTTTCCTTTCTTTCTGATGAAAAAAAAGTCTTGAATGCTGTCATTTGGATATTTAAAATAAATGTCTTCCCAATCAAATTGCAATTTATTTGAGCTCAAGTTAAACTCTAAATACAACAGCTAAAGATCTCTAATGTGCTCCTTGAAAGCACTGCCCTTTACCATAAAAGTATGTTACTATCACTTTTGGGAATGGGATCATCCCATGAAATCAAGAGGCAAAACCTTACCAAAGCCAGTTTTCTGTGCTATATAATGGAAGAGCTAAGTACACAATCACTCCATGCATTTTCATAAAGCTACTCGAGGGATGATGTGTGAAAAGAATTTATGTCTGTTTTATGCAAGGTCATTAGCACTCATACAGAACACCAATAATGACACTAAACCCTCTCATATACTTATATTTCCATAATATAGTGTTCTTGGTGTGAAAAACAGAATTTTATGGCAAAGGCTGTGCCTTTTGAAATGGAGCATTTAAAGGCTGCTGATGTTTCAATGGAATTATTTTTTGTGGGATGTTATTTTGCAGGAGTTGCATAAACAGACATATAAGTGAAAATTCTGTAATTTAAAGCAAATTATAGCTTTAGAACAAAACAGCTGTAGCCATTAAATGAAACAGTTGTGTACTGTAAGAGTTAGTTTTGCTCCATGAGGATGACTTGTGTGTGTGTTTTTTGCTTTTGGACTGTTACATTCTTTACGGATGATTAGAGCATGCAGCTGAAACACAGACATTATCATGCATGCTTTTACAAACACAGAATAAGAACCAGACTTCACCCAGAAAGATTATAGTCTAGGTAGATAAACAGGATGAAACCTTAAAATACAGGCAGAATAATCTCATCCTAAAGCGTTATGAAGAAGTAGAACTGATGCAGAACTTGATGCAAAAGCATTACTCTGCTCAAATAGAAATGGTTAATTTATTTAGTTGAATTTTAAAATCCCTAGGAGATTTAAATGCTCTTTTTGCACATAGCCATCACTGCCTCAGGCAATTCAGCAGTTTCCTTCTGCCTAAGCCAAGATGCAAAAGCAAATCATTCCTTGCTTGACTTACCTAACCTGACCAGGTCAGTCTCTTAGGGTAGGCTCATTCCATCCCTTTCCCTTCTGACAGTGTTGAGTGCTTTAAAGAGTAGATGAATTAGTTTATTTTTTAAATAATGCAGCTAATACTTTCACAATAAGCTAGTCTTTAGGGTACTTGGTAAGAAACCTACAGGCAAGTACTCTCCTCAAATCCACACTATCCAGAAACTAGATTAATGCCTTATCCTTTTGCACAGAAGGGAATGAAAATGCATTTACTGTCTGTCCTGCTGAACTTGTGACTCTCACTGGGTCAGACTCTTACTAGTCTGGGTCCTCTTGGGTATCTCACACTTAAACTCATCATTTGTATTTATATTTTTGACAAACAAGGTAATGTAATGCCATGTGTTACACTGTGTTAGGGGAGCAAGCAGTGCCTGTGTATGGAGCATCTTCTTCACTTCAACCGCCTTAAACCACCATGCTCACCAGGAGTCATGTGCATGGTGGTTCATCCTTCTCCACCATCATCTTGTGTTTGCACATCAGGAATGGCAGTTACAAAGTGTTTGTGATAGGCATTCACTGGGACCCTCTTCCCTGTCTTGTACCAGCCATAAATGGACATAGTGCATGAGTTAGAGTCATACAATGTAGGTGACAGTAACACTGCTAACACAGTGTTAACAGTTAACTTTGGGTCTCTTTAGCCATCATCTCAGCCTTTTTCTTACAAGCAAGCACATCCTTCCCCACCTGGCAGCTGTATCCTCTCTTCCTCAAGACTATCCATATTCACTGATTAAGATAAAATTTTGTGGACAAAAGCTGTAAAGCAGTATCTCACATGCTGTTTATTGTTAGGGGGATATTTAATAGCTTTTAAATTCATTTAAGAAAATGGGAGCAGTGAGTCACATGTAATTATTCCTAGATAGATCATTAATTACTTGATAAAGTTTCTACATAATGCTGCCTTTTGCTTTTTTGCCATAATGATGGGTTATTTCTCATTTATCTCAGTTTGTTTGTCAGTTGTTCCAGGTCCCTTTCATCCCCTATCTGTGGTACACATGTAAATATTACAGATGGAGATTGATAAGGGTTTTTTTAAAAAAAGCCTATTACTTTATTGGATTACAGAAGAGTTTATGAGAAACTCATTTGATTATTGTGTTAGAATGGTATCATTTGCACCAATCCATGTATGGCTGGTTGGGTACCTAAATGGTAACTGCATTTTTCATAGGTTTGTAATTCAGCTTTAGAAACTGAAGTTTGTTTTAAAATGCCAAACAAAGATACTAATGCAACAATTACATTTGAAACTAAAATTGCTTTTTAAAAAAAAAAGTTCACCTGGTTACAATAGACTTTTTTTCATTTAACCACAACTTTAGATGAAGTCCTTCCAACTTCAAACATGCATTAAAAAGAAACAGTGAGGTCACAGGTGCATTTCAGCTGTATGTTCTTTAAGAACAATAACAATATAGGCTCTAGCAAAATCATGAGATGGATGTATCAACTTAAGTGGACATCTGGATCTTCTTCTCCTTTGTCTCTTTTGAGACCCAACCTTAACAGTTCAGGAAGAAGGAGAAACATTAGAGGCCAAAAGGAAAAGGCATTAGTTCTCCCCTGTTTTTATCAGTTTGTTAATTTTGCTGTTGAACCGATTGGGATGTCCCATGGCAATGTGTCTCTTAGGCTGCCACCCGCTGTATCTTCAAACATTGCTCCACAAGGAAATTAGAGAGTAAGGACAGCACAGAAAAGTCACATTGCAGTATCCCTTTCTCAGGGGTTACATCTGATTACAGGTATCCCCTGCCTCTATTGCCTTCGAATTCAAACATCATCAGACCATCTGCACTAACATCTTCCAAACACCAGCCTGACAAAAGTAGGTGTTTACATTTTACATAAAATAAAAATAGTGTCAGGTAGTCAGAGGGCTGACAATTTGATGGTTCTTTGCAAACAGCACAGGGTGTCTTACTCCCAGCACTCTGATGTGCCCAGATGATTTAAGTGTCTGGCTAGGCACAGATCCCCAGCAGCACCTATAGAAAATCTGAAACACAACAGCGATAACTTGCTCAGTAGCAGCTGGTGAACTCTGGGAATAAATTTATCCTCCTCCATAAACACTTGGACATTTATGAGTGCAGGCTGTATTCATTCTCTGATACACCCAGTGCTGTTGGGAGGTTATTACTACGTTATTATTATCCTGCCAACTAAAACACATCTAGCTGAAATGGTTGAGATTAGTTTTACTGTTCCACATTATACTCTTTATTTCTCCGTAAATAAACAAAAATAGAAGAAAACATGTGTACAGGAGCTTTGTTTCTGTGAACTACCATGGGGAAGTGTAGAGAGCTCAACTCAGACATCTTGACAATGTTTGAGTCCTAACTGTTCCCAGTGTCCAAAGGATAGTATACCTCACCCTATGGCAGTTGATCATTACAGCCATACCATGGGGGACAGCAATAATTTCAGAGTGACTTTCTTCCAAGAGGACAGGAAGGATCATCTGCTGTTGTGTGAACTGATAACACAACAGTCATGCCTGTTGCAGCATTGCCCTACATCTGCTGTCAATTACTCTGCAGTCAGCTTAGTGGGATGTACGTCAGTAGCAAGTCTTAAAACTGTCTGCAAAAGCTAAACAAAGCTTAACAAAGTTAAACACTTGAAAAGATGCCCAGTCATTGTCACCCATAACCAAGCTCAGCTGTCAGTCCAAGCTTCAGGCATCCTGGCACTGAACTAAAAGTCCAAGCAGACACAACTTGGTGTTACAGCACCTTCCACATGCTTGCAGGTTTGGGACTAGGCTCAACTATTAATTCTTTAGTCTTGGTCATAGCACCTTTGCAGTCTTCATTTAAAAGTAGCTGTCTGCTTCTCACAGGTTGTTTTCAAACCTGAATTACTGAGTAGATGCCATGATCTTATGGGATGTGTAACATCTTGCAAATATTTTGGCCAAAATGAACATTCAGAAAGTTGGATATGAAGTCTGTTATTCCTACAGCATGTGTGTGGTATAAATTGCTTGTTTATATAGCCCATATAAGGAAGAGAGAGGATCAACCTTAGATAATGAAGCTAGAAATACTTTTTTGCATCACCTCTGTTCCAAACCTGAGGACCAGAGACAGCCAAGTGGGAATGAGTTGAGACCACCAACCAAATCCTGAATTTATATTCTAGCCTGGGGAGTTAATGCAAATACACCTCACTAGGCTATCAAAGATTAAGGCATATTTCACATTTTCTGGTCAAGATGATATTATTTTGAAAAATAATGAAAACAGACTCTGTCTCATCAGGGCTTGAAGTAAGATGCCAGCTTGGGGAAGCAGTCTGCACTGACAATGTTAGCCCTGCCCCACACAAATTACATTTATATCAGCCACAGAGATAATTTCTGCTACAATGCAATGTGGTCATAAAATAAACTAAGTGGAAGTATATGAATATCCAGACTCTCCAATATTTTCTTCAGGTTCTCACGGGACATGTGTGCTTCAGAGCCTGATGGAAAGGCATCTGAAGTCTATGAAAATCCTTCTGTTGACTTCATATAGCTTTGGACTTGGCTTCTAAGGCTATGGGTATAGAAATGTGCTTCATCTCTCTGGATCAATGTCATCAGCTTTCCTTGCCTTTTAAGAACAGGTTCTGTTTTTAGAGAAACAGCATGATATGCAACAGCCAGAAACAAAACAAACTTTCTCTCCTATTACTTCAGTACAACTTGAAAACATGGTACTTTGGAGAAGTAGGCTAATGCTTTGGGGTTTAGCACTTCGGCTATATTTGAAGGATATTAATTGCTGTAGGATTTTAATGACATTCCCCAGATCCTGCTACAGTCCCACCCAGCCCCTTACCACAGGATGATGACATTCAAGCAGCTGGAACAAATTTCAGCAACCACTGACCTGGGATAAAATCAAACTAGCAGCCCTGCGATAAAACACCTTTTCCTGTTACCAGCTCACAATGAGTCCATGGTTTTAATACTGTTATATTTAACATGTGAGGCTTCGCAGCTGATTAGCAGAACTTGCTTCTAAGAGGAGCAGAACTTCCCAAAATCCTATTTGTGGCAGTTTAATAACAGGCCCCTAGTGCAGTAAGTGATATGTGGTACACACAGCCCTCTGTATAGGGAGAGTGTTTTATGTATTCCACCTTAATGACTGCAACACAGTTTGGTAACAATTTATAGCAAATACCACTTTAAATGTTCTAAATATGCTATATATTTTTTTAAACATCTTTTGGAAATATTCAAGGGTCCAAACATTTTGTTGTAATAATGTATCTGTCAGTTAATGAAACTAGCTGATTTAGGCCTTCTTCAGCTTTCTGTTCTACCTATTCTTCCTATCATTCATCTTTATACTAAAGATGGTCTTTATGGGATGAGGACAAAAAAATGACCTTTGACCAGCAACAGTAAAGTTTGAACTGACTGCTTTCACTTTAAAAAAGAATTACTCATTTCCTTTGTGGCAAAGCACTAACAGCTCACATAAAGCAGCTGCCTCCCGATGGGAAGGACTTTAACTGCATATATTTGCAAGGAGTTGAGCATCTACACATGTGAGGTTTGACAGAAGTGAACAAGCTAGAACTATAATCAAGGGGTGTACAAGTATAAATCAGTTAATCAGTTCATAACTGTGATTTTAACCTTATGGTCTTTGGTTTCATAATGCTAAACTCTGAATTCAAGCTTTACATGCACATCTTCATTTGTCCTCCTGGAGCAGGAGTGATGTGCGCTGAAACTTTAGAGGATTAAGAACAATCTTGATCATCTTATAGCTCATTTCACAGCTTGCTGCCTTTATACCTCAAGATACATCTTTGGGGGTGTTTTGCCCTTTCCATTCACTTAAGAAAAATTTCTTTAAATAAAAAAATACATAACTAAAAGGCCTTGAATGGTTATACCCCATGCTGATTGCTTTTACTTAATGGCCTGTTTTCTGAGCTTAAAAACCCACAACTTTGAACATAATGATGGCATTTGCTACGTGCTTGGGACTGGAAGAAAATTACAGGCCTGAGCCATTTGAATGCAGACATCTTTTCCTTTCATTCCTTTCTGAAAAAGCAGCAAGGGACTCTATTTACCACTGTCAATAACATTTGATTTATTATTTATTATATGTCATGGTATGTGGTGACTTCAATTTACTTTCCAGTTTTAACAGGAGGAGAGTTTTGGTAGAAATTATCTTTTATCATACTAGTAATGGTTGATGTGTTGAAATACCACACTCTGCTGTATGACACTTTCTAAATAGCTGAATAACTTCTGGTAAATATTTGTTAAATATTTTTATTTTTACTTCTTTAGTCACTCAGGGTCAGGTCATTGCTTGTTTCTCTTTCAGTGTCTGGAAGAGGTGGTAGTGGGAAATGAAAGAAAAGGCTGCTTTATTTCTGGAACTTACAAGTAGAGGTTATTTACACTTTACTGCTGGAGATTAAAGTGGGGTTATTTGAACCTTCTGGCCCACATTGTCCAATATCAGGCAAGCTGAGCATGGCATAAGGCCAAAGAGGGAAGAGCAAATGTGGATTACAGCTACCTGGAGAGTCCTTCCAGATCTAAGAGTGATCTTGCAATGTAAAACTGGGCAGTACCCACAAGCTGCTTTCACAACATCTGAATGCACCCTCAGACTCATCTTTCTGTCTTCCATTTTGGCACTTTATAGATAAGTAGGTAGCTGTTGTGATCCACAGACCAAATATGTCCATGTAATAACTACCCAGTGTCATTTTTAAAGGGCTGTGATGATTTAATTGAGCAGTAACAGTAGTGATGCTTTCAAAAGAGGTGTCATACACAGAATGGTTAGCCCAGTTTGGATGATGGTGGGAAAGTCAGGCTTTAAGCAAAGAAGGTAGAAAACAGTTGGAAAAAATGTACTGGGTTTTCAAATAATTTTTACAATTAACTTCCATAAAATGTTGACTGTTTTGGTCCTAAAAGAGGAAAAGGAGAGGACCTCCTGGATGTCTGAAGGAGCAGCTGCAACTAGAAAGTCACTGAACTTCAAGCAAAGGATTAGAATGTGGAGCCTGAGAGGAGAACCTAGGATTTAGGCTGGCTGTGAAGGAAGCATTTCTTTTATTTCAGAGGATGCAGAGGGTGACCTGTTATTCATCTCTGGCCCTCAGGCTTCTGGCTCTACCACTAAATTAGACCTTTTAAAATAAATGAGTTCAATGTTAGACACTAGCTGGGGGGGTTGTGGGCTTTTTAAATTTTTCAGTCTTGAACCTCCTCCAAACCTCAGTATTTACAACCTACTAATAATGCTACAATATATGTATTTTTATTAGTCTTTCTATTGAACACTAGTCTAATACCTTTGCTTGCTTTATTTATGATGAGATTGTTTCCAGCTCCTGTTAATTTATTTTACACGGCCATGATGTAATCGTTAAGCAGTTGTAATGAAGATTGAAGGTTTAATAATGCCAAGTGTTACAAATTTCTATTTAATCATTCCTAAATCGATTAGTTACTTTCACCCAAATGCCGTGCCACTGAAACAGAGAGAGCTAAAGACACAAACCACTGTGACCAGTCTTTGATAAATGTTATTTTGGTGCAGTGGTAATTGAGTTATTGAATTTACTCATCTTCCAAATGATGTTTGCATTGTCTCAGCCATATGTGTTTAGGGCCAGGGGAAGGTCATTAGGAGCTTCAGACCGGGGGCATGTTTGGGTTAAAGTGATTTTGAACAGCCAGTGTTGAGGTTAGTCAATTAAAAGAAATAGCACAGAGAGATGCTACAGAAGGGCATGTTATAGGCTGGTCAGTAGGGAGATCCCAAAGGCCTGTTTAAAATAGTCTAAATATTCTGTAAGTAAATGTCTACTCTTGGCCCCAGGCTCTTTAGGCACTGACAAATTGCTGTGCAAGATGCCTTCCATTTAGCAGGGTTCAGCTATAAACAAATTTTACTTCTAAGGCTACATATAGGACAAGTCTATAAAGGCCAAGGTAAAATATTAAATTACAATACTTTTTGTATAGATATATACATATATAAACACACTCTTAAATGAACTTAAGGGAAGATCAGGGCTGCAGGTGAGACACACAAAACATTTGCAAGCTGCTCAAGGCACAGCAAGTTCTGCACATCTGTGTTTGGTGGCTCATCCTTACCGTGTGTGAGTTGACACTGCTGAGGCCTGCATAAAGACTGGTTCTGTATTTAGGGGATTGTTACTTTGATATGATTAAGCTGCCTTACAGACACAGTTCAATAGGTAATATATTTGTATCTACACCCTGGGCACAGAGCTTGCAGGTGAAATCTCTCCCAAGGAGTGTGTCTTTTCTATTTCAGATTGGATGTTGATGACCACGTCTTTGTGTCAATCAGATGGGTGGGAAGATTCCCATCATGATTAAGCAACACCTCACCCGAGTGACCAAGAACTGGTTCCAGTAGAATTCAAATGTCCAATCCATGATTGCTGTCTTCATTTCAAATTAAAACCAAAGGATTTTGTTTAGCTTGCTAGAACCAGGCAAGAGTAGGAAGCAGGAGAAGCAGCCCTCCATGTTCCTGTGTTCTTATATTAATTGCAAAGGTTTTCAGGGGGCCTGATATCCTCTATTACTCTGAACATGGAAGAACAGAGTCTCTTGAAGTGAAAAATGGCCCCACTTTAATTTTAATACTTGGCTAGTTGCTGTATGTAGAGACCATTTTTTAGTTCCAAAGCACTGGAGAGAGGCTTATGTTCTCTAACACTTCTGTTGTGCTATTCTTTAAAAATCTGTTGTTTTATAAACACACTCTTTTGTATTTGATTTCTGTCCTCTAAACACTATTTAGATCAGAAGTAATAATTTCTAATCCTGTGAAATGCCCAAAGCTTAAATCAATAAACATTTGATGAATATATAACCCGAGGATGTTCTGTTTTGCTGATAAATGATAATTGTGGGAGTTCCTGGCAGCTTTTGTGGTTAAACCTTTGCTTTTACACAATTAAATGTCTGACTCTTTCAAACACTGGACACACTCTTCATGATCATTGCACAGGGAGTTGGAGAGCTTATTGAGGGCAAGTGAAACAAAGACCTTGCCTTTGGATCATTGGTAAATGATCCAGTGGAAAGCAAGGCTGGTAGGGCTGGTTCCCTGGCAGCCTCAGGACACTTTGCCCAGAACCTGTGCAACTTTTTGGGTCACCACTCATGTTGTGTTTAAACGTCTCTTTCTGCTTGCTTACCCTGCTGCTCTGCCAAGGGTGCTGCTCCACAGCTATTCTCAGCCACCTCACCACATCTGCTGCTGTCATAATCTCTGCCCAGGGCCACAAAGTCTCCGGGTGACCAAGGCCAAAACAGCACTCGTGTCTCAGGGGGACACATACTGGCAGCAAAATCCTCTGCAGTCATTCATGGTCAGTTTACATCATTTAGTGAGATCTGAGACCAGGAAAGGGACTATATATAGTCACTGCAATAACACAGAAACTGTAGGATTGCCTCCTGGAAGCCTTATACAGTAGCTGTGAATGCATCTCAGTTGTGGGATAATACAAAAACACCATCTTCCATCCCTCCACTGTCCACTCCAGCCCTTCCTGTAATTCTCCTGTATCCAACAAAGCCACTCCAAAGTATGTGCATACATGCAGGTCCTTCCTCCCCAAACTGCCCTGTTCCAGAAACCCCCTTCAATACATAAAGCCTGTTCTGTGTACTGCACAGCTGCAAAAGGAGAGGGGTCATTACCTGCAGAATGGTATTCTGTCCTCTAGTTTGTAGCTACCAAGTCATTTTCAGCCTCTGCACTTCCTCTACCATATGCCAAATTTGTAAAAATCTTGTTCACAGTTTTTTTCCTTCCCTTCACCAGAGAACAGCTCTTTAGGGGAGAAACAAGGAGCTGACAATTACACTGCTTCCTGCTGTGAATAAACTGTAGGACATCCCTAGCCATCAGGCTTTACAGGGAGAACTAAGAAGTATCTTTAGCCTTTCTTCTCTTTGTTGATGAAGTTACAAAGTGAGACCTGACTATAAGCTTAGAAATCAGCCAGGAAAAGTGATCTTGTTTTAATATACTGTGGTTTCTTTTAGTTGACTCCTGAATCACTCAGGCTGAAGTGATGGAAAAAAAGTGGGAGAAGATGAAATGCTAATTATTTTTAGCTTTAATGATCACTGGCAAAATAAACAGAACATTTAGAGATTCTGGCATATATGTGATTGTATTTATTTTCTGTATTATTCTAGCCACAGTGTCACCCAGGACCACCTCTCACATGACAAGGAGCAATTAAAGGAAAATGTGTCCAGGCTATGCCCCTGCCAAACTAAATCATGACCCTTCTTTTGGCAGCCTCATGCATGAATCCCTCCCCTTAGGGAACACCAGGCAGCAGCTGATTTGCCAACTGCCATGATACATACGTTTTTTGTGCATGTATGTCATGTTGGTGACATTAGGCACCCGTTGAAAACAGAGCTTCTGTCTCAGCATAATGTGCTATTTTTAATGGTGCTTAGATATTCAGAGATGAACAGTAAGGTCCAAGGAGAGAGGCAATGTCTCTTCCTAGGGTGTTTGCTTTGTTCCAAGTCAAAATTCATAGCCATTTGATTTTAAAAGACACTGTACAATATACCAAGATGTAAGTGTATTAAATTACCTAGTTTGAATATAAACAGCTGTGGATGTAGTAGCTGAGAGCACCTGGGGAGTTGTATACTACAGACATAGGATTTTCTGTACAATTTATTCAATTAAAGTGTGAAATGTGTCTAAAAGACTTCTTTGAAGGGCTTTTGTTCTCCTGCACAATTTCTGCCTCCCACTCCCTTCTTTCTTTTGTACTGAAGTCCCAGAACACAGCTCAGAAAGGGAATAATGAAGAAGTATCTAGGAAGGACACACAGCTACACAGCAATGCAAGCTTAGCAACATCACTTCCAGCATTTCTGGTTCCTAGAGGAGTTCTGAATAACTGTCCTGTATATTTAACATAAAGCTATTCATTAGAATTCAATTTGTTTATCTTTCTTCATAGTAAATATTTTCTTTATTGACATCAAACTAGCTAAATAAAGGAACATTATAATGACTTAGGGTCCAAAACATGACAAACGTATTGAGACACTTTCTATGGAGTCACATCTCATCTAGATAACCATGTATTTAATCCATTTAGATGTGGCTACAGCTCACCTTGTTCCAACTGCCTTATCAGCTTGGCAATAGCATTCATAAACAGCCTGAACTTGTGGTTTGCTGCCTCAGTGTGCAAGTTTACTGACATTTTACACAATGGGGAGTTATTGGGACTAGCCTCCAGATACTGCTTCAGAGGGCTGCAGGTCCTCCCTAAGTCCTGCATCCTGTCTGCAAGGTGTGTGGATGTCATAAGGCATCTTAGATGACACTGGATATCTATATCTACATTTCCACAAATGAGCTCTGCCCTTACAGACCAACAGTGAAGTGCTGACTTCACTTCTACCCTGGAGAAAACACAGGACAGTCCATTTGTTTGTGAAAGTCACTCACAAAGCATGGAAATGAAGGCAAGGGAGCAAACCCTCCAGATTTCCACCTGGAGAAGACAGCTCAGTTGACACTGCAAGCCCTTTATTTCTGCAGAACAGCTATTCAAGCCTTTGCTTCCCCATCAATAATGGCCAAAAGGAAGAGAAATACAATCTGCACAGCCAGTTTCCACCAGACCACCCATAGCATCTCCACCCCAGACTGCATAAATCTGAAGGCTAAAAAACTTCAGTAAGGCACAGTGTTTCTCTACAGAAGGTGCATCTAAGAGATGCCCTAAGTCCCTGTTACGGTGAGAGGTCTTGCACTTAAGACCAACCAGGTATGTTTCCCTCATATATTACCAGCCATTCTGAATACTAAGCTGAGAAACTTCATGGTTCTTGGCAACAGAGATCACCCAGAACTGTCTCTTCACACAGAGTCTGCTGGAAAAGGAAAAGGACAGAATCTCTGGCAAAGTCAGAGTCACTGCTCCAGGAGCACTAGCCCATGCTGTCACCAGAAAGTCTGTCACATAAATAATGTTCTTAAGAGATAAATAACTTGCAAGAACTAAGATTTTGGGGCTCCTATCATCAGTCCTTCACTTCTTATTTATATCAGCTGAAAATCAGACTGTGAACATTTGCCTTATTTAAAGACCAACTCACATCACCGTTCTTTTTTGCCTTTACAGAACAGAACCTTCTGAAACCAGACTTGCTGTACAGTATTCTCCTAGCTGTCCTGTTTCTCTCCTTGCTAAAGAATAATTGCAGGACAGAATTACACAAGTGTCACCATTAAATACAGATTTTGCAAAATGTAATTGTAAACAATTTCATATGAAAGAGAAATCAGTCTCAAATTCGTAATTGGGCATTATAGTCATTAAAGTCCAATATAATTCCCTTAACATAATCCACCCCTTTTTAAATGAAATGTAGTTGGTGTTAATCAGTAAGAAAGATTCAGTAATTAGCTGGGATGATCCTGTGAACATGAGAACTCCTACTGGTGATTAAGCATAATGTTTGCAGTAAAAAAGCCCAAGCTCAAGTACTTCAGTACTCATTATCATTCAGTATCATTAGTATTTGGAACAGTTGCAAAATTTTCCAGAGTAACCTTTTGTGCAGCTAATACAGTGACTGGGGCTGTGACTGGGGCTGTAGCTGTGGCTGAGGCTGTGACTGGGACTGTGACTGGGGCTGTGTGTGGTAATAGCATGAGACAATATTCATTTTACCAAAGTGAAAGTACAGAGTAGAGACAACCGATAAATACCAGAAGGTAAAAGATGAGCCAGGTGCTATGTTCATGAAACCAGCCTCCCTACAATTTCCAGAAGCTAGAGAAATCAGAAAAAAATGCTAGAATTTCAGGCACAACTGCTTTGCCACAATCTTATTTTTCCTTGGGATCAGTCTGTAACTGCTTGGTGCTATGTACTCTTCATACAGCTAGTGAGATGAGAAGTTTTTTGTACTCCCTAGCAGGCTTCTGGTGGTTTCAGGCGGCAGGAATGCCTCTGCTGTGCCTTCATTCCTCCTGCTGCTGCTTACATGAGGGAAGATTTCCCACGCCTGCTTCTTAGCTTTGATGTTGCGTATTTTCCATGTCTCAACAAATACTTCTCTGACTGCTCACAGCCCTTCTCCAGCACGGGTGCCTCAGCAGCAATGTGATTCCTGATCATTTAACAAGGTTATGAGCAGCAATGTAAGCACTCAGATCGCCAGCAGACCCAGGGAAGGGTACTGGGTTATTTCAGAGTTGTAACTCTTGATGGAAGGAGTAAAAATATTTCTTATTTTTAATAGAAGTTCATTTCTGCAGTTGCTGACTGTATATATCAGGGCTTTCCAGGATAAACTTCTCACTCAAAGTTGAAGAGCTTTTCAGAGCCAACATGTAATTCAAAGACATTTAGTGCAAGCAGTTGTTCAATTTATCATCTCAGAGTGCCAACACTTCTAATAAAATTAACAAATAGGCACCTCATGGCAAGCAGGGTGAAGTGACTTCTTTTGTCATTAGACTTCAGACAATGTTATGTTATTTAGTGAAGGGAAAGGAAGTTTGCCTCAAATTTCAAAGTGGTGAATCTCAGTTTAATTCTGCTAATGGCAGTTAACACAGATGGCTAAAAAGAGTAATTATCTTCTTTAGCTTTCTGCCACCTGCCACAAATGAACTGTTTTCTTTAATTGCTCAGAATTACTCTTAATCACACAAAACAGATACTTAAATCCTAGTCACATATTGCAACTCAAGAGCAAGATTTTAACCCTAAACATATGACTTAAGAAACTACCACCCTGCCCAAGACTACAGTAGTGGCTGTGACAGTTGAAAAGATTAAGCCTTTCTCTTCCAGGCAGGAGCAAAGTTTGCAGGGTAATCATACAAGTCTGAAGCCTGATCCAAGTAATTACCAGAGCAACAAAAAGGCTATATCCACAGTAGCAGGAAAAAAAGTCACATAATTTCTTCCTGCTGGTATGGTTTCTCCAATAAATGGTCATTTTTAAAAGCCACACAATCAGATAGACCTATCTTAAAAATGACTTACTGAAGAGCTTAAAGATCTAACATCAACTATACCTGACTGATGAGTCAAAGCTTTTTAGATTCCTGGAGATATGTTAACAGAGATGATAATCCCATTTCCATTGGGACATCACTTTGAATTAAATCAATGTTAGGTATTTAAAAAATCTCAACAAAAAATGCCCCTTGCAAGTTTCTGGCTACATTATATTTTATAACAGCAATTCTTGCCCCCCACTGCTCAGAGGAGATGTGTTTGTTGGAAGAACAGCAAGTCTTCCCTTTCTTCTGTGCTACTGTTCTTGATGTCTGAACTAAAACCCAACAGATTCAGCTTCTGCAGAACTCAGAAGCCATGTCTTTAATTCTGCCTACTGAATCACCACTTGAAAAAACACTAATGCAAATCCTGAGTTTTCAATAGATCTCTCTATGCTTAAGAGAAAGGTAAAAGCACCAAACATAACTCTCCTTCGCTATTTCTCCCAAATTTGTTAAAGAATGTTCCCAACAGAATTTATACATAGTGTGGTAAGAGTAAAATTAGGGTGGACACCTTAATAGCAACTCTGCAAATGAAAATCTAATCCAAGCAAACAGTTTCATTTCTCAGTATAAAATCATCTATGGTAGCCATGACCTGTACTCACACCTTCTCAAGAACACATATTGTTTGCAGAAATTATTCCATTATTTTGAAATTAGATAAACTCAAGAATACTGCAGTTTAGCATCTGGCAGAGGGAAAGGAAATCCTGTAGAAGCACAGACCTGGAAAACAGCTTTAAGCAGCTCCCATAAGTCCACCAATCTAAGGGTAAACAGAGGGCTGGAATATGAAATTACCACTGACTGAGAAACTCCACAGAACAGTATTTCTAAACTTGATCTTTATGGAGATTAATTATCTATGACACTAATGTTGTATGCTAGGGCTTTGCACTGTGCTCCAGCTTAGTGAGAGTTTCTATTCCATAAATTCCTTTCACTACTCTGGCTACCACTTCTAAGAAAGCCTCAGCTGTACAAAATGTCTGTGAGTAAGTGTAAGAAAGAAAGGGTCTGACTGCATCATTGCCCCTGTGTATTTATAACCACACCAGGGAAAGTTAGTCTAATAATAGCATTTACCTCTATTACTTGGTAAATAAAAACTATTATTAGACAATTATAGTAAAGGTCAAGATCCACTTTTTTTCCCCCCCCTTTTATAAAATGTGCTTACTCAGTGTTTAGCTCCAGTTAAAAACTGCTTTCATAAAGTAATGTAGTGCAGGAAACAGTTGAATGTATCAGAGCTTATGACACCGAGTTAATTTAACAATAAAAGATAAGGATTTTTCAGAGGTGCTTGCTCAGGTGTCCTTGTAACCATCCAGCTCCAGCTTTCGTATGGGTTTGTTACAACAATAATAATGAGGATTCATAAAATGTGGCTATTTTCATATAAATATTGTCCAAGTGACAATAGCTGTTTATAATCAGCTCTGGCACTGGCCAGTGAGCACTCTCTGCCGGTGTGGTGTCGCTGGGAGTGCAGGAAATGAAAACAACTTCAGAAGGAGAAAAGATTAAATACAATCAATCCATCACTGTGAGATAAGTAAGGGAGCTTGTAGAGTTTTAATGGACTAAATAGTGTAATGTGTTTGGTTTGGTAACCACAGAGTTTAATCAAGTATTTTTAAATTTTTAAACAGGAAATGGCCTTTTCTTCAAAGGATATACACATTTGCAGTGCATAAATCAGATCCTGAGTCCCAGGATCCTGATCTTATGGTCTTAACTATGCAATTAGCTTGAACTCTTTTTCCAAAGAAACTGCTGGTCATTGTGGTAGTGTAATGTGATTTGATGAGTTGTTGCTGCTGTTTTTCCAACATTTTGTTCTTTTCAAGATCTTGCCTCAATGCTGTTGCTCTAAACCATTTTCAGGCTGTGGATTAGTCCCATGTCCCATTCCAGGGTGAGCTCCAGGTCATAGAGTGCTACCCAAGCAGCCTAGGGATGGCACAGTCATAGTCCACCTAGACCTCCCGCACAGTGTTCCCCAGCAGACGGACCACCACTATCTCAGCTTGCACTGCAAACAATAGTCTAGGTTCTCCTCTTGTCTCACTTTTCATTTCTAAGCCTTTCCCAAAGCAGGGTTTCAACACAGTCTGCAGGGTTCTGCCCCAACTCCCCCACAACCCTGCATGGGTGTCCACAGCCACGGCTGCTGGGGAGGGGAAGGGGTAGGCTCACGTTGAGGGTACCAAGCACAGCATGGGGTTTATTTAACACTGTTCAGATGTCAGATTTCAGACAGGATAGCATGTAGCTATGACAGCTGTCTTTTAAATTATGCAGAAGAACAAACCGAGGACAAATACAGCCAAGGAGTAGCTTGTTAAAGGAATCTACTAAATAGAGCAACGTTTATTCCTTCAGACAAGCCATAGCATCATTTTTCAATCAAAGCAGGTAAAATTGTAGGTGCATGTATTTTCTGACATGCTTGCTATATACCATGATAGAAATGCATATGACCAACATGAAATACAAACACACTCACACACACCTCTCTCACTTCTGACATTACTGATAACTTATCCTTTGCCAAAATGAGATGGGAAATGTACAAAACATGTAGCTAATATACCCACTCACAGACTACTTATGAGAAATCTAATTCATAAATTTTACATTAAGGTAGCAGCTATACATGCAGCATCAACAGGATATTACTGTGATGAAGGCGGCTGTCTTTTCAAAAGGTGGGGGACAATAAAACACCACTGAATGACAAGCAGAATTGGGAGCCTTTCAGCAGAGCATAATCAGAGATTTTTCTGGAAACTAAAAAGAGAAGTGCTGGGAATCCCATTCTCTCCAAAGAATCAGATCCCTCTGACTGTAATCCGTGTAAAAATCCCCTAGTTTTCTAGTTCAAAATAAAACTAACATTACAGTAAGGAAGAAAATGCAAGTGCAGAGACAGAAAATGTTTTAATTGTTTTCAGGTAAACTGAACTGAAAATAGATGGAAAGTGTTTGAAACATAAATGTTCCTATGTAAGTTATGGGAGAGGTTTTCTGAAGCATGCACTAGTTAAAGAAGACCTATGAGACAGAAGGAAGTGTTCATGACTATAGCTGGGATACTATATGACAGAGACTGGAAAATACTAAAAGAGATGGAGTTGTCTTCCTCTCCTTTAAAGTAGGTTTCAAGTAGAGGGTGTTCTCCTTTAACACTCAGATAAAGAGTTGCTATTGAACAGCACATGAGCAAGATGCTACTCTACTGAATACTTGACAGAGATACAAAATAAGCCAAAGTACTGGAGAAATACCTCACTTTAAATACATCACTGCTATGATTCCAGATTCTTCTCTCCTAATGATATCCCAATGTACACAGATAGCTTCATATAGACATCTTTCACAAAGAAAATTATAAACTGCTTGAGTAGCTGTAACATAAATGATAGCAGGGAAACAGATAAGCATTAATATCCCCCCAATATCTTGAGATTCTTATGATTTTCTAAAAAATTAGAGACTCATTAAAAAAACTCCACCCATGGGTGGAAGTGTTTGAGCTACTAAAAATATATTTTAGATTGTGACCTTCTTTTATGGCTATTTTTTAAATTGTTATTTGTTTTCTATTCATCTTCTTCTCCAGTACTGTCTTCTGTAGTATCATGCCACCATGACCAAAGTGACAGACTTCTGTCTCTGCTGGATTAATCAGTGTGTTCTTTGATCCATAACATATGCTCCTAGTAGACATTTAGCATCAACATGTTGGAGATTTGCGGTCTGGCAGTTCAGTGCCTGATGTTAAACTAGCTGATAGGCACTTTAAAGTATTTGATTTTTTTTATTATTATTATTTGAGAGGGTCTTTCATCCATAATAGAGCTTAAACAATGGAATTAAAATGTGATGTTAAATATTTGGGTTGATATCTTTGCTTGGAGATTAATTTTTTTTTCTGGGTGAGAAAGCACTGGGAAGCTGCCCAGACAACAAATATCAGATCTCCATAGGCACAGTGTGTACATTTTTATGCATATCTCATATGCAGAGTTTGTGCATTCAAGGTCAGGGAAGCCTGTGCTTATGAAATAGGACATGAGCTCCACACCACCTAGGTCCTGGGGACCTGTTCAGGACCTTGGTACTCTGACACTGCTTCCAGATGCACTGCTGGGCACTGCAGCCATTGGAAAAGCCCCAGGGGTAGTTAAGTTACCAAAGACTGGCCTGCTGTGACTTACACTTAAGAGAGCTCTGAGGTGAGAACCCAAACTCAGTCTGCTGGGATGGTCCTGGCAGCTGGTGTGGGATGCAGGAGAGTTGTGGTAGCCCACAGAATCAGGAGGAGCTGAGCTCCTTCCTTCCCAGGAAGCACCCACTCCTGGCCCTGCCTGTTCCCAGGGGACAAGGACCAACAGGGGGCTGTGAAGGTGAGCGAGTGGATGATAGCCAGTTTTATTGCCTGTAGATGCTGTGTGAAGTTGTTTAAACTGGTAAAGTTCAGGGTAAAGAACAGAACTTGGGTGATAATCCAATATATATTTCCTTTAGTACATCAATTAAATAAAGGATATAAATTAATGAGATTCAAACTATTTCATTCTTTTTTCATTGAGAAGTATAGCACATGATTTATGGCTCAGTTACTCCTTTACTCATTGTGCTGCTATAAACTGCTGAATAATATATTGTTTTCTACTATGTCATGCACAGACAGAAACGGCAAGTGTAAAATGGGATTAACTGCCTTCAAAATACTTTGGGATTGAAATTACTTATCTAAGGCCGGTGACAAAACTCCCTTTGACTTCAGAGCATGCTGAATTAGCTCCTCATCCCCATTTCTGTGGCACACAGACACATCCTGTCTGTGGCAGACCCGTAGAGGGCCCCAAAACAGTACATGTAATACAGAGGAGAGGATCTATTATTTTTAAAGCACTGTCCTGCCATGAAGAATTAAACAGAAAATGAATGGAGAAACCAAATGTCAGCTGCTCCCTTAGACTTCAAGGTTCAGGAAACTCTGCTTAGGGGGAGTGGAAGAAGACTGGCAGGCTGATATGTATGAGAATAATTGTATTATAAGAAGATTATGGGAGATTATTTTTCTTGTGGGCCCCAGATTTCTGCAAAAACAATTCTGAATTGCATCCTACAAGGCAAAATTAATTCACCCATTCCTCTAAACGACATGGGTTTATTAACTGGGTATTCATTTGGTGTGCACAAAATTAAAAATGGGCTCATATTACAAAACATTACACACATCTTTCTCTCTTTTGACAACATGGAGCTCGATGTGATTAACCGTGGTGGCTCATAGCAGAAGAAAAATAATTGTTTTTTCAATATACAACACCCATAATAATTCAGAAGTCAATATGCATCCTCTGAGATTTTCCCCCAGCAGAGGTTGGTAGGGAGCAGGGTGGCCTGCCTTCATTTCCTTATCAATGTGAAGCTGTTGCAGTCCTGGCTAGCCTGGCTCTTGTTTTTTAATGTTTAACTATAACCACTGGGACTGGAATCATAGCTTCTGGTGGCCTAGTATGAATATTAATAAGACATTGGGCCATGAAGTTCCTTGCTGATTTTGACAGTTTAAAGAATCAGTTAGTTAATTAGGAGATGACATGGCACATCGCATCCCTTGGCTCCATCCTGCCTTCTGTCTCCTCTTTTCATTTTCTCTTTTGACATGTTAGATTACATCATTACTTGTAGTTTCAGTTGTTAGCCACACCATGAAATGAGAATATTTTAAGCTGTAATTATTGTGATTTCTCTCCTCTACTAAGAACGTGAAACTCAAAGAAAGCATACAGAAACTTGAATTTCAAAGGCTTAGGAGTACATGTTTGGCAGTTTATAACCTTCTGACTACAGCCAATAAAAAGAAAAAGATTTTAAGTATCACAGGAAATTGTTGATCAACATATTGGAAAGCAATCTAGTATTTTAAGTAGATGACCCCATTGTGTACGCTTTATTTGTGAGTTCTTTGATGTTTTCAGAGGTGCTTTTATCAGCAACCCAAAGTCTCTCACCCCCAGCTATGGACTAAATGTGCCTCTAGACAAGAGCATGCAATCCAACACATCCATTGCATTGTACTACCCCCAAAAAAGTGTGAGTTTTCTATCATTGTAGTCAGAACAGACAAAAATAACGTGAACAGAAAGCAAGGGGTACTACACAGCAGCCCTTTCCTTCTGGGGACAACAAGGATAACAAGGATGGACAGGGGATAAGAAATTTCATTGAAACAACTGATTTCGCAGCTACACCCAGTATCCCAAAATAGACAAGCCACAACTCAAAATGAAGGGGGGTTGCCCCCCCAAAAAAACAACCCAAAATTAACCTGCAAAGGTACAGTCATACCATAAATCATAAAAACTTTCAAGTTTTCCACCCCAGTTAGCCATCAAGATAAAAATTCTGGACACATAATAAGACTTTGGAAGAACCACAACTACTTATTTTGTGTATAACTAGATAATCTCATGGATTAATATTGATCTTCTAACTTTTATTCTTCTGCCTGTAAAATTCTTATCAAGGGCCTTGGTCTATTTCTGCAGCTAAATGCAGAGAAACACACATGGGCCTTACTTTCTCAGTGGGCTTACCAGTCTGCCAAGAGAAGAGTCTGCAGGAAAACCTGAATGCAGTTTATGCACTGTGGAAATCCTGCAGCTCTGGGGCTTGGCTGGCAATGACAAGATTAGTGGGTGAATGTGTCTTCCAACAGGAACAATAATTTCAGGGTTATTATTGGTATTCATCACTGGGTTTGACTGCCTGTGTACTTTCACATTGCTTTTATCAAATGTTTATATTTGTGTATTCATTTCAGTACTACTTAATCAATACTAGCTATCAGAGTATGCTTTTTGACAGAAGAAATTGCAGAGGAAGCCTAACTACATCATAACTCTATGCAGTTAGCCAATGCAATAACATATGTAGGTAATTTATTTTTTTCATTAAGGTAAACACGTAGCCTCCCATTGATTCACAGGGTTCACAGAAATACAGTGCTAATAACAGGTGGAAATTGCTTCCATTGCCATTGAAGATAAAGCTAGGTAATGTCACCTGTAGAAGGAAAAAAGCTGGGAGTTGTGTGCCCTCCAACAGCAGACTTTACTCACTGAACTAGAATCACTTGCTCAAGATGAGCCAAGTCAGGCATGAAAAGTGTCCTTCTCATGTCAGATAAAAGGATTAATGACTTCCAGTGTCTTTTATCCAATCAGTGTCATTGCAATAGCACTGATTTCATAATGAAACAATAAATGAACCATCACTGCTGCAATTTTATAGGCTGGATTATATTGTGAAGAGGATTAGTGGAAACTAAATGCAGCACAATGTTGTTGGTGTATGTCATGTTAAACCATGCACTAGAGCACTCAGTAGGACTTTAGCCACCTTCCGTATTCTTCCATAGTTTCAAGAATGTCTTGAGTGTGCTGAGAAAGCACAGTGAGGCACAGCCTGTTCTGGGATTGCAGACCAGTCAGTCCCCATTTGCCTCTGTTGCTCTTTTACCCCACAGGTCTAATCTCTTTCGGCTGTACTTTAGCTGAAGCAGAGGTGACTGCTGCTTCACAAACCCAGCAGAGTTCCTGCTCCCCCCTCTGCATGCCCATGGCAGAATTAACCACACAGACCAGTTCTGGAGCTAATGCCAGTCTACTTCAGTGGAAATGCATCTTATCCAACTTCAAAACCAGAAATGAACACTTACATTTCCTTTGTTCCTAAAAGACTGAAATCCTGTTTCAGTCAAGGTCTGCTCATCTTCTGGGTCCTTCTGCATAGAAGCTCTAGACAAGAATTAGCAGCCAGATTCCTCATTATCCACTTGAACCTAGAAATGAACAAAAAGGCAAACATATAAACAATTTTTTTTTTTTCCATTTTGACCGCCCTTTACCATTAATACTTAATATTCTGTCATGTCCTTTTCATCAGATGGTTAATATAAAACCTAATGAACCAGAGACAACATTCCTGGTTTGCTCTGTATCAGATTAAGTGTGGAGCAGTGAAAACTGAGAAATGAAAGTTGAAATCTTTTCCAAAAGAAATAGCTTAAAATTCATAATATGAATACAGTAGCTAAAATACAAAAGTGAAGACTGTGATCCTTAACAAGTTTGGGCAGTTTCTGGCCATATATTATTAAGCATTATTCAGCTGACCCTAAGGGGAGTTCATCTGGAGACATTAAGGTCGAAGAGCAGAAACATTTGGACACAGTCAAATGGATTTTACACCTTTGTATCTTTCTGACATTACTGTTTTGCTTCAGCAAACTGACTAATATCAGATACATCCTACTGGGTACCTTTCTAAATCACTTCAATTTTCTTTGTCCCTGGGCTACAGTTATATGACCAGGATCCACAGCTATCACAGGCTATGATATACTATTTTACTTGCTCATTTGTATTAGAATGAACTTGATTAGCTTTTGGGCATGTGTCTATCAGTTTTAAAGATGAAGTACTATGTCAATGGTTTTTATGCAGTATTCAAAAACACTGAATCATTTTGCTTGCTCTGGGATTACTAGAAGTGTATTCTCACTTTTACAGAAAACATTTTTATTGTAACATGAAGCATCACTCATAGCAGTCTGTGCTTACCAGTGCTATGCCTCTAAAGTGGTATTTCACAGCGAAATCAAAATGGGGATGGATGCTCTGTAAGTAATTTTAGATTTGAACCCTACAAACACAAGCATGTAACTAACATTTCACTCCACACTCCTATGCTTTCCTTATCCGCTTTCTTCCTGTAAGTAGACTTTACATTTCATATTCCTGTAACTGCTAACGATAGCCATAGCACTTTTACCATGTAAAAACTGACAATTTGTGCAAGCTTAAATTTGTCATTCTTCCTAAATAGAAACTATCTAGTTAAGTAACCCAGAAAAAATTACAGAGATGAGCTTGGCTGTTCCAGTATCAAAACCAGGAAATGAAGATGTTTTTTGGTGAGGAAGCTGAGGTTTCAGCTAACACAGAAGAAGCTTTCAGAGCACAAATCCAGCTTATTTGTGAATTCCTCATTTCCTTGCCAGTCTTCCGTACGTTTGGGTTTGCGGTTCATAGTGGCTGACTACATTGTGTCGTGGACAGGAAAGTGGGAGAGGATAGTGCATTGGGGATTTGAGCTAAAGAGCAACTGTTGAAAGTGTGATCTGCCTCCAGCTCCTGCACTTGGGCATTGCTAGGCTTGAAGTATTGCAGCTGCTGATTTCAGAGCTGCTTTGTGATTACGTGAAAGAGTATTCCCTTTCTGATTAGCTCATTCTCCATCCTCAGTAGCTAAAACCCTGTTTTGCCCACTTCCATCATGGTGTCACGCTGTCAATGCAGCATGCAAATCCTCTGGTTCAGGGATTGCCTTTGTCTTAATTCCTTGACCAAGACCTCTTGGCACTGCTGTAATAGACACCTGATGAGGCAGCCCCCAGGAGGAGGAGTTTCATAGTCCATAGGTCAAGCTCTTAGAATCCTAATTCTCCCCATCAGAAGGTCTCAGTGGCATATTAAATAGTTCTGTACCCTATTCTGACCTCATCATTTCTGCTTCATGAAAGACTGAATTAACACAATAGCATTATCCTATCTATTGGCCTTGCAGTGCTTAGAGTAATGTTGCTCTAACATTCTTGTAACATTACTGTCTGTCTCAAGTGGCATAAATTAAAGAGATATCAGACTCCTTAAAGAGCTTAAAGGACAGAAAAGTTCTTCAATGATTCAACAATAAGTATCATTTCATTTAAGTCACTTCTGAGATTTGGATCTCTTTCAGAGATGCTAAGTGGAGCAAATAAGGATCTCAAGACTTCGACATTAACTGATGGGAATAAAGCCAAAGTTTTACATTTGTTTTCACATCCTCTCTTGTGGTATGTTTTAGTTTAAATATTTTGGCTCCAGTCTTGAAGCTCCCAATGCACAGGCAGATTGCTATGCCCACATGCAAAAAAATTACAGAATTGAGATCTTTTTGCTGTTATATTTAGAGTACGTATTGAACTGTTGTTCCTGCACAATGCCATAGAAAAACCTGGTTTGCTTTCACACCAACAAAGGGTTTTTAGAAGGGTATTTTAGCAGCAGATCCGCACTAACTCAAGGTACTAGTAAGAAACCAACACTTCACAGCTATCAGTGGCTTGTAGCATTGAAACTCTGCAAATAAACATAGGGAAACAGAACTCAGTCTGAACACATCCTCAACAACAAGGCACTCAAGCTTTAGTAGAGGTAACCCAATGGCCACGATTCAAAAGCAGCCTAACACACTCTGAAAAATTCCAGAGACTTACATTAAAGTATAGTTGTGTGGCACAGTTTTCTTACACACCACTCTATGTAATCATCATCCACAGTTTCCTGACTTCTATTTATACAACACACCAGTGCAAGAATTATTTATAAAGTCACAGCTGTTCTTTTTCCTAGCCTTTGTTACTCACAAGTCTTAAATATTTGTAAAAACAAGAAAAGTAATTAAGGTATTGATACATTAAGCAAACATTTCCCTAATCACACTGCTTAAATAGAAATCATTTGTTTAAACACAACGTGCTAAGTGTATGTACAAAAATATAGCATTAAATAGTTGTTGCACACTCAGAAAGCCAACTTGCATTTAAAGAAGCAAAACAAACAATGCCAAACCGTTACTAATATTGCAGTCAGCCACTCAGACATTAGGAACTCCCAGAACCGAGCGCAACCGTTTGGTGTTTGCCCAGATCTGTGAAGTAGCTATGTGCCATCTGCTCCTCACACAAAGGACATGAGTTTATTCTTGCTGGTGGGAACTGCTGTCTAAGAGCCAACACTTGGCAGCCTAAGTCCTTACCCTTGAAAAGCTGGCAGAGGTGCTTTTTAGCCTTTGAGTTCCCTAATAATGTTCCCCTCCAGGGTGCAGGTCCCTCGTGAATGCTTTATTTCCCTCCTTATTCTGATTCACTATCCCTTGCAGACAGGCAGGACACCTCAAGTGCATTGGTCTCCTGTGGATTCCCCTTACCTGCCAACAGCTGACAGGATTAATCGTAAAATAAATCAAACATTTAAATAGCAAAATTTATACTAGGCTTATAGTTACAAGCTGGGAGATTGTAGGCTGCAAATAAGGCAGACACAAAAAGTAAAACCAGCCTGTGGTCTGTGGCAGGATTCCCTCCTCACCAACACCCACTGTCTGTCCAGGACATCCAGCTTCCTAGAGATGAAAGCATCACCCTGCCCTCTGTGGTGGTCTATGCAGTCTGGCTGCATTCCACCTTTCATTCTTTGGGATTAGCTTTTGGACACAAAAGCAAATGTCTGATGGTCAGAGACAGGTATCTTGGCACAAGGGATTTTGCAGACTTGGTCACATGTAATCAGTCAGGGAGCAAGTAATCTAGATAAATGCTAATGAAAGTTCTTACTGGCACCTTGTGTATTCAAAGGCTATTTACTATTGTTCCTAGTCAGCTGGCTCACTAACTTCCCATTCAGTCTGGATTGCTCAGATTCAGCTGGGACCTCTGTAATATTCACATTACACATGATAGAAGCCATCCACTGCGCGTACATTTTGTTAAGCTCATTATCTATGGCACACACAGTTAAGGCAGATGACAGATCCCATAACAAGCTGCCTTCACTGGACAAACCGAAGATAGCCAGTTTACCTCCACCACCTATAGTGTGTGCTCATGAGGGTTCCTGTAACGCACTGAGCTTGCCTGTGTACACATGGTATAAAGTGTAGTGACACAATTAGCATCCACCCCACCCCCAACAGCTCAGGTGGCTCTTTCTGGCTGGGACCAGTCATGAGGAGGAGCACTGAGATCTCTTTGTGCTTGATACCAGTCCTCAAACCTCACAAAGAGCAATTAGGAAGGAGAACTGGCCTCCTCAGACCTTTTGGCTTCACTCATTGAACTCATTTGTTGTGGAAGAATTCTCTTGAGAATTAAACTGAAAACTTGCGGCAACTTTGTACTGAGAATGTGCAAACTGCAACAGCTTAAAAACTGACTAAATTTAGCAGATTTCACGAGGAAAATTTTATTTGTTCCTTTGCCAGACTTCAAATTCTTGTTTCAAACTATCTTGATCCTAAAAACTTCTCAAAAAACCCCCAGAATCCAGAATTTCTTAACACGGGCAAACAATGTATTTTTTTTTCTCTAATCTTACTCTGGGAAATGACTGGAACGCTTCACCTCAAGTGTACCATTAAAAGCAAAATTCAGCCTTGGACAATGCCCAGAACACAAGTTTACAGCCCAAATGTTTAGAGTTTGGCAAAGCACTGTAAAACCTAGTCTGTATTAACCTGAGGCAGTGGTGCCATTCCTGCCTATGAGATGAATAGAGAAATATGAATTAGATTTCAATAATGGAAAACATCTCCGTTAAGATAAGCGCTGGCCTGACTGTCAGGAGAGTTTATTTACCAGAGCAACAGTGCAACAAAGCCAACTGCACATACTGTTTGCTGCTGAGCAACGTGCTTAGGCTTCCTTAGCTGAAGAATCTGAAACATAATGTTTACATCAAAACAAGTCTTCTGCTGGACTTACACTCCTGGCCTGATTTACAGATTATCTTTTTGAATCAGGTGAAATGTTATCTTCTGTAGTCTATCATGTTACTATACGAAAAAAGTCCAAATAGGTGCATTTCCATTGAAACTGGCAATGAAATATCCCACATGTTTCTGGTTTATTTCTAATGGGATCCATCTGCCTGCTATTTCTAAAGAAAATTCTAGACTGAACTCAGCCACCTGAACTGAACAATAAGATTTAAATGAAAAGTAGTATTAAAGAAGAAACTTAATTGCAGCAGAAAAACCTCAAAAAATCATAGGCAGGGTTTTTGAAAATTTTATCTTAAGTTGCTTAATCAAATTACATAGCCAAAAAAGGATCTAATCAAAACCATATACTTTCCTACAACTTCACTAGGGTCTCTTGGTTTTTTTGGGTTTTTTTAACATAAAGAATTTACATAAAAAAATACTCCTGGACAGGACTATTGAGTGCACCCTCATCAAGTTTGCAGTTGACATGAAGCTGAGTGGTGTGGTTGATACGCCAGGAGGGAGGGATGCCATCCAGAGGGACCTGGACAAACATGAAAAGTGAGCCCAAGAGAACCAGTTGAAGTTTAATAAGTCCAAGTACAAGGTCCTGCATCTGGGTAGGGACACCCAAGATATAAGTACAGACTGGGAGAGGAACTCATTGAAAGCAGCCCTGCAGAGAAGGCCTTGGGGGTTATGATAGATGAAAAGCTGGATATGAGCCAGCAATGTATACTCACAGCCCAGAAAGCCAACTGTATCCTGGGCTGCATCAGGATTCTGCCTCTCTGCTCTGCCCTTGTGAGGCCCCACCTGGAGTACTGTGTCCAGTTCTGGGGCCCTTGGCATCAGAAGGATGTGGACCTGTTGGAGTGGATCCAAAAGCGGGCCACAAAGATAATCAGAGGACTAGAGCACCTCTCCTATGAGGATAGGCTAAAGGAGTTGGGATTGTTCAGCCTAGAAAAGAGGAGGCTTCAAGGGGACCTTATAGCAGCCTTTCAATACCTAAAGGGGGATTACAGGATAGAAGGGGAAAGACTTTTCAGCTGGTCAGATGGCAACATGACAAGGGGGAATGGATATAAGCTGAAGGAGGGGAGGTTTAGACTAGAAATTAGAAGGAGGTTCTTCACCCAGAGGGTGGTGAGAAACTGAAACACGTTGCCTAGAGAGGCTGTGGATGCCCCATCCCTGACAGTGTTCAAGGCCAGGCTGGATGTGGCCCTGGGCAACCTGGACTAGCTTGTGGCATCTCTGCCCATGGCAGGGGGGCTGGAGCTAGATGATCTTTAAAGTCCCTTCCAACCTGGGCCATTCTATGATTCTATGATAATGCAGTTATCATCATCATCTTTTCTGCTTTTAGGGAACACTTGTTCCCTCATGCAAGAACTTTCCAGTTCTTCACAATCTGCAGCCACTGGCTGTCAACCAGCTTTGGAAAAGTCCATAGTATGTGGTTGGTGTATCTAACCAGGCGTAGCCTGAATCATTCTTCAGCTTAGAGGGCCAGCAGCAGATGCCAGGCTACCTCTGCCTTGCTTTAACCTTGCAAGTTCCACCACCATCGCAGTGGTAATCTTGTCAGGAAAACATCACATTCAGAGCACAGTGATGGAGTCCCTCCATGCTTTCAGATAGATGTTTGGCAGGGATTTGACAAGGTCTCCTTTCTTTCTTAGTCTGTAGGTAGGTATATTTACTACCAAACCATAGGCTTAGAGTTAGGAAACCTCTTCTTGCCACAGTCTCTATTTACTAAAGTTTTAGTACTAAACATGCAGACAGCTTAAACTACATATCAGTACTGATCATTTTAATGCAATTATACCAATAACTAGGTATCCTACAAGGTATCTATGGACAGAGTTAGGACATAAAGCTGCAGATAATCCTTGCACAACATTTCCATTGTCACCCACAGAAACTCGCTGCAAATAGTCAGAAACCAGTTAGATAACCACAGCATGAGATCCAGGCCCTCTGCCATGCAGCGTCTGTGTTGGAATTATACCCTTGTTCTCAATTCCTAGCTACTCTGTCATCTTCTCTTCTTTATAGCAAAGTGAACTGAAATTAGGATTATAAAAATGCACACCTTCTGAATGCTTAAGCGGTTGGAAAAAGGATGGTCAGTCCAAACTCCTAGTAAAAGGTGGTGTTTCCTACAGACTGGAAAATATCCATAAAGCTTATGACTTATGAGCACTTTTCTAGTTCATTGGGCAGTTCACTGATGTTTTATCCTTTACATCTATAGCACAGTTCAGTGTTGATGTAGGCACTCAAACAGCGAATAGTCATAAATGCCACACTTGTTTTACTGCACATCTTTTTATAATCTGGTAACCTATTTTTAATAAAACAAACAATATGTGAACCTACCATTTACACTCTTCAGCATAACAGCCATTTTTCACTTGGTATAAATATTAAAGGAATCTATAAATATTAATCCAATTTTTTTTTTCCTAAATCCACAAACATTCACATATATCTCTTTTGCTTTGCAACCAAGTCCTAAGGCTGCATGTAGGCTTTCAGGGACAGAGATGGCCTTTCCCTGTTGTGTGTGTTAAATGCCTAGTTCAGTCATCTCCTGCTATAAAACTGAGGCTCTCAGATGCCACCACATTATGAGAGACTAATAAATGCTGCTAAGCACATTCAACTTTGCCACTGCCATTTCTGAGTTTTGTACCATTATGTTCATTTTCAGTGTGACTTTACATTTAAACTGTATTTCTAGCCTGCTTAAATATGTTAAGAATTATCCTGAGGGACTATAGCAAAACAGAGTCATGTTTATTTGTAATTGCTACAAAATGGTTTACAAAATTGTTAGTGTCTTTTATTATGCCTGCTACTGAAACACTTGCCTGTTAATTAGAGAAATTTCAGCTGTCATAGCCAGCAATTATAGCTTCTGTATCACTGTCTGTTATGAATAGTCAATGAGAGCCGATTAATATGCATGAGTAGCAGTATATAGCGTGTGCATTGGAGCACAGTGCCACAGCCTGAGCGCAGCGGCAGAGGGAGTGCTGCGTACTGCCAGGGAAGGAGGGAGAGCACGAAGGGAAAGAGGAGAAGAGCACTGCTCCTCCGCAGCCCCCTGTGCCATAGATCCCACGGTGCAGCACTCGGTCCGACCGAGCCACCCAGGGCTCCAGGGACATCTGCATGCATGCTCGCTGACAGATCGCTGTGCCTGCTCTGGTGAATCAGGAAGGCTATTTCTGCTACCTATCTAAACATGGGATGCAGTTTGTGCACTCTACAGAAGCAAGAAGAACAGTACAAGTTACTGTATGAAGTTTGTCAGGTAAAGAATTAGATTTCATTTCTAAAAGCAAATTTTCTGGTTTAGGCTTGTGACCACTGTTAAGGACAGGGAAGAGGGAATACCAAAAACAGCTTAGACAAGTGGAAATGAAATGGGGTTTGTTTTGATATGTGTATGATAATGATTACGTTTTTACAATGTACCTTCCCATTCACACTTGTAGAAAACATCAAATACTTAAAGATATGCTGTTATACATCAAAACTTTTTACAAGCCTTTCCATCACAAAACAGGGCTCTGTTGTTAATCTCTCCAGTACATATTAGGTAAAATTTATTGACAAGGATCATGGCTTGCTCACACACTCTTTGAACAAGTTAGGAAAGACATGCCAGAAAGGTTCTGTCTTCTGTGGATGAGTTCACACAGACTCTTTTTCTGTGCAATGCATTCATTCAGTGCTCAGTCCAGCCTTTTAGGATCTGTCCCTGTCAATGTAAGTTTATGCCTAGTTCTTGTAGTGTTTACGCCTCAGTGTGTAGGAATACCAGTGAACAGATAGCTGAATAACAGCAGATGAAAACTACAGGTTTTTATACATCAAATTACTCTTATTAAGCAGCTGATAAGTTTTCTAAAAATGTGATAACACATTAACCTCTATTACAGAAACGCTATTTTCTGTTTCTGCTTTTCCTTCTGTCTCTGAAATATCTTACTCTGTCACATCTGAAGTGTGATTTGGACCACAACAGCCTGATGGAACCATGCAAAGCCATGGCCAGGTGCTTAGGAACATTATCCTGCAGATCTCTTTTGAAATAGTCATAAGCAGATAATGTATGGTTAACCTCTGAAAGCGTGAAGTGCATTGTCAGTACAAACACCCCTGACAAACAGAAACTATACAGCTCTTTCAAGCTGTACTTAATCACCTTGTCACTCTTAAGATGGTTTAGAGTAAGTGACAGTCCAGTCAGAGGAATGTCGACATTTCCCAGCACTGCCATGTTAGGCACTCACCGGCAGAGGGAATTGCTCCTCAGCACAGGCAAGTGAAAGGAACCCTGTGGTCCTTGCTGCCTTACCACCTGCATTTGATCCCAGATACCAATGTCACTGACAACAAAGTGAATAAAATATGTGGTTTGTATGTTATGCTGGTGGGGAAGTGATTAAATTTTAAACACATCGTTTTGATCTAATTCTCACACACTCACCCAAAGGACACTGACACTTTGGGGAAGAAAAAAACTTGTAAGAGCAAATAGGAAGACATGCTTACTGTCACTTCTATTTATACTAACTCACTTCCACTTACTAAGCTGCTATGCATGTGATGGTGGGAAGAATTTTAGAGAAAGGTGATCAGGTTTCCTGGACATTATTCGTACTGAGAACTAGTTTCAGATGCTGTCTGCAACAGCAGACCTGGTGCCAGGTATTGTTTGTGTGAAGCCTGTGTTCAGATCAAGCAGTGACTGTGGTAATACTTACTCATCCCCCAGGGTTACCAAGTTTTCCTGCAGTCTGGCTTTGAGGACTGTCAATGAATCACATCAGAAGTGCAACAGTCAAGACAAACTGAGACAGCAACAGATTATGCATATTTTGATTGTTTGGGAAGCTTGCACTATTTTTGTTGGGCAACGAAGGTGGCAGAGAACCTTTCCAAGTTAACTGACATCTCCTAACAGATGCAGGACAACATTCTTTAAATACGTGTCCTTAAAATCAGTCATAGGAACAGTCCCACTGATATCTGAGATGACTGAACTATCCAGTGCTGGCTGCAGGTGCAGATCCCTGGCAATAGTTTGGATTTAGAAATCAATCTGCAAAGAGCTGGAACCTTGTTTCTGCAATGTGTGGAGCACAGCACTGGTGGTTAACTTTAAGCATGGAAGTCCTTTGGGAAATGTGGCTGGAATACCCTCAGCCTCCAAAGAAGTGAGAGGTGTATGTAATCCTATAAAACTGGGATTTCTAACGCAGTAAAACCTGAATTATTTACGACTATAATCCCTGATTATTCCAGAATATAAATTACTGTGCAAAATTATTTAACAGGGTACTACTTTGATTTCTCTGTTCCACAAGACAAGAGGGAGGGGATTCTATAGCTTATGGAGTTATGTCAAGATAATTAAATGTCACTATAACTATAAAAATGCATCCTCATGTAACCTACTCATAAGAGCAATCACTTAAAATTTAACGGTGAGAGAAATGAAGAATCATTGTCATTTAAAATAACAGGATACAAGACACAAAAATTTTCAAATATGCCAGCAGTAACACATATCTCTTACAGTGGCTTTAGTTTGTATCATCCGTGTAAGCCTTATATCGTATTATAAGGTGACATTGCCATTTCTGAGAAAACTAAAAGAAGCTGGTTTTAAAGTCTGAGTTAGACAAAATTTGCATAATTTAGTTTTAGGAAATATTGAGCATTGTTCCAAATAAATCTCCTTAGCCTATTTTTGTAAAGTTCATGACTCTTGAGATGCAGGAATTCAGAAAACACTTGCAGGAATTAATAATAGTACATAACTGCACTTTCTCGATTAGGCCAAGAGCTTTAGTGTAGCTGGGAAATTAATGCTTCAATAAATTACAATTCCAGAAGGTCCAGTACCTCTGGCTCTATAAGTCCTTCTAACAGAGAGCACAAAGAGGATCAAATATACCAGGGCTCAGGCTTTATCCCTTCCTCATCCATAGATAATTCAAAGAGATCCTCTTCATTAAGGACTTTGGCACATTGCCTACAATTTCTTTTTGGGCCGCTGTGAGTTTAATGATGCAGAACAATGGTCTTCCCTCTTGTTGAGCACATACCTTATTGTACCTTTAATCACATAATAAAAACCAAATTAAGACACCTCATCATTAAAGTCTATTGTAGCTGTGCATATCAATGCTTTGTACTACAAACACAAAGGGGACTGTGGTAGCTTGAAATCTTGGTGCAGAACAGTGTCACCGAGGTTAAGAATGTTTGTGGCAGCAACATGATGCATATGATATCTGTATCCTGAGGTTTACTTCCCAGTTGCATGTAGTATATGAAATGAAGTAATCATATGCTATGAGATTTGGGTTTTCTAGTTAAATGAAAATTTTCTTCAGAAGACATAAAAGGTTGTGAAAATGGAGGGAGAAGGGGAAAGAAAGAAAATCGGAAAATTGAGGGTGTGTTTTAGACCCATTTTCCAGTTTGCTTTCTCAATGTCATCAGCTCCTATACAAACAATAACAGAAATAAGGACTTTTCTCTTTGTAGAAAAATTCCTGGGGGACCAAAAAGCAATCTGCATTGAAAGAAACTTACAGAAGAAGTCATCTAAGATAGGGCTTTTGAGTTAGTAAAGTAAGATAATAGAAGACCTCAAATTTAAGAAACTTCCTCAGTACCTATTTCACACAAAGCACACATTTGATTTTAAGTCACAGATGACTCTAAACTGCATGGGCAATGCTCAAAGCTGTTCCCTGGGATTCTAGGTGATGGAGTTCATTCAGTTCTCATGGTATCATAGAAACACAGAAGATACATGGACAGTGCTCTTAGGCACATGTTGTAATTTTTTTATTATTATTGGGGGCAGAGGAGAGAGGTTGTCCTGTGCATAGACAGAAGTTGGACTCGATGATCCTCATGGGTCCCTTACAACTCAGGACGTTCTATGACTCCTATGACAAAAACTATCCATGAAAACTGGCACTTCCAGCTAAGAAACCATGCAAATAATGTGGAGACCATGCCCTTCCGCCAGGCTGCCCCTCCAGAGTAAGGATAGAAACACTGACAGGAAACAGGCTCATGTTGCCACTGCCCTTGCTTCAGATGATCTGAGGTCAGGAGATCTCTGCCTCTGTGATTGTTAAGCTGGCACCTTTTACAAATACTAAAGTTCATATATAAATAAACAGTTGATGCAATGACCTTTTAGTGTTTTAGTAACTTGAAAGCCCCGTTCACATGCTCTTGGCCTGGCACATCTCAGAGACAAGTAAAAAAGACAGTGTTGGTAAAAACAATAGTGGGCAAATTTGCCTTTTAAACTAGGCTAAGATATGATGTGCCCAAGGTTATATAAGCACCAATGTCAGTATACAAATTACTGTGCTAATGAGAAGATGACGATGAGGAACTAACTGACACTGTATTTCATTGGCAACTTCCAGCAGCATCACTTGTGGGGAGACTATTCCTTCAGCAGAACTCACACACAAACAGTGGCACTGAGCTGATCAACAATACAGTTCCCTTTGCCATTGGAATTCCATTCACATGTTTAGACTTGCAAAAATTAGACTGATCAGTCATTTAGAAAACCTGATGTGAGGTAACAGTCTAACTAGGCTTAAACCTACTGAGCAGCGGCGTTATCCTAAATCAGGTCCAAAGTGAAGCTTGCCAAAATAAACATTCAGCTCAAAAAAACATTTCTAATCAAAACTGTAAGATTTGGGAAACAAAAATAATTGCCTCTGTACATACGCTTTTCACACCTTCAAATTTAATTGGGCAGCCAGAGAATTAGTTGGTCTACATTTCAGTAGTTTTCCATGTTAAGATCAAACTCGTTCTGCCAATTATAATAAACTGGTCTACTTGAATACACTGTATGGCTTCAAAAACTCTCTATGTACAGTCTGTGCTGCAGCTGAAATTAAGAGTAGTGTTGAAATTATATTCTGTTCCATCATAACCATTAAACTTGACCTCAATAACAGTTGTGAACCTATCACACTTACTTCAAAGTGGGCATGTGTTTGCTTAAACAAGATGTTAATTCCAAGGGCTTTGTTCTAGACAGGGTTTTCTGCTCTTGAATTAGTTCAGCTGTAGAAAAACTCTGCTTGACAGACTGGAGACTCATAATCTTGAGAAAACTGCCCTTTAATGATTGTGGTGCCTGTCTGTGCCTCAGAAGTCTCCTTGCTTAATTAGACATTTACCAGAAACTGGCAATTGAAATTTTCCTCTTCACTTGATGATGAATAATGCAATGCTTCTGTTAAGATTTCTCTGGAAGATACTCTTTTTATGGTACGTTAGAGGAATAGTTTGGCCATTAAAGGAACATAAACAAAATGTTATATGAAATAACCAAAATACCTAGTGGTCACCTCTGGTGTATATGGATAATTTGACCAACAGTGCCTATGAAATATCTAACTGCTTCATAATCTCCTAAAATCTATGATGCCTTTTTTTCTTCACATTGAGCAGATAAAATGCTTAACCACAGGATAGATTTATTTGGAATTTTTCTAAGTGATAAATGATTGAAAAGATGAGTTTTGTAATGCTTTACACTAATACATCTGTTTAGTGCTGTGAAGCAGGTGGCAAGAAGTCACTAGGGAGAAGGCACTAGGGACAGTCACGCTGTTCTTTACTGTCACACGTCAGACATGGGCTGGGAAAAAGGAAGCATAAGGAGTAATGAAAAAGTGCAGATTTAATAAATGTGTTTTGTTGCCTTTGTTAACAGTGAAACAAAAGGTCAGGCTCCATTGTTACTAGGACAGGACAACTCAGCATTTATACATACTTAAGGGTTGCTCCATTCGGAGACTCTGTGAGTAAACGTAAGCAGCTCCAGCTAGCCCTCCTGAACTCAGCGGTACAGGGATTTGACAGGAGAGTGTCAGAATAAATAATATAACACATGCATAAACTTTAACAAGGCTACAATATTCACTACTTTAAACAGTGACTATTAAAGGGAGTCTTCCTATTTACACAGTATATATTCAGGCAAAAAGCCAGAGGCCACCTTCTAAAAGACAAATGTTAAGCATCATGGCAGCTTTTTCTTACTCATGTCAGTACAGTGACAATTCTGGATGTGTACATGCTATAGGTGATTGGACATACTGTCCTCTGGAAAAGAAATTGGGCACTTTCTTCATTTCATTTCTAATTGCTGAAACAGCTTCTGGCTTTACATCAAGACACCACCTTAGCTGTGTTCAGAAGCATTCCATTTCTCCAACACTACCATCGGATTTCTGGGGAACATTTGAGAAATAAGTGTTCTGCTTCACAGAAATAGTAATTGCATGATCAGATCAATAAAAAACATATTTGGTTTATGCATTTTCATGGATTGCATGCATTTACACTGAGTAAAGTAGCTCCTACAGCACTGTTCTAGAGAAAGTGATCATTCATATTTAAGATCACAGCTGATAAGAAAGCCTCTTTAAATCTGGCAGAGCTGCTTGCAGAGTGCAACAGAAACTCTTGTATCTGACCTTATAGCATCTGTGTAACTTCATCAATTTTAGCTAAAAAAGGAAAACGAAGGTGGTTTTATCACTAGCACACTGTAAGAATCCTATGCCATGGTCAAGCAGCATGGACTGGAAGGGTAGAATAAGTGGTGAAGAGACTCCAACCTATATGACACCTAAGGATAGTTTTATTCAGCTGAAAACACTGCTGTACTTCTGGAATCAGGTAGTCCAAGATGACAAAGCTACTCTGCAGATACCAGGTATCTGCTGAAGCAGCAGGTCCTCTTATTAAGCCTACTTGGATCTGTCACTGCTGCTGAGATCCCAGATAGCTGCAATGGGTGCTTCATGCATCTTTTCTTGGGACCAACGTCAGTAACGCTCTTCAATACAGATTATCTTCAGAGCTATCCATAAGTGTGCTTTCCCTGTTTAACATAACTGAAACATTTGTGGAAGAAGGGAGGGGGTGGGAGAACGGACATAAAACCTAGAAACAATAAACAACAGTGCAAAAATAGGACCGTCATGAACTGGAAAGACCTTAAATGTGGTGTCTGGCAGAGCAGTGTTGAGGTTTCAGTTGTGGAGTGCTCTTGTGTGACCTCAGGTAGATCCCTAACTTGTCTTGTGTTTCATCTTATCATCTGTACAATACTCCTTCTGTCTTTTGCTCAGAGCAGGCTCTCCAGAGCGGGCACTGTCTTTTGTTCTGTGTTTGCTAGTCTGATATGCTACTAAAATACTATTAGCATTATTTGAAGACCTAGTCTATATACCAAGTTGTACTACTGGTTTTAATGGAGGTATGATGTTCAATATTTCTAGACTGTCAACTCTTTGAGCTGTAGGTGCTGGAAGGACATAGCAGGAGAAAGCTCCCTCCAGAAATGTCTTACTCTGACGTCATTCTCAGAGCACCCTCCGCATGCTGCTGCTGGAGGAAGTGACTGGTCTAGAGGTACTTTTGGCCTGATTGGGTACAAGAACTGGTCTCTTATGTTACTCCAAGTTAGCTTAAATCCTTGTAAAGTTACACCTTTAACGAGGCAGATTAATCTTCTTGTGCTATTTACTACCACTGTGTATTATTTTAAAGCTAAATACAGAAATCACTTTTAAAACATTCTTCATTCATAAATGTGCTGTAGTTTGCTGTACTGGATGAATACACAGAGACAGGTTTTGAGTCTTTGGAAAAGCACAGTTGTGATGGGCAAGAGGATTTTGGTGTAACATCACAGCAGAAGCAGCCCAAGGTGCCATACACGAGCAAATCTGAAGAATGAGAGAAAGTGGGTAATTGCACTTGCTGAATTCTGGTCATTAGTAATTCCTGAGTATTTATGGCTGTCATTTGTATCTCACTCAGAAATATAATTGATAGGCACCCTCTGGGGTCATGCTACTGAAATGACAGAGTCATTAAAAAGGAAGGTCCTGTAAACTTCTTGCTGGTTTTATATGGAGCAGGGTTATTAAGCTATGAACAGATACACAAAAGATCACTTTTCCACTGCTGACAAAATATGAAGTATTTCTGCTCTGATAAAAAGTTATTAACACAATGAATGCATGTTTAAGAGAAAAGGGTTCTAAGTAAACTTTGCTTAGAGAAAGTAAAAGAGTCTTAAGCTCTAGCATTCATCTAAATCTGTTTTCACTGAAGTAAATGATAAAATTCTCTGTGGTTTTATTTTCAGTCATGATACACAGGAGCAGAGCCTGAGAATCCAACCAAGAGGAAGCATATTTTAGTATACTACAGACAGTACTAGGATTGTCTTGTTAATACATAAATGTGCTAATTACTAGCAGAATAAAAATTCCTTTATTTCAGGTGTCTTTCTCCTAAGATTTTCCATTTGGAAGTTAAGGCTTTAGAGAACAAATGTATTCTGCACTTTTAAGGAAGGAATTTTTCTTTGGTCTTAACTACTTTGTCATGGATGGCTCCCAAGGCAGAAGGGAAATGCACACATGGAAACAGTCTATTATTAAACAATGTAATTCTGGGTTTTTCAAAAAGAGAGAGGCTGTCCATATGAAGGAAATAAAAGAGGGATTAGATAGAACTGCAAGAAGAATTAACCTATATTTTGAACAGCCTTTCTCCAATTCCTGAGGAAAAGGGAGTTTAGAAAATAGGCTTTTTTCTGCTCTAGTTTCTATAAAAATCTTTAAAGTTCTGCTGCTTTTTCTTAATATGCAGACTTCTTAAGAACTTGCTAAAGAAGTGAATCAGACCATAAAGAGTGCTTTAAATGGAGCGCAGACGTCTGTATTCTAACAGAACTAACATTTTTACAGTGCACTTCCCAAGGATTTGCATGAATTTCTACAAAGAAAAGCTGCTTACTCATTCTTAAGCAAAAAAGTTTTTTCCTCTGTGACATTTGTGAAGCACAGAAGAACTAACAAGCCGTACAGCGCATACAAATGTTTGCCATTCATGACACTAACCCCATAGAAATCAAACTTGATGGATGGAAAAATAATTTTCTTTTACTGAACCTTTCTAGTTCCTGTTGTGTATTACCAACATCCAGCAAACAATGTTACACAATATTTAAGCCTAAATAAAGTACAAAATAATTATAACTACACACAGCAAACTCTTTTAAGCACAGGGATTTCATGGTTTCTGAAGCTTTCCGTTAAATCCTTCCTCCAGTGCCTGGAGTTACTTCATCTATACTATTGCAGATGATGTTTGCACATGCAAAACTCCTTGCATTTTTCTATGGTCCTTAGAAATTTGACCCTCAAGTACAGTCACACTGTATGTGTTGTCACATCTCCTGTCTTGGGCTGTTCTACAGCAGTTTCACCTGATGTTTAGGGTTCAACAGTGAAGTTAGACTGCTACTTCCATTTTGAGTCAGATACAGCATACTTTTTTTTCTTTACTTTTTTTAGTTCTTATTCATTTTTCTCAATGCTTATTTCTTGGAACTAGGAATTAATGAAAACACCATCATAGAAATGAGAGTTTGAGACATCGTTTCCATTTACTTCTTTGGTGGGACTCAGACTCTCCATTTGGATTTGTATTATACTTGTGGCATCATCTCTCTTTTCCCAATAACAAATACATATCACATTTTACTTTAATTGACCATGACAGCATTTTCCCCTCCGTTATCACAGTTTGGCCATGCCAGGTGAATGCTGATGACACACTTGGCTTCATAACTTCTTGCTTTGTTATTGGACTCATCTCTGTCCCAACCAGAGCCTGAATTAAGGCATTGCAAAAGCAAAACTCCCAGTGATTTCAGTGAGCATCAAATCTAGCTTAAGTGACTGTTTTATTTTCATTCCAAGAGACACAGACCTTCCAGACAGGATTATGCCATGTTTATCTATAGATTTCTTGCTGCCTTTACAAAGCAGATTTTAGGTAGCGTACTCTCTGCAGCCTACCTTTGTGCCAAAGAATATACAACATAGACAATCAATTACTATACTGTAAGTACTATTCTATTTCATAATCATTACATAATTTCTATTATAAAATTTTAAGTATCCCTTCCTTATGTACTATATGGTCTTAATTCAGAGTATTTTTTTCTCTCTGCCTCATGCAGTTGCTAAGCCTACTGTCTGGTTCCACCACAAATTTCATCAAGGTCCATTCAGTTCAATTTAATGACATATACTTCAATTTAACTACAGCTTTTTCCATATTCAATATATTTCCAATGCAAAGAAGGTCCAAAAGCTAAGCTTTTCAACATTTCAGACAAGTTAATTTATCCATCTTTTGTGCCATGAAAGATCCCATTGTCTCTGTCACATAACATCTATGATTCTTAAGAAATTATGCATATTTGTAGGTTTTGGCAGTCTTCTGAAGCATTCATATGCATGGATTTTTTTTTTCTTCTGTGTTATTTCAGATGTAACTGTTTATAAGGAATAATTTTGCTGAGCACAATTCAGCAGCATTAGGAATAAAGTCTGATTGTAGAGTCACTTTTTTAACAAAGTGAAACTGTATAGATATATTTATGGGGTTTTGAGTACTTGGAACAATTGTTTGTCAATGGTGACAAATATTCCAGACAAAATATAAACATCTTAATATCTATTTGCTCAAGTTTCAGAAGGACTCCAAATTAGCCACAAGTACTAATTCTGCTTGGACAGCAGAAATCAGGCCATTGAGATGATTCCATCAAATGATTGTGTCATTTTTGTGCTCCTAAAAATAAAACACCAATACCTGATACTTTTTCTAGGCAAAAAAGGCAATTTAGCTCTGTTATACATAAGCAGACTTAAGAATCACTTGTTTTCATTATCCAAATATTTTAGCACTTCCACCCTTAAGTCCCTTGGAGGCAAAAATGTATTATGGATGTGCTGGGATAGGAAATATTTAAAAAAACCCCCCAAACTAAATGTAAACTACTCACTGCTCACTATTTACCACATAATGTGGCCGTTACTATGGGTTTTTAAGGGGCTGGGTTCAGACAGTGCAATTTCCCAGCTGTAAGTCACCTTACAGCATATTTTTACCATAGTATCAACTGAACTGTAAGGGATCATTGAGTCCAGCTCTTAAACCTGTGCAGAACACCCCAAGAATCACACCATGTGCCTAAGAGCATTATCTAAACACTTCTTGAACTCTGTCAGTCACGGTGCTGAGAAAACTTCCCTGGGGAGGCTGTTCCAGATCCCAACCAAAAGGTGAAGAACCTTTTCCTAATCTCCAGCCTGAACCTCCCCTGACTCAACTTCATCCCGTTTCCCCTACTCCTATCGCTGCCCACCAGATTTAGAGGAGCCGTCCCTGCCCCTCTACTGTCCCTTGCGTGAGGATGTTGAAGACAGCTATGAGGTCTCCTTTCAGTCTCCTCAAGGCTAAACAAACCAAGTAACTCCAGCTGCTCCTCATAAGGTTTCCCCTCCAGTCTTCCCCTTCAGCATCTTCATAGCCCTCCTCTGGACACTCTCCAACAACTTGGTATCCTTTCTATATTGTGGAGCCCAGAATTGCAGATAATACTTGAGGTGCGGCCATATTTCATAGAATTATAAACTTTTAAAGACAAAATCCTCAACCAGTGGATTAAGAAACTCATAAAAGTACACTGAGTTATAATTACCATCTTATCAAACCTGTGATATAAAATTATATATATATCAACTATAAAACCCCTTTTTAAATTGTTTATTTACTATGCTCTGCAGAGTCCTAGTATTCTGAAGTGCCTAAGTAGAGACTATTGAATACAAATACACCATGAAATGCTCAATTCTGATGTGGAGCCAACAATAGAAGGTGAAAGGTTCTAGCAGAGCAGCCCTGATACCATTACTGACAGCACTTAGAATGTTCCTGCTCCCAGGTTTTCTCCAGCCCCTCTGCTGTCACCAGTGGAACAGAACAAGATGAGTACATGCTCCTCACCACTCTAATTCACTGTCCAGTACCTACAGTTAAGCCACTGATGAATAAGTGTTTGTGAGAACACCAGTTTGTCAGTTCTGCTGCTAGAGAGGGAACTCAGCAGCTGTTGCAGGCCAACGAAATGCCAAATACTAGAAAGTCGTGAACCTTTCCTAGGCATGGTCTGCTTTGCAAGAGGAGAGGTTTGGGGTTAAACTATACCTGGCTTTTCTCCCTGATTCTCAGGCTTGGTCTCAGTCCTTCTGCCTGGCTGTACAGAACTTCTATTTCACTGCATTATCAGCTTGTAGAAAACGTAGTCCTGTAATAATTCCTGTAGTAACAATTAATGAGATAGCCCAACTACTGCCTGTTCCCTGCATGATATCGTCCTGACTTTGAAGTTATGATTATTGCTATAGCAATTACATATGAAAGCAAAAAGAGGATGCTAGTCCATGGATTTGCAGAAACCAAGTGTTCTAAGGGACCTAAACTAAAATGCAGGCCTGTACTAAGCTGTCTGTAATCCAAATTCATTACAATACTGGGGAATAAACTGGAAAGCTGTCCTTTGCACGATTTTACCAGGTTTTAGCATAATGATGTAGAAAGCAGCTCAGTTGAAAAGTTTCCTGCTCAAGAGTTATTCTGAGTACATTTCTGGAAAACACTACTCCCTGCAATTTAGATTCTTTTATTTTGATTGCTTGTTGAAGGTAGTTGTACCAAAAAAAAAAAAAGGATGCACACAGTAATATGTGCAACATTTAATTTGCAGCAAATAATAAAACTCGAACCATAATCAGCATTTTCTTTTTCCAGAGAAAACATTACACTGAACTTAATTTTACAGCTGTACAAATTGTTTTAATCTGCTCAGTTGGGCAAGTTAATGATATTTAGTTTGACCAGGCTATGCATTACTGTGAGCAATTGTAGCCAATACAAGTGTTTGTGTAATGTTAATGTAGTGCTAGCACCTTCCATTCTCAGCTGGCTTAACAAAAACTGGTGTCATCACCTCTCTACAATAAACCAAACATGACAGCATAAAAAGTGTTATGTGCACAAGGTAATTCTGCAGGAATTTAGCCTTTTCAATCTATTCTGCACTCAAGTTAGCCCTCTTTATTATCACCCAGCTTTTTGTTACATGCTATACATTAAGTAAGGCTTATATTCAGTTACTGCACTGAGTAATGTTACTCATTCAGTTGCCCCACTTATTTTAATGGGACTACACATGGCATGGCATGGCCTGAACTAAGTGTGATCTGATACAGGTAAAGATAGCAGAATCTGGACATGTATTTGAGAGTTTTCAATCACATTCAAGCAGCTAATGTGGCTGTCACCACATCAGTCTGCATTTCAGACATGTACAAAAATGATTAAATGACAAAGTAGTAACCACCTATAAGACCTGAAGCCAGACACTATTGCATCTTTGTCCAACCAAGGCAATTCATTATTTTTATGCCTTGGAAAAAAAAAATATGCTACTTTTCCATGCACTTCCATGCAGAAGGCAACAGTTTCTACTGTGCAACTCACATGTCTGATTACAGATAGTGCTATGGTTTGTCAAGTGAATAGCTGTCAGACTGGAAAGAGTACACTGTAAGACATCATTCATAAAGAAAATACATAAATCAAGTATGTTCCCTGGTGAGAAAGACTGCTATGATCAGGGCCCTCGCTGTTAGTGCTAGTGGCATCTTCAAATCTCAAATTGCAGTTTACCTCTAAGTGTCAGCCAACACTTAACTCCATTCCAGAGAACATGATAAACAATTATATGATAGCATGATGCTATAGGATCATAATTTCACTATACAGCTTTTACAAACAAATTGCTCTAGGCATCTTCTCTGATTGTTTCTTTTCATCTGTTTTACAATGCCAACAGTTTGCAGGTTAAAAGAGGATAAAAAGTTTTTGGAGTTTCCAGTGATTCCCACTAGTTCTGTAACATAGTTTTTCACATATGGGCCCATAGAGCTTTTAGGTTCGCAGATGTCTTAGCAAGCAGGTCAGATTTCAAAAGAAATCTCCACGTTAGGCTGGAAACAGCTTGATATTTAATCTTTTCACCACAGTAGCATTTTTTTTTCCCTTGGTTTATTCCGAACTGTTCATTGTGCTTAGCTCCCTTAAAAAACACAGTCTATACAGTCAGGAACACATAGAAACATTAACTTTTTTTCACTAACCAGAACACAAAATGAGAATTACTATTTTGCAGCTCTATAAAAATTCTGTACAAATATGACCTCATCTCTTTCATAGCTCCTGAGTAGACTTAGTTACTTATGGGAGAAATCATTAGAAACTCTGTGAGGAAGGAAGCTAAGCTTGAGTGAAATGCAAAGCCACAGTGGGTTAGAAGTGCTCAAGATCTCTCTCTGGATCAGGAAAGACACCTCTGCTTGCCAGAGATTTGAAACTCTGGATAGGGCTGAATGCCTCATTTCAGCTTTGCTGCTGAACAGAAGCTTCACTACTCATTTGAGATACATCTGTTCAAATTCTCTTCTCAGACCCCTACCTTCACGGCCTGGCATGTTGAGTATCAGTAGTTCTTGGTGGGGTATCTCAGTCGTGTTTACTAAAGGTGTTCTGCTATGTATATGTATCCTCTTAACCAGGAGATAACAGTGATGATATCAGGGGATAGGAAATGACCAAACACCACAGACAAGAAGTTATTTATAAAAAGAAAGAAAAAGTAAAGCTCATGATTGTTTTCTCATTGTTTCTATTCACTATCCCAGTAAGTTGTCCACTCTTACCCCCTAAAATGCTGGGTTTTATTGCAGTGACTGGGGATCACCGTCACATTTCATCTGAAAAACTGTTTTTCCAACACAAATACATAGTTGCATAATTTCAGATCTTGTCCCAGTAGTTCGGTGCACCAAAAAGGTTAAAGATTTTTTTAAAAAATACACCACCACACAGAACCCCGGAAAAGTTACAGGAGAATCAATAACTTGTTCTGTTGGAACAAGGGCTGAGGGATTTTAAATCCGCAAGAAACAAACGGGATGCCAGTTTGTACTTTAGCCCAAAGAGTGAGCCCAGTAAAATCTATCCACATAAAAAGCAGAGCACAGGATTTGTAAAGTTGCTGTGGTGAAAGGGGAAAATGAGAGATGTGTAGCATTGCATAAATAGCTCCTAGTGCATGCTTTAAATGGAAGCTAGCTTTCAAATTGACATCCAAAACCAACAAAGATATCCTGCACTTTGACTGTTTCTCTCATTGCTCTGCTCGCTTTCTTCCTGCAGGTCAATGGTAAGGATTTATCTAAAGCAACACACGAGCAGGCAGTTGAAGCATTCAAAACGGCCAAGGAGCCCATTGTGGTACAGGTCCTGAGAAGAACTCCACGCACCAAGGTCTTCACTCCTCCTCACGACTGTCAGCTGGTAGATGTGGGCACACAGACAGATATCACTTTTGAACACATCATGGCTCTTAGCAAGATGGGCTCACCTACTCCACCTGTCTCTGTGCTAGATCCCTACCTCCTGCCTGAAGAGTAAGTAACAGTTTGTGAAACCCTTGAAAATCCTCACGTTTCTTCACGTGGCATGTTAGAAGTAGTGCAAAAACTCACCCTTACTTCCTGGTGAACATATACTCCCAGGAGTAGCAAAGATTCATATGTCACTGAGCCATAACTCAAAGTGTTTTCATTTTTTCTACGCATTAGCAAGCCATTACTCACATGAGTAATGCCACTGAGTCACAACATGGCCTCATAAAGCTCTTTTTTTGCTGGCATTTGATGGATAAAGTTATTGCTTTTTGTAATTCCTCTCACTTCCTCTTTGGGTTGCTTATGTTTTAACTTTATTTTTTATGGCTGCCATAAATTGTGTAATGCTAAGAGCTGCTACATTCTCTTCCAATGTATTAATTACTTTATTATAACCCTGCAGTGATGTTACTCAAATAAATTATTTTCTAGGACTAAAATTACTTACCAGTGCTGTTGTGGATGCTTTAGAATCAAATTTTAATTATTGTTAATGGTAGTTTGATGCTTTTGTACTTACAAATACAAATGACAATTACCTCCTGGCACACACACACCACACCTTCACCCGCTGTTCAAGAGGAAAACAGCTCCCCAAGGAAGCCATGCAAATTGCCTGTCATCTTGCCACACATCTCCACAAGGAAAAAAGTAATAGAAAGGATTCTGAACGTCACAATTGTTGTGTATGAGAGACTGTGATCTGGTTAATCCATAGCCACACCTGAGTTTGAGATGCTTCTGTACATGGTGAGATGCAGCACTGGTGTGCATGTGTCCTGGCCCAGCTCGTGAAGGAGAACCCACAGACAGCCTTAGCTGTGAACATTGATCTGCACCCAAAAACACCCCAGTATGCCACTCTGGACATCCCTGCCAGCACTCCTAGAAAATGGGTTTGGCTAAAAACAAGCACTGATCCTGCACTGCTCCTAAGTGACTTTCACAGCACATTAACATTCATAGAGGCAGGAATTGGGCTTCTGTGCACATGTGTTTATTTCATGACTCTCAGTCCTGATTAGTTGAGAGATGGTTCCATCAGATATTACTCCATGGCCGCCTATTCCGAGCCCACTGAAAAATCAAGCACAGCTGCATAGTTTGGTGGAAACATCTGACAAAAGGCTCTACCTTTGAGCTTGTCTGCAGAGAACAAGCAGCAGGGCTTAGAGCACCGTGGAGAGCACACACTTATTCCTAGAGCACCCACATGGCATACCTTCAAACACATCTGCAAAAGAAGATTTCAATACCTACAACTTCTCAACTGCAAAACTAAATACATTAGGAAAATGCCAAAGATTAATTAATGATGAATCATTTAGGTTGGAACATGCCTCCATAATACCAGCTTGGTCCTACTAAGTAGTCTTATATTGCCTCTTCATGGTTAGACACATTCCAACTCCTAGCATCATCAGGGGCTTTACTTTGAGCTGTAGATGTTGGTCTTAACCGTGCGGCCTGTCTCAAAGCATCCACTGTGTACAAGGGCAGTCAACTAGCTGTCACCCAGCATGTGCAAGTAGAGTCATTTTTTCCTAATGCTTCCTGTAACTTCTCCAAATCTTATTCAAATTAATCTAGTCTGCGTATAACAATTTGTGTATCTTAGCCAACTAGCAGATGCTGTTACGTAAATGGCCTCACACTTACACAGAAACATATACTACTTAACAGAGAATTAAAGAGAGCTTATTTTCACTGCAGGAAAAACACCGCAGCACAGAAAACAAGTGGTCACAAGAGCACTACACTGCTTACAGCTTCAAACATATAGACAGTGAAACTGTCACAGAGCTAAAGTTGCAAAAAGCAGCATGTTGGCAGTGAATGGTTATATGAAGAGTGGTGCATATTTAAATAGTATTTAAATCATTATGCACAGCCTATTGCATTCAAATCAATCAACAGCACGCTGTTGATAAAAATAGTTGAGTGGCAAATTATTTTTATAGTACTTAGCAATTTGATAAAATTGTCTTACAGACAAAATAAAAATGACAAGCAGATAGGCAAGAATGATTTTATTTTCTTGTCAGCAAATAACCTGAGCTCGTGACTAAATAATCTAGTATTCCCTCTCATCTTGAACACTGGCAAATATCTGCCCACTTAGCTGTCACCTGGCAGCCCTTACCCTACTTTGCACTATTCTCCCTGTATATTTTTTCCCCTCGGTCAGCTTAATATTTTGAGGAAAATAAAAATGCCAAGACTCTTTACAAGTCTCCAATTCATCATCAGGTGCCAAATGTTTTAGATGCCTCTTACAATACATGCAATTTTTGTTTAATACATTTATTGGTCTAAATGGTGTAGTGTACGTAATTAACCACATGCAGCTGCTGGGTGTGGTTTTTAGTCCATCATGTTCACAAAGATTTGCTATAAGCTTGGAATGGATAAATTTGCTGACTAGAGTACCAAAGGCTGTCCTGAAACATATCTTTTTTTTCCCAGCCATCCATCAGTGCATGAATACTATGACCCAAATGACTACATGGGAGAAATTCATCAAGAAATGGAGCGAGATGAATTGGAATTAGAGGTATTTAGTCTTCAGTAACTACTTCATTTACTGATGGCTTAGATGTGCGTGTCAGTCTTTATATTGTATATGCAGACATTTTAAAGCAGTTGTTTGTGGTAACATTGGTTATTAGTTACTTTGCAGGTTGCAAACTGTACTGATGCCTTTAGCAGTGTATTTAACTGTGTGCTATGGACTGATGAACCAGATCTTCCACTAACAAATTAACAAAAATAATGAAGTCATTGAATTAATCAATTAAATGCTGGTTACCTGTGCTGATTTGAGCTTTGCAAAAATCTGAAAGACTGTGCAAGTCTCCTGAGTGACAGGACCTGTTCCACAGTCGCGATAAATATGTGTGAGTTTCCTTTAAATATTTTCCAGCTGAGAAACAGATGTTCTTGATCATATAATTTAGAAGTATTTTAAGTTTACAAGACTAGAATAGATTTGCCCTATATTAAGCTGTTCTTCTCTTTTCCATTACTGAAAAGTTACACATGTGTAGACATAAAGATATGAAGTTATAGATAATGGAAGTTGAACTAGTCAGGAAGGTATGCAAGACTATTTTCCTGCCAAATCTGTAAAAATTACTTGTGATTTTAGTACTTATATATCCTGCCAGAAGTTCATCTTCAGTTTTCCCACTCTTTAATAACCTGCTTCCAACCATTCAGAATACAGCATATATATCATGGGCCTTAGTTCTTCAAGATACTTAAGCAGTACTGACCCACTGAAGTGTTTTTAATCGTTTGTAATAAATAGCAGTAAAGTATCTCAATACTTCTAAACACTGCCAGCAATGTCTGACCCAGCTAATCCATTCAAGATTATCAGTAAGTGGATAGTTTACTCTTAGCTTGCTTGCACTTCTGATTGCTTCCTGGTCCTGCTAACACTCATTTGTCAAAGCAAGCGATGCTGACTTGTCTGTAGCGCTGTTTAAATCAGTGGTAGATTTATCAACAGCTTCAATGGGAGCAGAGTTCAGTCATTCTGGGAGCACAAAGTTGTTCCCTTCTATAAAAGTGTTTGCAGGATCAAGGACTAAAACCCCATAAAAAGTTTGCAAGCTGTTCTCAAATTCGTCGGATCTGGTAGCAATTCATCTCTGTATACAAACGCAAATCAAAGGCAGGATAAAATCAAAGTGCCAGTAAAACAAATGCTTCAAGGCCTTACTTTTCAGACAAGTGCCTTTTTTTTTCTTCAATAAAAATAAATACAATATAGATTTTGGTCTTGAGGAGAAATGTAGAACAAATCAGTATTTTTTGTAGTGTCTTTTCAAAATCTATCTTTAAAGAAATCTAATATTGTGGTTAAATTGTATTGCTTCTGTTAGACGGTTAACCAGTTGAGCTGAAAACAGATCAAACACATGCACTTCAGTAGCCCAACGTTAATATGCCTTAAACTACAACATTAATTATTTTGACATTGATGTAGTACTTGATGGCAAAAGGTGATCAGTTCAGTAACACAGGGAGATGAACATTAGAAAAGTCTCTGTAGCCTAATAGTGTTTCTTAAAAACCACTAAAGATTCTTGTTCAAATTGTAGAGACTGTGATCAATGGTAAGGTCAAAGTGCTAACAGGGACTCAACTGGCTAGTTGCTTTTTTGTTTGCTTTTTGATAGATATGTTTTAAAAGACCACAAAGGCACTGTTTCATTGATGCAGCAGGAATGTCTAAAGTAAGAAAGCCTTCTGGGTTTCTATGTCCATAAAATGTGCTTTGAATTTAAATCAGAAGCTCCTCATCTAAACTTTTATGGTCTACAACTGACTGGTTAGTGATTTGTAACAAGTAAACAGACAAAAACAGTGAAATACCCAAGTTCACAACACATTTCTAATGTAAATATCCCTAGGAAGGAATTTATGCTGGCTGCATTGCCAAGACACCAAAATTGTGTTCTCAGTTTGCTCTCCAAACATTTATCTTAAAATTGATGACTCAGAGGTAACTGCCATATATTCCCTGCTACCAAAATAAATAAATACCTTTAAATACCATTTCTTTTCTTTTGAAGTTTACATGTCACAAAGAAAGAGGGATTAAATTCTGAACTACTATTTTATTAGAAATGAAAAGTACATTCATTCTTCACAGAGGCCCAGCCAGAAGTCATTGCAGGCTCATAAAGGAAGAATAATGTCACTCCAGGACTCCCCAGCAGTGTTATGCATTAATATGTTTATTCAAACAAGTCTGTCCAGCTGTCAGACACACAGCCCAAGTGAGACCTGTCTCAGTGTGTTAATTTTCTCACATTACAAAGGAGAACATTCTACATCAAACAGGAGTCTTGTTCTCTCCCATTTGACTTTGTCTTTACCCTTTCCTACATGTAACTTGTTCGTACGTCTTGTTTTCTTTCTGAGTAGAGAACTGAACTGAACTCAGCTGAATGGCTAGTTAAGAATGAATGAACTAGTTAAGTTCATCTTGGATGTGAAAAACTACATGAAATGTTTGCTAACTTCTAAGAAATCTCCCTTCTGATACTCAATCTGGGACAGAAGTGAAGTCTTCACATCAAAAGACTGAAGAAGGAAAATAGATTAATTCAAACAGCTTTGTGTCCTCTCAGCTCACACTGTGCTCCCAGCAGGAAACCACAACATCTGATCAGCAAAAAATGAACACACTGAGCACCAAAACCCATGCTTCAAAATTTGAAATGAATGCTTCACTGCTTTTAGGAAACTGTACGTAAAAGCTGAGCACCAGGGTTTCAAGCTCTCTCCTTCAGTGTACTTTGATACTTTGATTAAAAGCTTTCTTTTACTTCTCCAATAATCTATTTGTAAGGGAGGAGAAGAGACAAGAAGCAACTATCTGACCATGGGAATCAGTAGGCTCCATCACAAACACACTGCAATTTTTATTCCATCCTGGTTGCAAAGCATCTTTTATGTGACTATATTTCTTCTCAATGAGAAGTCCTGCTCTGCAGGGAGTTGCACTGATCAGGAGATTCTCAAGGCATTATTATGTCTCTGAATACAAAAGACCTTAACCCTGGCAGTCCTGCTAAGTTTAAGGTTTAAGAAGCAGTACCTTCCTTCAGCTTCACAACTGTACTTTCCAAGACAAATACTTGTGTATTCTTCATTTGAAACAAATCCAGAAGTGGTAAAACATTTCAAGTTGCTGACAAGATAATACTGAAGGGTTGTCCTGTCTTTGGAGGACTTCAGGCCTGCCTTAACACCTCTTCCTGCATGAGAAAGGTTTTAATCATGGACCATTTGAAGAGAGGCTTAAGGAGTTGGGGTTGTTTAGCCTGGAGAAGAGGAGGCTGAGGGGAGACCTTATCCTCTCTTCAGCTACTTGAAAGGCCATTTTAGGGAGGCGGGTGTTGGCCTCTTCTCCCTTGTGACTAATGACAGGACTAGAGGGAATGGGCTTAAGTTGTGCCAGGGTAGGTTTAGATTAGATGTTAGGAAGAATTTCTTTATGAAAGAGTGGTGAGATATTGGAATAGGCTGCCCAGGGAGGTGGTGGAGTCACCATCCCTGGAGGTTTTTAAGAAGAGGATTGATGTGTTTCTTCAGGGGATGATTTAGGGATAAGAGTAGTGTAGGGCTATTGGTTGGACAAGATGATCTTGAGGGTCCTTTCCAACCATAATGATTCTGTGATTCTGTGTGATTCATTGGCTAACTGCTTGTCAAAGAGCCTGGGCATCCTTCAAGGTACCTTACTTAGGCGTCCAAAATCTTTTTTCATCAGGGTGAGAATCACTTTTCTTCAGCTTTCCCTAGCACCACTGATGACTTAAGCTAACCCAGTCTCTCTTGTCCATCAGAGAATTACTGCCATAGAGAGAAAAAAATCAAAAACCTCCAGGTAGAAGTTTTACTTCCTAAGACAAAAAATTTTTGAAAGAAAACCTGGTTTTGGTTTGGGTTTTTTTCTGAAAAGTGGAGGGGTGGGGTTTTTGCTTTGTACATGTTGAAAGTCACATTTATATGAAAATGCAAACATAAGGATCACTTTCTTTAGCTTCAAGACAGCAAGAAAAAGATTTTTCCTCCTCCTGCTGTACTGGGGTCAGTTGCCAAAAGGTAGTGAGATGGTCTTACAAAGTACAAAAGGAATTAGTGCTTTATATTTATTTTCCTGACATTCTTTTCTGGGTAAAACCTATTAATGGAATAGCAGATATGTCAGAAGTCAGCACGGAAAAAAAACCTGGTTTTCACAGAGCAAGGCAGAAGGGCAGAGTACTTATCATGCAAGCTTTGGCTAATGTTTTCTGAATGTCTGAACTGTTTCTTACCCATCATTATCCTCTCATTTCAGATTTCTACTGCTTATTTCTGTCTCGTTAGAGAAAGGACTTTGATTTTTATAAATTTGCAGGCAGGCCATAATTTTAAATCAGCAGTACAATAATTTAATAATCTCTTGCAAATGAATGATCTTCTGAGCTTATAGAGGTTAATTTGCTATTATCACTTACTCCTAATTCATTACTATGAGCAATTGCAGGTATAATGTCATAGTGCAGGTTCATTTCTTCTTGTCTTGCTACAAATGCCATGTGGATTTCAGCAACTAGTTCTTTGAGCTCTCCTTGGCTCTACATTTGACATGGAGCCAATAATCTTTCAGATAGTTCTTTTGTGCAGGCTGGTGTGAAACAGCATACAAATACTTCTCCTGAACATCTCTCAAATGTCTCTTTTTTACCTGACCTAAGGAAGCAGATTTTAGCTATCCATGTAAAAGTTACATTATATATGAAATTTTTACATTTATCATAGTAATGCAGTCCTGACATTACCATACTCTGTGGATGCTACCATTAGGTGCTAACCCATTTCTGCAGGTCCAGACCAGGTGTTGAACAACTCCAACATCTCCCTTCTGCGATGTAGGTAGCTGATATGGTTCATATTATTTTACACAGAGTTCATTACAGTAGCCCCAGTTGAGCACTAAACATACTTTTATCTCAAGACTGTACCATACACCAGACTAATCCAAAAGAGCACAGGTCTAGCAGGGGTTCTGGAAACAGTCCAGCTGCTGTCGGGACACAGAACACTACTGGCTCACAGTATCAGGCCCTTGGGCTATTCTGAAGTGCAACACTGAAGACAGAGGAGTAAGAAATGACAAGTCCCGTGGCACTGCAAACACAAACTCACACCTTCAAAGTTCTCTAGGCCCATATTAATTCCTAGTGTTTAATTAATGTCTGGTACAATTACACAAGCTACCATAATACCTGTACTTGCAGGTACCAGTTTTATATTTTCCCCTTTCATGTGTCTGTGCATTATACAGACTCAAGTCTGAATATGGAAAATAACCTGTGCTTTGAAGATTCTGGTGTTGACTGTTCAACTCCAACTGGAATTGCACACTTTTATCTCTCAAATATTTCAAACATTTCTGACTATATTAAAGCTCCACTGATGCAAAGACCCATAGAAAGCAGCTGTTCCTGTCTAAGTTCACAAAATTATCATATTTGGGTAGCATCAAACCCACTTACTCTATTCCTACCAAGGACTAGAAGGATTGTACCCAAGGGTAGGTCTGTCAGCTAATTACTTATAAAAACTCAGGTTCTAAACACCTGCTCTAAAAAATTTGTTTGCTTTAGCTTTTTGCTGCTTTGTGTGTTTTAAAACAGTATAAATCTGTTTTTCTTTTTTAAAATATATATTGGTTAATTTATCAGATGATTTACTAACTGCCAATATATCACAGGTGATGTCTTGGATAGTGTGTTTTAAGTGTAAACCCACAATTCAGACCTAATTCCCAGATTCCCACCTCAGTCCTATCTTGCACCACAATTACACGCAGAAAATGCACTGGCTGCAGTGCCATTCCCAAGGATCACTTGAGATCAGAATCAAATCCACTTTGTCTCCTCTTTTATTCTGAAGAATTTCCATCTTCTCTAGAAAGTCCCAAAAGCTTTAGAAATCTGGAAAAAACTCTCACTATTAAGGCATTGCGTTCACTCCTTTAAGCAACAAATGCAGGAAAGAAAGAGCAGCAGTACATCCTGGATACTATTGATTGAAACCATTTAAATACCATCTGAAATGTCACTGACATTTACAGCTACATTTCTTTATAAGAAAAAAAATTACACATGTTGACAAGTAAATAACATGAGATTGCTGATCTTGGCAGCTGTCATCTAGTCATGCCAATAAATTATTCATATCAGCTTGTTTTATTGTCTTGCCCCTTACAAGTGGCACGGCACAAGTCAAAACAGAGAGATGTTCAAAATAATGAGTCCTTTTGTCGGGACTTTTCCCCTGGAATGGACAAGTCCCAGCACAAACAGGTAGTTCAGGATCTGACCTGGGACTGGGACAGCTCTTAGATCCCACACAGACTATGTCATTTCTCTCAGCCTGTGTCCCTCTGCCCACTCTGCCTGGTCCCACTCTTTCCCTTTACAACAGTGGGGCTTGAGCCAAACAGCCACCTTCTCCATTCTTCCTGGCGTTAGCTGCAGAAGCATGGGACCTTCCGAAGCCTCACTCACAGCCAAGTGCTCTAAGGGAAGTAAAAAACACCACTACAGTAGCTAATACACTTCTGCCTGTGAAGAAACATCCTTCCTCTCTATGGCAGCACCCTCAGAACTGACATGGCAGTCACAATACGCTGGTTAAACGTGTTAGGCTCCTCCCCAGGGTCCTTAGGCTCCCAGGATGTCCCTCAAAAGCAAGAATGCAGTGCTGAGAGATACTACATGACTGGTCTCACTGACTGCATGTCAGCCAGGAGCATCCCACTGCTTGTGGGTACCTCTGTGTATCTTACAACCCTTTATACCAACCAGTGTTACAGAGCAGCAGCAAATACAGAGAAAAAATGACCCACATGAAGTCTATGTGGCAAAAAAGCATAGAGGAAGAACATATTTTGAAGATGGGCTAAATGTCTCCAACCTAACAAGACCACCAAAGAGCACAAAACCAATAAATCTTGACCTGCTGAAACCAAACCCTTGCAAGATATCAAAATGTTCATTATATTTCTATTACCAATACACTTTACTAACAATATGTTGCTCTTCAGGCACATCTTTGAGAACCTTATTACATAATTTCATGAGAATTACACAAGTTAATGTAATTGACTATGATATTTTTCTCTGAAAAGCAAGAAAATTTCCCTGCTCATAAGGAAATGTAGATCGGCTATGACAAATATTGAAATCGCACTTTATAAGTATTTCAGCATTTGAAGGCCTACCACTACATGAAATATAGGCAATTTTTCTTCTTTAAGATCAATAAAAGGTCTGTTTTCAAAATGACTTCATATTGATTGAAGGGTCAAAAATACCCCACGTATTGATTGTCTGCATATAATCAGGTTTTGCCCAGTAAGTTAACCTCATCCACAAGTGAAATGAAAAAAGATCCACTATATCACTTACGCAAAATATTTTCATTGTATTTGAAAAATTGCTTCCATCAGTCACTAATGTCTCACTGAAAACATTTTCCATTTTCTTTTTTTAAACCTCAGGAAGTAGATTTACATAGAGTGAACAGCCAGGACAAGCTTGGCCTTACAGTGTGTTACAGAACAGATGATGAAGATGACATGGGTATTTACGTGAGTGAGGTAAGACTGAGCTGATTTCCATAAGAAAACTGCAGTGTCTGGCATTTTAGACATTTGTCTTCTGTTTGTACCATGTTCAGGAAACAGCCAGAATGCCATAATTGGAAGAAATCTAATTGTTTTTCCTTTTCTCCAAAATGGGTGAAATTCTGCATCCACTGAAGTCAGGCTTCATTATGTTAACATTTAGTGTCCATTTTTCCCCTAACGCAGACTCAGTATTCAATTTCAGATTGGTTACAAAGCATTTTTAAAGTATTCTCCCTTTAATTTTTGTTCCAATTACTCCAGAAACAATATAAATGCTAAAAAAAAAACCACTACATTTTTATGTGCAAATATTTGTGGCCTGTTTGTCTGTCTTTACCCCCTTTCATGAAACAAGTAGCATTTTACACATAATCTTTTTATCGTGCAGATCTATTTCAAACCAGTAGCAGCACTTTTGGGAAAGAAGCTCATAACTAAATCTAAAAATCTATCATTAAAATGTATCACTTAAGGCATAATTCCTCCTTTTCTGTGTGCAAAAACTGGTCCTAGTTAGTGCACTGTGCTGTAAAGCAAAATGTTAAATTATGAGGTAACTCAATACTATGCAAACATGATAAACCTACATTTTCTGAAGACATCTCAGGAAGAAATGTTTTGGTTCTGACTTAATCATTTTAATGCGCATTTCACTTTGACATAGGCAAGGAAATGTCCTCTACTCACCAAGTAAGACATAGCAGCCACAGATAGAGCAGCAATGACAAGAGACACTGGCTGACTCTATCAGTTGTACTACCAATACTGGTTTTACAATGGGAAGTAAATACTGAGCTCTGAAACCTCCAAAACACTCAGAGTTCTTTCTATTTGTAGATTGATCCCAACAGTATTGCTGCAAAAGATGGTCGGCTCCGAGAAGGGGATCGCATTATCCAGGTACGTGTGTAAACAGTTGAAATTCTGATAACACTTTATAACCTGCTGCAGTATCTTTATTTTGGTATCATTTTTATGAATCATGCTTTCAGACTACTATTCATACACTACCTCTTAACTTTCTGAGGATATTTCCCTTTCCTCTGCCACATCTTAGTCAGGTTTTGATAGTTCTGGCCATGTAAAGCTCTGTATTGGCCTTATTCTGCAGGCTGAGCATTTTGTCAGCAGATGTCATCTGTTTCCAGCAGATGTTCTGATACACTTCCACTTCTATGTCTTACTTCTACCACAGAAACTCTGCATTTTAGCCCAAGAAATTATTCCTCTCTGCAGAATCTCTCTGGGCAGCCCTATTTATTCACAGGGATATTGGTATTTATTTAGCAGGCTGAACACCCACTGCTGTGTGCCAGAATGAATTGTATCCTAAGTGCAACAATCCTACACCACAGGCTTTGTCTGGAGCAGTCTATCTTCTACACAGACACTAACACGAGTAGAGCTCCACAACCCATTCAGTCTCCGGGAGCGACATCCACAGCCTCATCTGTCCCACACAATGTCCCTGTTCTTTTCCACCCACCAGACCTGATGTTATGATTTTGCTCCTGTCCAACTCTCCTCCTCCAGTTTCAGTACTCATAACATCCATGTTCTCTAAATCATATGCAGAGTTGCAGAACAGCTTCATGTGTCCAAACCACACTTGTCCAACACTTATCTGAATAACACAGCTGTGTCTGGCCCACACTGCACTGAGATCTGTCCATCTGTGAAGTTCTGCAGAGCTCACATCGCAGCATTTAAATATCACTAATGAAAGGATTTCATTGTGTTGGTCTTCTCTTTAAAGATCAATGGCATAGAGGTACAGAACCGAGAAGAAGCTGTGGCACTTCTCAGCAGTGAAGAGAGCAAGAATATCTCCCTACTTGTTGCAAGACCAGAAATTCAGGTACTGTAGCAACAACAAAAAACCCTCTCTTGAGTCTTAAGAATTGCTGTTTTGTGGAAAGCAGTTAGCATCTTTTGAAGAATTTTAACCTACCTAAATCTACCAAATCTACCTAAAACCATATTATACAGTTTGACTGGACATATGTATGGTCTAAAATAATGGAATTCAGCAGTCACAGCACTCATAAATTGAACTTCCATATAATATATATATATAAGACATCCAGGGATTTATATATGCTGCAATGCTATTACAAACATCAGCACAAGGTATTATGGATGGTGTGAAGCCATAGCTTTGAAGAACATACTGAGCTCTAATTCCTATAGCTATTGATTGTTCAGTCATTAAAATACCTATTATTTAGCCCTTTATACATCATCTCTTAATATAGTTAAATACTGCCAAGAAGCATCCTCAGATGTAATACAAGGTTGAACCAGATCCCTTTGTAGAGCAGGGATTAGCACAACAAAGATGCTGAACAAACAGCCATGAGCACTATTGTTTGATCAGTCTCTGCTCCTCCTGCTGTGAGAGCAACCCTTACCAGTGCACCTGCAGACACTGGGCCAGGCTTATGACTACCCTGTTAGCCAATATGTTTCTGATCTTTCCCTTAGGGATAATTGAGGCTGGGTGTAAAAATATCTTACAGACCCCTAGCCAGCCATCCCTCTGACCCATGATGCTGCCTTGCAGGGAGTGTGTTCAATCTTTGGGATCTGGACTGTTTTTATACAGCCTAATCAAGTAACATACAAGCCAAAACAGCCCCAACTCTTATAAGTATTTCCATGGACGAAAAGACTGGTTCTGGAAATGAAAGTGACTGGGTAGGGGCGGGGGGAGAAGTAGGACAGTCAATACCCACACGTAGCACAAGAAGATGTGTGCTCCTTCCGAGAACATTCAGCACTGTCACAGGAAGGAATCTCCTAGGATTTCCTAACCACCTTCTACAGAGAACAAACAATTTTATGTCAGTCTTCATTCTTTTGACAACATTTGGTTTGTTTTATTCCCTCCCTTTTCACATAGCTGGATGAAGGATGGATGGATGATGACAGAAATGATTTTCTGGACGACTTGCACATGGACATGTTAGAGGAACAGCACCACCAGGCAATGCAATTTACTGCCAGCATGCTTCAGCAGGTACTGCCATTCTGTTGTGCAGTGGTGTCAGAGCACTCAATATTCCAATATTGAGCTTGACTGAATACACAGCATCTTGAATGATGATCAAGGAACAAGAACTATCTGTAAAATCAAGACCAATTTTGTGGCCCAAACTGTTTAAAAATGTTATTTTCTTTGCCCCTTATGACAACATGGTCACAGTTCTTAGAAATCCGTTCTTCTGGCTGTGGTCACCAATAGAAGTACAAGTTAGGTGTACAGTAGATACAGCAGGCAGAGAGCTAACTTATAGAATTTCCTAAATGATACATGCGTGCACATCCTGAATACAGCCTGCCTCCCAAAACCTTGAAATATATATTTGAAGGTCTATATATGGGGAGAAATGTGAGGAAAGTTTTTACATAGCAAAGTTTATACAGAGACACAGATTTGGTTCTGTATTCCCCATTGTTCTGCCATGAATAATGCATTCATACACATTTATGAATAGTTCTTCAGTTTTTGTCTAGACTTTTGTCTAGAGTTTTCTAACACACGACATCCTCTGTGGCATCCACATTTTTTAAAAGACACGTTATATTCTCACTTTGGCACCACAGTAGAACTGGATACTTTTGTGCACCTAAGTAGGAGAAGAAATATTTTCAAAATGTGACTTGTACTATTATTGCTAAATAACTGAAAAGCACACCTCAGGTTCTTCTGAAAAGGTCATCCACAGCAGGCATGGGTTTGATCACCATTTCTATGAGCTCTTAATAATATTCTTTCCATGCAAGTAAAAGACAAAGATGCAGAATGTGTAACAAGTGACCAAATAAGAAAACTGTAAAAAAATAAATATACACCTTGAAATATTTTATGTCCTTCCAATAATTTCTCTTTGTCTTTCCATTGTTGCTGTTAGAAGAAACATGAGGAGGATGGAGGTACCACAGATACAGCCACTATTTTATCCAACCAGCACGAGAAGGACAGCGGCGTGGGGCGCACAGACGATAGCACTCGCAACGATGAGAGCTCCGAGCAGGAGAACAACATGGATGATCACACCATCTCCTCCAACACTTTAGGGAGCCAGAAGAAGTTAACGTACAGTCATGACACCCTAGGAAGTGGTGATATGCAGTTCAGCAATGAGTCATTTATCTCGGCTGACTGCACTGACGTCGACTTCCTTGGCATCCCCGTGGATGAATGCGAGCGATTCCGGGAACTGCTGGAGCTGAAGTGCCAGGTGAAGTCTGCCAACCCTTACGGTCTGTATTATCATAACAGCACACTGGACATGAGCAAAAGCGACCAAGAAAGTGTTGATAGGGAGCTGGAGATGCTGAACGAGGAGCTGCGCAATATTGAGCTGGAGTGCCTGAATATTGTGAGAGCTCATAAAATGCAGCAGTTGAAAGATCAGTACCGGGAGCCCTGGATGCTACATAACAGTGGGTTCCGCAACTATAACACAAGCATCGATGTTCGCAGGCACGAGCTCTCAGACATTACAGAGCTCCCCGAGAAGTCTGACAAGGATAGCTCGAGCGCATACAACACAGGTGAAAGCTGCCGAAGCACACCACTCACACTGGAGATTTCCCCTGACAATTCGCTGCGCAGAACTGCAGAAGGCATTAACTGTCAAAGTAATGAGGGGGCAGTGGCATATAGTGTCTCCCAAAAGAATTTATTTCCTAGCTCAGAAAGTCACGAATCCAGCACTGGTAAATGCCATGCTTCTGCTAAAGACCCCGACCTTGGCAAGCAGCTGGAAGGCAAGGAAAGGAAAGCCAGTGATGGAAGCAAAAGCCCTACTCATGGTCAAAAACCTTCTGGCTCCTACATCTCCCCATACCATCATTCTCCATATAAGCATGCTCATATTCCTGCCCACGCACAGCACTATCAGAGCTACATGCAGCTGATCCAACAGAAATCAGCAGTGGAGTACGCACAGAGCCAAATGAGTCTGGTGAGTATGTGCAAAGACTTTAATTCAAGCCAAAGTGAACCAAGGATGGAGTGGAAAGTCAAGGTCAGAAGCGATGGGACCCGCTACATTACAAAGAGGCCAGTCAGGGACAGGCTGCTGAGAGAACGGGCCATAAAGATTAAGGAGGAGCGCAGTGGTATGACTACTGATGATGATGCCATAAGTGAGATGAAGATGGGCCGTTACTGGAGCAAGGAAGAACGGAAGCAGCATTTAGTAAAAGCAAAGGAGCAGAGGAGGCGTCGTGAGTTTATGATGCAGAGCAGGTTAGATTGCTTAAAGGAACAGCAAGGTGCTGAAGAAAAGAAAGAGATGAATATCATTGAACTGAGCCACAAAAAAATGATGAAGAAGAGAAATAAAAAAATATTTGACAATTGGATGACAATCCAAGAACTGCTAACCCATGGAACAAAGTCACCAGATGGCACACGGGTGTACAATTCCTTCCTGTCAGTGACTACTGTATAATTGCCATTGCTAAATTATGTACATAAGACACTACCATTGGGGTAGAAATCAATGCCTCGTTCAATGTGGCAGGATTTTTGTATATAAGATACAGTCATCAAATTTATAGTTCAAATACTGAACTCTACAGCTGTGGGTGCCAGGATCTCCGTTATGAAGTGGAGAGGAAGCTTGCCCATCTCCTTCAAAGGCAATATTAGCAGTGCTTTTTGGGATACTGATTGTACTTTTTTTACTTGTTACCTTTTACATGAACTGTTCAAATAGCAGAAATGTATTAACCATACTTACACAGGTAATTTGCTTAAACTATATTCATATTCAAAGGTACCCATGCTACTCTTTATCTAAAAAAAATATGAAAAAATCCACAAGGGCAATTGCACATGTTTTTTGTGAAACCATATGTTGTGATATTATTTTGCTGTTGTTCACTACTACACAGAGTGCTGTTTTTCAATATTTAGCTCAAGGTTTAAACTCAGTTTAGAGTCATTCTCCTGTGATATTTAACATTTATCAAACAGCAGTTTTTAGAGTTATGCTCAACATTTAAACATTTTTCTTTTTAAGGTTTCTGAAGAAAGTATATAGGTTTCATCTGAAAAGCCTGAAGCAAAGTACAGTACACTCCAGCTTTAAAGGATTTTAAAGCATGTTTGCAAAATTTTGGAAAAATTGCATGTACAGCTAATTTGTTTATGTAAGACTTTGTGGGATTTGGAAAGCCCATGGTAGTACCTGTTTGCTTTATAGATTTGAATGTGTTGAGTTACGAAAGCAGTGTCATGAAATCATCATTAGCTACAAACATTAACAAGTAAAATAAATTATTGTTTTATATTTCAAACAATTTTAAATTCCTTTGATTCCCTTCTGGTTTCACCACATAGAATATTCTTTCCTTGAGCGTAGCTCCTGTGCTGCTGGACAGCGAACCAGAGTCAAACCTAAAGGAATAATCTGCATCCTGACTTTGAAGGGAATTTGGATTGAGGTTTTCTTGAGGGAAGGAGAGATGGAGGGAAGAGGCAAGACAGAAATACAAGGAATATCAAGAGTAGAATCAAGCAATGCATATCTTCAACTCACAAGGTATATAAAATGACCTATAAATCAGAAAGAACTAGGACTTCTGCTCTTCTATTTTGTTTTGCAGTTTCTTAGTGGTATATAAAACCCATCTGTAAACTTCAGTGTGAGTTTGAATTAAAGCCAGACAATAGTTAAAACATATGTAAATTAAAGCAAATAAAAATATAAATTAAACAAGATAATGAAAAAAGACAAAAGCTAAATGCCAAAGGACTATCACACTCCTTTTCCTGTTTTCTATTTCTAATTAAGAACTCAGACATAAATTGGAATAGTCTGCTAGACTAAGTAACAAATTCATTATGAATAGCTCCCAGGTTCTCCTTCCTCTCTTCCTTTTCCCTTGCCCCCACAGAAAACTTGCTCCTAAACCCTTCTAAGTTTTTGTTCTGGACTCCTTTGTCATAACTATTCAGAGAAAAAAATATAATCTTAATCATAGAAGTTAAAAGTTGGAAGGAGCAAAACTAACAGCTTTTTAGTACCTATTTTGTCTATTATCAAGAAACAGACCTGTTGGGGCTTTTTCCACTTCTTTTGTGGACTAACACTGAATTAGCATTGAATGTGTGTCTACCATATTCCACTGTAATCACTTTTACATACCCAAAAATGCATCTTCAGCCCATGTAAATTGTCACTGCCCCTTGAAATCAGGCATTTATATCAATAAGCCTCTATAAATTTATCTTCAAATGATATTTTCCTTTAGGATAAAGTACTAGTCCTGCTGTAGTCTATGAAAGATTGACTTTGTTAGAGCTGGGATTTCACCTGACATACTATCAGCTGTTATTGTCACAAGTAGTAGGAAAAACACATGATTTTTCATAACACACTGTATTCAACAGAAGATACTTACTACCCCTGTCTCAAATCTGCTTTACTGTGAGTTCATGTTCTATTCATCCCAATTATAGATGCCAAAGCCACAGCAAAACACTGCCTTTCCTGAGGTTCAGACATTCAGATGCATGGGCAGAGCTATGACTAGTGTGGAATCACGGTCCTTAAACCAGGCATGAAAAGACAATTAAGCCATCTTTTTTCTACCTGGAAATACTAGAGTAAGATTTGAAATGCTCTGATAAAGTAGGATTTATCATCAAGGTGTTCCTCATAAAAACAGGCTCCTTTGGAATAACTTCATTAGGTAATGGTTCCTTTAAGCAGCTCATATAAATGCTGAGCATTGTATGCATGTGTGTAACAGCAAGAACGTGTTTGGGAATTCAAGTGTGATGTGTAGAAGTTACACCAAGGTATCAACAGTATAAAATTTACATTCTTTAAGATATTGAAATAAAATTATTGGCCAATAAGTATTCTCACATCTTTGAGTTTTTCCTCACTAAACCTCTGTTATTTTGGTCAGTTAAAAATAATTTTTCCTTTAGTTTTATGATTTATTAACTAGAATAATTCACAGAATCTATCAATTGTCCTGGAAATCTGGGCAAAAACTTTACAAACTCCAGATTTTTCCTTATCCTTATTTATCTTATCACACACCCTTTTCCATTGTGTTACCAAAGTACTTAATGCAGTGTTGGAAATGGAGATTTTGTGGTCTTTTTATTGCTTGCAAAGAAACACTGGAAATTACCACCACGTTAGTCCAAACCTGACCTTGTTACAATGAAATGAATGAGAGTCAAAAGCAGTCTTTGATGCCTAAGAGGAAGTACTTCATTCTGCAGCTTTTCTATAAAATGTATCATAGTACGTACCCCAGTGCTTAATAGATAAGTGAAATTGTTCTGGTTGCCTACAGGACATCTTGTGCAAGAAATTTCCATGCCACAATAGAGATTGTGTCTCCCGTCTTACTACAAGCTTTACCTAACACCCAGGACTCTCCACCAACTGCTACAGAGCAACAGAGCCATCCTCATAGCCTGGGCACAAGGTCCTGTTCCACAGCAAGATTCTGACTCAATATGGTGGATTGACTCTGACTGGACACTCAACTTCAATCCCAGTTACTCAGATTCCTGCAGGGATCAGCACTAGGAGTTGTGTTCCTTCTGTTAAGAATGCTCATTCCAAGACGTTTTTGAAATTCATTTAAACCTGGAAGGAGCCTACCTGAATGTGTAAATCTTCATTTCCATTCTCCTCCTCCTCGTTCCCCATTCCTCCTCAACTACTGCACTAAGCGTAATCTCAAGCTTGGGTGATAACTGATCCCAAAACAGTACACATGCAAGGAGAAATCCTAAATACACAAAGGGGGAACAAGCAATTGCCAAGTAGCTCATGAGGCTTTACCAGAGCCTCTGTGCACAACTCCCCAGAGGCTCTCACCCAGCCATTTCTCATCCCTGCTGCCCTACATCCCATCTCTGCTTTTACAATGGTAGCAGTACAACATGGTTACATACCAACACCTCAGTGCCCAAACTTTGCCAACACATGCCCTTTCACTGAACCAGAGATGTCAACAGGACGCCCTGGATATGCACTGGTGCAGAATCTGACCTGATTCTTTGCAATAGAAATAGGCTCTGTGTCAAACTGGGGTCAGTTTCCCTAAATTGCAGAACATCTCCCAGATGTAAGATCTATAAAAATGTAAAATACTTATTTGCAAATAGGGCTTAAATCAGCGTGGAGTCACCCAGTTTAGATGTGCACTGAAATGGGAAAGCCTTGAACCAAACCTAACAGCATTTTTTTGTAAATTAAAAGAAGAGAACTTGCACATTAGGGATGGCAAATAAAATGAGGTAAGACTACATATTGCCTAGGGACTACTGGTTGGAGAACTAATTAGGATTATAAACTGAAAGTATGTAAATTAACCAAATATAATTATCTGCTAGTGGCCTTTGGAAATAGGTTACAAGATACTTGTTAGCAAAATTGCTCAAATGCCTGGAAGCCATACAAAGCAAGCCATAAGCAATTTAAGCTCCTCTTTTTGTTTTATTTTCAATTGTTTTTAAAGCAGTTGTTGTGTTAAGGATTTATTGGAACATGAACTAATTAGGAGACAACTCCAAAAACAAAAGATGAACTGTCACAGTAGATGCTGTACCTCCATCCTGAGGCCCCTGGCTTTATTAAACATAAATACTTTAATGTGACCAAACAGCAAAAATTCTGCTTGGGGTTTCATCCCAGTAGCTTCATTTCTCCATCAGAATAGCTTTTGTAAGCTTCCATCCAGAGTTAATCTGGAAGACTGGTGGCTTCTCAGCTATACATGGTTTATGAAGATGTGATCGCTGTTCAAATGCAAACATGCAGAATTAATGTCCCTTTTCTCTAAGTGTCTGTCATGACACAAAGCACTACTAGGATCAGGGGCTTCTGTGGGGAAATCTCACTCTCAGTTCATGTCATCAGAAACACAAGATTGGGCACTGGAGAGAGTCTTGGGAGTCAAGACATTGGTATATATTATATATAATAAAAAATAAGGGGAGGGTGTCACATATAAAGGTTAGCTGGCTGATTTCATGCTCAAGCAAGAGGGCTTTGATACACAGGCCTGACACAAAGCCCACTTATGTGATCTGAAAGACTCCAGGCAGTCTCACAAGATTTGAAAGCAGACTATTAACTTACATACTTAATTATCCTGAACTGTGCTAGTGAAGGATATGACGAGAAGGGCCAACACAGCTTTGGATGTCAGAGAACAACTTGATTTTCTAACCACAGCTCCCACATACCTTCTAATGGTTGCTACTTAAAAAATACTAATCATTCTGAAGCCCTGCTAATATATTGTCACCCCAAGATGTACCCCTCCAGAAGCTCCAGATCTGTGTCAGAACTCATATTGCAAGTGAATTATGCAACTATTTGTGTTGCAGGACTGATCATAAACTGGGTTCACAAGTTAGCAGGCACTGCTCAGAAATGTTCTTGTGTGAACTCCTCCTCTCAACTGAGTCCTAAACCTTCTTGCTGGAATCCTAAAATTCCCAAAACACTAGAAACATCCTCATTTCTGTAGCATCAAAAGATGCAATTCCCTACTCTGAAAAGAAGGCAGGAAAATGACCCAAAGTGCATAAAAAAGCTACAGGTGTACTCTACTGGAATCAATTTACCAGGTTTGAATATTGAGAATTAAAGCTTCTCCAGATTAGCTAACACCTAAATTAGTAGATCAACATGATGTATCTAAGAGCATAATTGCAACACCCTTTTCTGATCAAGTCCAAAAGTTCTGTTTCCTAAGAAAACTTGTCATCTTCTCAGACACACAATGTTTCTTAGATGAGATTTAATCAATTCAATTAATAATGAAAATAATGACTCTGTAGCAATTCTCCAATTAGCCTTTTATTTTACAAAAAAAATATAACATCCATATGATAAAAATCAGTGTAGTTCCACTGGAGTCAAAGCCCCAAATGAAAATCTATGCTGACATTCTTTTCCCTTCTGTGCAAAACCATGATTATTTTTAAAAGATAACTTTCTCCAAAATCTTTTTAAAGCACCTCTATGAAAAATCAAGTTAAAACAAGACCAAACGGCCCATAGTAGTTTTCTCCCAGCTGATGATGTTGGCCTTAGATCACTTGCCTCTCACAACCTGCTCCCATCTCTTCCCCCTTTCTGGGAAAGATGAGTCAGCTAACTCAGAATGGGACCAGAAGTAATAATCCCCAGTTCTTCAGTTGTGTCTGTGCCTGGCTTTAACTATGGAACAGTTACATAGGTAGGAAATTACATGCATAATGTACATGAAACCCCAAGTCTTGCTCTGCTTATATGTTTTGATTTTGTGTTCAGCTCTTAAAAGATCAAAAAACAATCTCATCCATCTTACAAATGAGAGGTACATAATATTTCACCTTGAATTATAAATCTGCTGTGCTGGGACTAGAAAAATCCCCAAAGGACTGAAGTGTCTTCATTTCCACAGCACCAAAAAAATTAAATGAGTTCCTCTGAAATCCAGGTAGGAGATCCTATTATAAAATACAACCCTAAAGAATGGCATTTGCTCTGAACCAAGGGGTCAAAATCAAAATGCTGACAAATCTTAAGCTGCAAAAGTGTAAACAGGGATAACAGCTTGGGTGGCTGGGTCATGGACTGTTCAGTCCAGCCACAAGAAAACACTTGGTCTGTCCTTTCAGATAGTTTTGCCAAGGATGAACTTAAAGGTAATTTCTTTGACAATCCATCCTTTTTATGTTAAGCAACTGCAGGACCATGCAACAGGGAGCCCCATTAACCGAGAATAAGAACTTCTCTGTAAAAGCGAACTTTTGTTGACCTTCTCTCAAAGAAAATACTTTATCATATTGGTGTATGGCCCTCCCAGGTGTCACGGGGAGGCTCAGACCAGGCAGGATTCCATTGTCCCTATTAGGAGAGTTAGCTTTGATTTTCAATAATCCATCCTTTGGCTTAGCTGGGCTTTGTTAGCTTAGAATGCCATAAACAGACTCCCCAAAAGGCAAATCCAGCTATAGTTATTTAATAAAAGTAAATCAAAAGGCTGCAAATTGAAGGAGCCCAAGGTTTGTCAAATTTCTACTAAGCTCCAGATAAATGTTAGCATCCAACATTTACTAGTCCTTTGGGCTCAAGGTAGCAGCCAAAATAAAAGCTGTAAGGTCACACCCAAATAATTTCCATGAGAAACAGGTCTCAGTTACACCATAAGGTCCAGCAAGCACAGATGCCATATATAACAAAAACCAAAGCCAGTTTTACAAAGTTATTCCAGAAAATTCTTCTCTGCTCTACTGCATTTGAACTGGCATTCAAAGAAACTCCACAGGCTTCTCTCTACAAACTGAACTCAAGGCAGAGGCAAGCTCTGTATGATGGTTTGATAATGAACTGATGAGCCTTTTTCAGTATTCCCATTCCAAAGTCATCAAAAAGTATCTCTAGTAAGAAAAGCCTGACCTTTCCTGTACATACAGCCACACAGCTTTCTCCTGTGTCAGTGTTTCTCAATGGGGCTAAAAGTTTTTGCTTTATTTTTTTTTCTTTCTAGAAGTCTTCGTAAAAATTTCTGTATTACACATTAATTGCAGCTGGAAGGAACCTCTGAAAGATCATCTAGCCCCATCCACTGCTCAAACACAACATTAACAAGGATTGCTAAACATAATATAAGCAAACAAGGTGCCACAGAACGCAGATTTAATGCAAAGCCCAAAGATATAATGAAGCAAACACAAAAAGAGGGGCTAATAGTTTCAGCACAGGCTCTAACTCTTCTCCACAAGCATTTTCTGTCAGACACTACAGCCTGCCCTGCATGTCCTAGTCCTGCAAGGCTTTTTATTAAGCACCCTGAGTACTAACTTTCCTAATGTAAACAAAGGTAAAGTCTCAGGTTTTATATAGGTGATGTGAGTGGCCTGTCAGGTGTAAGACAAGACAGTGCCCGTATTAACAGAGTCCTTTGGGTACCAGGGTCCTCATAAGCAGCATAATGGCACAGCCCCCATCCCCTCTAGCAACACCAAGCAATAAGCACTGCTGGTTTATAATGTGAAGGAGTTGGGAACAAGTCTCTAGTGTGATGCTGCAATACTGTTGTACCACAGCCCCAAATGTGCTCAGGCATGAGAAGAAAAGCAGTTGTGCAAGGCTTGCACTTGACACACAAGATTTTGCAGATGGTTTTGTATTTATGCCCTTAAAATATGTGCACTGGAAGCATCACAGGCACCACGCACCCAGAGGACAGAGAAGGTTACATGCCTTCAGGAGTGCACACAACAGTATTGTTCCTTGAATTATTCAGGCTGGGGAAAGAGTCACATTATTAAGAAAAAGTAATAACTACCACATAACACATCTGCATGTATCTGAGCCACACATGTGCAAATTCTTCTCCTTCCTGAGTCCCAATAGTTTCTGAGTCTTTTCCCTAAGCATAAAGAGCACTAGCACCCCGGTGGAAGCATCACTTGGCTTTATGGGAGAAGAAACAGACTTTGCTGAAGAAAGTAGCTTCACTTGAGTTAGTAAAGCATCAGTATTAATAGCTTATGTATAATACACTCACATACAAATTAGAAAAAAATCAAAGCCAGAAAACCCTATCACCATGTTTTACAGTAACATAGCATCTGTCGTTTTCAAAACTAAGACAGAATAGATGTGGCAATTTCAGTTGCCTGCAGATGAGTGCAGAAAATATTTCCAAATTAAATGGATGCACATCCATGTGGCTAAAGTAGTACAAATAGGACCAGGCACAGCTGGTACTTTGTCTTCTAACATGGAGATTAGTGCCATGAGCAGGGGTACACGAGCCCAAAATGCAGTAATTGTGCTAAATAACAAGTGCCTGGCAAAGGATTTGTGTATTCCCAGCACAGCTTTAAACCTCAAGTCATCACCAACATCTGAGGCAACAAGGTTGCCTTAAAAACGCAGTTCAGATTTTCATGCTTTCCACTGGAGGAGGAGGAGACCTGCTTCTGACTCAGGTTACTCATTTGCCAAGGAACAAAAAGTAGCAACTGGCGCAAAAGTATCTTATAATAGTCTCCTTTTTTTAACTGTGCTAGCAACTCTTCAAACATCTCTGACCCCTCTCCTGCTTTCCTGGTTGGTCAGCTTTTATTTATTAAAAACAAAGAGGAATATGACTTACATTTACAAGGTCAATGACCAAGCTTATCACTCATCTGAAAAAGTACCAGATTTTTTTTTGGTTTAAATCAGTTTAAACCACATTAATTGTCTTCACTCCAACAATGCTCACAAACACAAGCAGAACTCTCATATAGAAGGTAAAACAATAGTCTGAGGACTGATATATCAGGTAGACCTCATGTGCTTGTGATCCTCAGATACATAAGTAGTTTCAGCAAGCAAAAGCAAATGATCTATTCCCAAGCAGAGGTACTCTACATGAAAAGGTGGAACCTGTTGTGGCCTCACGATTGATCCACTCTAGCATTTCAATTACATGTTTTCTGCCTCCTCCGCAGAGGCAGAGCTTCTCCAAAGCAATTTATGCCTGATGAAGCTACACCATGCGGAAGGTCTAAGAGGGATTAAAAATGAGAACTCGCAGTGAAGAGAGGCAGCAATTGCCAGCCTTTCACAGGCTCTGTATTTTAGCTTGTGATGATCTTCCTCATCTTGGGCCAATCTGAAGTTTCAGGAATGACAGTCTTGTGGAAGGTCTCACTGCATAGTGCGTATCTTCAGGACTGTCAGATGTCAAGAGGAATTCAGCCAGGACAGGAGGTGACCAGCTAAAACAACACTGTCATTGAATAAATTATCTGTACTCTTCTCATTCAGTCAGCGACTGTGAAGCTCTGGTTGCTGTTTGCTCCTCCCTGGACAACCATAATCCTTCACACACACAGCCACAAGAGTATATTTAAACACTGACACAAAGGCCCTTACTCATACAGGCCACAAGGCATATGGAAGCACTACAGCAGGTTACTCACAAGGCCACAACAGGTTCCACCCTTTCACTGAGTTCTTAGAAATTGAGGAGCAAGGAGAAGGGACCTAGCCACATACTGACAGAAACATCAGACCTCCGTATGTATCACCACACATGCCAGGACTCACAATGAATTGTTTCGTCTCTCCTCTTAGATGTTTCTAGTCTCTCAAAGCAAGCTTTGTCCTGTATGTTATACTGAAATACAAACTCTGCAGCAACATCAGCTGTGAGAACAGAACCTCTCTCCAGCAGCTAAGTATCACAGCACCATTCTGAGGACCTGAGTCTTGCTCAATGTAAAGCGCTCATCTTAATGGGATGAAAAAGGAGCTAAGGTTAAGATAAAGGATAGAAGATGACAAACTCAGCTACTGTTGCTGAAGCAGGAGAGGGTACCTGAATGAAAGGCACGCATGCAGTCAACAATCAGGACACCGTTCCTGCTGCAGAGGGTGGCTGCAGCCATTAGGCCAGTCTAGAAGCAGTTAGCGTTTCAAACACACAAAACATCTGATGCAGTGGAACTTGCTTTGCTTGACAAAACAAAGCCCAGATACTACAGACACAGAATTCGGCTGAGCAAAGATTTAAGCCAGATTCATATCCCAGGCAATTCCACTCCCCACAGGACTATTGTACGCTCTCAGCCTGGGAGTGCCTTGATGTTTTGCTGAAAAATGCTGTTCACATTGATGTATACAGATACATAGAAACCCACTTCCACAGAACTGAACTAAGTGTCCATTCTCACGCACTGCTGGCACAGGAACCCAAGAAGTTTCAGGTGGCAGTTATTAGAAAAGAAGGTAAATTGTTATTTCCCTGCCCTCCCATCTTCCTATAGTCACAGCCATTATTTACTACATCACAGCAACTTTTGTTTGCTCTCAGTACGCATTTAACAAAATTCAGGGAAAGGCAGTAACAGAAGAGTTCTGTAATGAGATAAAAACCAGCATGAGGGCTATTGGGCCACCAAAACACCAAGATAAAAATTGTTGTTTAAAAAAATGAAAAGAAAAGAAAGAAAAGACATGTTTTGACAAAGAAAACACAATTCATAAAGAACTGTTGATGCATCCAGAGAATAACCACCACTAGTTGGGAATAACAATGCAAATCTGAATGAGCAGAAGACTGTGAGAAGGAAACAGACTTGCCAGCTCAGGAAGTTCCCAAACTATTCATTGCTGGAACTTGTGAGGACTAACCCAGGCAACAGCACTGGTCTGTATGTGCTTTTCAGAAGCATCTGTTAAACATCGTGATCAGAGAGAAAAGACTGGGTTATATGGACTTTGGGTTTAACTCAGGATGACAAGTGAAAATAGGACAAATAAAAAGAGACCCCATACTCAAAGAGTATTAAGGTATTGTTTCAGACAACTAAGCAGAAAGTGCACATCTAGAAAGGGAGACAGGAAATGCATTCACTTCTGTCTCATCTTTGTGAAGCAGAGTTACTACAAGCATTAGTAGCTCAAAGAATAACACCTTACTTGAAATACAAATCAAACTTGCTCCAAAGCTGCTGAATGTGCTACTTTCTTTGGGGAGGAATAGTGTTAGAATTGTATAAAGACTTTTTTTTTTTTTAAGGACATTTAATTATGTTTGATAGTCACATGAAATATCAGAGACTACAATAAATCCTAAAATGCTCTGACACAGAATTAAGCTATTTAACAATAAGCCTGGATTACTTGCAGAAAGCTGGGGAAACCCAACAAAAATAAGTCTCTGCCAGCTGCTGACTGACTGGTGTTGAAGGCAGATAGATGAAAGGGACATTGGTACTCATTGTAAATTTATATTCTGAAACAGTGGGTAAACAGAGAGTACAAAATGGCTGTGAGTCCTTCAAAGTTAGTTCAAAACTCACTAAAGATAGTGGGGTTTTGCTCAGGCCCATATGAAAAAGGATTTTTCCCACTAGCTGCTCAGAGCTTAGCAACACCATATGAACTGGCATAGTTAAAAAAATCACATCAGAATGTGATCTAGAATTTCTTGCTAGCGATTTCAAGCCATAGCTGAAGGAAGCCAGATATCTTCTGCCAGAAGATGAATGATTTATTCCCATGAAGTCACCATCTCAGATCATTCCTATCCTGACAAGTCTCAACTAGGCTTTATTTTCTCTTTGGCCATCTTTAACTGGCAAACTAGTTCTATTAGTTCATTGTCTTTCTACCCACTTACTTGTAAACAGGCCAAAGTATCAATAGCAAGGAGTCCTCCCAATGAAGACAAAAAGCTCATGGGTAGGGGCCAATTGGAGGGATTTCGCAGGCAGAGCTGAATATAGAAAAATAGAAAGCTTCTTTGCAAAGATTTTACATTGGAGAACATCCTCCTAAATAAGTGATCCAAGGGAGCTTTCCTGTCACAGCCCAGAATTGAGGTAGGCACCACAATGTCCAATGACAAGAACAGCTTCAAGTCATCTCTTCTTTAAGCCCTAACCAAGTTGCTTCTATTTTTCAATAAATGAACAGACTTTCTTTGCTTACTAATGTTTGTCCACAATAAGCCAAACATCACCCTGCACTTGCAAAGGAAAACATGGCATTAGCTTAAGATGAGGAATTTTACTGGGGCAGAGAGGACAGGATAAGGAAAGAAGGTTAAAAGTACTATCTACCAAGATTAGAGTTGCTGTTATGTGACTAGTGAGAAAACGACCAATACTGCCTAATAGTTGAATCTCAATCTATTAGGCTTTTTTATTTCTTTACTTTTATGACTATCTGCCTCATGCCAGTGTGAGCTACAAACCATAACTTTAATAGCCACAACCAAAGAGTTATGATAATATCAGATACTGTGGATGATGAGCAAATAACAGCAAAAATGTAATGAAAAGTGTATATTTATGGCCTTGCTATTAAACCCAAAGCTATAAACATTGACAGCCCTTAGAGTAGCAGTTTCTATTGTCATTGATTAATGCCCTTTTTTTGAACAACAAGGGGAAGGTTAAGACAAGAAAGAAACAAAGGGATTTTTTTTGCTCCCCTTAATCCAAAAAAATACATCGACTATTTTAGGTGGAATCTGCATTTCTGGAACATTTTCATGTAAGGCAAAATGCCCAGCAGCGAAAATGCAGTCAGAGATATTTTAGGGCCTTTGAATCATATCACAATGCACATGTTAAAGCACTAATTAACCAACAACCATGTTCACTAATGTGTACACTTCAAATTTGTTTCTGAAGTCCTTTTCTTGAGCATAATTCTCAGCTGACAGGGCAGCCATACCCACCACATATTCACAGCAAACTAGGGTTTCTTTTAACTCTTTGGCAACTATTGCCTCAAAGACTTTGCTAATAGAAAGTCAATCCATCCAAATCAATTAAAAAACTTTGCTATTAATGAAATTCATCATGATTATTACCTATTCAAAAAATTCTTCCATAATTGCATCAATGATGCAGATGATAGCTTAAAACTTCCATGTCTGCCACAACCTCAAAGACAGTGCCTCTGCACCTGGTTTCATTTACTGTCATATGTTTTCCCTTTCTTCCAACCTAGCTACACATTTAGAGAATTAGGGGTTTTATAGTCCAAGTCTTATCTCCACCTATGGTTCTGAAAGGAGAAAAGATGACACACTAACATTTCTGTATTGCTGCCACCCTCTTCCAACCTGATGAGAGAAGTTTTGTTTCTGCTCTGATGAAATGCTCATACAAATGTATGCCTAGAGCACACAAAAGACTGGCACAATTCTTCCCTCCAGCACTGCTCCCCCTCTCCTGAACTCCTGTTTTAACCTTCTCTCTTTGGCACCAAACACACCACCTGAAAACCATCCAGGAAATCCAAAATTGCATTCTCTTTAGATTTCCAGCACAAAAGAGCCTAGAGGTTCTCTTTTTAATTATTTTAGATTAAAAAAATGGAGAAAGAAATAAAGCTATATAAGATGGTACATCTGAGACTCACTCAGCTAAAAGGTAAGTCTGTGTCATTTCCCGGGGACAGACACTGTGCTCTTGAAATACAGTACATGGCATTGCCTCAGTGTTGCACGCAGCACATTATACTGGCAGTTCATCAGTTTTCCTGCCAACCCACTGACCCTTCTCCCATTAAAAAGGCATCAGCTCTTCCCTCCATTGACATTTGCCATTCCTCTTTCTCAAGCCTGTAAGCCCATGACTTCGGGTTAGACTAAGCCCCCATGGCACAACCCGCTGCCTTTTTCCCCAGCAGCCACCCTGGGCATTAGCCTGACTCACTGCAATTCCACAAGTTCTCTAAACACTTGTTCTAACAAGCTCAGGCAAAAATAAGTTTTCCTACATAGGCAAGGATTGAGAAGACAACCTTTTTGCTGAGAAGCCTAGTATTTTCCTTTAAATGAAAGAAAACATATTTCTCCTGAAGATCAGAAATGCAAATTGTGCAGCACTGCTGTATATTGTTATTTGTGTGCACTACTCTTATACTGGGAGCAAAGATGCTCAGTCCTATGGACCTTCACCATGGCTTTGTGCTACTCCTTAAGGGAACTGGCATGATATTTTCTTTTCTTTTTTTAATAACCTGGATTGTTGTTGTTATTATTGCTGTTGTTGTTGCTAAAGAGCTCTAGGGGGAGATGTGGAAATAGCCTGTTCCCTTGTGTAATGCCTGAAATCAAACCAGAATACATCAGGCTGACACTGCCTGCCTGTTACTGCCTTAAAGCTTGTTATTAAAAACAAACACAAACAGTTGCTGCACCACACTATATTCCACCTCCCCACAAAAGGAAGGACAGTTTAATCTAGTGGTGAAAGACAGAATTCAGGACCCCTTCACAGCAACTCAGGCCAGTCAAGACCACCAACCTCTTTGGGATATAAGAAATGTGGAAAATACCCAGGCAAAGAGAATCCCACTTGCTTATGCAGTTTGTATGTATACTGTTTGCACTGCAGAATGGTGTATCACTGAATAACTGAAAAATTAAGACAAAACAACTTCAGAAAATAAGCATATAAAGTCTTTCACCAGAATAGTTCTAGAATAATAAATTCTGAGCTTTGAAATGTGCTTTTAAGAGCCTATCAAAGTAAAACTCTCCTGTAGCATCACAACAGATCTCTTGGGGTTTTCTCTTACAGACAGGAGGTTTTCTGTCCTCCCCCTCCCATATTTTTAGAAGGTGGTTCAGGCACCTTCACTAAAAACGTGTCCATAAGAATTGTAAGAGAACAAACAGCTGTGAATTTCTTACTCTACAGCCATCTGTGTTTCTGTATTTTTAATGAAGCATTCTGGCTATTCATCCATACAAACGTTGTATTTGATTTGGTATTTGTAGATTTCCCCATTATCAGACACCCCTGTCACTGCTAAGGGTAGCTAACATGACAAGAGTTGTACTACAGCAGGTCTGAACTGCATGTCACAGGTGAAGAAAAACACCAGAAAGGTCTTCTGTGGGAATAGGGACAATACTCTCAGAGCTGCACTATCCTTAAGGTCCCACAGTTTGGTTTCACAGAGGCAACTCAAACCTCCAAAAGACTATTTAAAATAGACTCAAAGACAGTCAGCTGTATGTGAGGGAAGTACAACTCCAAATCGTCCTCACTTGTATATGTCTTCATCCTAACAATCATATCTAGGAGTTTGCATACACATATACACACACAATAATGTCTTGAATATCTTGTTGTGTGTGCATATACAATTAGTGCACCATTTACTCTTCATAACAAAACAAAGCTACATTGCATAGGATTTAAAAACCCATAAAAAGGACTTACTGAAACGTTAGCAAAGGCATACAAGTATACCTATAAGTATTCAAAGATACTAAAAGCGACTCAGAAATGGAGCTGCAAGTATACTGTACATTCTCAATAGTATGGTGAAGATGTCTGTGCAAGCTAGGGTCAGAATTAGGGACTGGACCAACTCTAACTGGAGATTCAGTCAACAGTGCTGACATCTCTCTCCTGTTTGTGAGATCAAGCAAGACCAAAGTTAATACAGAAATAAAGAAATTAAAGCCTTTCTCTCAGAGCCTGTTTTAACACATACACACAGAGCTTTACCAGAATGGGAGGAAGCCACTCCACTTCCAGACAACAACATGAGACAAAGGCTCTCACTGTAAATTACTGCTTGCCAGCTGCTTACTAGGGCTGCACTGATCTCCCTGGGAGGTCCTACACAGAGTGCTGAGATGTGTCGGAGCTAGGTAACACCAGTAACTCCCACACAGCTGATCCCAGACAGCTGAAGTCACCTACATTGCTCTCCACATTTCAGTGCCAATAATACCATAAAAGACATGACTCCCTCAAGGTTATTTTTCTTCCAATCAAAATGAGAAAAGGTTGCAACATCTGTAAGATTTTGGACACTCCCAAAAAAAAAGTCATCAACTGGTTTGGAAAACAGCCTAAACTGCAATATTAGTGCCCTATCTACAAATAAAGAGACATTCAAGACAGGGCTCACACCCATTGAGAAAAGAATGCTGAGGGATGAAGTCACCCTGGTAATTCACATCTCAGTCCACATGCCAGATAGACTTTAACGTCCCAAATGCTCATTTTGGATCATTTTACACAGTAGCAGGGACCTAAAGGAGTGGGAGACACATGGTGGATACTGAAAAAGAGAGACCAAAAAAGAGGAAAAGACTGAAACACTGTAAGAGAACCAACACAGACCCAAGGCTGAAAATGCATGCAAAAAAAAAAAAGTAGGAAGACAACCCAAAATGAGTGGTTGGCTGAAAAGTGAGGGGAGGCAAAGAAAGGAGTTGAGGCCAAAAAGGGGGCAGGTGATCAGAAAAACAGGTCCAGAAATTAAAGTGGGAAACAGACTCTAAAATAGATTGAAGGCTGGAAGAAGGTGGTAGACTCAAAAAGCAAACACAGAAGGAGAAAAAAAATGTTGTGAGAGGCTGGAAACTGGTTAGTCAAATGGGGAAGTTCAGGCCAAAATGGGCCTGAAAGTGTTGAGAACACAGAATAGGGCAAGCTGAGACCAAAAAGGGATGGGAGATCAAAAAAACATGAGAGGCTTAAGACACAGCCCTCCCATGCCAGTTTTGTCCTCAAGTGGGAGTAGGAGACCCAGGAGAAAGCTGAGGCCAAAAGAAGAGCAGGAGACCAAGATGTGAAGTTAAGAGAGGTGGAAGAATAAAAGGTGAGTGGTATGTTGGGGAGCTGAGGCTGAATAGGAGCAAGAAATTGAGTGAAAGGCAAAAATGGGTTAGACTAGGAAAAAAGCAGAGGCCAAAAGGAGATGGGAGGCTAAGAAGTGGGAAGTGAAGGTTGAAAACAAAGGTGAATCATACCTGCTTTAGCAAGCCAGCTTTTGTAGTCTCCTACAAACTTTAAATTAATGAACCCCCCCATTTTAATCACTATACCTGCTGAAAAGAAGAAAATGACAAATGCATCAATGTGATACAATCAAACTTATCTTTGCTAGTGTAACAACAGCTATGAGTTTATGACCCATTGGATAAAACAACCAGCAGAAAAAATACATCATTTGGCTGTGGCTACTGGAACGCAATAGATGGCTCTTCAGTTGGGATAACTGAGCACATACTGCAGTGATTAATGTGAAAAGCCGGGTGGTGTATAAACTGTTTAACAGAAAAGAGCAATATGGCATGCAAACCAAACAAAACCAACCATAAATAATCCAGGCACCCCTAAAAAGATTTATGAAGATTTATTTCACATATAAATCCTCTTTGCTGTAATATCAGAAAGAATACAAGCATTTCTTTGACTTATTTATACAGAGCAGAATGGAAATATCACTTCAGAAAGAAGAATGTTCCATTTTTTCACCCCTCAAGACATAATGCAGCAGCATCTTGGCTAAAGGTCTCCTGAAAACTTTGACAGTAAAATTATGTTCATCAGTGCTGTATAATTACATCGCAAACATTCATTTTCAGGGTTGAAAATCATACAAGAGCAGAGGACGAACAGCATAAAACTGGGTCTCACTCATAACTTCTGAGGGCAGTACTCCCCAGGGAGTGTCAGCATTCAAAACTGTGCCTATGCTGTAGATTAGAGCAGGCTCATGAGCCAACTCCTGAGCAGTGCAGGGATTTTCACAGTGAAAAGAACACATTCTATCACATGCAAGAAAAATACAGAGCCATTCACAAGTCCAACTTCAGACATAGTCTTTGGTCAAACAAGGAATTGCAATTTCTACATTGTTCAGACTGCATGCCAGGGCAGAACTGGCTGTGGGATGCCTTTCAATAACATGACAATACCTGCTCTTTGTTATTCCAGTCTAGTAACCAAATAGCACACCTAAATGGGGAAGTGCTGAGCCAAACCTTCCTGTCAATACTCCAGTGATTAAATCAAAGGCTGTGGAAATTCATCTAGCAGTTAAATACAATTGGATTTATCTTTCCAGCCCTATGCACCACTGCCAAGCACCATGTATTCCTTAATTTGAGCTCAAATCGTAAAGACTTTGGAATTCTGACGTACACAAATCAATCCGTAAGATCAAGAGCAGCAAGCATGTCACCTGGGTGCTCTGAGGTTGCTCTGGAAAAGTCAGGTCAAGTTTAACATGAATCATCAAGAACTGAAATGACCGGAGCTGAACCTGATGCCACCACATCTCCCGCAACACAGACAGCCTACAGCTCTGGCATGAGAGGGGGGAATTATAATGCTGTACATGACAAGACACAGAATAGCCCTCTCCTAGTTCAGGTTGCACACTGGAGGCACAGCATCTGCTCCAGGTTATACAGAAGCACTGGGGTCTGTAGTCTCAGACACATCCTTTAGCTGCTGCACATCACAGGAGGCCATAGTTAAAAACCACAAAGCAGTATTAAGAACACAGTTTGCCAGTATCTTAAGAATGTAGAAGATAGATGTTTTCATATGATGATTTTGGACATTCATCTCTCTCTCTCTCTCTTCACACTGGGCAAGCTCTGTATGAAGCTCACCAGAAAAAGATAGTGCCTTCAGCCTAAGAGTAGCAGTGTCCCAATCCTTGCATGTATTTATGAGTTCCCAGCAGCCTCTGAAAGTAAGATATGCCCACGTCTCATTTAAAGCTTGAATGCTTGGTTCACGAGCAGAAGAAAGCCTCAGGATTTTACCCTTTTTATTGCTGCAAATGCCAAGAAAAGTTTAAAATTAACAGCAACCAGCATAAAGTGGAAAAAGAAGTAAAAGAAACATTTACTGCCTTAGACACAGGCCTGTGCCCCTGACATTTCCATATCAGGTTAGTATTCTCCCTGCTTTAACAGCAGGCAAGCATAAAACACGCTCTTATTGCAAACACCGTGAATTTTTCTGTCCTTTTAAACTTAGCTGTGGAAGGCTGCATACTATAAAAATAGAGAGAATGGAAGACTCATTCTGCATAAGGCAATTACCAGGACTGTCAGCAAGAACAAGATTTACTACATGGAAAGGGTAAAGAGACAGGAACATGCCAAGTATTTAAGAATAAAACCTGAAAGAGACAGGGTTGCAACGTATTTTGCCAATCCCAAATTTGGTAGAGACCATATAGCTATAGAACAACTTCCAAAACCCCAAACACCTCACAGGTCTTTATCTGTACAGGTGATCCCATCAAAACCAGAACAGCTACCTATGAAGTGTGCAGCTCTTTAGAAGCTGCTTCTCTAACAGAAGACATCAGGCCATAAAACTAGATTCCTGTGCATTTCCGAAGTTGTCTCACACAGCCAGCTACAAAACTGGAAGCTAAGATGGAAAATTTTGACAAGAGACCCCTGACTTCAGTAAATTCCATAAACCCTCCAGACTTCTGGGAGATGAATCACAAGTTTCATCCAGTGCTGCTGCCACCACTGGAAGCTTTACCTTATGGCCCAGGAAAAGCATATTATGAGCAGTGTGTTCCCATTCAGTGTTACTGTCCAGGCTGCTCAAAGGGAGACCGTTGCTCAAACACAGTCAGAGCACCCTTGGTTCTGGGTGATTGTAAATAGACTGTCACATCACAGCTTGAAAGTCTTGCAATTGGTCAGCAGCACCACTTCCAAGCTAAGCTCTTTCTCTTACATTACCCTACATCATAGGTCTCAGTTTTGACTATATTGCTAGTGTGAGACATAACTAAGCATCATTTAATCCAAACTTTGTTGTACTGGAAATTAGTGCTACTAATAATATTAAATGATGGTCATGGGTAGGAAGATTCCTTATGCTTGTAAGACACTCTTGGCTAGAGAAATCATCTTCCACAGAGCTCCTTTGCTGGGTTAAACTGAAATAGCCATACTCGAGAAGAGCTGATGTTCTACCCAACAAATCACTGTGAAATTAATATTCCTTAACAAGGTAAGACTCTCCTCATTTCTTCAAAATAGCAAGAGATAAAAATAGATTCCTAAAAAAACCTGAAAATAATTTTTTACATGAAAAGACAGTAAATTAACATTACAACTTGGAGAATGTGATACAAACAAAAGAATAAGTACAGAAACCTTTGGCAAACTCCCAAAGTAAGTGTATTGGAAGTTCCAGCCAAGCAAACTTCTCACTAGAGTAAGAATGGGAATAACAAGGGATTTACTCCATGTAGCCTGTGTTAGCATTTGCTGCTTCCCCCCCAAAATATCCTCACTTAGCCACAATGGGGATGTACCATGGCAATGAGAGCTGATTACTGGTATCCATAATTTTGGTTTCTCAGCTGACTCAGAATTGACTGTCCCCTGTAGACAAATTGTCATCCTTAGCACAAAACATACTGGGTATCTGTATAGCCAGTAAGAAAAGCAACCTCTGAGAACAGAGCTAAGCCAAAATCACTTTTAAAATGCTAAGCCATTGTTATGAAGGATTGTGCATAAATATTAACACCACTACTAAGCACTTGTATTTCATATTCCTGCTTGAAGCACGATTTTGTTGCTGAGTTGTAACTGCCTGAAACTAACACCTTTTCCTGAAAACACTGACAGATCATTACTGTGATAGCACTACAAGGCACAGAACACAGCTCAAACACTAATACCAGTCTATTTAAATTGGAAAGCAAAGCAGCTTGGGGTGTTAGCATTACACAAACAGCCCTAGAGCAGCCCTGTAAACCTCCCTAGGGGCAGCAGCTCAACCACCAAAAGTGGGCAAAGAGCCCTCCAGCTGCCAGAGCTTGAGAAAGACCTGCCATTGCTTGGCACTGCTACTTTGGGTTTGATCTGGAACACCAATGCTGCTGCTGGGGAAGGCGTCAGTAGAAGGCCAAGATTCAGCTGGGTACCACAGATGAATGCATCTGCCAAGGACAATCTTACTTTGACTGCTTTTGTTTTTCAAGAAAGATATTTACATGAAGTGACATGATTATCCTGGCCTGGCACTGCCTAATTATTTTGTAGGTGTTCATGCCTTTCCCCTTGAATTCATTTCACAAAAGCAGCTGGCATGAGGGCTTCTCTCATCCCAAAACAAATGGAAGAATAAAGGGGGCTGAGATGAGGAAGAGATGGTGTTGGAGGCTGAAGAAATCTCGCTGTCCTTATACCTCTCACCTTTCCTTTCCAGACAAACACACTTGGAAGGAAGTATTTACTGTTTCTAATTTCAAAATTTTATACCATTTCTTTTTAAGAAATTGATAGCAGAAAAGTCTGAAAAAATAAAACTCCAAACACTGCTTTGGATATATAAAACAATCTACTTTTTGTGATTATTTTTGTTTCCACAAGACATTTCAAGCAGACAACTTTGTTGAAGTTATGGACACAGCTTTTCCTTCCTCTGCAGCAAAATGCCCCCAAAACAACCCAAACCTTTTATACTCATCTTAAATGAAACCTCCATGCTGGTACATTCTGTTGCCAAACCCATATTAAGTTAAGATTTGTGCATAAGAACCCTGGCCATGTTTTTGACAAACTATGTTTATGTCTCACTTTAGCCTGTTTGGATGCAGCCCAAGCTGCAGACCCAGGAGAACCCTTCTGCTCCAACCCTGACACCTCCCAGGCAGAATTCCAACAGCTCTTCCCCCTCACTGATCAGCAGGGAAAGAAGCTTGCTTTTTCTCCCCATTTGCAGCAACAGAAAAGCTCATAAAGCAGTTGGCTGGCTGATTCCTCACCATGAATGACAGCTTACACAACTACACAGAAAACCATGACACTGTGCACTGCTGCAGTAGTTTCTCACATTGTAATATTGCTGGTCCAGAGTCTCATTCTGTACTCCCAAGCTGGTATTGGCTATTCACATGGTTTTGTGGCTTGGAAGAGTCAGAACATGGGATGAAGCCCAGCTTTTCAACAACTTCTGGCCTTCTTTCTTTCAGCATGTAAATTAGTCAAAATGCCTGATAGCATATTTGCTCAGCTACTTCAAGAGTCAGTTAAAATAACTTGCAAAATTTACCTTGAAAACTTCAATGCACAATAAAACTGGAATATTTTGTCTGCTCTGACTGAAAAGAACCCACTGTCTCTATAGAACACCAATGCTGCTCTGTATCACACTATCCAGCCATACACTTCCAAGTAACTTGCCTCTCAGAGCATAATGCTTCTCTTTTCACAGGTTGGATCAAGACCAAGAGCTCAGCAGTGAGGTTTTGAACAGGCACTTAGGTTTGGCCTGACCCCAACCCCTTGCAATTTCAACAGGAGCCAAATTAAGTCAGTGCTGTGAGCTACTTTGATAATCGAGACCTAAATTACCTCAGCAAGTAGTAGCAAACTCGGAAGAGTCTTGACTCCCATTAACCTGTGCAGCTTCTTTTAGTCTTCTTATAGTCACAAAGCAACAGCATGCAGAAGAGTTCTTTTATTCTTGCATGGGTCAGTCTGTATCAGATTTTGGAAAATTCTTGGATTACCCCTTCTCAGTTGCTACCATCTAACTGCATCTCAAAACACATGGGGCTCCATCTAACAGACAATGCTCTGTACACACTTTGTTTTACAAAGAACAGATTTCTTCATCACCAATCTTAAAGTTGAATTTCTGGTTTTAAACAAGTCCTTTGTAAAATACCGGGGGAGTGGTGGGGAGGTTGGAAGGCAGCACATGGCTGAGCTTCGGTTGAGATTTTCAGCTATATTCTCTAAAATTTTGGGTTTCAGATACATCTGAATTCTACACCTTCTGAAAGAAGAGAAAGGAGGAAGAGCTTAAAATTTCAATGAAATATATAATCCATCCTTTGCCTAAACCCTTCAAGTCACAGCATGCTCACCACCTGCTTTACTTTTATACACACAGTCAGAGCTCAGCAGGGAAAAGCCTGCTGCAGTGAGGATTTTGCTACAACTGCAAGGGCAAATGCTACAACTCATTTTCCAAGTGAAGACGGAGAAATTAGAAATAAAATCCACTGAGACTCATGCTTGCAACCATTAACAGTGTGTTGCATGTATGTGCACCTGTGCATTTGCACACATAGCAAAAGCTCAGTGACTTGCCTCATAGCACTGATTATCATGGAGGGGAATGAGCCTACCAGAGACTGATGCTTCAACATAATTTCTGCAACTAAAGTTAGAGAAGATTAAGTGTGTATATGTTAATCAGAGGACACCAAGCAGAGTTCAAAACAGCCTTTATCACAGGCTCAGGTATATGGGTAAACTATCCATTTACACAGCTCAATGATTTCTGTACTATTGGAAATGAGAACAAAAAAAAAAAAACATTCTACCCTCCACCCCCCAAAGTGAAGAAAGTCTCTCTTTGCCCATCTCTTTTCCTACAGTGCCTTGCTGTTAAAGGAATGCAACACCGCCACGCTTCCCAACACTTTGATAGCATCCTGAAGAAAACCTGTGTAATGACAAAAGTGACAAAAGTAATCCAAGGGGATCTGCAGAAGCCATTATTTATACAGGAAAGGCTCAGCAGACACTGACCTTCCCTTGTGTTCTTTTCTAACCCAATCGCAGATAATCCACACTGTAGTTATTAACAAAGACAGTCCTATAAGACCTGAAATGGTTAAATGATTTAGCACCTCCAGGTAAAACTTTTATACTGCATCTTAATTTACTACCCACTAGCGACCCTTCTTTTTTATCAGTCAGAACAGGATAGATTAGATCTTCCATGTAGATTTTATGTTTTGTCATCAAGGAGATTTATGATCTTAGTTGCACCCTCCTGCATTAAATGAGGTAAAGCTCTGTAAAAGTTGTCCTCTTGCAATGCATGAAACAGTAGAGCATTAAACTTCTAAAAGCAGCAACCAGAATACAGTTCAGGTTTGTACAAATCCAAAAGGTAAACGAGAAGCACATTACAACAGCAAGGCTCATGCAGACCCTACCACTACCCTGAGAAGAGCTGGTTGGGAATATCCCACCAAAACAACAACTCCCACAGTGTGCCATGCTGGATAAGCAGAGAGTAAAAGGACAGTCTGCTTCCCAATAGCTTGTAGTTTATGCCTGAGAGAGAGCTCAAACGCAGGTGGGTCTGAGGTTGGTGCTTTTGGTTTGGGTTTTTTTCCTCATTGCAGTGCCATCACTTTCTGTACAAGGGATGAAAAACATGAAAGCAGACAGTTGTAAGTGGATGGACAAGTGTCTGATAACAGATAATATCCTCATTGTTTATTAAGCTGCATCTGAGCTTCCCACAAAGAGGTAAAGGTGGCTAAATAGGTTGTAATTCAGAGAGACAGAACTTCACTTAATGAGAACGCTAGACTCTACATTTAATCAAGATAAACTAGATTATAAGCAGTGCGGCAGTCTAGTGCGGAACACGTGCTATTAATCATACATCAAATAAGCCCTGAGAACTTGCTACTTCAAAAAAAAGACACTATCCACCAGCAAGGTTATTAGAAATTCAATCAAAATAAAGAGAAATTATGTAGCTTAAAAGTGTTACACGAAACATTAAGGTTAAGATTAGTACCTGAAGCATCAACTATTATATATGCACATAAAAGATGATACATTAAAAGCACATCTTTCAAGAGCATAGATATATCAAAGTGAAATACTACATCCTCATAGTAAAGGCAAGAGAATCATCTCATAGGCTAAAAAACAAACCTCTTTTCTAAAAATCAGGGTACATTCAGAGTCACCCCACTTGTAACCCAATTATTTCAAATCAGAAGCATATCATTTGTATTTTATTTGGAAGTCCAGTACTATTCTGAGCAGAAAAATCATCATCGTCATCCACTTTTGAAGTTGGACTCTTGTTTTGATAGATACGCTCCTTGAAATTATTAGCAGCACCCCAAATGCTGTAGGGGAACAATGATTTTTATTTAGTTTGGCAGAAGTGAGATTTGTGTGTATCATTCCCCTGACTAAAGAGAAATAAGTTAACCTATAACACTACTTAAGAGCCTAGAAATCTGCCTTCTGTAAAACTGCCAATTTCTCATTGGGTAGGTCTGTCCCAAAGCAAAGTGTGCTATGGAAATACCCAAGCCAGCTAGCTCTGCAGCTCAAAGCAGAGTAATCCCACTAGAAAACACTGAAGCTGGAGGGGAGCACACAAAATGCAGCCTTGCTGCTGTCAACCCTGTGCCAGTTATAGTCCACCCTTTGGTTTCTCAGATTGTCACTGTCAGTCTCTGCAGCCCATGGTATACTGACACCACTCACCTGCCTGCTGGTATCCTGTACATCAGAGCCACAGTCACAGCCACAAGAACTCATTGTTCAAAACTGACTATAAATATTGCTTCTTTGTGGCTGTTTTAATGTGGTTTTAAGTTTAAATTTGGACTGATTAGTAATTCTTGTGTAACAGTAAGCATCTTCATACCTCACTGTCTCAATTTTAAATCTTCGACTTGTGGCCTTGCAGACTGTAGGAACACTGCAGAAAGAGTCCCTCGATGAGCTCTAAATCTAGAGGCATAAAACTTTGAACAACAGAGAAAGACCCATGTTTTCAAAATGCCACATTATTGAACTACTTCCTCTGCTTTAATTCCTAGTCAACTAGTCAAAATTCCCTTTATTCTCAGCTTTCATACAAGCTCTGGCTCTGCCAAGGAAACTTCTTGCTTCTCTCTGCATGACTGAGGACTTAGGTTATTAATTTTAACTGGAGCAAATGCACCATTTTCTCTATACAATTCCCTAGGTATGACTAACTCTAATTCTGATCAAAAGAAAACATGTGTAGAAGCAGACATAAATGCTAAAGGTACTGCTCAAACCAGTCTTGATATAACCGAGGGATCATTTTCAATAGTGTCTAGGTCAGAAAAAAAAACAAACTATAAGTATCTAAGCACAACCCTTGGCAAATATCCATCCCTTTTTGCTAATTTCCACAGTATTATCTTACTGTAACACTGTACTGCATCACGTAGCAAACTATCCCTTCATAGTACCTATCCCGTTACTGTAATCTAGCTTTACTCTACTACACAGCCACTTCCCTGTTGAAACCTGCTTCTGAAGAGAACTCTGACTGCATGAGATCAGCACCTTCCTAACATAGAAATTGGGAAATTCTCTATCTGTGCAATTGTAGTAACATAGAAAATGCCAGGGAATGCACACCACCCTGTGCCACCCGCTTGCTGAACCAGAAGAGCTGTGTCTTAAGTGTGAGAAACAGCTTAATATGTCTTCATTTTCTTTTTTTTGCCTTCTCATTGAGACTTTCAACTCAGATGCCAGAGGTTGTGTTGTTTTTTCTTCCATGAGTATCTATTAAGGACCAAACTAAAACCATTGACTTATTGTATAACTATCATGTCAAAGGTGTGTGTTGGTGGTTATTCACCAGGATCAGTTTTCAAAGTGAGTGGGAAAAGGTCTAAATTCCTTTGCCAATTGCCAGAGATATCAAGGACCTTTTTCACACATTGACCTTTTTTTGGTGTTATTTACTTTACAATAGTGGGAATATCCCTTTGCATGTTCCAGATATGAGAGCTAAAAAAAAGTAATCTATATGAGTGTAAGATAGGATATTGAACTAGATTCCCTGAAGCAGAAGTCAGTGGCATAGAGGTAATATTTCAGAAGGATGGAATTGATTTCTGACCCAGTACTTCAGCATCCTGCATTCATGAGCTTTCATATTGGATGAAAACAAGTCAATACAGGAGGCATATGAGATTTTAAAAGCTATGAAGTACAGTAGGATAACAATGGATAATTTACACATGATGCTTAATAAGCAACCACAGAAAAGCTAGCTTTTTCTTTTACCTATATCCAGTGTAATTTTTCTTCTCCTTACAGTTACTAAGTACACTTTAGAGGGTGATCTTGTTAAACCTGAGCCAGGCCAGCAGCTCCTACTCATGCAAACCTGTGGTTTCAACATAACAGTAGGCTGCTCAGCAGGGCAGTGCATTTCTTCTTAGCCAGGAAAAGCAGCAACTAAAGGGCACCCAAGTGAAAATTTATAAAGTTTGGCTTTTACCCATGCACACAGCATGGGTTAGTCTGACAGCTTCTTCCTCCGGGCGGGGCTGTAGGTCCTTCATTGGAAACGCCCATGTAAAGAACAGGCAGCTTCGCCCTTGCTCAGATGGAAGATGCTCTGCAACATACTGATCCTTTCTTGAACTCAAGATGTTGTAATACTAAAGAGTACAACAACAGAGGAACATTACTACCAGACAATTTTGTTACTTTCTGTTGTACTAAAGCCCACTTCCATTCCTGGTTCTCCCTCAGTAAATTTTGATCAATGGCAGTCTTTCCAATTTTACCTCAGTTTCCCAGGATTTTTGTCCAAGAAAGAAAGCAGAAGTTTGCCTCACTCCAATTTGTCAAAACAGTCAAAATGTCTTCTCTCTCATAAAAATCTAAGTAACAAGACTGTTCCAAATAATTTCAGTTAATATTAAGCACTAACAGCTCACTTGAAATCAAATACCCAGTCTTACATAAAAAGCTCCCTCATTTTACTTCAAGTAAGCTTATGTACTAACAATGCCAAGTATTGTCAGGTTAAAATATGAGATAAATTAACCTTCATTAAGGAAATGCACCTGCAACACAGCCTACCAACTGTGAAAAAGCAACTGTTCTCTAGACTTGCGTTCGTACTGTCTTTATCCCTCATTAAACAGCCCTACTGAATTGTGCCGATCACTCACTAGCTGCTGGACTTTCAGCAAGAATCTCAAACCATAACAACTTTTCAAAATCAAATCTGCTCAAAAAAGGTTATCAGGTCTTTGTAAAAAAGTTGTTATTCCATCCTTCCCTACTGCCCTCAGAAAAGAAAACTTCATGTGTGAAGTCTGGTTACCTTCAATATTTTAAGTTACAAGAAAAGCTTCAGATTTTTGTTAGGGTTTATTTTTGAGTCAGGAGAACCACAAATGCTTAAAATACTAGATGAAAGTGCAGTTACAACTTGACATAAAGGGCTGCAAAAGTAAACAAGTCACAAACTCAAAGACCAAATCCTGACAACAATATTTTCAAGCAGCTTTCACAAAGACTGATACAAGAGGTTTTGTTAAATTAAACATTGCCCCGTACAGCATTCACTTTCATCAGTTTCTATGGGCATAAAGGCACAAATAAAGTAATAAAAGCAGAGGTGAAATAGCCTAGGCTTTGCTTCTCATTTACATTGTTCAGTAAGCAGCATAACTAAAAGGGTATGAGACACTTCTAACTATATAACCTAAATTATATTATCTATAATACATTTAAACAAAACTAACTGTAAGATGTTGCATTTGGTTTCACTACATTTTGTATACATGGTGACAAGTTTTAATTAATAGCTCAAGAAATACAGAATCAGGACCAGACCTAGTAACCAAAAAACATGGACATCAGACAACATAGTGATGGGTACTAGGAGAAATCAGCCAAAACAACCTCCGCTAGCTTCCATTAGTAAAAAGGTGTTTTAAAAACATACCAGTATAAAATGAAGTCACTACTTTTCCCCACAACAGACATGCACTCTTTTGGAGGTGATGCAAATTATTTTCATGTTTCTAGAAGGCTAGAAGTCTTGCTATACATTTGCAGCTCAGTATTTTGCATTGCCAAGACACTGCCCTTCTTAGGCCAGCAATCATCATATAATTTGCTCTGCACTTTTCTGTGGAACAGAGATTTGCAAAATCAGGTACCACCATGAATCTTAACAGCTTACCCTTCAAACATGAGGTGAACAACCTTGATACTACTTGCAACAGAAATACAGACTAGACCAGACCTATAAAAAAAGAACACCACTCATACTTTGCTTTAGTTCAGCCTATTTGCTGTACTATTCACCTTTATCAGTCCTCCTCAGAGAAGGCCACATACTAATTCTACGAATGCATTGATGTAACTCATGTTACTTCAGGGCCTACCCAAGTCCCTTTGATCTCTGTGCCTTCAAAGGTGGCATCACACTGCATCTATCTATCTGAGCAGTATGAATCTAAAAAGTATCACAATGAAAGTGATGTACCCAAGAAGGGAGAAATCTCCATTTCCTTGGTAGTCTGGAGTTTGAGGCTAGATGTTTTTCTAAAATGTTGTATCAGAGCCCGAACAGAAGTTATTGGCTTAATGCTGAGATTGATGGGCAAGGGTCCCTTGGCCGTGTTGCACAGTAAGTCAGACTAAGTGATTGAGAGTTCTTTCTGGTCTTCATAAAAAGTAATTGAGCTATACCATTAGGACCTCGTTTTTATACCCCATGAAGCAACATCTGTGGGTAGTGTATGCAATATATGCTAATATATGCAATTAAAGGCTTATTTCCTTAACTTTCTCTTATCAATTGGTGAAGAAAAAATTAACAGCAGAGGTCACACATACATGGTTGTCTTTTTGGCAAAACAGAAGTCATGTAAAGGCTGCCAAAGAGCAAAAAGGTAAGCAGCAATACATTCAAAGAGATCTTTATGTAAATACAGACCTCTGAACTAACACATAAAGGGGTCTACACAAGTTCTTTAAAGAAAAAAAATCAATTGAACTCTCGAGAAAACTAAATTAGAGATCAGCCAAGTACCTTAGAACACGACAAATCCACAGCTAATGCACGATAAGTACTGTGATGTTATGTCTTAAAGGACATTGATTGTTCAAAGACTATCAAGATCCTGAGCAGAGATGTGTAAGCAGTAAAACATCCACTGCAGCTAAGTACTTGCTGATGGGCAGGTAAACACTTCTCACTCTGCACAATCTCTTTACAGAAGGCCTTTACCTAGTACAGGTTGCTGTACTAGCAACCTCATCTAAATAATTCTGCTTTGGCAGCACCTTTGGCAAGCAGCCCAGCAAAAATTGTGAAAGAACTGGGGAAAAAGTGTTAACAGAAGAACAGAGCTATAAAACTATTCATCTCATCCTCCCAACTGCAATGGTGACCTTCTGCATGTGCACAGCTTGAATGTTTCCCTTTCCCTATTGGAAATCCCTGACAGAAAACACCGTTCTTTTGCAGAAGTCCATAGATTAAGTAATTGTATTGTGCTATACATGATGCCACAGAATTTGATTCACAAGACAAAACGATTCTGCAATGATTCTGCAAGAAATAAATCCTCTATTCTCCTGTTGAGATCACAGATCATCTTGGGAGTTTAAACTTTTTTCCAGCAGTTATTTGGCAGTAAAAACCCTTAGAGTTATTATTATGTAAGCACTATTGAATATTTAACCCATAGGTTGGTAACATCCAAGGTTGGATTTGGAATACAATGAACTTTGAAAACTGAAGGTATTTAGTAAAGAGATCTTCATTCAACACAACTGAAATTAACAAAAACACACTAAGAGACATGGATATAGATAATGCAATCTAAGGAAGTTGTGCAAGCCAACAGACACTATCCCGAAATAAAATGTCAGTGTTCACAGAAGCTTGTATGTTGCTTCTCTGCTAGTTGTCCCAGCCTTCAGTGTAGAGATCACTTACAGCAATCAATGATTTTAGCAAATTCCAAGCTAAAATTTGTAGCAGTAATTGCAGGACAGTAAAAAAAAAAAAAGTAAAACATGCTAATAAGAAGTGACATGAAGGATAAAGTGCTCACAGTGTTAAACAAGAGCAACAAGAACTGTTCTCTCAGATCTCTATAGGATGCCTTTATGTGTAATTATGCATTCAGAACAGATGGGTAACAGAAAGCAGACCCTTAATGCCTGCAAGTGCCATACAAAATGTAAAGTGTAGATGAAGCATTATTAGTCTTCATAAACCTGCCACATAACAGTGTCTCCTCCTGAACTCTATACATTTTCTCTCTTTGTTGGTCTTTTGCTTGGTCAGTTTTGCCCACTAGTACTTTGTCTCCCCATCATGCCCGAGACTTGCTTTCTGAATATGCATATTAAATATTAATTGGAGCAGGGACTTGAATCGGTCTTTCACTTAGTATGAAGTGCTATAATTGTCAGGCAAGTGACTTAAGACCCGTCTTTTCAATATTATTCTTCCATTCCAACACCAGAATCCCAAAAATCATGCCATAAGAACACAGTATTTAAAATCACAAAGTTTACAGATGCAAAACAATGTTTTCCTGTTCATCCCAATCTTTAAAGGAGAAATACCAAGCTCTCTTTGGTTCCTACTAGACAGCTCCACAGATAGTTGGGAATTTCACATACCACCTTCTTCCTAACAAGACCAAACGCTGGGCTCATCCTGGCCTCCTAAGGCACGTGCATTGCCAAAGAGCAGCAGACACTCCAGAACCTCAGGCACTGCCATTATCAGTTCTGCCAGGTACATTATAGCCCAGAACAGCACATGAAACCATCCACAGGTTTCTAAACCATTAGAATCATTCAAATGGGTATTCCATGGTATGTTTTATATCATTACAGCTCCAACTGGATAAAGAATATTATTTGTTCTGGTAACTGACAACATAAGCATAGCAATCATGCAATCTAAAAAGCATGGGGGTAAAACCTAACTATTTTCACACCAGTTCATTCTAGCTTGTAGCAAGCAGGTGGGGTTTTGTTCTTAATATGCAAGGTGTTTCAACAAATCCACAACCTCTTGAGACAATTCTTAAAAGCAAATAGTTTATTTATCTAACTATATTTAACCGGTATTGGTCCTTGAGGTGGAGATGAAATTTAGGGCAGCAGCCATGCCTGATTTGTTTTGCCATAGTGCCATATATATTACAGAAATTCTTGCAGGAAGAATGACATTTAATTATCAATTTTGATAGAGACATAACTGTTTTCAGTTCATGCGAAAACTATAAATGGTTTTGAAGCTGCATCTTTCTGCAGGCATGACATCATGAGACTGACATTCTTGGTCTCTGGGGAGCTTAAGCAGACCATCTTGACACATCAGGTCTTTACTCCTGCCAGCAGCTCATTTGGGAATGTCATGATGCCACCTGCCCTTCTGGCTATTGGAAATCTCACATACTGCCAAAGCAGTTGCTATGAGGAAGAACTACTTTCTATCACAGGAACATTGGGAAAGGAAGGCCTGGGCAAGGGGTGAAATGTGTTCTGCCAAACCTGCTGCAGTGTATTTGCAACTTTACATATTAACAGGTTGAAGAGTGGTTAAGTAGTGCCTCAGTTTTTGCAGGTGGCATTTGAGAAGCACCCACCACGAGTGACTGTAGATCCTCTTTCCAAACGGTTTTTAAATTGATAAACTTGAAGGAAGACTAAGAAATTAAGAGCAATTGAGAGCCACTTTGCTGGAAGCTTTCATGGGAAAGATAAAATGGAAAACAAAATCAACAGGTGAACCTACAGGTGAACCGATAACCAAAATAAAAACAAATATTTGTAACTTTCAGATCACAAACTAACAAGGTAAACACTACTGAACACAGAAGTAATATATGCTGTCTTCTGGGTAGCACCAAAATTTTAATAAAGAATACAACTTTAGCTCTAGAATTTCTAAATGAGCACTAAATTCTCTTGTTAAGTATAAGCAGATGCTACAGAAGTTTCTCTAGCCTCTTTATTCAAACAGCAACCACCTTTAGGCAGAGATGGGACCAAAAAGTGAACCCAAAATCTTTTGAAAGAAAAAAAACACCACACGACAATATTACAGGTCAAGGAGAAGCACTTAAGAATAGGCTACTAAGACAACAGGTTTCAGAAGGATGAAGTATTTTCCTTGCGTTCATTAAACAGTAACAACAAGTACTTTGCAGCACACTCAAGAAATAATCCAGCTGCTTTTCGTCTACTCAAAGGAAAAAAGCCCAATAACATACAGCAATAACACAGGGAAGAGGTACTGACTGATGGCAAAATACACAAAATTCAGAAAGTGCCCTCATTTGACTTTATTCTATTCCTCTAATACAAAGAACAAAGTGAAGATTGTGCCAAGGCAAAGAAACCACAAAGGACAACAAAGGAGGAAAGACCCATTACTGGTTTTCTGCTCTTTAATGTATAATAGGTACAATAGCATATATTCTTTCTGATGACTCTGGATGTACCAGGATTTAGCTAAGATTTTATAGACCTCGTAAGCACAAATCTTCCCTCTCATTGCCCACTCTTGCTCTTCAATAGCTTCTTGAGAAGCTCTACTTGTTCTCATTTTGCCATTTTTAAGGAAAATCTTTCAAATACAAAGCAGTCATGAGAGACGTATGGATGTTGTAACTTGAAGGGGAAAAAAAATTCCCACAGCAAGATTTAAGGAACTCCAAACAGTTTTTCTAGAGAGTATGGCTTCTCATAAAGGCACTGAAATAATGTAGCGTTGAGCACATCAACACCACAGTGTGACACGGTGTCTGCTGGACATTAAAAAAAGCAAACTTATGTTCTTCTGTATTCCAAAAGACATAGGTTTCCTTATTATTTTACATGCAGGGAAATAAGCATCATCTATTGTTTGCTTTGAAAAACAAACAATTTTAGATTTCGGAAAGGATGAATTTCTTTAGACTTAAGTTATTGCTCTTTAAAAGGAAATTCAATACAAGCACAGATACCTAATTACTTGTGAATCAGTCGTATATAAATATTAGACCATCAATTAGACTGTTTGAAAGTAATTCCTCTGCTTCCTGAGGTCTATGGAAAAATAAATTACAATAAAATAGCACTGTGTCACAGCATAAAAGCCTTCATATTTTACTAGAACCGAGAAAATGAAAGATTCAGATGCTTTAAATTCTCCTTGAGATTCAAAATCTTGGGAAATCCATATATAGACCCACATACCAACTCCTTGAAGTCCTAATAACAGCCTGGCTGCCACCTTCAGAACACTATTTTACTGAGTTAAGTTCAGTACTCTAAGGCTCCTAGCAGAGGACAGACTCTTTCTCCCCAACTACTATCATTTCCAGGTAGGTCCTAGATTTAGAAGCTGGAAAGGTTCTGAGAAGTTCTGAACTGGTCAAAATAGATCCATGTCCTTGTTATTTGAGATGCAACACTTCAGCACTGAGACATCAGTGACAGATGGAACAAGCTGCATCAACAGAGTAGCAACTGAACTGTCAGTCTCCAGAGGGATATTTAGCTACAGACAAGCACATATATATAGCAGGAGACTTCAAGTGCCATTTGCACCACAGCATGAATCTTCATCTTGTAATGGATCTTAACAGAACTGACACTTGGCATCATACCATTCTCAAAAGACCTAGGTGTTCTCTCACACAAAGTGCTATAAATCTCCAGTAAGGAAAAGAATACAGTTAATAATTAATCTCCATTGGGATTTTAACAGTCTACTAGCAAACTCTGCCAAGTGTTAAAGATTGATCAACAAGACTGCCTTGTTGACAGGTGGATTTGCCCTAGCAATAGCTCAAGCAAAGATGCCCATGTAACTCAGCACAGGATTCTTTAAACAATAAACTTACCACTGCAGAGCTCATCCAAGCCTGAAGTAAGTCAGAACATTCTGTTTTGCCTTTACCTCCCCACCACTACCAACAAAATTAGAACAACTTGTTTCACTCCTTTTTAAGTACCTAGTCACAGCTTTTCTTTCTTTAATGTAATCATTACTTCATAGATATATTTATCATATAGAACTATTAAGGTTGGAAAAGGCCTCTAAGATCAAGTCCAACTGTCAACCCAACACCACCATGCCACTAAGCCATGTGACAGTGTCACTAAATCATGTGCCTCAGTGCCACGTCTACACATTTTTTTTGAATGCTTCCAGGGATGGTAACTCCACCACTGCTCTGTGCAGACTGTGCCAGGGCTTGACAACCCTTTCAGGGAAGAACCTGTTCCTAACATACAGCCTGAAGCTCCTCTGGCACAACTTAAGGCTATTTCCTCATCTTATCATTAGTTACTTGGGAGATGAGACCAATACCTGCCTTGCTACAACCTCTTTTCAGGGAGTTGTAGAGAGCAAGGTGGACTCCCCTGAGCCTTCTCTTCTGCAGAATAAACAACCCCAGTTCCTTCAGCTGCTCCTCACAAGACTCATGCTCTAGACCCTTCACCAGCTTTCTTGCCCTTCTTTGAACCTCAATGTCCTTCCTGTATTAAGGCTTCCAAAACTAAACCCAGAATTATACTGAGACTGAATTTGATCTAACAGTGTCCTTTTAAAGAACTAAAGGTTGAGAAGGTAGTGAAAAACACCCCTTTATAGCTCCTCATCAAACCATTGTCAGGTTATTTTAATGACAGTTAATGATGTCTGTTATCAGGAGATGCTTTTTTTATAACATGCTGTCATGAAGACTAGAAGTGTAGCAGCAGTTTTATATTCTTGTTTAGGCTACAGGGAAAAACAATACACAAAGAAATTTTTACAACCAGTTCTCAGAGAAAAGCCCAACACATAACAAATATCCAGGAAAATTACTAACTTGTTCATCTTACTGAAAAATACCATTTCTAGGTTAGTTTAAATATGTTCTGTTCAAACAGCCTGGATGCCTCAGTTCAGTCATCTTGGTTTGGGATTATGGACATACAGTTAGTCAGGCACAGAAGCACTGGGTGCCTGCATTGTTAAAACCTTTGTCTCAGAGGAGAGGGAAGCTTTAACATGTTTTAGTCCCTTATCTATGCATTGTTAAGAAAGCAGGCTGATACACAAAGGAATTACAGTGTACTAAAAAGCTAAAAACAACCCTGTCAGAAAACTACTTTCCTTTAGCCGGATTGGCTATCAAGATTCCTGGGCAATCATCACTTTCACTGCGTTATCGTCAGTCACATTTTGTCATATCACATCGATAGCAAAATCCAAAGTGATTAGCATACCTAGATACAAAGGGGATAGAGGGCATAACTTTTCAGATTCTGCTATGACCAGGTCTGTTGTATGCCAACAAGTGAACATGTTTACTAATTATCTGCCTTGCTTAAAACAGCAGCATCAGTCTTAGCCTTACAGAAACAACATTGTGATATATAGAATTGCTCCTCAATCTGCTTGGTTCATGATTATGCTGAAATTTTATGACAATCTCACTAGTTTCCAGCAAAATTACTCTCATTAGTGGTAGTAAGATCATACAGGTATTTGCAAAATCTCAACAGTCAACTAAACTCCTAGGATAGGGGCTGATTTTTTTAATTAAGTGTATGAACAGTGCAGTGAAACCTCAATTAAGATCTCTAGAGGTTACAACCATCCAAGTAATAAAACCACAATGGTGATGTAGCTTGCCATGTGCAGTTGGCACATTAGATCCCAGTGCACCAGTTAATTTTGATTTACAAGAACACACATGCTCACTACTGGGAAGGGTCTTGAGCTGCTCTTACTCAATGAATTCTAGTTTGCATGTTCTACAGACTGTGGCAATATTAAACTCAAATTTCAAGTGAATTATCACACAGTAGCATTTTGGTCCGTCCTCCCTACCCCCACCTTCTCCCACATTTCATTCTCCATTTACTAGAAGTTAATTAAGCTCTCTCTCTCTGTGGCTGGCCTCTACTAGTCAAGTCTGAAACATGACAAGGCAAAGTCTGTGATAAATTCTAGAAAAACAATCTGTTTTCATTGAAGTTACAAACCTCACACTCAAGTCATATTCTCTCTGGTTTATGAGTGAGCAAAATATGGTCAAGAATCAAAGAAAGTCCAATTAAAGCTGTGCTGAAATTCCAGCACTAGGTAAGACTTAAAGTGGTTTGGGTAGAAGGCACAGAACTAAATCAGAAGCCATGAACTTTTTTGATCCAGCAATTTTCACTAAATTTTGGTTCATAAAAAACTCAAACCCAAAAATGAAAGTCTAGGACAATCTCACTAAAACCAGGTAGAAATGCATTTCCGCAGGTCAAGCAGACACATGAAGACCCACTTCCACAAAGCCCCATTAACTGTATTAGGGTAGAAAATAACAGACCCTTGCTGGGTAAATTGCTGCTGACAGTTGGAGCTTTTCCAATGAAAGTGTCTTATAAGCAATAGGGAGATCTCAAATGAGAAGGATATTGGAAATTCTGCTCCAAAACAGCTGCTATTTCTCATGTTATCACCCCCTTGGGAACTCATGTCCTTGCACAAAACAGATTTTGCGGGAGTAGACCACATAGCTGGGACTGGAGCACTCAGAACTGCTGAGAGTGGCTTGCAATCTAGCCTCAGATGTGCCCCATTTGGCTTCCCCCTGAAAGAATCCATGCCAGCCAAGGCTTCAACATGAAGCTGCCCACAGCCTGACATCAAATACATGGTAATGACTTACGATGAACCTGTGAAAAGCCAAGTTTCTCTATTTCATTCCTCACCACTGCTTTTCTGCACAATGCAGTTTGGATAACTGGACAAATCACTGCTGCCTTTGGGAAGCAGACAGGATTTTATCCTTGCTTAGGAAGCAATTGCTATGAATACTGGCATATTCTTACTTCCATTGTTCTGTAACCAACTTTTAAACTAAAGAATGAAGTTTCCTGTGGCTGCTTTTGTATTTTATACTTTCTTCTTTCTGTGACTGAGGTATTTTTCCCCCCTGCTTTCCTGGGTTAGTGGCCTAGCAAAGTGTATATTTAGATTTTCTTATTATAGATGCACAACAGAATGGAAGGTTCAACCCCGTCCTCCTCTCACCCACAGCTTAAACACAATTAACTTTTCATTTGATGTATTCTTCCTGTCTGCACTCATAATGCTCCCCCAGGAAACGAGAGTCAATAAGTCCTACACAAGAGCAGGAGAGCAGGGTACTGACCAAATATTGTATAATGCTATATTATAGGCCTATGGGAAAAAAGTTAATTGAAGATCACAGATATCCTTTGGGAAAATGTTTAATATATTAGCTCTTGCAGCAGAGCAATACAATATAAAGAAACCCCTCCTCTTTGGAAACCGAATATATCACACATTTGGAAAAAGCCCACAGCCAAATCTGACACTTTTTACTGGTCATTGGCTACAAGTATATCTAATAAGATACACGAAGAACACACTTAAAGAATATTAACTCCAACAAACATGATCTCTGCTGTGGCCCATATATCACTTTCCTGAATAGGAAAGAACTTTTTTATAGTTCGGATTCTGTTCTAAGTTATAGAACAGTAACAACAACTAATAAGCATTTCTACATAGTTCTTAATCCTCAGTAAGCACAAAGAAAGGTCAAAGACAGACTTAGTCTCCTAACCACTCCCAGAGCAGCAGCCTTGGAAATCTGAGCAGTTGTATCCAGAGACTAATTTCAGAGGCTCTCTCTCCCTGCCTATATCTTCCCAATGGGATGTACAACATTAATATTCTGCAAGATATTGATTTGGAAGGTCAAAGACTAAATGCTCTGATAGCCACAGCCACACATTTTCTGTAGAAGAAAAATGGAAGTTTATTGAATATCTTGCTCATTAGCATACATTTTCAAAGGAACCAGCACAGTCTCTACAGTAACATTAAGCAAGCCTCATGACTAACTTTTCCTTTATTTATGTTATTAACTTCACTGGAGCAGGTGCCAAATTAAAGAACCTGCATCTAGTTTACAGAAACGTTAGCATTTGCATTTGAGTGCAAATAAGATGTTTGCTTGAAATTTTGTGACTTTTTTCTGCAATAGGCTCTAATAAAACTCCAGTTAAGCTAATCCAAATCTCTCAACTTCCACTGGCTTTGAAGAGGCATAGGCACACTGGTAACCAGTCTCCTTGGATCCCCCACTATCATCAGGGGTAAGACAGGTGTTCAAAACTGCTCTGGAACAGCCCCTGCTTGCTTTGCTCTGAAGTGATGGGTCACGAAAGGGTGTCCCTAAGTGTGCAGACTATGGGCATGTTTGATGGCATGAGAGAAATTACTTAACCCAAACTACAAAACAGGAACAATGTGATTTGCAGCGGGGTCTGAGATTCTGGCTAATGGGGTACAGCCCCTCACTTCCTGCACTCCCAGAACATCCCAGGTATCAGTACTCAATAGGCCAGGAGCTATATCCGACATGCAGGTCTCAATCAGGGTAAAACAAAAATTAAAAACAATCAGAAGTTGGCAAGCACAGCAGAGATCTCTAAGGCTGAAATCTACAGCTACATACATCTGCTCCTAGCCTTGGGAAGGGCACACAACACATGAGAAGTTCAGTGTTGACATTTCATATTAAGTTTCAAAACTCAAGACAGAAACATTGATCGGGAAGCTAAGCCCTGAAGCTGTACGTTCAGTGTAAGTGAAGAGCACACACAGCTGGAAAATGGCTACATATACACAGTTTAACCATAGGCTTTGTCTTCAATTGACATGAACATTTTAAATTCCTATGTAACACACAGTTCAGTGTTTTTCTTACTTAACTAGGAAACTGCCACTTACTGGGTCTTATCATAAAAGTTATGTATACAGCTTCCTCACACACACCTACCCATGCTCATTTTCTCGCCTATGTATCCTAGAAGAGGTATTCAGAGGGAGGAATGTCCTCCACAGTATTTGTTTGGGAACTCTTTTTTGAAAAGAAAACTACCCTCTCACAAACTCTTTGTAATCATACATATGTTATTTTCTGGTTCTTGCACAATTAGGCCACCCACAAATTGAAAGACGACTCATTTGTCTAGTAGAGTTTTTTAGTGGAATACACAAGACAGACGCAGCCTCTGTGCTCAGAATAACTGCATATATTCACTACATTCAAAGTTTTAACTTTAAGCTTTAACTATAAAGCTCCTCTCTGAATAGTGCCATTGTACCTATGATTTATCAGGCAACATACTGTTATTTATTTTTGTAATTATAAACACCTTTTACAGCCACACTCAAACGATTTTTTCCTCACAAATAACCTCAATGAAAGGAATAATAAGTACAAAATGAAGTTTCATTAGGCCCACTGAAGATTTTTATTAACAGTTCCATCAGATTTAAGTAGCATCCTCAGTATGTGCAAGTGCATATGTATAATTTGTGTCAGATTTGTCGGGTTTTGATGGATGTTTTCACTCTCAGTGTTATTATTACTCATATAGCAATGCTGGCAACAGGGATCTAGCTTATTAAACCTTATGTTGCATCTGCCACAATGCCCTGGGGCTAGAGTACAGTCATCTATTCCAAACACTATTCCTTGCAATTACACTTGATTGTTAACTGTATACATTTAGTAGCACTTACATTTGGTTGTTGCTGTTCTGAGGTTTTCTTCTGATGGGCCATGCTTGAGCTCCCAGATAGTTAATGGAATTATACAGATCGTGAGAACTGAAACAAACACAAAGTAAAAGTTACATTAGTATCTCTAATAGTGGATTAAAGTATCAGTTAAACAACAGAATGGCTTTGAAGTTCTTCAGTCATCTTTTGTAGACAGCAAGTTAACAACTTGAATTGCTACTGAATATAGGATGTGCTGGTAACACTCCAGGATGGCAGTGCCAGGCTAGCAGTCTAACTACCGCTGTGCCATTCAGCCCCTCAGTGCATGCAGGGCACACATACTCTACTGTCCCTCCCACAGCCAGCAGCATCATCCTTCATCCTACAAATTATCAAGTACCAGCAAAAAGCCTAATGAGATAAAGTCTAAGACTTCCCATAACATATCACGATCCCAAACAGTGAATGCACATTCATGGAAATGGACACTCTTGATGAGCACAAACTAAAAAAGAAGGGAAAGGATCGCATCTGTGTTTCACCTCTGAAGTGACAAACTTTCAAGGGCATACCAGTAAAGAAAGAATACACCAAGAACACACTGAGAAGGGAAGTCAGCCCACTCAGTATTTGAAGGGAGGTTATGGAGTTGCTTTGCAGCAGTAGACAGAATGTTTTCACATGTTGTTAAATCAGAGTCATGGAATCATAGAATCATTATGGTTGGAAAGGACCCTCAAGATCATAGAGTCCAACCAACAGTTTAGCTTGAAATGGCAAGAACAAGAGCAGAGCTTTGTATGAAAACCACTACTCTGAAGTACTGTGTACAAGTTTTTATTTGCAGCAAAGTTCCTGAGAGCCAAATAGTAGGAACAGGGAAGAGTGGAAATAAATGACAATATTTGCTTTCATCAAGTCAGAAAACTCTTCACCTTAAGCAAAGTAGTCTTATACCTCAGGTACAGCAAAGAACAAGCATAATCCAGAGACATGAAAACAAGCATCTGCCACTATCAAATTATTTTGTCAAGTTTCTCTTAAGGGTTGATTGATGCACTTTTAACATCAAACAACATTAAGCTTGGAAGCGCTGAGATAGTCATCATTCATCAGTTCAACTTATTTTCAAACCAACCAGTGTGAGTTTAATTAATACAGAAGCTGTCAAAGTGTCTGCATAATTATGGTTCCACAGCAATTAGGAAGTAAGTTTACATTATTTGCTAAAATATAGACAATTGCTAAGCCTGTTACCAATAATAAAACAAGTTCTAAGAAATTGCTCATATCGAATATAGACATTATTCACATTTTTCTGACTATGCTTGCCTGATTAAACCCCATGAGTTTGTGTACATTGAACAGTTTGAATTTTCATATTCAGAAAGACAAAGTGGACTTCGTAGTAGTATCTGAAGGATCAGAGGGGCCTCCTAAATATAAATAGCATAATTAAATAATTAAAGCCATACCAACAGACAAACAAAGATGATCTAAAAAACATCAAGAAACTGAAAGCATAAATCATGGTTACAACCCATATAATCTTTGACCTACACACAAGCTACAGGGTTCAAAGGTGGCATTGCATTATATATTTATTGCTGGCCTAAGCCATTATTCACCAGTCTTTGTTTTAATAGGTAGATATGATGGGAGTCTTGTATGGAGAAGAATACATCATAAAATCTTCCATATAAAGGATGGTACAGATAATTTATCTTGTGTTGTCATCTTCTCAATTTATAGCATGGCAGCTTTCTATGAAATGAAGATTCACTATGCAATACAAGAACAGAACAAAGTGCAACCATTCCCAGAGCAGCCTTTGCATTCTCCATAGTCCCCAGAACATCCCTGCTCACCATATTAGCAAATTTTAAAAGGCCATGATGGTAGAGACATGAACAATAAAGCATGAAGCTATTCCAGTGCCAGTACAACACCATAAATTGACACATCTACAGTATTTAACACCAGACTGACCCAACCAATCCTCGCCTTTGGACACCAAGATCATGTTGCTTAGCACTCCCATTAGCACCTGTTGCTACGTCAGAGCATAAACACTCCAAATCACATCCAAGCTTTTAACCCCAATAACTCTGTTGTCTTGTTCCCTTCCTCTTGTGCAATTCTGACAAAATCCTGTTTTCAGTGAACACTAGCAAGGTTGACATTTCCTACAGGGAATCTGTTAGTAGTATAGTGATTTTGCCCGCTTGTTCTACAGTTCCAAAGTCTCAAAGGTCTGTGCAGGCCCTCTCTGGGCCATACTGAAGAAGTCATACCTTTGGAAGGCATAAAAAGAGCAATGAAAGATCAAGAGTAGATCTTCACAACACCAATACAGATCTAGAAGGGCAGGAAAGCTGTTGATTCAATAGATCCCATCTGGATGTGCTTCTGTGTGACCTGGTCTAGGGAATCCTGCTGTGGCAGGGGGGTTAGACTACATGATCTTTCAAGGTCCCTTCCAACTCCTAACATTCTATGATTCCAGTACATCATGCAGCAAAACATCTCTTACAACTGTTCTTGAGCAATTTCGCTGTGCTGTACTGTATGTTGCCTTAATTCTTTCAGGACATGAAATGCTCTAGGAACCTCATCAGTAAAATTTCTGGCCTGCAACCTACAGCAATACTTCTTACTCCTGTGGAGCACTCTAAGACCACCTGCACTCCTTCAGAAGCAGCACAGCTCTTCATTTTTAGAAATGTTACCTTGCTCTGCACCAAGTGCTATTATGTTTTCTCTCCTGGCAGTGCTATAGCTAGCTATACCCTGCAATACATGTGACACTGGATCTGGAATACTTTATAAGTATTTTCTTCCCCCCCAGATACACAGCACAACAAACCCTCTTCTGCTGCAAACGTCTCCTGTAAGTGCACATACAATTCCAAACTTTTTTTCTTTCCTGCAGAGCTGGAGAAAGGGAGAGTTCAATTCTCCTCATGGCACAGAGTATAAATGCAATGTTTGGAAGTTGTCTTACTGGAGCTGTACAAAGATTTTGTAAAGGTGACAAAATCCTAGCAAGTTTGCATTTCAGTGTAATATGTAAGAGTTGGACTGTATTTTCTTAACTTTGTAAATCTTCCAAGTAGACTTGGGCTTTCGTTCAAGCAGATCTGGACTGATTTATATTTTGTTTGAAATGATGCCCAAAACTATGATTGAGTTTTCACCAAAACCCTCCATTCAGCTGAACGGAGTGGTTTTATTTTTACAGCAAGATGAGTCCTAATGCATTCACTCTACAAAAGGATGCAGGTCTGAATAGCTTCTTGACAGTGTATTGAGGATCCGAAAAACAAAAAGATCCCAAGACAATTAAGTATAATATAGCACTCAGCTCAAGTATGAGGAAGTGACAGAGTAAAACAGCTTTGCAAACATTTCTCCTGATTAGTACTTCAATTTAAGAGCAGCTCACTCTTCATCCTTCAGATTTCAGCAAAGTACAGTGAGAGAAAGAAGTCTGGTACTAGGGAAGGCAGTTTCACAGCAAGGTTCCTATTTTTCTTTTCCCCTGTGACAACTGAGGGTGCAATGCACAGAAAGCCAGGTGCTCATTTGGAACAAGTCAACATAGCACTAATGTGAACACTAATCCAAACCAATAGACAGTGGTTGTGCGTGCAGGGGTTTAGCCCTACTGCAGAGGCAGTCTTGCATATTGTATTGTATTCCAAGCCCTCAGATAGTGCCACGATCAAACCTTAAAGAAAAGGAATACTGTAGTTTATCTGAGGAGTGATAACAGTCTGGGACCCTCCAGGATGAAAGAGACAAGGGTATGCACAACCGTTTCCCCTGCAGCTTTTACTTCAGCAGCTTTGCAACACCTTATCTGCTAACCTCACCTTCAGCATAATGTATCCAAACACAACATGGTCCATTGACAGAAATTAAAATATCATACTGCTTTCATATTTTATTGTAGCATTCAAGTTACAGCTAATCACATGTAAAAGCCTTTCAGAACATATCCCAAAATAGTTTCTATACCAGCTAGAGAACTTCACTGGTGATGGTATACATAATTTTTAAAGATCCACTCCTATCTTCATTTAAAAAAATTTCTTGGGTATGAACAGGAGTGTACATCTAGGATTTACTGTTTCTTCACTGCACTGCTTTACAATATGCTGCTAAAAGTCATAGTCCATGCTGGTTTTCATATAAACGAAAATCTGTTTAGCATTTTAATATCCTAGTGCATGTTACGCAGCAGAAGTTAAATTACTAATTATCTACTTATCTGAAATTTTACTTCCATAAAAAAAGTTATTTGCATATCTATTGAATACAGTTTGCACTCAAAATTGCAGGAAATACTATGTATTAATGTTCAGTAACAAAGGTGGATTTTATACTTTCAATACACAGGGGAAAGAGAACCAAAACAGAGTTTCCGCAGTCCTTAAAATACCAGGTTCTTCAATCTGTAAATACATATTAAATGTAGATAAAATACAGCTATAAGACACTATTACTGTATTTCAGCCTCACATTTTAAAGTGCTGAATTTCATTAAATGTCTCTGTAGTAGACAAGGGACGAATTACCCATAGTAAAGTTTGTCCACAGCAGACAGTCACTCTGAAGCAAGATGGACTATACATAGAGGACTGCTGTGTACTAACTCCCACTATGAATCATCAGACTCAATGTACATCACTACTGAACATCTCAGGGTATTGTACCAAGGTGGCATACATAATTTCTCCCAAGCACAGATAAATTATATTTATTCTTGCACAAAAAATCATGTAAGTTAACCTCAGCAACCAAACTGCCAGACAGCAATGCACTTAAATGCTCATGTAGTCCATTCAATCCCAGTCATATAGATGCACGTGCAGGAGACAGCGACAGCACAGAACTGCAATGAGATTAGCCTCTACAAAAAGTTTGTGTTCCTCCCTCTACAAGACAAGGGCTAAACCTGTTGGATAATTAGTTCCCCATGTGTACCCCACAAAGTCATTTTCTGGATAGAAAGGTGACTCAGGATTAAGAGCACCTCTAACTGCATCTCAGCCTCAAGTACTAGGAGGAGTTGCAATTCCAGACAAGAATTTCTGCAGTGTTTAGAAACATAAGGTTCGGTGCCTCAAAAAAACTCATCTCTGCAGGTGAGCAAAACTTGCAATACAAATCACAATACACGTCAGAATCAATATGTCATCAAAGATAGAGATACATCCAGTGTAAAAATGACTATAAGGAAAAACAACTTTCCTATGAGGGTGTCAGGGCACTGGACCAGGCTGTCAAGAGCTGTTGTGAAATCTCCTCCTCTGGTGAGATTCCAAACCCTCCTGGATAGGATCCTGGGCAACCTGCTCTGGGTGGCCCTGCTGTAGCAGGGGTTGGACTAGGTAACCCCCAGATGCTCCTTCCAACCCCCACCCTGCTGGGATTCTGAGTATTTAATTGTAAATGCTGCATGCTTCACATGGAGAACTTTGTTCTAATATCCCAGTTGTAGTACAGTGAACATCTTTTCCAGCCTCCAGCAAGCCATTTAGGGAAAAATTGGTGTTGCTTCTACCTGCTCACATTTCTCAATGTGGTCATTCCCCTTTGAAAAAGTTCGAAGTTCACATTCATATTTAACAATATTTTACCTCAGTCATTATCTACACCACCTGCTACTCTGATAATCTGGGTTGGGTGCACAGATCTGTTCCTCGCAGGAAGAGAGGAGGGAGCTGCATATGTCACATTCTTTCTCCCTTTATAAACAGGCAGGTGATTTTTTTTTTAAATCAACCTTCACTTAGATATAGTTAGGTACTGGGTCCTGATCAAGTCACCTCCTTATAAAAAGGAAAAGAAACATATTCTTAATCTAGAGGTAAAAATTACATGTGCTTTGCTCAAATGCTCGGCATGGTATTGCCAGTTACAGTACTTCAGAACATAACTGCTCAAATTATTTGCTATAATAGTGCCATGCTATAGTTCCCAGCAGAATTGGAATTGCTGAATGCTACAGTCCATGCAACGAAGGAAATGCTAGTGTGGTGCTTATGTGAAAATTCACTAGGCTTCTGCTGTCAAGGGAATAGTTTCCTCCTGTGATAATGCTAAACATAAAATGCATTGAGTTTTAGGATTGATAAAAATAAAATTGGTGTGAATAAATGACTATTTGTATAAAAATGCACAGTCAGGACATCTATGCAAGACCATAAAATTTAACTACCTCATGTTGCTGCTATGGCATACTCGTGAAAGCTATTGTCTGGTTGTGGTTACACATTTATCCTGATCATCTACAAGGAACATTGCCTGAGCAGTGTCTCATTACTTACAGGAAAATGAGGCAGAACTACTTTCAGAGTAAGTTGTCACTTGTAGAAGACCCACTCAGTTAATTGGAACACTGTTTGTTCTCCCTTTCCCAGCCATCACTTGCACCATTATCAAGAATTTAGAACAAAGGAAACATGCTCTACCAGAAAATGGCTTTAGATGAGTTTTCACCCAGTGGCGTACCATGCAAGTTGTTGCTCCTTCTCTTCCTCACAATCTCTGCTTCAACTGAAAACTCTTCAGAGGTAACAGTCGTGCTAGAGATGATGCAGGTGTTACAAGGCAATCTACTTTGGAGATGCAGGGTAATGCTTTTATAAGCATGCCAACAACAGGCTGTTACAGTAACATGACACAAGGGCTTAATGTTATTTCTAATAAAGGTTCTGGTTTCTTGTTATTTTCTAGGAAAACAGGATCAATTTAAAAGGCAGAAATGGATAAACTAGTACAGCTTAACTTGCAGTCTACAACTGAAATATTCTAAAGCCTTCCTTCAAATTGAGAGTTATTAGAAAAATATAATTTACATAGAAGTTTCTGGAATGTTTAAGATTAGTGTGATGGCTGCATGGATACAGGTAAAATGTTCCTGATGAGTTCCTCTGCTAGAACTTACCTCAGCAAAGCACTTCATCAGCATATGCTTCTGAGCTTAGCTGAATCAGAGCCCAGAACTGACACCCTTTTTGACAGCTTCCTTACAACTGTTTGAAGTTAACTCTCTTGCGAGAAACTCTCCCCTCCCTCAGTCACTCACACGATAGAACAGACACGGCATGACATACCCCTGCAGTACCATGGGACTCACATCTTACTGGAGGACAGTACCTATTTGCAAATGGCAGAAGATGCACATAGCTGTTTCCCTGTATTTCAAACAGCACATTCCAATCCCACACAAACAGTTGAAAACAAACATGCCTGTTGCTGCTAAACAAGGATTATGGAGCTACTGGTTAAAAAAAAAAAATCACTAAACAACTGCCTTAAAAGCTGTATAAGTCTTTCTTGATGATATTTCAGTAACACAATTATTGACATGCCTGCCCCACTGCTTGTTGGCAGAACTGGTTATTTTGACCAATATAAATAGAAACTTCACCTAGCTGTGTGGTGACTGCAAGTTGTGCTCTCCATTGTATTATGTGCTGAAAAAGTTGGTCTGGTGGACCAGAGACCCAAGAACTTGTGAAGTGTGCCATAGTGTTCAAATGAATCAGCCCTAGTATCTGAATTTTTCATTTTAAGTAAGTCCTCTATTGAGACAAACATTGCCTGTGAACTCTGTGCAGCTTATGCACAGAGTCAAACTTTTCCTCATCTCTACCCTTCACGCTTCTGTATCCCAATAGTAAGCTCTCTCAAAGCTCAAAGTGAAATAGTTTGGTGTGACTATCACTCACCTGTGTCACCACATTGTGTGCACAGGATGTAGGGGTTTTTTGCTCCAAGCTGTGTGCCACCATCCCTTTCTCAAACCAGGAGACTGGAAGGCAGAAAGGACCAGTTTAGCTGTTGCTGGTCAGCTCAGTAATGTACACGACTGTTGCCAGCTGCTTTCATCTTATGCACCCAGCTCCACAAACATCATACAACTCTGCATTTGCAGTTGTCTGGAAGATACATCAAACAACATACCTCAATTCATCTACTTTGCCTTCCAGCCAGGACTTTATCACTCCTCTGTGTGAGCTTGCCTCCCAGACAGACTAAGACTCAAGGCATATGACCAGATCACTGCTGCTGTAGGTCTGTTCATGCAAGTCAACCAGTGCTCCCCACAATGGCCCCATTACAGCTCTAGTAGCTGGGTTCCCCAGCACACATCACTTGCAGTCCCAGTGCTATAGTCAGAAGTTCTTAGTCTGAACTGATTCAGTAAGTCACAGGACTTAGCTTAGGGACTGCTTCCTAAGGAGAAAAAAAACTAAGGCTGTTGAAAGATGTACTTTACACTCCTGAAAGCAAGATTTAAAAACCCTCTATCTATTGATCAAGTAGTTAAACATAAAATAATATATTTTACAGCCTGAAGAGGTGATTTATAAAGAGATCTAAAGAAACTATAAGAGGAAATAATATTCTGACCCATTGCTTAACATTGGTAAGTCAACACACATAATACTTGCTTAAAGTCCCAGCTGTTTCGATTCATGACAGTAGGCCTTATTGAGTGGCTGAAGCCCTCATGCACAGACTGGAGTCTTATTCTCCACCACTATCCCTTAATACCTACCCAGATAGAGCACTCTCTTTGTGCTATCATTTTAATTGAACACTTAAAAATAAAATAGTTCACTGAAGGCAAGATTTACTATAACACATAAAAATAAAATGACAATAAAGTCATACACATAAATTAAGGGAGAAGCCCTGTAATCTAGTCTGTATCAATGCTGTATTTTCTCTCATGTCAATATCACATTCTTCACGTTCTCTGAAGTATAATAAGTTACCATTATTGGTAAATATTTATACTCTGTCCTGCAGTGTCAAGATACAGACAAATAATAAGTCTTCCAAAAAAAAATAAAGCCTCCACACATCCACATCTTCCTAAAACACCACAAATATTTATCATAAGTGTCCCTCTGAGTGCTTGTGTCTTTTGGCGAATGAGTTTTAGGATTGTCTTTATTCTTGTCTCAGCAACTTTTACCAAAGAAAACTAGAACAAATTAGGACTCCAGTAGCCACATACACACCAGCTAAAATCAATAGCTTTAATTTTCACATTTAAACCTACAATTTCCATCTGACAGGCTCAGCAGGTTTTAATGCACACAACAATTTACTTTTACTGTTTTAATTGTTTTTAGTCAATCACTTTTATTGCTTCTCTGCATCTGACTAAACAAATTAATAGAGCTATGTTCATAAATGATTACTTTGTGAAATGGCTTGATGAATACATTTGCCAGTTTCACCTTCAATTACTGCCAACATTAGTAATATTTATACCAAAAGGTACATTTATCCAGGTTTTATAATTAAGTGAGCAACAGGAGTAGCAATAGCAAAAAAAATATCTTTTAGTGAGCTCCATAGTATCAAATTCCATCTTTCCAACAGTGTTTCCCCAGGCCAAATGAAAACCAGCACAACCTGCCTTCAGAGTTGACTGGAAAAAAAAAACCCTTTCTCAATCATAGAAAGACAGCCTATTCCTGCCTAGATTCTTGCATGATCTATTAGTTGAGTTAAAAACATATAAAGACTACAGAACTCAGTGCTCAGGGTGTTGTTACAGGATATGAAAGATATGGGCCAAATTCCTTGTTTTGTCCCTTAGACAAGGGCAAAGAGAGCGCAAACTCCAAAAAGTACATAAGGCTCCCTCCTTGTCTCCATCCAGCTCTGCCTCTTGGCCAGATCAAAGGTGGGTCTGTCCCAGGAATGTTATCTTGAACATAGACAGCAGTGACTCTTTCCTTCAAAGGTAGACATGGTCAAAGTTGGAAAATGTACTGATTTGCTAATGCAAGCCATGATAGAGCTGCCTCAAAGCTTTCCTCCCCACCTTTACAGAGCACATTTTTTTCCACAGTCACCAGAGTACTTAACTGGTTGCTGCTTTCGTACAAGAGCCAAAAACAATTCCACATTGGTCAAAACTGCTGACAATCTAGTTTTTCATGTGATATTCCTACATAATATCAGTCGTGTTTGATTTAAACCTTCATTGAACACATGCCCTCAGAAGAAGCCTGGGCTTAAGCTGTAGGAAACTGATAAACTGCAGAGTGTAGTAGAAGGGCTTTTTACTATTCTTTTCAAAACCTGCATAATATCTTATATGAAAGAGCCCTGATCTCTAGCTGAGGCTGCTAGGTACTTCATGAATATAAACCAAATATATTAATCCTTTTGGTCCTTAAGCTACCATACCTATCCTCTGCTGCAAAAATAAAAATCATGAAAAGCTTGTATGACAAAACATTTGTCATTGTATGACAAAACCCCCCTATCTTACTGCACATGTAAAGTGCAAAGACTAAAACTGTTTGTTTCTTGAGGTCCATGCAAAAATATAAACGGAGTGGTTTTGGCACTCCCGAATTTCTTGCATCAGTTCCCTAGTCTAAATACATATCCTTTTTGTTTTCAGCTGCTTGGTATTAAACAGATCCTTGATCCACCAGAAGTTTTGACAGAACCACCCCTTGGCTCCAACCCCTACAGTGAGGTAATACAGCTGTTCCCCAGCCCTCTCTTTTCATCATCAGGCAGGACAGCACTCACTGAAATGTCAAACTGAGGACAGCCACCTTGCTTGGATGACATAACCCAGAGCACCTCTGTTGTTTAGTACTCTTTATCGAAGAGTAAGTCTAAAAAAAATCTGAAGCAACAAATATTCTGTCCTAGATTAGCAGAGTTGCTGTTACTCAGGGGCTAGGGTTAGCAAGAAGAGTAGGTAAAGCTAGAGGGAGTAAAACAGCATCTCTACTCGCAGCCAAATAGATCCACGTAGATCAAACAAAGCCATCCCCCTCTCACCACTGTATTACAGCAGAGAAGTGACCAATAGACCCACAGTCACAAAAAAGCCTGGGCACAGCTGTATTCACATGGAACAGGATGACAAGATTGTCTTAGTTCTGTACCCGGTGTGGCAGCTCAGCAAGGCAGTCTCACTTGGTTTTAAACTTGCCTTGAAACAGTAAAAAGCTGCAAAAAAAAAAACCTAGTCATTTTTCTGCAGGCCAACCCCCTCGGATTTTGACGCATAGAAGCCTTTGCAGAATGATTCAAAAGGTATCCAAGAGTGACCTTGAATTAGTTTGTACAAGACACACGCATGGACTGACTCCTTAGAAGTTTTAGCATGGCCCAGGTACAGTCTATTTCATATGTCTATCAACTAATGACATCATTTCATAAACACTGGTGAAGAATTAGTGGTACAGTATGACTTCAAAGGCCAGTTTTCAAACATGGGTAAGGTACCCCCTTCCTGCACTCATGGATTGAAATAGCCAACATGATACAGCTGATAAAGATCAGCTGGAAGCGACAATGTTTTGCTGTTTCCCTCCACAAACACCAGAGCATGTTGCTGTTTCACTTTAGAAAACATCTTTGATGAACAGGATCCTACTTTGTGTGGACATAAGACCTGTTCAAGATCATTTGTTGTACAATAATAACTGAAGACCCCATAGATCAGGCCTTATTGAGCTGGCCATAGCATGCACAAAAAGCCCATCTTGACAGGGACCTACAATTTGAATAAGCAGGACCAGTAGGAAGTGGGCAAATAAAAAAAATAAATAGCTTGCCCCAGACCACATGTCTGTGTCAAAACCAAGAAGCACTTACAGATCTTTTGATTCTCAGTATCTTACCTTCAAGAGCACCCTTTCTTATTCTAGGAAAAAAAAAAAGAAAACAGAACAACACAACTTTAAAAAGCACAAAACATTGGCCTACAGCATTACTATCAACAGCTATTCTAATTGCCCTCTCAGGAAGCAGAGCTACACAAGGATTAACCTGACCCGTGTGTTTAAGCTGGGGACAGAAATAAACACCAAAACTTGCTGAAGTTTGAGAAGTTCACTGCTTGGCAAGATACTTCCTTCCATCTCATCTACCTAGAAAACACCTGATATCATGTACCAAGATATATGTGTCACGTACCAAGAGACCACCACCCCCAAACATTCAACACCAGTGTACAGAGCCGTTGCAGGGTGTATTCAACACATACATAAACACATCAGGAATGCACTGTTTTCTTCCCTTCCCTGCTCGCGAGCATAGTGACTCATGCATCTCAGTTCACTTTACAGCAGCCAAACAGACGAGAAAGAATTACTTCTAAGCTATAAATGATATTGGCCCATTGCAATTAAACACATTCAGATTCTAAATCCCAGAAAAACTTTGCAATTGTACAATTGTTGACTGCATCTACCAGATACTCTATTGCTGCCCTTCAAACGTGCTTTCCATTTGCAAGTACACAGAAGGTACTTTACTGTCAATTCCTCCATTGATGGCACATTTTATTGACAAAATACAGCTGAGCCACCTAAAGCAATCTCAGCAACAGAATAACCTTACACACAAGAAGTTAACCATCTCCTCCATCCATTTGCAGTAGATTTAGATTAGCACACACTACATAGACACATTCAGATTCTTTGAACAGCCTCATGCCAGCTGAAGGCTAAGGACAGAGTAAGTTATAACACTATTTCATGCTTTGTGTTCTGGGAAGTAAAGCCCTTCCGTACTCAGAAGCAAGATTCCCACAAGATTTGGATACCCACTCTGCCACAGACTGTTTGATCTGCCTATTCCTTTTCTCCTCCATATCCAACTTCCCTTTCCTTTGCCTAACCCCTCTCCTGCATTACAATTTTCTCAGTACAATTCTGCAAAGATTGTCTTTGTTTAAATAGTGTCCTTAAAGAAGAAAAAAGCCCACACATACACACCAAAGCTGCCCAGTGCTCCCACAAGATTAAAAAGCACCAGATGTATACAAGTCTGTCTAGAGTGCAACAACCAGCAGTGGAGTGACTGCTTATAACAGCATGCCAATCAGAGAGAGGCTGTGCAGCCACCATCTGACAACTTCAGCATCACATAAATATTTCCATTTTTAAAAGCAGCAAACCCAACATAAAATTACACTTTTTTGAGTTGTATAAAACATTTGCTCTGTATTACTTACAGAAGAAACCACAAATCTTAAAAATACCAAGACTTGGAGCTTCCCATTAAAGAAACTGCTAGGGAGAGAAAGTTTTAGAAACTAATTTTATTGTCAGGCTTAATCCTGCAGTCTTGTCAAGTCTGTCCTTCATGTGAGTTTGCCTGATCAAAGATCTTACGGTTGACCTCTCAGATTTCTTCCACAGATCACTCAAAGCACTATTTTACTACCAGCTGCTCTTAACATCTGTCCAGTACTGGCTGTCATGCCCTCTTCAGTTTAGTCCATGCTAAGTAATTCCAGAGGTGGGTGGGAAAGAGATAGGGACCGTAGAGCAGTGCATTCTCTCACAAACTCACATACCATAACAGGCTGTCTGATGGAAGAAGATACTTCACTAATGTATCTGTACCAGTAAAAGTCCCAGGCAGAGACTGCTAAAGCAGAAGTTCATCTGAGTAGCATTTGGAATTGGATTGCAAGCTTCCAAAGAAATATTAGACACTTACAAGTGCAAATACCTACCAGATAAGAAGAGACAAGGCCTTGCATTATCAGATCACACGGTTCAGCTCCATTCTCAGGCTGAGGGCATGCCCAGAAGAGGAGTGACAGACACTACAGCTAGCAGGCTGCCACTAATTGACAAAGAATGATACAGCTGCAACAGAGATTTATCCCTCCAGAGGTGCTACATGGGGAAGTTATTTTAGCCATGGGAGGTGGGCTGACTTTTCTCAGATTTTTTAATTAACCCCATCTGAAAGAATCCAGCCTTCCCATCTAGGACCCGTTGACAGTTCATAGATTAAATCCAGTTTGTCTTAGGGTGTACACACAAGTTGAAGCTACTACTGTCCCAGATGAGCTTTGTCCACAGCTCAGTTGGAAAAAACAAAGTCTGGTCATTTGTTCTTGACCAGAGTCACAGTTAAAAGTAACACTAAAAAGAAATTAAAGCCAGATCTATCAGCCAGAGGCTGCACGGGAAGCAAGAATCAATACATTATGTGACCTGGCCAGAAAACCACACAGAGACAGAGAAGTCCTCATGCTCACAGCATGGCCTGCACCATCACACCTCATAGCTAGGAGGGTTCCTTTTTCCTCGCTATGCAGCTGTTCTAGTGAGCTCTGATACTCCTTGCACTGCTGTTTTGGAAAGTACAGATGTATCAGCCTGGAAGAGAGCTCCTCTCTCCATCTGCCTATACTTTTTAGTTCACATGCATAAAACGTATTTTTTTATGCTGTGGTAACAACACAGTTCACACTTTTTTGTGCTTCATCTCCCCAAGGAAATCACCTAAATATGTTTTTTTTCTGTGCAACCAGTGGTAACTGCTGGCTAGTATCTCACGAGAAAAAGAGATTTCTATTGGAAAGTGAGTGTATTGTTAGTTGCTTTGCTTGTTAACTAAAGCTGATCAAAGTCACACTGCTCCCTGAAGATGTTGCACTCTACAAGCTACTATCATTGCCTAAAAGAAAGCAGTGGCTGCAGCCAAACAGCCAACAACAACAGGCACTTCTCTTTTGATCCATTTTAAAACAGGGCAGAGGAGCCTAGCCAGTATCTAGTCAGTCCAGAACTACTCAGCTCACAGTTAGTTGGAGTTATTTCAGAGCTAGGCTTCTTTACTCCTTCCTCTCTAAAGGAGAGTACACCTCACCCTCCACTGAGGACTAGACACTCATTACCGCACTACCTCCACAGCCCTTCCTCTTCCCACATGGCACCACACTGCCAAGGACAGAAGGCCTAAGTTAAAAGCCTCCCCTTTGTCAGAAGGCACCTGAAACTATGACCTGAAGTTTTAGGGTACTCTTACATAGAAACTTCACTCCTTCCAAAAGCACATCTTTCACTTGTTAGATCAATACCTCAGCCATTTCATTAATACATAATATCTCACCACATCACACAACCTTCCTTCTGGTTAAAACAGATTCCATCAAATTAAAAACCAGTAATTTGGGTTCTACTAGGAGAAACAGAATCAGAATTACCAACCATTACAAGCCTTACCTACAAACCAACAACAAAACCAGCCAACCTGTAAAAGGCCCAACCTCTTTTTATCCTCCTCCAGACTGCTAGACTGACAAGTTGGTATTGCTACCACCTGGCAGACATACTCCCAGCTGACAGAAATTAGATGTTGATAGTGCAGATCCCTCTAGCATACTCATGTGAAGGGTTGTTTTCAAAGCCCACAATTTTTCACTGGGAAACTGTCTTTCAATTTCTAGTTTTATTTGTGTTGCTGTAGAAGGCTGTGACTAGCCTGTTTTATAAACATCTAAGAGTTTATCATTAGGCACTACAGAAGATACATTTAGACACTGACCCTCTTACAGAGTTTCCTTAGGAAAACCCAAATGTTAGGTTAATGTTTTTCATTAAGTTCCTAAACTGAAAGTTCTATTATTTAAAAATTATGTCATAATATCAGAATTTCTAAAGGTGACATTCCCACTGTGAACATTTTAAATGGATAGGAAGAAAATATTTATGTCTAAAACCTGGTTCTTTAGCAACTGCAGAGTAACTTAGCTCTAAGGCAGCTATATGTGCCTGTGGAGGGTATTCACCCTGACTGAGAGAAGCTTGCATATGGTTCTGTGAACCAGCAGAGCTCTGCAATAATGTCCTGGCAATGCAAAGCTCCTGTTCAGAGCACAACCCCCTTCGAGATCACTCAGCCAAGGTTTCTACTTTCTGTGGGGTATTTTAGCAGCACTACTACCAAAGCTGTAAGCAGACACTCTACCTACTACAGTCTTTGCCACACACATATGAATAAAATAAATATATATATGATATTCATATAATATATGGATACATATATTTATGCAAGATAGCCAAGAACTGCAGTCAGACAGTGAGATCTGAAGAGGAGGGCCTTTGGTGGATGCAGCACAGCCCTTTGACTAAGTTGAAAGTCAAAGAGAATGCAGAAAGGAATAAATAATCAAAAGAACAGAAGTAGAAAGAAGCTGGTAAGACTCTGAGAGGCACAGATCTATTCTGATATTCTTAGAGCACCAAGAAAACAAGGCATTCCTTTTGTTGTTTAAAGTAGATTTTGTTCTAAATTACACTATTACATAGAAAGAAGTGCCTCACAATAACAGAAGGGGGCTTTTACTGTCCACATGACTTTAATGTACCCCTTGTGCAGGAGAAAAGTCAAAGTTGTCTGCGTCTAGAAAAACAAAAGAGCAAGTTTGGGCATTACCTGGTAGCCCAGTGATCAGAGCAGTTACCTTGGCAGGGAAAAAGACATGTCAATATCCTGTTCCCAGGGTCCTTCGAGAATTTACATGAATCACTCCTTGAATAAACCTGGAGTGCAGCCAGTCATTGACCAGGACTGTTCTTGTACGAGGAGGCCCCAGCATCATAACACTGGAAGGCAAGATCCTGGGTGGAGAGACTACTACATGGATAACTTCAGGGAGAGAGGCCCATGTAAACAGGGACAGTCACTGCTTGCTGAGATTCCCAGGAAGACAAGAGAGGCCAGTGGAAAGTAAGTGTCTCTTTCTGTCTCACACACAAACAGTCATTTACTCAGTGGAGAACCCAGCATGTTTCTCCTCAGCATCTTTACAAGTTGTTAATAAAATGCAACACAAGCCCAGCAGTTCAGAAAAGAGAACCTGAAGTCACAGAATCACAGGGTTACCAGAGCTGGAAGGGACCTCAAAGATCATCCAGTTCCAACCCCCCTGCCTGGCAGGGACACCATCGACTACATCAAGTCTTGGGATTCCTTTGTGAGCAAAGATGGAGAGTGGCTGAGAAGAGAGTAGAATTATCTTGAATACCTCAAGCAACTGAGCTTTATCACATGACTTCTGAAACTAGGCTGGAAGAGGATTTTAGTGCTGAAAATAAGAGATAAAAAAAGAAACTACTTGGAGAAGGAACGAGAAGACCAATTATCTCTCATTGGTCATGTAATTCCTTAGAGGAGGCATCCTCAGCTTCCCAGATACTGCATCTGACTCTCAGCTTTGATGTTCTGGATTTGACATAGTTTGATTCTAAGGGCAGGGCAAGTGCCCAACTGTGTACCTTCCTGCCACCAACTGGACTGAACAGGCTCAGGGAAAAATTAGCTCAATAAAACAGAAACCTTTCAGAAATGTTGAATTGTAAGGGGAAAAAACAAGGTTAGAGGTAGAAATCACTGGAATAAGTTATCTAGTTCACCCCAAACCACAGGGTTAGCCCCATCACAGGGGAAAAGTGGGGGAGAAGAGCTTTGAGAAAGCTGAGAGAGCTATTCTACTGTACAACTTACCCTTTCAACTACCCCAACTCCTGGTCCCTTTCCCTCAGGTCGTCTAAATCCATGACTCCGTTGCCTAAGCACAAGGGGCAGAGAGATCATGCCCCTTCTCAATGCAGCACACACTGCTGAAAAGCTTTCTGATACTCAGACTGATTTCATTTCCACAGTCACAGCAATGGCTTGTGCGAGCTGGGGGACTGGAGAGAGGACGATCCCAGCGGGGGGGAGGTTAGAGGCTGGGAAGTGATGCCGGCGTGGTGCCCCGTGTCCCTTCCCTTGATTTCCTGAGAAGCTGGGCTAGCAGCAGACTTGGTGTAGAATCCCCGACAGGATGGGTCCTGCTCAGAGAAACATTAACCCTCAACCTGTTGTAACCTACGGATACAGCAACGAAGTTATGGCACTTCCCAACTTTGGACAGGGAAGGAGCAAAAACTTCTGCAACACTCGACTCTTGGGCTGACACTCCTATAGCCCCGCCAGGGCCTCTTCTACTGTATGATACCATTTGTGGTATCAATGATATCAATGATGCATTTGTTTATTCTAAAGCTCCATCTCCTGGAGCTGTGAGATTAGTACAGAAACAGCTCAACAGTCACTTGCACTGAGGGTGCAAGTTAAAGAGAAAAGTTTGCAACGGTGTGAATCTTACAGGGGCAAGATTTAAAATTATAAAAGTATCTCTGGTCTGTTAGTTAAACTAATACTACTACTAATAATAAATCTCCTGTAATCTGGAAGCTCATCTCCTGCTCTGGGGGAGGTCAATTTAATTTCTCAGCACTTAAGAGCAGGGCTTTTTGACAGGGCTGCTGCAGCACCTCGGTTTAATGTCTCATCACATCCCACTACACTGGAGATGTAAGACTATTTCCAGTGTAAGCACAGGAAAGGAACGATGCCGGCTCTCCAGCCACCCCCCCACACTCCACCGTTTAACTCATCCCTCACGGGCCACCCCCCAGGACCCGAGAACCGCCCGGCAGCCACCGCCTGAAGCCGCCCACAAAATGGCGGCGGCGCCGCCACGGCCGCGCGTTGCCGAGGCGGCGTCGCCCTCTGCCGGCCACCGCCGGAATTGCACCGGCCGCGGCGCGTCCCGCCCCGTCCTGCCGGTTTCATCCGCAGAAGGGGAAAGGCCTCTGGAGATTATAAAACAGCTTAAAGGTGCTGGAGGAGGCTTAGGGGAGACCTTTTCGCTCTCGACTGCTCCCTGAAAGGAGGTCGGAGAGAAGTGGGGTTAGTGTCTTCTCCCAAGGAACAAGCAACTGGCAAGAGGAAATGGCCTCAAGTTGTACCAGGGGAGGTTTAGGTTGAGTACTAGGAAAAAATTCTTCTCCAAAAGGGTTATCAAGCATTGGAGCAGTCTGCCCAGGGCAGTGGTGGAGTCACCATGCCTGGAAGTGTTTGACAAACGTGTAGATGTGGCACTTAGGCACACCGTTTAATAGTGGACTTGGCAGTGTGAGGTTAACAGTTGGACTCAGTGATCATTAAGGTCTTTTCCAACCAAAATGATTCTGTGATTCCAAGGACTGCTTCCTATTCTGGAGCCTGTTCTGAGTCTTTTTATCAGGTGTTTCATAGAAAACTGAATTGTTCAACTGTACAGAAGGAGATGGTCAAGAAACAAATGCTCAAGGGAACCTCTCTGCCCTATCCTGTTTTGAGATCCTTTTCCCCAGTCCTCTTCTGTGACCAGTGTTCAGAGGGTCATGATCATTAACAAATGCACCAGGAAGACTTTTTGGGCACCTCTGAACCACTATGGCAAGACAGGGAGCTTCCTATGAGGACAGGCTGAGAGAGTTGGTGTTATTCAGTCTGGAGAAGAGAAGGCTCCAAAGAGACCTTACTGTGGCCTTCCAGTATCTGAAGGGGGCCTACAAGAAAGCTGGTGAGGGACTTCTTAGGATGCCAGGTAGTGATAGGACTAGGGGGAATGGATGCAAACTAGAGGAGGGGAGATTTAGATTGGATATTAGGAAGAAGTTCTTCACTGTTAGGGTGGTTAGACACTGGAACAGGTTGCCCAGAGAGGCTAGAGAAGCCCCATCCCTGGAAGCTTTTAAGGCCAGGCTGGATGGGGCCCCGGGCAATCTGATCTAGTGCGAGATATACGGCATATTGTCATACCACGACATCCCTGCCAGGCAGGAGGGTTGGAACTGGGTGATTTTTAAAACCACTTCCTACTCTGACAATTCTATGATAGCCAGTCAGCTTCCCCAGTTCGTTCGATCAGTTTTACCACCAGTGCTTCACAAAGGCTGGTTTCACAAGCTTTCATAGAGCTGCTGCAAGACAGCCCCAGGGCATCTGTCTACTTGATTAATGCAAGAGACTGTAGTGACAGTGAGAGGTGAATGGTGCTAAAGCTGCCTGAGAACATGAGTGTCACCGTGAGGGATGGGAGCAGGCTCAGCAACAGGAGCTGAACAGCTGCAGTTCGGAGCTGTTGCGTGCTACAGTTCCCATGAAATCTGCAAGGACGAGCTGTTTCTGTTACACGAATACCAACCTACACTTCCCCCACAGGTCCTAACACACAACCTCATGTACTCTTCGAATAAATACAAACTATCAAAGCAAAGACAGAACTGGACTATCTCAAAGATAAGGGCTGAGCCTTCTGCTTTCATTGTCTCAGTTCAGTGTCCTCATCTGAGCACTGTTTAGGATCATTTTGAATCCCGTCTGTTCTGGGCCCGGTTCTGTTCCAAACTATTATTAGCAAGACAGCACTGTAACATAAAGTGCCCCTGAGAGTACAGGCAAAGCACAGTGAAGGAAGAAACACTTTTAAAGACTTTATGGAACAAGATGAGAATTCAAAGAAATCTAAAAGAAAAAGAAAAAAAATTGGAAAGGGTTCAAAAGCTTGCACAATGTAGCTAGAAGGAGGCAAGAATGGAACACTACACTTGAGGCAAATCAAATACACACCACAGGACATCACACCTCAGAAACAATTTGGGCAGAAAATTACTTTGAGATTATGGTGGATCACAAATTGAATACAGTCAAATACCAGTTTGAGACATATACACAACACAGGGGAAGCATTACTGGCACTGTTGGGAGACCCCAGCTGGTGTCCCGTGTCCTGATTTGGATATAGTCATTTGAGGATGCAGGAGACAAATGGGAGAAGAGCAATGGACTAGAACAAAACACACTATCAGGGGAGGTTAGGAGAATGGGGTTTGTTCAGTCTTGCAGGCAGAAAACCGTGGTAGCAGGATAAACTAACAGGGTTTCCAACACTGCAAGTTGGTCACCATGCGTGTTCTTTATAGCTTGGGAGGAGGACAAGATGAGGAGTGACAGCTTAATTTGCTGCTGAGACAATTTATCTTAACTTTTCGGTGACACCTTTACTGACCTGTATGTCCCAGCGGCTGTCTCCCTGCAGAGGTCCCGAGAGCCGGACCAGGGACCGGGACTTGCCGGCGGCAGCTTGTCCCCAGAGCCACCGGCGAGAGGCTAGGGATTGCTCCGCCCGCGCCTCAGGCGCCCCGCGGGGACCCCTCACCGCCTCCTCCGTTCTCTCAAGCGAAGAACTCGTTTACCAGCCCCGCACCGAGCCCAACGGCTCAGTACGCCCTGACCAAGAAGGCTGCTGCAGTCAGATGGCGCCGCGCTGCAGCGCTACGCTGCCCCTGCTCCCCTCGCGCTCCCTCAGCTGCCCTCGCGCTCCCTCAGCCCCCGTCGCGCTCCATCAGCTGCCCTCGCTCTCCCTCAGCCCCCGTCGCGCTCCCTCATCTTTCCTCGCGCTCTCTCAGCTGCCCCCGCGCGGGTGTGGGTTGGGGAAACTCAGACAGGCCCCAGCTTGGGTTGGTGCCTCGTGTCCCAGAATCTGTTCACAAACACAGAGGCGAAGACAAAATAGGTCATAAATGTGTTACCCCCTCAGTCTGTGGGAGAGGCCGATCAGCAGTGGGGCCCCATCAGATTCACTGTCCAGAAGTATAGAAAGCACAAACGTGCAGGTGTGTGATATAGCCTAAATATGCCCATTTCAGAGGTCACCCCTTGCAAGCCACACAAATACCTAAAGAACATTATATCCATAAAGGATTTTGCTGGCATGAACATCCTCAAGGCAAAGGCAGCAAAGATCTCTCTGATTAACCAACTTTTACTTATTAGGTGACAAAACGTGGGTCTCTCACTGCTAATAGCAGGGATGTAACCAGGATGCCTTCAGTAATCCACACCTCTTCCATACTTGTCTAACTGAAAAACATTGACCTCAGGCATATTGAGATGCAAATAACCTTTAAATTCTTCCCAGAAGTGCATTAAGTGAATAAAAAATGTTAAAGGATTGCAGAAGGGTGTTTTGTACAGTTGTAGTTAATAGAAGGCACTCATTCTAGGAAAAATCTATTTTTTTATTTGATCACTGGGTTGCTACTTAACTATTGCAACAGAAAACTCATATAACGAAGCCTATCAGGCTTCAGCTCTGTTTTTCCCTCCCTCTACATACAATTAACAACAAAGCTAAAAATAAAAGCTTGATTCTTTTGTACCAGACCCACAACAATCTTGCTGGAGTCACGATGCAGCTTCTCAGTAAACTGCTCCAAGTAAAAAAAACAACAAACACACAAAATTTCACACAGACTGAAAGAATGGCAGGAATATTTTTCAGCCCATTTCCTGCATGCCCTAGGCTAGGCATAAACTGAAATGCAATTCCAATTCACTTTTCCGGGAGTATTTCCTGTTGAAATGTTTTTAGAAAGCAATAGTCAGTGCTGCAGACAGGTGCCTTATAGCCTTTGAAACCCTCAGAACACAATTCCTGTATTACCAAAAAAGCTTACTTTGTTCATGCCAGCAGAAAATCCAATAGATCTAAAATGAAATCCAAATCTGTCCCGGACCTGGTTAGCAATGCAAACAGCAGTTAGCAATCTTTGCCCCAGAGTCTCGGACAGCCATCAGCAGGGACACAACCCTAAAGGTCAGCTACAGGGAGATGCCTTTGGTTGTTCTGAGCCCCATTTTCGAGACAGAAGGACACAAGGCAACAACAACATAGAACCACCCCTTGCTCTGGGAAGCTTGGCCTGTGCTCGTGGATGGTCCCTGGAGAGCGCCAGTCACATCCACTAACCAACTTCTGCTTCATTCATTGCATCAACTCAGAGACTTCCTGGAACACTTTATCTTCAGTGTACCCTTTATAACCCCAAAACATGCAGCATTGTAAAGTAATCTCTATTGCAAGCACTGAAGTAGTCCCTGAGGTTTAAAAATCAAGGCCGAGAGACCACCTTGGGTATTTCAAGGAAACCAGCTTTTCAAAGATAGGTGTTTGTTTTGTTATTTAGTATCAGCAGCAGAATTAAGGGCTGACCTTCACCTTGTACTCAGAAAAATAAACTACATTTTTATTTCTATTCTGGTCTCATAATAGATTTTTAATAGGAAATATACCCATGAACAACATAGAGCACCTGCTGCTTGGTTTTGTGGGGTTTAACCATGCACTTCCTTCAGGAACACAGCAGAACAACCGATTCTGTCTGAACGGCTGAAGCAAACATGCCCTGGGGTGCAGGTTAATTGTGAAATTCAAGGCATCTACATTGAAAAAAAAATACAAGCTATATAAACAGATTCAATGCTACACCTCCAGGTAGAGGGCAAAGCAGCTGCTGGTGTGTCTGGAGGCGTGTAACCCTCTGATAAAACACGGCTCTGCAGAAACACTGTAGGTTGGTTTGTGGCTTTTAATTCCACATCTTGAAAAAGAAGAGGGAATTAGCAAATGCAACTGTTAAACAAAGGTACATCTTTAGTATCAAGATGCTTACTGTGATGTTTAAGTATGATTTCAATTTTTATTAGCCATTGCAAAACAAACAAACAACAACAACGAAAAAACCCCACACTCACACACCAAACCCAAACAACAGCAGCTATTTATGAATGCATCCATACCTCCAAGTCCTGTTGCAAGGCTTTGAAATAACGGCACTAGGGCTGTTAAAACAAAACGTATCGAAAGGTCACAAAGTGCTTAAAGAACAAGTTTATTGACAGTATCTTCACAAATAAACAGTCTAAAAGAAAATTTCAGAAGTCTCTAAACTTAAAAATCTTAAAATTTTGTTCTCATTGGCAAAACATTAAAAAAAAAAGCAGTATAAGTTGTCACTGGATTTTTACTTTCCCAATTTCAACATTTTGGGTTCAGTCCTTTAATTTTATAATACACATCCAACCCTTAAGCACAATGAAGTGAGTCAAAGTACAGTTTTCCTTCTGTAAGGGGATCTTGATCAGTAAGTTGTGGGTTTGTTGTGTTTGGTTTTTTTTTGCAAGCATCTCCCTGAATCCCGTCTGCTTAGATCCTGGTAAGTAGCATCAGCAAGAAATAACTTGATAAATATTCCAACTGAGCCTAATTATTCTGGTATTAATCAAAACCTAGATTTCCCCAGAATGATACAAAGCATACCATGTAGTACAAGGAACTATCTGCATGCATTTTGAGAGGTCATTTTTGTACTTCAGGTAAGTGAACTTAAAACCAAAGAGGGACAATTCTGATAAAAATGTACTCAGATATTTCATAACATTAATATTTATTGCTTTATATGAATATTGTATTGAAAGCCCAAGCATTCAGTTTACACACAGAAATTATACAATTATATACCGTTTCACAATGGCAGTGAGCACTCATTACAATCTACAAAAAATCTACTTTACAGAAATTTAAAAATTCTAAATATCAAAAAGGTACAGTTGAAGAAACAGGTATAAATTTGGCAGCCAGTAATCGTGACTGGGAGGTTGCAGCTTGCATGTCTTTAAATATGGGACCTGGAAAATATCAGGAGTTTAAAGCAGTAGTTTGTGCTTTGAGCTGGTTTGAAAAAAACGTAACACTGGCTGTCAAAGTAGCATGTTCAAAAATATTTAGTTGACTTCCAAAATGTGATACAAATCATGGTGATTTCTATGCACCCCTAAACCTTTTAGTCATTTAGCTCAGGTACATAACTACAGTCATATATTAATTCTTCCAGTACAGTGGTGTGATCATACTGATGCCATCTGCATACCTCAGAATAACTTTGAGACTTCTCTACAATATTCACAATGCTCCAAGAAGCACCCAAAAGGCAAGTACCTGTTCATATCTTCCAAGGTATTTTCTTACCACGTTTTCAAACATTTCTTCTACAAAAGTTTAAGCTAATGTTTTGATTACAACGTTCTCAACATAAAGCACATTTTCTCATAAATAAATGAAATCCTTCCACTCAGGCACCTCAGAAGTATACAAAAGTGTTGTAATCTGAACAGTTCTCTTGGAATGTGTTTAACTCTGGTGTTTTCAACAGTGTTAGTATTTCTAGGGTTTCATATGGGCCAGATTTCATTTGGTTTGTTTTCCAGAGGCAAAACAAAGTGCCTTGAGAGGTGAACTCAGCCTAGAAAAAGTGTTTGCTGTATTTATCTCGTATAGAAACAGAAAAATAGACTCTTGCCCCCTCAGAACAGCGAGGGTACAGATACGTGTGCATGCGTGCAGAAATGTGTGTGAAATGGAACACATTTTAAATGCACAGCAGAAGGTTCCATAGTGTGTGTTCAAATCAAAACCTGGAAACCAGCATGAAACCCCATATTTCACATGTCAAATGCTGAAACTGTAACCAAAATATGAAGTAACTGCTATAGCTGTCAGAAAAAGACAAAGACAAAAAGCTTTCTTGCTTACATACAACTAGGTGTGGTAATCTCCAAAAAAGTTGTCAAAATTATAATTACCTTCCAGTTTAAAAACTTTTATTCTAAATAAAAAAAACTATACACAAACCACTGATTTGACCAAACGAAAGTTCAGCGGTAAGCAGGACCTGAAGGAGCTGGTATTCACAGTTCTTATCACGTACAACTCTTTCAAGGTTCAATCCATGGAGAAGTTTATCTTACAACCTGCTTCTTTTTGTAAAACTAAAGGTCCACTTTATTACATAAAATTATTTATACAGTGTAAAACCGGAGCCTTATGGAAAATACTGCATCTAAGTATTTCAATTAGTCTTGCTCCATAGGTTCGTCTGCAACTTCTGTGGCTTCATCACTGTTTTCCATAGGGGTCTCTGATGAAACTTCTGGAGTTTCACTAGCATAGGACCCTAACTCTTCAGTTTCACTGCAGTCAGCTCCACTACTGGCAGATCCACTAGTTTCACTGTCATCTGAGTGTAAATCCTTCTCTGCTTGAGACTGATCAGACTCCTCCATCTGATTGTTCTCCTCAGAGGTCTCTTCATTCACAGTTGAGGATTCAGTGTCTTTATCTTTTCTGTCTGGACCAGCATTTCTGGGAGACATGAAGGACTCTAGAAATGGTAAAAGTACAGTATTACTAAGGCATTTTTAAACATCTTAATCCTGCTACTTCCCATTCCTAGCTGTGCTGAGCAATACTTCTGCAACACTGCCAAAGACAGGAAAGGCCAACAATCCCCCATTTTATTAGAAGATGTAAAGCATTAGCCAGCTTCATAAGGATAGCTAAACTATTTTTATTTCCTTTTTTTATTAAATAAGTAGCTTCACTTAATTAAGCTTCAGTGGATAAAGACACAGTCTAGCAAGTCACTTTTCCTTGCTTCCCCACACTCCTTCACCTGTCTTCAGAAGCAGCCTTTGGAAAAGTTGGAAACATTACTGTTTCAAGTGTAGATCCATCATGATCTAAAGGAACACTTTACAAATACACGAGCCACCAAAAATAAACACTAAAGGGAAACTATGGAAAACATGTAAACATTAGATCAGCCTCCTAACTGCTGTTGTCTTTTTTTAATTAGGTACAGGGTCTGCCTCAGAGTGAGGTGATTTTCACTGTTTTGACAGGAACTGGAGATATTGTTGCTCGGTCTCCTCAGTGAAGGAACATAACTTTATTATTAATAAATTACTGCAATACAAATACAGAAAACAGTCAGGTGTAAATATGACCTTTCCCCCTTCTGGAGAAAAGATGAGAAAATCTGATGATACTCTTGGTGCATGGTTACCACCCTCGTGTAATTTACTGCCTTAAGATGATTTTAAGTGCCATTTTATACATTTTTAAATAGAGATGGAGCATGGAGACAAAAGAAGCAACAACTGAATTGCTAAATTATGCAAAATTGAAGTATGAACATCTTTATGCACAACTGGACATTCAGCCATTCCAACAGCAAAGAAAACACCAACTCCTTGGAAAAGGCATAGAACAAGGACAGTAAAATCTGAAATACCTTCCTCCTCTTCCTCTGTACAGTGCTGCCTGGCACAAGTAGAATCATCTTCTTTATCCTGAGATGTAGAGGACTTCTCTGTCTCTTCCCCCATGCCTAAAGAAACTTCACTGGAGGCAGTTTGGTTAGGTGCATCTCTGGCTTCCCCTTCCTTGTCAAATTTAAGTCTTTTTACCTCGTGTCCTTCTGCTTCTACAGGATCATCTTCAGAATGCTTATTTTTTACCGGGCTGCTCTGAGCACCTTCTGATTCAGATGCTGGTGACTCACTAGAAACAACAAAAACAGCTGTAGTTTTATTGAAGAAAAACATTCTGTATTTTGTCACAGTGATGGATCCAAATTACAGGCAGCTTCTACTGTCAGAATCAGGGGCAAACATTTATGACATATCATATCTGGTTACAGTTTAACATCCTGGCACAAATATGCTAACCGTGGATTTCTGAACTTTGTTATTCACTCTTCATTTTTACTATACATCCCAGACACTTGCAAGATGTGTTACTGCACCCATGGAAACTGGAGCTAATAGTTGTCTGGACAGTCCAAACAGTAAAAAGTACACATCAAATCCTGGTGCAGATATTGGTATGTTAAGACTTACTTATGCACACCTTAGGTGGTCATTCTCTTTTAAAATATTTAAGTGTAAGTGAAAAAAAAAAGAGAATAATAAAAACTCAAACTACATTACTCCTCACAAACCTGTGTTTTTTATCTTCTGTTTGCTGCAAGCTTGATTCTTTATGTTCCGTGCTGTCTGGCAAACCATTTGTTGTCATAGGAGCTGACAGGGAAACCTTTGGTCGATTTACTGGTCTGGGAGTTCCAGGACCATTTACATTAGATCTTTAAAAACAATAACAGAAAATTAGCCCATCCTTTCAGATATTTGTGCACACTAAGAAGAAAGCAGCTATAACCTTGTTTTAAAAGATTTTTTTTTTAAAAAAAATATTAGGTATTTTGCTATCAAATGCTGAAAAAAAAAATCTTGGTCTGCAACATGCAAACTATGATAAAAAGTAAACAATCAGGTTACAAAAAAGATCAAAAGATGGAGTACATAGCGTGTATGCTCATGCCTCCTCTGCCCTCTCTTCCCCGGTATATCATGTCACATGCCATTTCTGAGGCTGCCTATTTGGGATCAGGGTAAGTAATAAGGGATCTGAACCAGTTAACTTTCAGAACTACCTTCCTTTTATACAGAAAAAAATAACCTTACCTGTCAGTGTACCCTGGTGAGTTTCCTGGGAACATAACACCATTCATTCGATTTAAACTATTGGAATTATTCTTCCTACAACAAACAAAATGTTAAAAACTGTTATGAGTAAAGGAACTTTAAATTACTTTAAGTTTGCCTGCACAGAATTCCTGCCCCCTGCAACTTAAACAGTCCCCCACTGGCAGTCCTCAAGGGGTTCTCTACCTGTACATTATCCTAGGGAAACAGGCTAGGACATGAATTTACAGCCCAAATGCTACCTAGGGGTATTCAATTTTTTCCACCACCAGCTATGGTATAAAATAACAGCTTGCTGTTCAGGCTAGTACTGACCTTTACCATATATCTGGTACAGTATTCCAAAGCTGTTTGTTCATTTCCACATTACTACCTGTAACACTTGCAGACCACTACCACCACTGCTGACTTCACTATTGATAATGACAGCTGAACTCTGCATGTCTGTCTTTTGCCATGCAAAGAGAAATATTAGACACACATACTCATCCTCTCTACTAATGCAAGGTTGAAGTTTCAATTCAAAAAAAGACTGTACTTACTCTGAAGATGGATATACACAGCTGACAACCATGACATTCTGGAATAAACAAAAAACACATTAAGAGTTCAGAAACAGAAGCTTCAGGTCTTGACAACACCACAAAACTTGAAGAGTTACAGGATTTTAGTCACATCTGTTAAAGGAGCTCTACAGAAAACTGGGTTGAAAGCTACCAACAGATGACATACATAAAAAGTAATTCTGCTCTCTCTTTACCAGGTCAGGCCATATTTACACTAAAAGTCAGTATCTTCCTAAGTGGGCTGCTGTCCTAACAAGACCAGCATATTAAACTTCAGAGCCAAGTGTTTGCAATTTCTAACTGCATTATCTCTAGAAAGCAATATTCCAAAATGCTCAACAGAAGACACTGGGGGAAGGGACCTCCCTTCTTCACCTACTAGATCTAATCTGAACCCAAACGTAGAAGGAAATGCCTGATCAAAAAAACCCCCAAGTTATTTCAGCTATTATTTGCTTATTTCTGGGTAGGACACAATACAAAATGTGACATTACACCTCCACAAACTACAGTTTGAGTACTGCACAGTGATTAGGAAATACAATAGTTAAAGGCCTGAGATTTATTTTTATTTCTGAAATAAGTTATTCTAAAACTGCTTTTTGACGTTAGAAGGTATGAAAAACTCATACACTTAGAGCAGCTATTAGCTACACTATGGCTATAAACCATAATGAGACCAACAGACCTTTGGGAGTAATTCAGGAGTCATTTAAGTGGTAGTTGTGACTGTTCAGTTGTGTTCTCTCAGAAAAATACATACCTTTTCCACACCTCTTAGAAATTTGTCTGTTCCTGTGTAATTCCTCCTAGGATCTGTCAGCAACTCACAAAGTCGCTGAATAGTGAAGGGGATGCTGCAATGAAATAGATTTATAACAATTTAGTTTTATTTTTATGAGTATGACTGTTAGGAAGCAACAATGTTATTGCTTTCTCTCCCTTACTGAAAAGACAGGAAGAAAACATTACCAAAATTCGTTATCATTAGCAACACAGGGTAGTAAACCCAAGGCCGTTTTTCCCCCCCATCTCATACACCGAGGTCACAAAGCACTGTCTCGTGTTCACCACCACAAAACTCTCAAGGAGAATCCAAAATACATCATCCCACAACTCAATTCGTTAGAACAATGAAAAGCAAATCAGATCATCAGCAGAAAAATAGTTTGAGGCTGTATTTATTCTTCAAAAAGAAGAGAAAGGGTAAGCAATTCAAAACAAATTTGAGTCATACACACTGGAGCTAAAAAATTCTCAACTTGTAGTTTATTTCATCTTTGACAAAATACATTTACAGCAAAAGTATTAGATGTTGGAATTAGTAGAACCATTATACCTCAGCTGTTACAAATACTCTTTTGCCACAAATAGACAGTATACTTGTCCACCACAGAACAGAGCAGTAAAAATAATTAAACTCAGATATATAAATCCAAAAGCATCACATTCACACATTCTGTTTTCTGATAACTCTGCACCCAATGTCATCCCTAATTAAAGTGAGAAACTGACCTTTCAGACAAGCAATACTTGACATATATTTACCCATTACCTGAGATACCATACATTTTGATTGCAAATTCAGGGTCACATTTTAACAAACTTCTGTGACTTTTGACAAAATAGTAAAAGACTTCAAAAGTTATTTCAATAAAATAATAAAGAATCATACATTTTTGCAGTCAACTATTTGAAGACAAGCATTTCCAAAATTCATTTTAGAATATTTAATACAAAACAATAATAAGAACCATTTCTTGATTGGGAGCATGACTGGCACACCAAATCCAGAACAGTGTCAACAGACTTAGATATGTGTGCATCTGTATATCTCCATAGTGTCAGTTTCTGCAAACTTTCAACTTATTGTTTTCTGAAGAACTCAGTAGATAGTATCCTAAGCTTATTTTATCAGCTAACACAGCATGCCTCAAGCTTAGTTCAGTAGCTAAAAAGCCATATCTTAAAGACAGCACAGCTATGACTAATCCTATTACGTGACACTTCACTTTAACTAAAAGCAAACAGTAATCAGAGAGAGAGACCAAGTATCAACAATTATGTTTTTCAGAACTGTCTGCATATTACATTACTCAGGAAGTTATAATCCTCAACTGGAAAACAGCAAGGAAGTAGCTACAATGCAACCACTAACCTTAGCCCTAGTTCCAGTGAAGCACCTGAAAACACAAAGCCTATCCCATTTAACCTACTTGTTAATGTCTTTCCCTGATACTCACCCTGAACTACACCATACCAACTTATCTTTACTTGACTTCTAAGAATAGAAAGATGGTGACAACCTCCATCAATCAGCTGTGGAGAGTTAGAATGCAGCTGAAGCAGAATTAAACACTTGCAAAATGTAATTCTGTAAGACATCAGTATTTCTAAAACATTTGTTTTGACACTTTAGTGCTTAAAAGCAAGGAAAGTGGTAGAAACTGAGTGAAACTGAGGAGGCAAGTATAAAACACAAACCAGGAACAAGCATTCCTTTTAATTTACTTTATTACATGAAGGCTCTTAAGCTTGTCAATGGTTCTGTTATTCGAAATTTCCCTAAGCTTCCTTACTAACAATCCATTAGTGCGCAACTTCTGGTCAATCAGTAATCTTTCCAACATCCAAATTCTTCACAATGCTCAGCCTCTTTGTAGGGCTGTCTTTAAAAAACAATTGCCAAGACTAACTCAGTCACATTTGCTTCATGTGTTAACTTTTCCAGAGGTACAGCACTAGTTGTATCTATTGTTTCTCATGGATGGTTATTTTAGTTTGGGGTTGAAAAGTCCATACTTAAAGAGATTTTGCCACTTCTTAATCAACTAGACTGTCCATTCAAAAATCAATTTATTTCACAGAAACAAAAATACACAGACTTTTAAATTACTTTTCGTCAGTCAAATCTGTAGGACATCCTGAAGAATCACTGCCTGGCTAATTTGTGTTCAGCTGTACCTCCCTGGACACCAGTGTACTAAGACAAAGTATTTTGTGAACATCAACACAGTTCTGCCTACCTGGGGAATAAGCACACTCAAGGAAGTGTACAGCCTGCAAATAACTTCAGAAGTAAAAGCTGCCTTCCTATTTTACTCTCAGCTATAAAAGGTTTAAACAAAAGCCAAAACCACTTCATCTCCCTGCAGAATTTTCCCCAGTAAACTGAACTTCGTTTGTTGAGCAGCAGATGGCACCAAGCATCACACGATCGTTTCCTTTGCATGTCATTTGTTCAACATTTGCAAAATGTTTTTAGCTGACAAAACCCAAAGTTAACTTCACCTCAGGAATCCTTTTTGGTAAAATTCTTTTAAAATAGTTTAACAATGTGATTATTAAACAGAAGTAATTGAAACTGTTGTAAATCTATACATGAGCACCAATAGAAAAGTTTGTGAGCAGTAGGAGAGTTAATTTTAAATGCTTAGAAATTTAATTAGTTCAGTACATGAGCTGCATAAACAGTCCTGATCTGCCTACTTAAGGTAACCACTTAAAATTCTATACGAACACACTCCAAGCTGCACTTCCTAGCACTAGTTCAGAATGAATTACAAACCAGAAATTCATCATATGGACACGATTCAAGATGGATCTGGGAAAATTATTTATAACAGCTACATTAAATAGTAGCCAAAAAAACCCTGTAACTGAAAATTTGGATTATGTCTATTTTATTCATTCTGTGAAGACTCCTGTCACCAGAAATCCCCAATAACTTAGAACCTTCTACTTCGCTAGCAAAGGATAAAGAAAATGGCAAGTCTTTTAGGAAGTTCCTACTCCAAAGCAATTCTAAAGTACAGCATCAGAATCTAGCTCTGCAAGCATATTGCACAGTCTCATGGAAGACACAGTAAGGTTGAAACAGCCATTCTGTGCTTTCTTTAAAAGATACTTCATCTAGAAAGACGCCAAGACTGGGGTCATTCCTAATTTGTTACTTTATTACTTGAAAAAAAAGTTTTTAAAACTCAGCTATTTTTAATAAACTCCTTCCCTCACTCTTTTAAACAAACACCAGTAAAAACATCCTAATAATAGTCACATCAAGTAGTTTCCTTCTTGTCTATGGTACCCTGACATAACATCCACAACTCCAAGAAGCCTGAACTTAGTCAATCACACAACCCAAAACCTGCAGGGGTTACATTTTGGACACATGATTCAGCCTTCACCATAATATCCTCATACTGCAGGAGTTCTAGGATTTACTAAATGAACTATTCTACAATCCTGGACTCTGAAACATCCTAATGTTTTTTGTCTTTAAGGTAACTAATGTATGCAGTTTGCTTCCACAAAGACTGGGTGGTTCACTTGAAAGTATGAGGAAGTTGAGCACGCTTTAGTGTTAGAGCAAGAGATGAGAACAGCACAGCCACAGAGTAAGCTCCAGCCTTGGTCACCCAGAGGTTTGTTTAGTTCCCTTTGGAACAACAGGAGATAACAGCAGCCCATTCATTAGCTGTCCCCATGCGAGAACATTACAAATTTTGTGGGCAGTGAAGCATTAAGAGAAAGCTGGGGGAGGCGGGAGAGAGGCAGACTTGGGAATAAAGGATAGGTTTGTTTATAGATCCCTTCAGTGAAGTAGGACAGTATAAACACTAGGGAGCTAAGAACAAACTGAATTTCACATTCTTAGAAATATCCTACCCAAGAGCAGTTGGGGAGGGGAGAAGCAAAGACGAAATCTGACTTATAAGGGACACTTAGACTGCAAGTAAATTAGGTAGTATGGAACAATGACAATAAAAATTATTAACCTAGCATCAAAATATGATACTGAGGACATGTTAGTAGCACCCCCAAATCTGCAATTAACAGGAAGGCAATGCCCATTTACTGACAAGCTGAGAAAAAGGGTGGAAAGGTCTCTCAGGGAAGCATTGTGACCCACAAGCAGGATGACTCAGCTCGTATGTAATCCAGTTTAGAAACAAGAAAAATACTACATAAGCTACTAAAATACACACCAAACAAAATTAAAACAAGAGCTTTATTTTGAAGGAAACAAAACTTCCATAATTACAAAACCAGCAATGGGTATGCACTTTAAGACGCTGTCAGCAACAGATCAAACACCTCAGGAGTCTCAGTTAGTATGTATCATCTATAAATTTGAATCTGGCACAAATCAACAATTCAAACACCGGTACATCTTGCCTCCTGGCATTACTTCTTCAGGAACTACTGAACTGCTACCAAGCAATTAAGAACTGAACATCAAAAGACTTCTTTTCATTAGATATTTCAAAATACATTGAAAGAAATCTGACTTCACTATTTTACCTGTTAAATGCAGATAGTAATACCATGCTTCACTGAATTGTATTACTTAAAAGCTAACTACACGATGCAAAACCTGAAGTGACCAACATGTCACAGGATGTCAATTTTCATTCAGAAACAGAATAAAGTGAAAATATGTAACAACATATATATTTGCTTTTGCTTATCTATTTGAGGAAGCAAAATGAACAGTAACAGAAGGACAGTACAAACTGCCAATCTGAAAGTTGGGAAAAACCTTTGTTATCCTGACTTTAGAAAACAAATGATACATACCCATTAAATCCAGTGACAATTTTCAGGATTCTTTCTTTCATCTCTTCAAAGGGAATATATTCCACATTCGGATTGGGGGGCCCTCTTGGTTCAGGAGCTGAGGTTCTGAAGTCATCCATTACTTTCTCCAGTTTGAAAATAAAATAGCCTTTAAACTGAGACCACTGAACCCTGCATAAAACACAGGAATGAAGATATATGCAAGTCAGCCCAAAGAACACAGAAAAGCAGTATAACTTTGTTTGTAAAATAACATTCATGCTGGTATGCCAGTCCTAAGATAAATGAAGCAAGTAATGCAGTATTATTTTTCTTCCTGAATTTAAAGCATAACAACTATTTCAATAATTACAGCAGAACAATATTACACAAGCCAACTGCCATTAAGAACACGGTAAGCCATTTCCTTAAAAGACCAATATCCACTCACAGTTCAAATCTAAATGAAAAATACGTATGTGTTCTGTACAATTCACCAGTGAGCCTGCATGCCACCTAAAGCTTTCTCTAAGCTTCCACGAGGGAACAAAAAAAAATTAAAAAGGAAAAACTACACTTTTTGAGTTTGAAAACCACTGAGCAATTGTACACAGCATTATCTGCTTCTCTTAGCAAAATGTTACCAAAAGGCCTTTTGTAACTAACTGCACAGCAACCACGCACCTTAAAAAGCATTTAATAGTACCTCTTTTTCTGAGAAAGGTTAATGTATTTCTATCACAGTTAGAACTTGCTGAGGAATATTTGAGCAAAACGAACTTAACTCCTGAAAAACATTCCCACAGCAGAAAGTAATAGATTAAGATCTCTCCAAATTACCTGCTGCCTTACAGTTAAAGCTTTATTATTTATAGAATTCCATATATTGAAATTCCAAAGGAAACAAATCTCTCACACTGCATACAACAGGCAAAGTGGGAAACTGCTGAGAGAGACCTTCTACATGAATCAGCCCACAGAACAGTCACAGAAGAAGTTTGGAGCCTCCTCTGGCTGGTGTATTTGTTAGCAGCATACGGAACAACTTGAAAGCAACTCATTTAGTTCAGTTACTATCAATTTTATTCTGTTCATGCTGATGCAGGACCTTTCACATCTACAGAAGAGAGATGCTAGAAAAGAAAAAGAAGAACTAGGGAGAATAACAAACCAACACTAAAGAAAAAGAAAATGATCTTTCGACGTTCATCTGTAACACATGCAGTCTGGAATGAACAGGCTCAAATCAAACAAGCATAAAATCCGAATCCCTGGACAGTCCTTCAGCTCCTGCTCAAAGAAATACTCTTCACCCACAGGCTGTGTTTCTACAGGGTGTCTTTGGTAGCAGTGCTAGCTTAGAAAGCCCTGACTGTTTTCAGCCCCACATAAAACCTGACCTTCTGCCTGTCTGATGCAACTATTTGTGCTGTACATTACATGTGATGATTTCCCCAGCAAAGCAATGATGTTTTTGTGTTCTTCATGCTGCTCTCAAGCATCAGTACTACCACAGAGAAAACCAGAGGCCACTCAAGTTATGCTAGCCTACTTTCACCAGAAAAAAAGTACCATGTTATCTTTGCCTTAATTGTCACCTTGGTCTCAAAGAAATTATGAGATAAAAAGAGGGAAAACTTAGCTCAGCTTTATTTACAGAGATGCAAATACAAAATCTCCACCTTATTAGAAGTGATAAATTTGCAAGACCAGGGGCAAATCCAAAAGAGGAAATCAAACCTCCCTTTTCCATCACAAGAAATAAGCACCACAGAGGGGAATCCAGGACTTAACGCTGCAATACTGACATAAAAAGCATTTTTCATCCTGTATTTCAAAACACAGGATAAATGACTGCTGACCAGGTGATGCAGTCCAACTTCCAAACAGAAGAATTTAAGGATAAACTCATCCTGCAGTCACAAGCCTGTCTCCACCTAACCCAGACAGAGCAGCACCAGCTTTAAATCAACTAAACTAGCGCTAGAAGCAGCGTACCCACAGCAGGAGGAGCTCAGGCTAGGCTTGGTGTTCAGATATTTACTTTGTTTCTCAATCAAGTACTTTTGACATTGCTGAATTCCCTGCTGCTGTGGCTGTACTACTAGTAGTATGAAAGCTACCTGGTTAACAGCAAGGTGTATGTTCACACTGCAATCATAAATGTAACTAGTTTGTATCAAACAACTGCTTTGAAGTCACAGAGGTGTCCCGTGCTTCTATCTCATCACCTCCTGACCTCAGTGCTGTAATTTAGACAATAAAACACACTCCCATTTAGATGATGGTCTTGAAGCCTTTTCAAACATACAATTGGTTTCTGATGAACAGTTTTATGCCAGTACCAGTCAGTTACATAGGAACTGCAGCCACACAACAGGAAATATTAATTGCATCACAAGAGACTGAGTCAGCTCCAGACTCTTCAACCATGTAGGCAAAATTTAGGCCTACAGTGGCAACAGGGTGGATTCCTGGAAGGCAGGAAGGAGGAAGGTATCTGGAGGCTACAACACAGGTGACTTTTTTAGGCCAAACTCTTCTACAAACTGTAGCTTCTACAGATACATATATCACAGCAGAACCACACATCTCAAATTCTCCCAAGACCAGTACAAATGTTGGTAGTTTAACTCAATGATCTAAAATTTTAAAGAAAAGCTCTTTTTAATAGTCAAGCAACAGATGAAAGCATACAAGCTAACAGAAGTCTACCAGTTCAGTCTTTGTACGTTACTTAAATACATGATACTATGCCCTAGATTTAATATGGTGCTAATAATTGTGCTTTAAGGTATGAAATGATGTTTAACACCATAGTTTTGTTCCACAAAGTAGTCTCTGACCTTGCAATTTAAGCAAAAATTAGAGAAACGTAACAGAAACAGGAAGAGACTTCAGTGTTTGAAGATACTCAGTTTCATTTTACAAAAATTAAACAGAAAAGCAGACAGCACCTGACTGAACAGCCATTCATGTGAAAAACAGGCAAGTTTAGAGAATATTTAGACATAGAGGTAACAAAAGAAAGTCTAGAAAAAGGCTGGGAGAAGACATATGACTTGAAATGAGCAAGCAGAAATTAAATAAAATCACAGGCAATAAAAAAAAAATCAACAAATAACTAAAACAAAAATCCACACTCAAACACACAACACCCCAGGATGGGGTCAAAATTGCTAAGTTAAGATAAAATTAAGCCCTATGAAGAAAGGCAAAGGAGTGTAAGGAAACTCTACAGTCAGAAGAGTGTTACAATAATGTAGTTATTCACTGAAAGTTGATTAGGCAGCAAAAATATCTCCATCGCACAGGGAAGAAAGAATTAAAAATAAAAGATTAAGCTAGACAAGGCACAATCTAGCATTACCAGAGCAGAAACAAGGAAGAACACAATCCTAAATAACTCTGTCCTCTAATAAAAGCAAACTAGTTCACACCCGTACTTGAACCACATGATTTTCTGCTGGAACTAATCCATTACTACAGATCAAGCCAAACAACATCAACCAAGTTTAGAAATACACCAAATCTATTTGCTAACAGCCCTCTTCAGCAAAGGGATAGGGGTCACCTGAGACAGCAGTTCAAATAATCTGATGCTATGCTTTGATTTCAAAGAATTACTAGCACAAAGTTGCTTACAAGGTATGACTGATTGTCTACTAACACGATTTGAACAGAATGAATCTTTCTAAAGGTGCATATCAAAGAGAAAATTGCATTTTACATGGACATAACGTAATCCTAGCGCTCCCAGAAGGCAAAAGACTTTCCCCCTATTTCCCTATTTCCTGCTTACTCAAAATGTTTGTACTGATGTAACTCAAAAAGCAGCTCTGCCCCTTACTGCATTGGCTCTTGTGAAAGAGAAGAATCCTCTGTCAATAGCTTGCACTACTGAGATGGTTTTTGTATGCCAGGTAATTACCTGTGTTAATTAACTGTGATTTTCTTCAGACCACTGGTCAAGTTTTTGTATTTGATTCTTTTGCCATTTTCTATATTCACTTCAGAAGACTTGAAATTTCAACAAAAATATTTAATCTTGTCCAAGGCTTTTGCTAAACACTAAAGGCCAAGTAACAGAAGCAATAGCAAAAGACAACATAAGAGCCTGAAAGGGAAAGTTTTGCAATCTGGAGAATCACAGAAAAACGTTAACTTGCAGAGAATTAGAACAAGGAAAGGAGACAAAATTGTAATGGCAATACCCCTACATTATTCATACACACACACTGCCTTCCCTACTGTTTTGGAGGAAAACTATCCATGTTGAACAATCAATACAGTCCTTTCTGATCTAGTTACACTACATGGGAAAGCTTTGCCAGCACAGTGATCCCCAATGTCACTACATGACATGGAGATTAAGTGCAGATTGGACTGCAAGTTTCCCCAAGTGCAGTAGAGAACTAGGGTAAGTTACCTATCCCATGTTTTAGCAAGCGTACTAACACGTCAGATGTAACACTACAGTAGTACATATGGTTTACACACTGTAGACACTCTACAGGATTTTAGGGTTCAAACTTCAGTAAGACCTGTGGAAGGTAAGCAGGACAAAATCTAAAATTAACTGAAGAACAGGAGGAAGAATTCTGAGTGTCTGTAATAAGGCTACCTCCTGAAATGAAGGTAATGCAATTATTTCATAAATCTTTCTGGAATTGCTTCACAGATTACAGGTTTAATCAAGAAAAACATTATACTGAAGGGATGTTAAGCTTCCAGAGACCTAGCTATGTACTTAAAACATTAAGAGTCCCAAGAGTCCACACGGGATGTGTGTCTTCAGATTGCACAGTGTTTTAAGTTCATCACAAAATTACTCTGTTTAAATTTAAAGAGGATGCCATCTGTTTTGGAGAGACGCTATCTACCACAAGGAACATAAAATGAAAACAAAGTAGATCTACTATTGATTCTGTTCACTGAACAGTCCATAAAAGAAACATCAGAGCTTAGCAAAAGAAGGGAGTAAGGGAGCACTTCCCTTTCCACCCTTCACCTACTATTACAGCAACAGAAAAAAAAGGTATAAAATAGTGCATTTAGGATGCAAACACTTCATGTTCAGCTGAAGTGATCTTAAGGCAGTCCTCAGAAAAGAAAGAACCAGAGGACAATCTCAGAACTTATTCTCATACCTTCCCCAAAATATTGTTAACTTGGATTACACTCCCACAGAGACTTGCTAGTAAGAAACAGGTGTTAAGTAAAATAACTCGCCAACATGAATAACTTCCTTCTCTTTTTTGCCGTGCTCTAGAGCTCACAGAAGATGAAGATACACTCAAACATTAGACAGTGATTTCCCCAGACTGTCAGAAGCAAAATTAAAGTTTCATCCAAAACACTTTAACTCCTCTACTGTGGTTTATCAATGAGATCTCCAAAAAAGTCAAAAGGCACAAAAAATGAAGGGCACCCTGCAGTCACATATCCAATTCAAACCTGTGAGCAAGGTGGCACCTTCCAATGTGCTATTTCACAGGCTTGATGCAAGATGTATCCAAACAGGAATATTGTGCACTAGATGGAATATGCCACTTCTCAAATCAAAAACCCATCTCCGCCCCTAGAGAGCACAGAATTTATTTATCCCCAGGCATGAGAAGCCCCAGGGTGGTTCCCTTCCCCCAGGCTGTGAAAAGGGCAGCACCTGGGAGCGAGTGCCAGAAGCCTGCCCAGAACTGATTGTCCCACTCCCTGGCAGCAGCACAGAGACCAGAGCACACATCCAAGAGGTCCTCTCCAGCAGAGTCTGAAGCTAAAGCTGGGCAGAGGAACTGACAAATTGCAGTCCTCTCAGGGAAAGGAGACTGAGGCCACTTTCTCCCTTTCTCTCATCTCCTTCCTCTGTTAGCTCTCTTCTTTGGGATGGAAAGACAGCAGATCCTAGTCCCTCTATTGTTTTCTTGTTGCTTTGTTTTAATCTTTACCTTAATTAGCACAATTTAGTTTCAGATATTTTGATTGGGTATAAACAATGATACCTGGTAGTACACAGCTACATAGCAGAGGGTACACAAGCTAAGAATCTTGTAAAGAACAGCCTGTGAACAGTCCCCTGTGTTTCCTTACAAAAAACCCTGTCTCCATTCGACATTTTAGTTTTTGTACAGGAATTACAATGTCCCTACTACATAAATAATAAAGACTGCTGCTTAATGAGGAGTGCTCACTAGCAGAGAAATTACTTTCAATTCTTTCAGAAAATACCTCCGAAAAATTCTGGGGTAGAAAGCTGAACTCCCATTAACAGGGAGATTACCTACATTGTGTCTGAACAGGGATGTCTTCACAATGCAGAGGACACAGCCCACCACGTACTTAACCTTATACCTGGTCTACAACAAAAGCAGTAAGCCTGCTCTGCTGCTCCCACACATTCCTGTGATCCCACACACAGGGAGGTGAAGCAGATCACTAATCTAACCACAAAATTAATGCTACAGATAAGGAAGATGTCTGATGGGACTAGCAGAGAGCAGAGCCATTCTTTTGAGCAGCTGCACTCACATACCAAAGAACGAACCTTACTTAGTTGCACTCTTGCTTCAAATATTCTTTGAATTTTAGAAGTATTTTTCCTACTTTCTTTGCCTTGTTTTGATGCTATTAATTTTAGTGTTATCCTTTTGCACACTGTTGCAATTTTTACCAGCCACAGAGTGCAGAACACCATGGGAAATTCCAAACAATGACAACATTTACCCAGCAAAAACTCCCCATACATCAATGCAGACTAGTTTCTTAAATGCTTCTGGCAAGCATACAAACCCTTCAACCTAACATTAAATTAAAACCACAAGCAAGTGCTAGATCCTTTATCAGTGTTTCTAAATGAGTAGTGAATTTTAAACTTTAGGTGATACATCACAGTGAATTTACTAGAACATTATGCTTTCTTGTACACTCCTGTTAGGAAGCTGGCAATCACTCTTCCTGGGGGAGCATCCTGTTCACTTCCACCCAATAACTCATGTAAGATTAAAACACGCTCACATTTTTATCTTCAGTAGGAGTTGACCTCATGTTACCTTTCACTTTAATTAAAAACATACCAAAGAGCTCAAAAGAGGAAAAACTGGTATTTCCCACAAGCACGGAAGGTGTTTTTCCACCTTCACTCACTGATTGTTGTCTGCCTAGATTAAGTCTGCTCCTTTCCTCTCCTGTGGCAGGGGGGTTGGAACTAGATGACCTTGAAGGTCCCTTCCAACCCATTCTATGAAGTCTTTGCTCTCCTTGTGAGCATGACAAGCTCATTCCAGAACCACAGAACCTGTAATCCATCAGAACTACATCTACTTTGGCAGTATGAGTGCTCACTTCTTTAGTACTTGCAAATTACTACTGCTATTTCCAGGAACAACAAAGATTAAAACTTAGTTATAGAAACAGACAGCTGATGAAGACATTAAAGTAGTATCTGTAATCATCAAGGGACTAATTCTGATCTCTGCTGACAAATATTTAGCTGACTCCAACAGAATACAGCTGTTCCATAGAACACAAATCTGAACTAGGACTCACTACATTTCTTAATATAGCTCTTTAAAAACAAACTCAAGTACCTTTCATTTTCTTATTTTAAAGGCAAAAAGCTGAACACAGAACAAAAAAAAGTGTAAGATTACAACAGATTCTTCATTCCTTATACCAGAGTGCAAGGCAATACACACAAAATAACTAAAAGCCTTCAAAACTTCCACAAACCACCAGTAGTGCCTTATCTGTGAAGGCAAAAGTAGATGGTATTTTCATTAAATGTCCCTCTTCACTTGAAAATTTACTTGAAATTATCTTTGACTAATAAGAACAAACAAGTTTATTTTATGGAACTATTCCACTTCCTGTGCTGCTGCCATTGTATAGCAGTATGTAAACTCTTACCTTACTCTGATTTCTTATTCTTCATATAATTTCATTTATGCACATATTCAAATAACATTTCTTATCATTTCAAGGTTTATTACAAGTAGGATGATCACCCCAGATACTGACTTTCCTATAAAGCACATACCATTTACCAAAGTCTCCAAGTCCTGCAGATATAGACTTTTGGATAAGCATCAAATAGCAGCTAAGTCTGAGCAATATCAACTACACTAAATTTGTACAATTCGGTTACTTTTTTTCCCCCTCCTATAATGCAGAAAAATCTCTAGTTTAGGGAACCACACCGAACTTATGCCACAGTATGTACAGAACTAGTATCTTCCTGCTGTCACATAGTTCACAGGATACTTTATCCCAACAAATCTTATTTCTCTAGTTCTGCACAATTTTTCTTTTACCAATATTCTATGTAATTGTTACATTTACCTTTACAAATAATTTAGTTAGCACCCTTTGCACTAGATATCTTAAAGTCATTGGAGTTTTGTGTACTTTTTAATCTGATTGATGATATTCTAAATAATATTTCCTGCATAACTTACTTCCAAAATAATTGTTCAGAACACTCAGTATTTACTTTGTGTATAGCAATTGTTTTCTCAGCCCACGTCTGCCTCATGTCTGTAGGATGTATCTTCCAAGACAGGGACTAGATTACTACACATTTCTGCAACACTTAATGCAAAACTTTGATCTAGTTATTACCACAACAAACTATATCAGGAGTAATAAATTCAAAGAGGCATGATTTCATTGACTATCTTGAAATTTTTGATCTTTAAACTTTGATTCAAGGATTTTCACATCAACCTTAGAATTCTAAACAACATCACTTAAGCACAAGAAGTTTGGGAGGAGGGAAGGTATCTGACTTCTCTCACAAGTTACAATCACACAAGCCCTAAGAACATTTATTTTCATTGGCTCTATCAAAGATAACTAGCTGCCTTTGAATAGCACTAGCCAAACAGATCACTGACAGCAGATAAGCACGATCTGTGCCAAAATACCTCCCAAAAACCACTTGTAGTCCAGATCTGCCTTTAACATTACTGGACATTATGTTGAAATTTAGACAACTGTATTTATTTCAACTCTAACAATTCTGGGGATTATTTTTAGCTTTTACTGATTTCCATTTCAGATAAAATTTGCCTGAGCAGATTAGCGTTCACTAAGACATGTTCCAAGAATAATGCTGTGCACTGTATAAGACGAGATTCTGCAGGAATCCCACAGCACAATTCAGAGTGCACTGTATGCAAGAAGACTAGCAGGGAGTCTGCTTGTAGACTGCACACAGCAAGAGGGAAGAAAGATGCACTTAAAGTCTGCATGCACATAGTTACACTGTTGGTTCAAACAGTCCAATTACACTGAAGAGTCAGTATTCCTACGAGGAGCTTCCCTTTTGACTTCCCTTACATGTGCATTCTACAGAGAGACTGAAGTTTATTAGGATCATCATTTTACAATAGTAGTTACAGTTTGACCTTTATACTGTAAACCCCACTCCCAACAGATATGAAGTGGCAGCCTTTAAGCTAAAACACTGCAATAGTGTGTTTCCTAAAGGAGCAAGCTATTTCATCTGGATCAGTGTCAGTGGAATGGGAATTAGTGGGGAGCAATTCCACCCACTTAATGGAACCGAGTTAGTGAGGAGTAATAGCAGGAAACAATGCAAGGAAGTTTACTCATATCTCTTGCTTCACTGAGAACATGGAAATGGAAGAGGCCTACACTAACAATGGCACACAGACTTCTTTCAGAAAATACTATCCTGTTTATTACAGCAGGAACTTGAGAATAGTTTCATTTCATTTTTTTAAAAAGTCATGACATTCCCCTAATAGACTTGAAGATTTCCAGATAATGGAAGCAACAAAACTGCTAGCTAAATAAAACCAGACAGAGAACATACTTCACAGAAAAAAAGCAGACTTAAATTTAAGCATTTAAGCTAAAGGACATATGGCTACAAATATCTACATGTTTGTAACATAAAGGAAATTATTATACAAGAGTTCAGAATACACCATTAAAACACTAAAGCTGTGAATGGGAACTTGTTCTCCCACATGTTCATTGCTACCATATCTCCACTCACATCTCTTCTACAGCTGACAAACTATTTCACTGCTGTACCAAAATATAAAAGCTAAACTGATCCAGAAGTGTTCCAAGAAAGGAAAAAAGTTCACTGCTACCACGGGTGCATGAAACAGTATCAAAGGGTCAAAAGCCCTTTTTGCCTTTATCTTTGATAGCACTGCAGTTATGTAACTTACATTTATGGTTATGTAATTTATTAACAGCAAATTGTCCCTGATCCTCCTGACAGCGGATGAAGGAAGAGCAGTGGACACTGCTGCCTCAACTTTAGCAAGACACAGAGCACAGACTCTCACAGCACCTTTGTAGCAAAGCTGGATAGCCAGAGACTCTGTGGACCATCAGACCTACATAGCAGTAGTTGTGGTCAATTAGGTCCAAAGTCTAAGTGCAACCAGCAACAACTAGGTCTGTTAACATAGCTGCAGCACCCTACTCAGGCAGGGAACTAAGGCAGCACATCATCTTCTGGAGAACAGAGAGATAGGGTGGAGGAATCTAACTACTGTCCTTCACTCCGAAGGGCTCATTGTGTACAAACAAGACAGTAGCAGACTCCTTTCAGACGAGCATAAATGAGGAGTAAGAATCAGTGGTTCCATGCTGACCCAAAGGAAGCTCCAAACTGCTGCAACAGAAACACTCTTCTCAGTGCATGCAATTAAGCAGTGAAACAGCGAAGCAAGCAGAGGCTGTGGAATTGCCATCACTGGAGATTTTCAGAAATGTTGCACAAAGCTCTAAGCAACCTAAATTAACTTTGGAACCAGCTCCCCTTGAGTACAGGGTCTGACTGGATGACCTCCAGAAGTCCCTTCCAAGTTACACTGTTTTATGATGACACTATAGATGTTCACATTTGCTCCTACAATGACGTGTATTAAACTTGACTCAGGAAACTTTGCAGAAAAGCATTTATGTTGATCCTCAAGGAAACTAGTGGGGAGACAACTTCTGTCTTCAGGCTTAGATAAGGTTCAAATTAGTATTTCAGACCTTCCAGAGCAACTCTGAGGAAAGAATCTGACTACATAAAGAAACAAAAACAGAATGTATTTTAATGGCTGTTTATACTGCATTCAGGGCAAGAACTGGTACAACCACATTACATCCTGGCCAGGCCTTTATTCTCTACTTAAGCCTAAAACTATTTTACACTTAATCACTTCTGTCTATATACTGTATTTCTCTAGATTTTGGTACTTTGCTACTTATTTCTGGATTCCTTCACTGTCAAGTAAGCATCTCTATTATACTTTTTACTATAGTAAAACTGCACTTTATAGATTGCCTGCCCCAAGGCAGGAGTGGAGGGAAATGCAGAGAAAACTGACGTAAGTTTTCTGATTGCTTTGTTTACTAAGTTTTATTTTCAACCTTAGAACCAAAGGAAAAAATCTAATTTTCCTTTCAAGTCCCACAAATTGGGTTTTCTTGGGTGAGTATCTAAATAAATGGTTTAGAAACATTTTTGCTATTGAAGGGGCTAAGGGATTTGAAATCCAAAAGGATTTCCTAAAAGGTAAGAGAAAATGTATTTTAAATACAAGATACATCATCACAATTGATAAGTGATCTTCATATCTGTTCTTTATGAATTCCTCAGAAGGACAAACAAATATTTCACTTCTGCATTTCACTTCTAGTACTGCAGTACTGTGACTTTTGTACTGTCTCTTAAAGCCATTTCTACTTCAGAAAAAAATAGATAAGTGGATTTCTTATGCAAAAAACAAGCACAAAAACATATCCCATTTTAAAGAGGTCTGTCAGGAACAGTAAAGCATTAAGACTAACAAATTTTGTACCTCTTTGCTTTATTCAGCTTTCTGAGTCACACAGATCTTTTACAAACTAGAGAAAAGGAGGTTATTATTATCCCTGTCTATACTTGGTCTCACTAAGGGAATTCCATGTTAGTAACTTAGTAAAAAGTCAAATCAGTTAAGGAGTATGTCACACCTCTGGAAAGAAAAGATTCAACACAAGATTAAAAAAGGCTGAACCACAAACTTTATATTTCACCTGAGGTTAAGTTTTACCATAGCAACCATTAAGAAACAAAAATATTTTCAAGTAGCCAAGCAATCAAACTTTTGCTTCTGTTCACCTATACTAAAGGAAGTTTAGACTGGCTTTTGTAAATGGAGGCCACCTCGTAAAAAATTAAGTGAATGGTTAACTTTGCTGAAGAAGACAGCTTAAACTTCAAATAGATTAAGTTAACACACGTGATTGTATGATCAGGCTTTTACTGCAAGGTACTGATAACACAACTAAGTTTATGCTGATAACATAACCAAATTTAGCAACAGTTTTATTCCAGACCTTCCTCGTAAATGAAAAAGGCTTTTAATTACAATAAAGACACCCTCTAAAGAGCCTTATCATAGTTGCAGTGCTGGCTTATACAACTCTCACCCTTTGTTCCTCCCTGACACCACCTCCTCAGTTGCACTGAGGTTTGACATACCAGTTAACCAGGACAAGCCAATCTGAATCAATGAACTGAACCTTGTTAAAACCAGTACTGCCAAAAAAAAAAAAACAAACCACAAACAAACACAAGTGAAATAGTGACACAGAGGCTGCATTAGCCAAGGCTGCTGCCAAGAGAAATACTAGTAAAATTACAGCCTAACCTAAATCTGCAACTACCTGTTCATAACTCACTTGAGTGAATAAGCACATTGACACAAACAGGGGCAGGGAGGTACCCGACAGCCTTACATGAGCCTGTGTTTTCAATTTGTTAAGCAAGTTATGTATGCCATGATCCTGCTTTGATGAGAACATTTTAATTTATTTCATTAACAAACTCAGTTTGGAAGGGTGTTAACTGTTTACAAGATCAGCTTCAGCTATGTCCAGAAGTACTGGGTGTGGGGGGTGAGAACAGGCTACATACCTAAACCAGGATGCAGACTGCAATGCATCTCCTAAAAATCAGTATTCATCATAAAGTAAGTTAAAAAAAACAGAGAGAAAAAACCCCCACAAACAGCATGTAAGTCTCCTAGAAGTAACAATAACTCAAAGCACAAATACTTCGTATTTCACTTGTCCTTATTTGCCCTGGTCCTCACTTAGATGGTTACTTTTTGTTTGCTAGTTCAGGAACAGACTGTGACTAAGATCCATTGTTTTCCAACCAGTTGTGCAACTACCCCTGACTTAACCATCCTTTTTACTTTAAGCTGAGCTCTGAGCTTCATAAAAATCTCAATAAATGTCACTATAAACTTATTTTGGATTACTGGTTTAGATTTAAATAAAGTTACTTTCACACAACTGGAAATAAAGAATATTGAGTTCATTTTTAATTAACATGCATTTGGAAGTTTTGTGTATTCAAGACCACTTTTACAGTGGTCTAGCTACACTAGCTTAAAAATACATTGTTCTTACAATGTGCATTACTAATCTTTACAGGCAAGTTTACCAGGAGATTTTAATTTTTACTCATTTCTTCCTGATACTTTGGTACATAACATCAGTGAAAACAGAAGCATACTGGACAAAGAAATACAAACTTTGGTAGATAACGAGAAGCAAATTAAACATTATGGAACAATAATTCCATGTTTGTCTCCAGATTATATTTTATATTTCTGATGTTTACATTTGACACTTTAAAAATACAAAAAACCACAATTGAATGCAACTGAAGGGAAAAAGCTACTGACCTGAAAAAGAGCCAAAGAAAACTGTGGAAACATAGAAGGCCAGGGTCTGCATGAAGTTCCAGATAACAGACTCCAGTTCAGGTTTAAGCAATGTTTGTAAAAATCAACTTATATATATATATTTTTTTAAATCTAGATTTCTCAAATGGAAATAACTTTGATTTTATTCATTCTCAGTTTCACATAAGGAAGAATTTTCCCAAGAAATTGCTCCTATGAAATCACTTCTAAAAATTATTTTGGAATAGATGTAGTAGTGACAGAAACAATAAGAAGAGCTTGAAATATTTCTTCAGAACAGGGAAAGTACTTTCAACTTATGATGCAGACAAAACACACCACTGTAAACCCATACTAAAAGTAGTACTACATCAAAATATTAAGCATTACAGCCGTGTACTTCCGCTGAGCCAGTCTTCCACTGAAATAGCAAAGTATATTTCAGAACTTGTTTTTCTTTTCTTTCAAAACCATTAATTCAAGTAGTGATAGCAAACTAACAAAAAACCCCTCATCCCAAACAAAAAAAACCAACCCAACACACACACAAAAAAACCAACAGACAAACAGTAAAAGCACAGAACAAACCCCAAAACCTCTTACAAGTTACAGAGGTTCTAGGAACCCAAACAAAGCCCCTGCAATCATTGGTTGCTAACAAAACACTGGTAGAAGCAGAGAGCTCTTGCTGAAGCCCGTAGCCTGGCACTAGGCCTCAAAAACAAGGAGACAGCCTGGGAGCCAGAAAGTGAGCAACTCTATAGCAATGCAGCCAGGGAAGCCTTTCCCCTTCCTGCCAAATAGTGATCTAGCAAGGAAGTCACCCAGCGCAGCACCAGCGCTCATCCCTGACAAGGAGCACAGAGCACGGCTCCTTCCAGCTACACCACACCTTCAGATGGAAAACCGCGAGGGTGATCTATGAAAGGAAGCCCAGGACAAGCAAAATCCTCCTGCGAGCTGAAAAACGAGCAACCCCAGACATTCAGAGCAGTTCCCAGCTGTCTTCTCTGCAGAAAGCACCTACGTGATCCTCCCCTCCTCACCAACAGCGTTCAGACGCAATCCTCACACAGCATGGTATATAAAGCCTAAGAGGAAATCATCTAAGCCACTCGTATCTTTATGTAACTAATACTATTAGATACTGTATACAACAGACAGCACAAGAGTGAGCTAAGCCTTCCATTAAAAAAACCCTCACAAAATGTAGAAAGAGCAACAGGTTTACTGTAGAGAGCAGGATCAATAAGACTTGACAGATACCCCTAAGTAAAGCCTATATAAAAAGACTCCCTGTTAGATAAAACCAACTCCCAGCAAAGCAAAATTAATCCATCCAAAATTAAATGGGAGCTAAAGGAAGTTTATGTAGCTCACAGAAGCAACCTACAGACAAAAAAACGAGAACCCAGGTAGCACCTCACACACTTAAAATGCAGAAATCTTAGAAGCTACAACTGAAGATCACCAAAAGGCCACACTTACATCGTCTCTCCAGTCTTAGCAACATGACAAAGAAACTGATCCAGTATTGGACACACTTCCTTCTTCCCTCTCTTCTCAAAATCTGTTGGAATGAGAATGAGACAAAAAGAATGGTAAAAGATGATAGGACAGAACAAAAATTCGTAATAAGCAGCAATTTATTTGCTTTAACAATCAGTATAGCTCCCATAACAAAATTTTCATGCCTCCACAATGCTTTAGTTGTTCTCGGGAGCTCCACTAGCTTCCCAGTCCTGTAAAACACTTAGTATTTTCCTGTGGAGAAACTACATCCATCCCAACAGCAAAAGTTGATTTGCAACTTCTTTTGAGCAGCCACAACGGAGAAGGAGGCTGATTTCCTCAGGCTGCACCCCGCAAGCCAAGCTCGCACAGAAGGGGACTGGGGAAGGAGAAAAAGGAAAAGGTAGAGGCGAAGGGGCGCGGAAGGGCAAGCAGCAGGCATGTGGGAGGAAAGCAGAGCACTCCCGGCCGGGGGAGCCCCGGGCCTGGCGGGGGAGCGCAGCGGCTGGGGTCACCAACCTCCCTCTGCTGCTCCCCCTCACGCAGCCTACGGCAGGCCCGGGGGAGGAGATCGCCAAGGCAGCGAGGACTCGGGACTCACCCCTTCCCTTCTCCACAGGCAAACCCCCAAGCCTCTGCCCACTCCGCAGGACCCCCTTTCCCTCCCACACCAGCAGCCCCCTCCCCACAGCACAGAGATCTCGACCCTCGTCCCCGGCAGAGGGGAGCTGCCGCCCTCAGCGAAGAGCACTCCCTTCCCCTCAGAGAGGGTGTCAGTTGCGAGGGAGACCCTCTGACCCCCACCCCCAACCTTCAGCNGGCTCCAGCCGCCGCGCACACACAGAGACCCCGAGCTCAGCAAGCCTCCAACATGGCGCCCGCGCCGTCCCCGTGCGCAGCCCCGACAACCTTCCCCTCCCGCCGGGAGGCGGGGACTCGGGGCGGGGCCGGGCGGCCCTGAGGGAGCGGGCGGGCGGGAATCTCCCAAGACGGCTCCGCCGGGCCGCCTGCAGCTGCAGCACGCCTTGCCCTCGGGCAGCGGGCTGCCGCCCTCCTCACGCAGGCCCGGCCGCGCAGATCCTCCGGGAAAGGGATAGGAACGCGGAGTTCCTGCCTGACTGGTGGGGTTCTCCCCGCCCCGGCCCGTCAGGGGCTTGGCCCCTTTCTCCCGTTTCAGGCGGAGGGCAACTGCTCTTCCCTCACCCTCAAATCCAGTATCTGTTTGTGCGGAGATAAGCCTGTCTCCCTTTAGTCTCAAGAAGGAGCTATCGTCACATTTCTGCCCTCTACCTGCTTCTCCAACCCTCCTACGCATCTTCAAACCCAACAGCCATTCTCACTCTTAACACATACTACCTATGTTAGAATCATAGACTGGTTTGAGTCGGAAGGGACCTTTCAAGGTCTTCTAGTCCAACTCCCAAGCAGTCAGCAGGAATATCTGCAGTTAGATTAGGTTGCTCAGAGCCCCAGACAACCCGACCTGGAATGGTTCCAGGGATGGGACATCTACCACCTCTCTGAGAAACCTGGGCCAGCGTCTCACACCCTCAGCATAAAAAATTTCTTCCTTCTATCTAGACTAAACCTCCCTCTTTTAGTTTAAAACTGAAAGGCCACAACAAGGTCTTCCTGGAGCTCTCTCTTCTCCAGGATGAACAACCTCAACTCTCACAGCCTGTCCTCACAGCTGAGGGGTTCCAGCCCTTGGATCATTTTTATAGCTTCTCTGGACCTGCTCCAACAGGTTCATTCCTGGCTTGTGCTGAGGACCCTAGAGCTGAACCCAGAACAGCAGGTGAGGTCTCACCAGGGCAGAGGAGAACACCACCTCCTGAGGATGCTCACTTCACTCACCCTGTGCAACCACTACAGCTCTAAAAGAGGAGGCGAAGTCCAGACAGCCTCTTATCACTCCCTTCTGGACAAGGTTCCCACACGAGGTGCGAGGAAAACCAGGCACAGAGCAGCTAAACCTGGAGCAGAGGCCAAGGGGGCTCTAGCCCATCAGTCAGCCAGCCACATAAGGGCTTGTCCAAACGCTTAGGTAGGACTGAATGACATGCAGTGGCTTCTCCTGGAAGGAAAGGGAAATACTAATTTAACACAAAAAGAAGTTGTAAATAAGGTAGCCAAATATCGATGCCAACTGTTCTTCTGGGCATATGTGAGCTGGCACATCTGCAGTGGTTTACCATTAGGTAAAATCCCAATATAGACCTGGACCATGTCCCAGTCTCCTCCAGAGGCCTGCCCTTGCAGGCAGCCACGTGCACAGAGGTTTCCATCCTCCCTGGTGGGCAGGGCCCAGGCTGGTCTCACGGCTGGGGTCAGCTTGGCAGGGCAGAGGGCTGATCACAAGCAAGAGCAGATCAGATGTCTACACAACAAATACAGACTCTGCCATACCCTCTCAGAGGAGTCCCCAGAAATATTATAATGCCAGTGGCTGTGCTAACTTTTCCACTCTCCCGGGTACCAGTTTGACAACAAAAAAATCTCTGACATGACTACATTTCTTAGAAACGCTGCCTGACGTCACAGCAAAGTGACAGTTTGTGGACCACCACAAATGGCTAACAGACAAACTTGCCACCCCATAGCAGGAATTCCTATGCTGCAAGTTGCTTTCTCTGACACCTTGTGTTGATTTTGTCATGCAGGAAATGATCCACAAGGTGTGCAATTAATGGTCTCTGCTGGTAACTGCATCATACAGAACCCCCAACTTTTGTTTTAAAAATAGATGGCTTATAAAACTCAAGAACCTTTCAAGTCTTTGACTGCTGGAGGACATGATACTAATAACGATATTTAAGTTTTCCTACTTACACATGTGCTGTATAAAATCCTCATTTCATACAACTGTGAAAACCTGTATTTTCAAGGTAAGCAGACCACACAAAGGAAGTTCTGGGTTCTTTGTGAAGGCTGTGGTCAGGCAGAGGGGAGCTAACAAACCTCCGTGAGCTTCTCTATCCAGTTAACAGGAGGAGGGAAGAGCAGAAGCATGGGTTAATAAACCAACCTTATGGGAAAAGTCTTGTTCAAGGCACCTGACAAGGCCAAATGTGGATTTAATGGTAGGAATCCTGCAACGTGCATGTGGGAGGAGAAGGCTGAGTCACCTCTCTAGCCTGAGCAGAGAGCAGAGCTGGGGTTGGGGCTGTCAGGGTGAGGAGAGTGGAGCTCCTGTGCCATGGCATGACAGGGAGATTAGGAAAAGTGTTTCACTTACGATCTTTAAAATAGTTTAGTTCAGGTACAGGTACCTCAAATTCAGTATTCTGGACTCTTTCTGACCAAACATGAATAGCTGGAAGCTTTCTTAAGGGCAGTTCCAAAGCACTACTACTTCTAAGTCTTTAACAAGGGAAGTGTTGGGGGTTTGTGCAGTGGGTTGATTCTCAGCTTCTGTTCCCACTGAACATCAATTACACTGGGAATACTTAGGACTTAGCACTTTCTGCTTTCCTGTACACATCTCTTGTGTTACGCATTCCCTTGCAGCCAGACAACATCACTAACTCTATCAACCAAACAAACGATCAGAGAGACACAGAAGATACAACTTGCCTAAACTAGCCAAAAAAACCAAGCCAAATAAACCCCAGTGCATGAGATGGCATTAAAACCATGGTTAATTCAGCTGTTATTTTTCTTCTGACCACTTTGCTCATCATAGAGACATGGAGACAGTTAACAATTTTCTCTGTTGGCCACCTTTCCCTTGCAGCTCTCCTACGAGTCCCTCTGCCTCAAGCCCTCTGTAGCACACACACCTTTATAGCATTAGACATCTCTATTTACTGAAACTATGTTAGTTTGCCTTTATAATTACATAGTAGCACTGTCTACAGCATTAACAATATCATCCTCCAGAACATCAGTGGGTACTCCAGGTGGTGAGCACACAAACAATCTCTTTTACACTGACAGAGCTGTGTAGTGAAAAGAGTTGGCAGAGGACAGGGGCAGGTTTCAGGCAAGTGGCAGATACTGGGCTAAACCAGCAGCACCAAGGTCTAGGTGTAGATGCACCAACACTAGGTAAGTGTAAGTGTAAGTGTACTAAGTAAGAAAAACATCACTTACCATTGCAACCTTCAGTAAAACAGAAGGGCAGAGGCCAGACCCTACCTAGAGCAGAGCTTCTCTTAGATAACTCCTACAGGCCAGCTGACTCCATTTCCCCCCAGTAGACCCCATCACCAGCTCCCAGCCCAGCTTGCTCCTTGTAATAACTTTTAGAGCTGGTCACATGCTCTCGATTTTCAGCTCTTCCTCAGGAACTGCATTTCCCAGCATGATTGCTCTTAAAGAATCCCACCAGCCAAAACAAGCCTAGAGAGGCACAAACATGCATATTAAAGTCTAGCACAGTTATAAAACCTACTTTGAAAAAACCCCAAGAGAGCAAATTCCACCATCCTAAACAACACTGACAGGTATCACCAAAACCAACACAATAAAGCCCAGAACTGTCAGTTGTAAAGTTATGTTGTTAGCCTCTTCTTTTAAAACAGCAAAAAAACCCCACAGTTGTTCCCAAGATCCCTAGAATTACTACAGAAAACTGGGACAACATTGCACTTCTTCACTGAAAGAACAAGTTGCAGGAAAAAAAAATACATTCTGTACAAAAATTTAACAGTTTGAAATAGAATAAACCAAACTCAGCTGTTTTGGTAAGTACTTTAGAGTTATTTCTTTTCACTGACAAAACAACAGGTGAGGTTTGATTCTGCTGCTGCATGGTGCAGTTAGTGTGTTTGCAGCCCTGGGACTTCCTACACCTTTGCTGGTTGCGAGGTACAGGTTTCCTGGGCACTGCTCTGTGAACACACACCCAGCTTGGAGCGGGGGGGGTAAAGCCACTGGGCCACCACTCTCCAATTGTGTGAGAAACAACCTAATAGGAAAATAGGATTTACCTGATAGGGGAAAATGTCTCTGCTTTCATTCTGGTCCTTTTATGTCTCACTGGGGAAAAAAAAAAAATGGACTTTCATTTTCTGAAATGTAGCATCTATCACATATCTGTAGTATGGGGAAGGGTGTAGAGCACAGGTCTTGGGAGGAGCAGCTAGAACCTAGAACCATATGTTCTGAAGCAGGAACAAAATAAAACCTGCAGTTATTTCTATAGAAATAAACCAAGGAAAGCAAACAAATTACTTGTGTATTTGTGTGGTAACAAAGATTATTTCAAATGCATTTTAGGATGAAGCTCAGCTGAGGGGAGGGAAGGTAGTTTGAAGCCCACATCCCCTCAACTAACTGAAAAATATTTCCACTCACAGCAAATCATCTTTTCCTTCCATTTTCAAAGGAGAAACATTTCAGTACAATCCTAGAATACAAAAGAGCTTTCAGGTAGCTTCATCATCGATTTGTGGTGTGATCTGAAGCAAATGAGTTACCCATTGTACCTGTGTTTCTTCATTAATGTGAAGCAGAAATGTTAATGACTCTGCTTTGTAAGGTATTAGGCACACCTTGTAATGCAAACATACACAGGGAGTAGGATTTCATTTTGTGTCACTTCCCAGTGCTGCTTGTAGACTATTTGCTGAGATCCAACAATGAAAACAAATCATAGATTCATAGAATCATAGAATAGTTACAGCTGGAAAAAATCCCCTTGTTAGGAAAAGAGATGTGGTGATTTTAAACATTTAACTAAAGAATGATGGGACATTGGTTTACAACCCAGATTTACTTTTTCTTCTTGCACAAAGCCTTGTTCAGATTTACATTTTAGATTCCTTTTAAGCTTCTGCAAAATACATTTACTGAGTGTTTTCTCAAAGAGAACAGGACCAGGTCCTGCCAACAGTATCAGTCCAGTGCACTTGGTGTCCAAAGTGCACCTGGTGCACTTGGACAAATCTCTGTTTTCTTACTTAAGAAGCTCAGATCAACCACTGATTTAGTAAGACTTAGGTTCACATCATCAGTATTGAAGGAAGATATAGGAGTAACACCTAAGTTACCTAGCAAAATTATGCACTTCCACGTTCTTGTCTTCCTGAAATGCCAACAGGAATAGAACAAACTGGAAATGAAGCAACAAAGACATACTCACATCACACTCTGAGCAGAGAAAAACAAAAAGGGCAGAAAATATATCGACAGTTCTGATGGATTTTGAAGAGACAAATGTGTCCCAAAAGGACACCCCTGTATATCCTCTTCCTTCCTTCACGTTGATTCAGTTGAAAGCTACTATTTTTGTGCAGTTCTTCAGACCATTTGTGGCTCTTCTGGGCCAGGAGAGCTAATGCAAGGGGGGGAGGCTGGAGCACATGGGGAAAATCGAGGAATGGAGGATACTTGCCTTAGAAGCAGTGGGGGCTCAGTTAGGTTAATTTATCTCATGGCCCTGCAAGGTCTTTAACTCAACAACAGACAACAAAACCTGATTCTTGAGGTTTAGGACCCTAAGACTTTTGAAAATTTCCACAGAATTATAGACTAGCCAGCCCCTGGGCACAGATCAATGGCCCAATGCTGATTAAAATGATGGAGGGTATAGGACCAGCAGAAGCTTTTGCTTTCCGTAATGAAGCTTAGATTAGTTATCTAGAGATCCCTGACCTAACCTGACTTGAAGTAATTTCATTCATTGATGTATGACAGCAATTTGTAAGGTATTTCAACTCAGTTTGAACCTAAATTGATTAGTGTGCTTGGAAAGACTCTGTAGCAATTCAATACAACACCAAGCAAGCGAGATGCAGCAGACTCTACGTAGAACAATAAGAATATGAGATCAATCCTATCTTTCAAGACCCACTTAGGTCTTCAGAAAATATTGTACAGTGATACACATCAAAGGATTTACAGAAGAAGGTTAGAGGGTTTGTTTGCTTGTTTTGGTTTTCAGTTGTAGCTGCAGAAACTGAGCAGCTTATGGTACAGTAACATGACACCAAAAAACTGTGTGTCTGAAGCATTCAGAATGGAAAAGGTTTTTGTCTTTTCTTTAAAGTACTTTGAGACAAATTATGTCCCTCCTCTGAGAAAATGACTACGGAGCTTTAATAGGCTTTTAACAGATCTGGAATACTTGGGAGTATCAAAAGATCAGAATAGCTCAGAAAAGGCTGAAACCAGAAAAATGGTATTTGTGGGAGTTGTTTTTTATTTTGAAAGAGTTCTCACAGACAGAGTAAAAAAAAAAAGAAGAGTTAGAAGTGATAAACGTTTCAGACTTCACCAAATTAGTCATTAACCCCTGCACTGACACACATCAATATCCCACAGATTTTCTCATATTAATCTGAGACCCCATGGCAAACTGGTGCCAGTGCATTTTTTTTCCAAGCTGTTTTCTCACACCTCCCTCCCAGTGTATCCCTAGGACAGAAAGCTTTGTGTAAACTGACCTACAAACTACAACATCCTTCAGATTAAAACCAGACTTTTTTTTTCACCTGGAGCCTCAGGTGTGAGGAAGCCAAGATTCAAAAAGAGTTGTCTTTTAGAAGCACCGAGCAGAAGAGGAAAGAGATTTTTTTTTAACAGTGAGAAGGCACCTGCTTTGCACAGTTCTAGCCACCACAGCAGGGAATTAACATGTTTCAGAAGGATTTGGGAAAGAGATTTCTGCAGGAAGAGGACAGCTGATGCCCACTTCTTTCTTTAAAAAAGGGCCTTGTCATTTCAGTGTCATCATTTCAGTATGAGCAAAATATTTTAGCTCCAAGACACAATTACACATTTTTGGACTATGCTGCAGTTTTCACAAAATAACATAAACAATTGTGGTACATCTATAGAAATGTCCAAGTCAAAACAAAATATTTTACCTCAAAAGAAAACATTAACAAAGTGCTTTGTTAATCTTAAATGCTGATTCTCATGTTCGTGTTTTGCTGCAATTTCCATTTTAATTTCAAAGGGAGTGTTGACAGTTTGGGTTTTATTCTGATCCAGAATGAAAGCAAAATTTCCAAACATTGCTGTTTCTTTTGAAGCACAAATAGCAATTCCTCATCTCATGCCAATGATGGTTTTTAGGGAGGCTATGTCTGTATGGATCCCAGCGCAGATACACATTTGCCTCGAGAACACGGTGGGGGAACATTTCCAGCCTCTATGGGGGACAACCCACGTAGCTATGCCAGCCCATCTCCAGATGGGTACTTGGTGTCTTATTTACTAGCACCATATTTGACTGTATCCGATGGAGAGAAGCAAAACACTCTCAAAGTTGGCTCCTTTATGGTTACAGGTACCTAATCCTTAGGAGAGGAATCTCTTCTTGAAACAGTGGAAAGAAATTATTTGAAATTGAATGATCAACAGTTTGTGCTACTGTTGATAAAGTGTCTCACACTTCTTTGGTTAGTTGTACTTTATTCCCAGCTCTAAATGTCACAGAATGGAGAAGTTATCTCTGCTAGGATCATACTTATGAGGCTGAGTCATAGCTGAGCTCCCTTTAAACTCATGCTTCATGACTATGCTCTGAGGATGTCTCCTGGAGTCTGAGCCATGAGTATTGATGTGTGTACAACAGCGAGGGCAGGGAAGAAAGAGACTATTACAGTATCCAGGTCTCTCTGTTGTGGGTATCTGAGCTCCAAGGCCTTGCTTCCATGAACCAAGAATTCATTTGTTCCAGATAGGACAGCTGCAGCTGATGAGACTTAAGACTGTAAGGAGTTCAGCAGTATGGCAATAGGGACATGGGCAATCAGGGTTCAGGTCTCTTCCTCTGATTCCAGCAACAGGCAATGCTTATCCCATTGGCTGTTGTGTCCATGTTACCTCTGCCTAGCCAGTACCTTGGAAAAACTGCTTTCTCCCCACAGCAGTGCTGACTGAAGCCATGTTCGTGAGTGAAAAATCTTGGGACAGGACATCACCAACCAGTCTGATTGTGGAGCATGTAACCACAAACCATGCAACTGCACCCCTCCCAGGCTAGGGGTGAAGCAGCGCTGTACGGAGTGTCATTCTCTTACAGCTGGCCTTACCCTTTCTCATGAGTATGAAGGGGAGTTGTATTCTTGACTTCAAAGACAGTGAGACTGAGCCAACACACCACAGAGCTAGGCAAGCTCAGCAAGTGAGAAAACAATTTCCTCACCAGGCAGACAAGTGGTTTGGCTGAATAGACAACTCACAAGCTTCTGCCACACAGAGATGCCACAGCACAACCAAGGACACCACAGCAGTGACCATAAAAAAGTGTTAAAAAAAATTAAATATAAGAAGAAGGGAAGAGGAATAAGGCTAAACTACCAAATCCTCTGAGAAGCACAAGATATTGAAAAACCAGTAGAAAATAAGAGTCAAAGGTCGAACTTCAGCTTCCTTTGAGAGCAGGTTCTAATCTAGAGTCACTGTAATACAACTGGAGCTGCAGCACTGACACATTAGCACTTTGAGGGAAGTTAAATATACATATCTGTCTCTCAGAAACATATTCAGTATAATACTCCCTCCCTGTGGTAAAATTGTAAAAGGGGAACATTCTCTGCTTGATGCAGACATGCCCTGTACACATACACTGTCACATCACTAGTTCTAAACTCACTCCCAACTAGGCCCTGTACACACACAAAAATCTTGTCTTTAAAAGAAAAGTATCAAAATACAGAGCTTGCTTAAAACTTCATTTATTTGTACTGTAAGCCAAAGGATCTTAACTGACACGGAAATGCACTGCTAGGCCTCCTTGGGAGCTGTAAACAATTGGTGCACTTGTCAAACAAAAATACATAAGCAATAAAATGATAAAGGAACAGAATTCTTTGTACACACACACAAACATACAGAGAGCAGTTTCCAGTTCCCACCTGTAAGTGAAATGACTGCCTAAGCCCACTTGTCCTACGCAGGCAAATAGCCTAGGAAAACTCTCACATTATATAAATGATGCAACCAAATGCTTCCCACTCGGGCAGTTCTTTGTTGTACAATGAGGACTGGTAGCTTGATGCTTCCTTAAATGGCTTTGGGCTAAAAGGAAGTGCTCAGCAGCTCTTAACACAAAGCCCCTGTTTGTCTATCCTCGGCAAGTTCAAGTGTAATATAGCTAATTTAAAACCTGAATATTTGACGCTGATACTGCAAGGACTTGGTTACATGCTTCACTTGATGCACTGCACGTCAGCCTACTGACTACACAGGCAAAATTCAGGGCTTGCGTTTGGACAACCAGAGCACAGGTTTCTTCCTCAGTGTGAAAGGTGATTCTTTCCCTTTGTTATGCCCACATTCCCTGTGCTGGACTTCCCATTTAAAGAAAACTGTTTTCCTGTTTTTATTTTCCCCCCTATGTTATGATGACACTGCTCAAGGTGTAACATCAGCAAAGGGATTTTGGTTACATTATACCATTAGAAGTAACTAAAATACATGAAAGGAAGGGGAAATGAGGATATGAAGTCTATTTAAGTATTTACACATCCCATTATTAAAATAAATGAAGGCTAATCAACAAGGAATTAGCCACAAGTATGAAATACAAACGAATGAAAACTGATTTCTAAATAAGATCAATAATAGCATCAACTACTGTTAAAACCAAAATATAGCATGGTTTTGGAAGCTGAAATAAAGATATAAATTAATAATTCTAACAACAACAAAAATCAAAGTTGCATAATTGTTTTAAAACACTTTGGAGAGCTCAAATTATAGTTTTTCTTCTCAGAGAGGGCACAGCAGGGGGGCACCTCCTCCATTCTTCCTAAAAGTTGATATTACAGTAACAAAAGTCTTAATGTTAAAGCATATACTTCATATATTTTAACAGCTGTTGAGAACATAACACAGTTCTTTCTAAACATAATGTAGCACTGCCTGTAAACATAAAAAGCACTGTTTTACTCTTTAATCATTTTAGATGCAATAATGCCTTTGTTTTGTAATGAATTCCATTCCTTCATTTTAATGTGCCCATGGTGGCAGGGTTCTGCTGAATCACAGCTTACACAATCCCAGCCTCCTCAACTTCAGAGGCTTAGCGCCAGAGCTGCAACTGTCTGGGCAACAAGACTTTTGCTCTGCAACTTTCTGTGGCTTATAGATACCATAAAAATGAAGGATTTGGAGGCCCCAGCATGTTCCTCATCTAGCCTCACTTGACATATATCAGCTGTACCCTGATACTTGAAAATAAAGAACAAAAAGCAAGCAAGCATTTTTGTAGAAGCTCTCACTACTGCTAGCCTAAAAGGCTTACTTGCTGTATGTTAGGCTTACATTATCTTAAGCTTTCTGAACCAGCATGTTGAATTTCCCTTTCATTGCCTTCTAGCTCTGAAGTCTTCAAGGTTCATCTAGATTATGTTCTCAAACTTTTCTCTGGAACTAGAATTGTATTGTTCTTTTTAAGTGGCAACTAAAACTCAGGTAAAAATACAACATATTAAGGCAAGCTGTGAGGGACAGCAACATCTACACTTCAGTTTGAATGCCTTTCTGGGTCCTGGGCTTTCAGTGGAAATAGGTGCAGAGCTGCCTCTATCCTCTGCGTGTCGATTTACACGTATGTGGCAAAGGCTGCAAAGTAACAGATTTGAGCCAGAAACAGGCACAAGTTGCTGATTAGAATTTGCAGCACACAGAGGCACAAACAACAGACGTTTGTTTGTCATGCCTGTGAGCACAGAGCAGCAGCAAAACTGCTAGGACCAAGACCGTATGCCCCTTGTTCCCAGTTTCATTCTCAACACCTCCTCTGCTCAGAGGACTCTGCAGCAATGCTGTTAGCCGTGTTGTGTCACTCACCCAGCACGCTTACGGATGTGTCACAGACATTTTCACACTCCAGTGTTTGGAGAAAGTTTGTCAGCACTTTGTCCTGTGTACAGGCTGTTTATCTGGCAGTCAGAGATGCCAGCCAGGCCTGCATTTTCCCTCTTCTCATGAGCTGTCACACAAGAGAGGGAGATGCAAGCAGGAAACTCTAGAATTCCAGGAATGAAAGTGCCAGGGAGAAAGACATTTCTGTGCTCCAGGTTTCTCGTGAAGCAGAGAAAGGGAGTCAGAGACAGTATTCACAGTCTCCCAATGCAGGGATGGAAGAACTGTTGTCAGTGGCATATCACTCTTACTGTGCATTAAATTGCAATTAAAAAGGGTTCCTTGAAGAGAAGATCAGATCAATAGTACCTGGTTTTGTACTCTTCATTCACAATAATCTTGGACTGTGTCTGATGTAATTAGTATTACCACATTAATTATTTATGAATTATTTATTATAACAATTTATTAATTATTAATACTACCAAATTAGGGAATACATTTCTAAAACTGTAAGAGACTGGAAAGCAAAATCATGACTGTACCCCAGGCAAGAAAAGATTCTCTCGCTGTTCTCCACTAGCTGTGCAGGTGCCATAGCTTCCACTGCATTCCTCTCCCACTTCTTGTACACTGCTTTCCTATTTATGCTATGACTATTTTCCTTCTAATTCCTTCATGAGAAGCTCTCACAAAACTATGGAAGAGCAGAAGGGAAAAATGACAATCACTAGAAAAAAAGTGCTGTAAAATATAAAGTAAATAGGCACTTCTAGTCCCCTAATCTTTTCAAGGAAGAGAAACCATAGGTCCTACACGTGAAGAATAGCAGGTCATATACCTTCAGACAGAAGTTCAATTTTAAGCAAATACTCTCCCTTTAGTATAGTAAATTTTAACTCTTCCTATCACAAGACTGATCTTTTTTGTTATTCAGCATTCTCAAGGCAGTCAAGAATATCTGCTCTGTCATTTCCAGAGTTACATTCCTTACCTTGGAGCTCAAACCGTAATGCCTTTGCCATACCTAAGATCAGTACGAGCTTTCACATGAATACAGCTGCACTTAAACAAATAAACAAACTCAACTTACCAAATAAAAGTGGCAATCATCACCTCTCCCCCTTGCAACCAAGAGTAAACATAGGAAGAGAACAAAAGGCCCAAGAAAGGATAGTTTAGGTAGGCTTGTAGGATTTCCTCTGTTTTTGTAATTTCAGGGGTTATTAGGAAATTGGATAAGGAAAATACTTTAATTCTGTGTTTCAGTAAAGGAGTTCATACTCCTCATTATAAACTTCATGAGATGAGGGTGCAAGAGTTAAAAACTCTGTGTAAGAATATAGCTACATTTAGTATCTGTGGTTGGCCCCCAAGTAGACAATGACACGATTTTCATACACCTTCTTCATAGTTTTCTCTATTTGCTTCAAAAATACTTGTGGAATTCTCCCACATAAAGTGTGCACTGTATCCAGAAACTTAGACTGCAAAGGGTAGTACAAAGACTGGAAGAGATTGTCTTCAAATGGAAACTAAAGAAAAGAAAAAAAAAATTACTTTTTACTGGTTACAAAATGACATTTTAGAAGTTTCTGTAAAATAAAACCTTATATAGGGAGGCAATGATGTGTCCCTCACCTTCCCAGATATCATCAAACACTATCAACTTCAAACACTGGTCTGTTTGAGAGTGTTCTCTTTCAGGAAAGCTTGTCTTGGTGTATTACCTGAAACACTCAACTTCCCAGAAACTGTGCTCCTAAAGTCTGCATTTAGAGGAGGCTTACTAACACAGGGATACTGCCACAAAACAGATACCGTATAGACTGGAGCTGATCACATGCAAGATTCCAAGTGGAAATATGTACCTGTGTCTGTATGCAAGCTTCTGCCTTCCCTGTGCCCTGAGCCTGCAGGTGCTCAGGAAGGACAAGCTTTCACTGGGTATTCATGGACCAGAGCTGCAGTAGCAGCAGGGAGAACTCCATTCAATCACTTTTGTTTTACTTCCAGTATTAGAGAAAAGCTATGTATCAACCTTTTTGATTAGAAGTGTACTGTAATATGAAGGAGGATCATTTAAACCACTTCAAATAACACACCTGTGGTAAGACAGGAGAGGCCAAAGCAACCTTGTTATTTTGTGCCTGATGGGTCCACAAAAAGCACAACTGTGCTCAGCTTGATCTGCTGGAAGAGCAATCTGAGTGACCTGGTTAAAGCAGTGACCTACACTGAAATGAAAGGACTGTCCCTGTCGAGACAAGGAGACTTACATCACGTATCACTTCATAGAGTGCCTTGAACGTAGGCTGTTTGTCATCATGGTAGACACCTCTATTGCCATGCAGAATGGAGACACCTTCTTCTTCTGCACCTTTACAGTTGCTTCCATACATGCAGTGATCAGGTCGATAGTTCCACTGACACGGAAACACATAGAGACACTCTGCCAATGTCAGCCAGGGCAGATGGGGAGGAGGGAAAGAAAAGAAAAAAGACATGTCATACAAGAATTACAACAATTAAGCTATACTTCTGTCTGGGACCCATTAAGAGAAAAATTTCTGTCAGCCTTTTTGCAAATATCCCAAGCAGCAGCTAGACACAGAGGCTTCCTCTCCTCAAGGGATGACTATATGAATCTCAGCACTGTTAGTCCTCAACTAACAGAAAGAGAGGGCAACACAACAACTGGTGCAAATGTAAACCACGGGAGCATTTTACAAAGCTAAAAGTGACAGAATCAAACCCAGAGAGGGGCACTATCCAGGGTCCTCTGCCCCAGTAAGATGTTTTTGAGTTACAGAAATGACTAGGGAAGCACACAACAGCAGTGAGGGTTATGCAAAATCCTGAATCCTTCTGGAGACAGCATGGGAAAGCTTACAAAGCACATCCAATGTTTGCTGCTGAGGCTTTCACTGAGGCTATGACAATTCGTTATACTGAGATACAGCAGAGCGTAAAAGGTAGTGTATTTTACCCACAGTCCTTCTAAGACTTGTCATCCATTAATTTCACAGGTCTAGGTTATTTAAAGATGAGCCTAATTTTTCAAAAGGGCTTATAACCTCATTTCTCCTCCAGATTCTTTTTTCTTTTTTTTTTAAACTTCCTTTATGCACCCACACAACTTGCAATATGCTTGTAATAAACCACACCAGTCCCCGTGACCTTTTTGCTTTAGAAACTGAGTACAATGAATCATTGCATGATGCCTGCAGGTCATGTCAGGAGCACTGAAGATTGAATTCTTCGCTTGGCCTTTCCTGCCTTCCCAGGAAGTCTGCAACTGGTCCTGCATGGTTCTTGAAGAAGTAAAATAAGGTTCTGAAGCACTTCTTCCCTTAAGGCTTCTCTAGTAGGAGACTGCTCCAGAAAAGGTAGATTTTAAGTGGTTTTCATTCAGTCTGACCTATCACACATTCAGAATTGCTCCCCAGTGTTGATGAAAGGGCAGAAAGAGTAGTAACACCTGACCCAGACCTGGAAATCCTTTAGGCAACCTTGAGCAGATGTTTGTGAGTACAGCTCACCAGCAGGTCCCTATGGGGACAGGATGTCTTCAGGTGCTTATCAGCTTTCGTACGTATCACTTGAGTATTCCTGATCTTCTCCTCACTGTGATGCTTTTGTACATATTTTGCTGTCACAGCTGGACTCAAACTCTAGCTGCTTTGTGAGCCTTCAGATCCATTCATTATCTCAACAGTCTTTGGAGATGGGAAAAAGGATGCACCTCTTGGGGCTCCAGGTAACACAGTCCTCTGTGTTTATAAGGCAATGCACTGCATCTATAAAAAGCCACCTGCAGCTGTCTTGACTGATCACTTCCCCAGCCAATCTCAACAATCCAGAAGTCTAAAACCTCAGGAAAGTCTACTTCTGTTTTAATTAATCCAGTTCTTTTGTTTTCTTTTCTTGGGTAGTCTGATGTTACGTCATTCATAATAAGTTACTTACCAGTTACAAGGAAACAGACTGTGCTGCAGAAAAGCCTCAACATGTGGATTTGATAGAGAATGCTCTCATCACAAAATTAAAACATTTTTGCAATCTTTGTGGTTTTTTCCTCTGTGTTTAAATTAGCAGCTTCAGTTTGACTTCACAACTAATCTGGCTTCATCTTTTTCTTCCTCCACTAGAATCTATTCCCATAACATCAATTTATTTTTGGAAATTAATTTACAATTTCATAATGAAGACTTCTTCCACTTCATTTTTTCCCTAGAATTGAGAGTAATACATGGTGTACCAGGGACAATGATGTTTAACATCTGTCTGCAGTAAACAGATGTTAGCTTATTACTTGGCTTTTGCTATTCCCTTTTATTTGGATATATCCAATTACCTACCCTATAACTCCTTAGAGAAAAAGAAAAGGGAACAGAATAAATAAAGATAAATCTAAACTTATTCTGTTCTTAATATCACTTGAGGGAAAACAAGGTCACAGAGGAAACCAGGAAAAGCAAGTAACAATGGATACTCAGCATCCCTTCAGTAGCATGAAGTAAGGTTCTCGGTTTCTTTGGGAAGCATGTGCTATGCTATGATTTTGAAATCCTTGGATTTCTCAGATGTAACTGGTTTTGGAGGTGCCTGGAGTCATTCTGATGCGATCAGTGCAAAAGACTTACAAGGGGGTGAATTTCCTGAAACAGTCTCAGCACTAGTGAAAAATGTCATGCCCTTTTAAAATAAGGTGCCTAAACTTGCCAGTTCTTGGAAATATACAATGGTGAAAATACAACTCCAGTTCAAGAGGAAACAAAAGACAAACCAAAAATGTTACAAATGTTTGTGGGGCATTGTGCAAGAGCGACAGGCAGGAATCAAAGATAATGTTTTGCTGGGCCAACAACTATGTACATATTGGTCATGCTGGTCCACACCAGGACAGGTGGGCTATGCCATCTGGGAGCAAGGTTTTGAGAAACTGGAAGTTTTCCATAGCTCTGCACAGTCCCAGAGCAAGCAGAATACAGAAGAGCAGAAAATGCACAAATCTAAGCAGCAGACTCCAGATGACACCATCCTGGTGCCTGCTGAGGCTGGATTGTTCAGCTGAGAGGCTGGAAGCATCTTTCTTAAGAAGTAACTTTCAGTGAAGGAGCAAAAGTAGAGAGGGCAACAGATGAGATATTCCAATGGCTGTGTCCATTTTCTGTTTATATTAGCTTTGTTTGCATAAATAACAGATTTCAGCTGAATTTCAGAAAAACAGAGCATAGCTTTGGAGCAAGTTTGGCAATTCCACATTCAGATAAACATCTGAAACAAAAACATTTTTTTCAGCTAGGCCCTGGTCCAGTGACACTTTTAAGCACACAGACAACTAGAACTTCATTCCTGCACTTGATCATACTTCCTTATTTTCTCAGCATCTCCAGAAAACAGATGTACATATTCAATGGAACCAAGCCTGAGCTCCACTACCTGCACCACTTTCAGATATATTTTCACAGGTTGTAAACCCTAGGTGCACTTACACATTAACTTAATGCCAGAGTAAATGATGTGTATTGTAAAGAACAAACAGCACTTTTTTGCTTTTCAACTTCAAGAAATTTTCTTAACACAGACAACCATGACACCAAGAATCATTACTTACCTGGGTTAAAGGAAAAAATTATATTTAGTAAATCTTGGTCTCCCCATGTAATGTAATTTTTGTACTTTTGGTACAATGGATACAACATCTCCTCCCAAGTCAAACCACTTGGTATCATGCTGTTCTGTAGGACACAAAACCAGAAGCAAAGGGTTAATATTATGAACAGTCATGTGATATATGAGACTGTGTGTGAGACCCACATATTTGTCAGTCTGCTAAGCCACACCAGATTCTTAGATGAAAAAAGCAGGAACAAGGTGAAAACTGTAGTGTAAAAGTGAGGAAAACTGCAGACTAAAAAACATCTTCCCTTCCCTGGGAATGATGATATTAAGGGTTTTTTTATTTTTAAACTCAAGCTGTCCTGTAATGCTGTAGGATATCCCTGGTTTTCACTGAGAAACATGACCACTCGGGGCTAATAAAGTTTTTAAAGAGATTAGGGAATATGTGCTCAATGAAACAAACAAATTTTACAAGTCAGACCTTTCACAAAAGAGGGGAGACATCAGAAAAAATGTTCTTTTTTCATTTATATCTATTCATGGAGTCACTTGATCTGCAGCAAGATACAAAACCTTATTGACAGCAGATGCAAAAAAATTACCACTTTCTCTGGATATTTACACCAACTTTCCCAATGTTAAAAACAATACAGTGACTGCACTGAAGATACTTGAGTTTATTGTTTCCTGTACACAAGGGAAAACGGCACGCTGAATAAACCATTTTTACTCTTGCTAAGAGACTGCTTCATCTGCCAGTTCTCAGTGCTTCAGCCTCTTGGGGAAGTTTCACCTGTTTTAACAATCATTTGCACTATAACTGCTTTTAGTATTCCATTATATATATTCTTTATTTTTCAGATTCTTTGTATTACAAACTTTACATCATTTTATGCCAAGTTTTACAAGATGTGAAAACTACATAAATCATCAGTTTCTGCAACAGCTGTGTTGCCTCTCACCTTGAAGTGAGTGCTGCGGATGCGTGTTAAATTCATTAGCATCACTCCAGAATTGACTCCAGTTGTCCCATAATAAGGGTGACGAGCGAATCGACTGTACCAGCCAATCTTTGGTATTTCGTGTTCTGGAGCCATAGCAGCTAGCTGTGTTGAGTTAAACTCTTTCAGGATGTGCCAGATGTCATCGATGGGCCTCAGGAAGAGAACATCAGTGTCCACATAAAGGAGAGAATCCACGTCCTTTAAAATGACCTTTTGGGTTGGCACAGAGAGGAAAGGAAGAGATGAAATAGAAAGCAAATAGACAACAAAAAGAAATATTATTGGCAAAATGTATTTTTATTTTAAACTGGCAATTTGAAACAGGTTATTGATTTATCAGCTAGATGTAATTACACATAGGAACAACAGCTGTCATGTTATTGGCTTGTTGTTTGTTTTGTTGTGGTTTGTTGTTTTTTTTTTTTTGAACTGCACAGCAAAACAGCTACCAGACCACAGCAGTTGGGTTCTAACCCTCATACAGAATAGTAATCCACCGAGGTCTCAAAAATACCTGCAAGGACTATTTAGTATCAGTTCAGAAACAAAATGCAAGAACATATATTTACATAGCTACTTCTTTACAAGATCTGCCAGTGGTGAAATACTGCATCCTCCACAGACAGAAAGGGTAAGCTGCTAGAACAGAAAGAGTTTTCATCTCCATTTGGTATCATGTTTCCTTTTGCCTTTCTAACGACTGATTTTCCTATTACAATCCTGTGCTCCTAGGAGATGTGCGTTCAGTATTAATACATATAAATGTTTCATGTGAATTAAAAACCCCCTATCGATCACAAAAATGTAAATGCATCCTCCTGAAGAACAAAATTTGCTTGGAAACCAGAAATGTCATATTAAAACTTACCAGGTCAGACTCTGATCTGTTATCAGACTCTGGATCAGGAACAACCACAGTAAAGTTAGTCAAATTGGAAGGGTGTAAACTGTAAATTAGAATCAAGGTATTTAATCTATTGCTGTTGACAGTGTTCCCCCTCGTGGCTATCCAAATCCTTACATGTTCATTCATTAGTTTTAGTAGGACAAATTATATAGTGCTTCAACAGTGCAGGAAGACTCCCTTGAGGTTTTACATCAGGTAGCTGAAAGGTTGTTTGTTAAGTAATGAATATCATTAGCTAAAGTCCACCATCAGTTCCAATTGCAGTTTTGTTGCTCTTCTTCATTGTTTGCTAAAACTGTCCAAAAATTCCTGAAGGACTCGGATTTTCTTACCTTGGTCTCAGCCAAAAGCCCTATTTCTCTCTCTTTCTTTCTTTGAAAAGCAAATCCAAAAGGCTATTGATTTTCACCACATTGTGGGACAGAACAGTCACTCTCTCATCCAATTGCAACCATACTAATGACAAACTCTCCTACTTATGCAGGTAACAACAAATTCTGCTAAGGAAATTTAACTTTACATAAATTGAAATGTATTGTGACTGAAAATGACCTGTGAAATAGACTGAAACAAGTGAGTGTGTGGGAAAATTACCCTTCAGCATTCTCAACAGGCATCTGCTAAGATGTCAGATCTATGAGTACTGACTTAAGTGAGATTTTTCACCTGACTGAATGCTTTGGGATTCAGACTGACATTTAACCAAGTTTAACAAATCCCTGACCTGTATTTCTGACATGATAACTACATGTTCTTCATACATAGCAGGACAAGCAGGAGAAGGCAAGTGTCTCTGCATTTTAAACAAAAGTTATGCTTACAAGAAACTCCAAGTAAACAAGTCCAACACAATGCAGGTCACTCTGTTGGATATAATGTTATAGCAATATACTATTTTTTCTCAAAAAATAAAAATCAGCATGTGTAAGTATCAACAAATCAGTGACACAAGTAGTTCAGTAACACAGTAAGAGCTCACAGGTAAATATTTGCAAAAGTTAAGTATCCTGAAGTCCAATAGTAAAAAAACCCCACAAGTAAAAAGACAGCTACTTGAAGAGTAAATCAATAGAAGACAGACAGTTGAAAAGACAAAAGGGTTTTTCAGCTTCAAAATGTCATGGATGTTGTACATAATACTGCAGAAACTAGAAGCCCTAATTCATAGGGACCTGCTATATGAAGCTATATAAAAATCAAAATATATTAAAAAAGAAAAATCACACCTAAATTTAGTCTGAAACAGGAGACAACAGATAAACACTAAGAAATCAGAAGCTATTAGACTTTGCCTGAGGAATCCGTGCACACTGTAAACCACACAGGATTTTTTCTAAGGGTGTCCTGGTAGAGAGACAAGTTCAGGCATTTTCCAGCAGAGGGTTAAGGGGAAGTTTAACAGGCACACACAGACATTCCTCCCAAGCACAGAAGACAGCCTGGGCACTGCTTCTTTCATAAGATAACTCTTCTTTCACCAACCTTAAATAAACACCTAAATTTAATCTGTAGAAGTCAATGGACTGTAATAATTTTCCTACATACAAATGGATCCAAGCAGATATTTCAGTTCTTTGTGAAGATGCCTGCCAGTATGTGACCTCACACTCTCCAGCTTGTATTCCTCCACTCTGGGTTCACACACTCTCCATTCTGGTTTGTCAAAATGTTCTCTCCTCTCCTGTGTCCAAGGTGTCACCCTGCAGTGACCCAGCAGGCTAAAGCTGTGCTGCTTTCTTTAAGCCCTTCACAATTTTCTCCTTCACATGTGAAGTGTTAAGACTTTTTGGAAAGTTACACATGTCAGTATGAATTGATCACATCCCCTTCTGGTTGTGTATTTAACTTCACTTTGGGTGGGGGAATTGAATTTCAGAAATTGTAGCTGTAAGAATTCCTTGCATAGCTCCTGGGATATCACTGGAGTTCCACTAGAGAGAAACTTCAGGTAGCTCTGTTCCTAATACAGAAAGAGTTTAAAAAAAATATTTTCCACAGCTCTTATTTTTATATATTCAAAAGCATACAAGAGGAGGTGATGTATTTTTGGCTTTGCTGATTTTCCAAGTCAAAAGCCTGTGGTACAAGAGACCTTGCTCCGGCTTCCTCTGCCTGAACTAGGTGCTGCACAGGCTCGAGGGCTAACCAGAGGGACATGACTGCAGGTTAAAAAATGACACACATCTGACCTGGAGCATAAGCAATGCAAGACTGTGTCTGGTAGCCTGAGTTCACACTTGCTAGCACAAATAACATAGACATACCCTGACATTGTGTGATTTTTGAAAGGAATGGTCAGGAATATGGCTTGGCTATGCTTGTCTTCCCCCTCACTCTACAGGTGCTTACAGCTTAAAAGAAGTGTGGGTTTTTTTCAGCACTATAGAGCATTCTTAGTAAATCTGTCACAAAGTTCTGCAGAGAATTGGCTATATTTAGCCTGACATTTCACTCAAATACTCAATTATCTGTAATTTGATTTCACAACTGCTGTCTCCATAGATTCTGCCTGTGTTAGCAGGGGTGGCAGGTAAAAATGCACTATTGTGTGAACACATCTTGGTGTATTGTGAAGCTCTGCTACCTAATGGCTTACAAGAGCCAGCAAGGCAGCTTATCAGAGCTTTATCCAAAATTAGGGACCAATCACAAATCTTGATGCTACTGTAGCAGCACCATGAAGTTGAATTAATAAACTTAACTGTATTAAGCAATTAACTCAAATTAACAACAGAGATGGAGACTTTTGCCTAGATAAGGTCCTGGCATCTATTCTTAGTGCTGCCACTGACCCACTGGGCTGGATACTTCAGAGTACTCCAAAGGACGGCTATAATACAGGGATATTGCCAATCTACCTTAAAAGCTCTTAAGTAGATTAAGTATTTGAGAAGGGTTCTAAATATTAGTTACTATTAGAACTAAAACCATCCAAAAATCCCTTAAACATTTTATGATACTCTAGCTGACTGTTTTGGTAGCTCCAAAGCAGCAACAGAGAGACAGCTGCAAGCCAGCTCTGTGGTGTATGCAACATTCATGACACCAGAAGTCAGATTTTTCACCTGGTGTCTTAACACTCATGTTAGCATTACAAAGCAGTTTCAAGTGACTGCAGAGAGCATTACCCTTCTAGTTTATTTTTAAAGTTTTCTTTTGTGTTTGTGTGAAGATCCACATCCTCATCATTCTCTTTGCAGATGCCATGGGTGGTTTTATTGTAGTAGCCTGCAGCAAGAGATTACATGAAGGATCAATCTACTTTCCCTGCACATAAGTGGCAAACGTGATCAGCTGTCACAGAATGCCTCTACAAAATGTAGGATGCAGTATGATCTTCCTTAAGATTTGAGAAACTCGAGAGGATTCAACAAGTTGGAAATACATACACTAACTTGTTACCCAGAACAAAACAGCTCCTTACTACAAGCTACAGGATCATATCCCATAGTTCTAGTTTTATCGGTGAGTAAAACCATTGAAAGACTCTTAAGCCATTTTCCCTTAACACATTCCTCATACCCTCCTATCCACTTTCACATGCCTGCTGGTGCTGCAAGAGAAAGATTTCTCTGCCAGGAGAGGCACTTGTTAATCAAAGACTCACATTCCACTCGGGCTTAGCATTATCAGGAGCAAGGCAATTTGCACATCTGAGGGCTAAACAGCTGATGAAACTCAACTACTGCTCCCCTGGGGTTCTCCCTAAATCTAGTCACATTTTATGCCACTGCAGGAGAAAACGCTTAGGACAGGGAAAAAGAGGAAAAGAAGGATATTGACATCCCACTGGTATTTATTTAAAACACAAGTCAAGAGTTCTCTAAACAGTAACACTAGAAACCCTTTACTCCTGCTGTGTGCATACTGGATTTCTACAGTGTTGTCTCAAAGGGGACATCAAAACCTAGTTATCAAGCACCAGCTAAAAATAATAGTGGCTGAAATTACCCAGAAACAGACTAAGCTTCTGCCAGGCTGCAAACCTGAATACCAAAAGTCCAGCTGGACTCTTGCCACCTCAGCTATTACTACAACTCGTTTTCTTTACTATAACCATGTCAACTTGGTGTCAGCTGCAACTCCTCTTGGACAACAAAGCCATCAACCTCAGCCTAACTACACACAACATTTCCCAACTGCCCCAAGTGACAGAAACATTTACAGTTCAGGCTGCCTCCTAATTTTCCTAAGACAACATGCCACAGTTAAACATTCCTCACAAGAAGTTACTGGAGGATTTCAGCAACATGTGAGTAACAAAAAGGGAACCAAAAAGAGCACTGGCTAGCCTAGAGGAATCAGCATGAATATATAACCCTTTTCTGCCATCAGAAGGGTGATGATGAATAAAAGTGAAACTGTTTCTGTGAGGAGACTCTACCAAAATGAAATAAGAATGACGAATTGTGTTTACTCAGTGAAAACAACCTCACCAGCACACCCTTGCAAGCAATGTGTCTGGAACATGCTAACACTTAGGGATTATTTTCCAGGTGATGTAAATATTTACTGAGGGAAGAGAGGATTCCTGCTGAAGTTGGAATTACTCTCAGCCCATCTGGCCTTTGTGCATTTGATAGTCTCCCCCTAAATGCCAGATAAACAGAACTGCTGACAGCACATATTTTCTCACATATGTATTCATAGTCTACATATCTGGATGTGCAGCTGTCTCCTGATTGTTTCCATCTGAGAAAGTAATGATTTCTTTGTCCTGTCTCCCATTGCTCATAAGCCAGCAATGAATAAATCTGGATCACGTGAATAGCATGTCATGTTATCGAAGTCATCCCAATCAACAGCAAGGCACAAGGTATTTTTGATAGATGTTCTCAATTCCACAGATACCACATTATGCAAAAGTTCTTACAATTCCTGATATTTCTCTATATGCAATGCTGTTATGAACACCTTCTTTCTCTCCAGCAACCTTGAATTTTTGCCAAGTTTATGACACATCTATGAGTTTATACAGTAAAGAACATAGATTTTTCAGAGAACCTGAAGATCTCAGGACACAGAGGGCTCTTGCATGACATCTGACTTTGAGCACATTGGAATTATTAACTTAAGGGCAAATCTGACATTCTTGGAAAAAGAAATAAAACTCAGGGAAAAGGGATTGCTGAAAGCATCAGTCTAAGGGCTAAGATATGGAAAGGGAGAGAATGGGTAAAGAGGATATGATGATTGCATGCTGAAAAGAATGTTATTTATGGAAGGCATGCAGCATCTACCCTGAAAGCATCTGCCCTGAAAGAGTTCTAGCACTGGGTCTTAAGAGTCTGAGAGGCCAATGGAACTGAAGACAAATAAGAAACACACATCCTTTGTTCGCAGGAGAAAAACTGAGGCTGGATTTCTGGGTTTTCGTTTTGTTTTTTTGATGTTTTTTTAAAGTGGCTAAAACACAGGTTAAAGGCTCTTGAAGCAGATGTTTCAGTCTAACAATGGTTTTAATATCAGACCAGCAAGGCTTCCTTTCTATGGAATTAACCTTTTCCTAAAGTGACCTACTCAGAAATCCAGGTGCCTTACCGGAAGAAAAAGGCGCTGGGCAGCACATGGTTTGAATAACTTTTTCCATTCCTGAGCATTTCCTACTGAGAAGGTTATTGGGTAAATGTTGTGCTCAAACTTCTTTGTATATGAGGAAGGCCATTCCTTTAACTGAAAGACACAGGGGAAGGAATTAGACACTACATGTTCTATAGATATTTCAAAAAAAATATGCATACATAAGGAATTTCTAAACTGCACACAGTAAAAAAGGGCTTAGTTGATACTTGTTGATTTCAATGTCATTTTGCTCAGAGGTTTGTAGCTTACAACTAACTTATTTATCTCCCAATTGACCAAGAAACTCACCTTCTTCTCAAATTCTGGCTTAAGGGAATCCTCAGCAAAAATGTGAAAACAGAGCCTCCTGTTACTAAAGAGAATTGCTGATTTCAGCATGATTAGTGTCTCTTCCAGCCGGTCCCCACATGCCACAACTGCCAGATGCATGCATTGCGAAGATGAAGGCTCTTTTGCATGTTTCTGTTCTCCAAGCTTTCTGAAAAATCATAAAGAGACACATAAAAAATACTGAGCTAAACATGAAGAGAATTCCACATTAATAGGTATCAGGCGTTTTCTCTTCCCCTTCATTTTGTAGGGGATTAGCAGGATTTTTTTCTCATTAGCTATCCACAGGAGATACAAGTGGCATCCCAATTTTGTCAATAGCACAAATCAAGACTGTTCAAAAAATTACATCACAAAGAAACTTGCTATTTTCAGAATTTTCTGGTCATTCCAACATTCTGGATTTGCACAAATCATTGCACTACATACACAGATGAAAGTAATTGAATGGCATCTCAAACCAGATAACTTGCTCTGTGCAAAAGATGGGGAGGGGAGTTGTGTGTAGTTTTGTGGGTTTGATTTTGGGGTTTTTTTTCCCAGTTTAGAGGTTATGAAGCCAGAATGGACTTATTACTACCTAGCCAACTTCCTAACACAATGCAGATTACTGAACCACATCCAGTAATTTCATTACCAGGCCCATAACTCTTGGCTAGACTGGAAGAAGACATCCATAACTTAAAAAAAAAAATCCACTCCATCCGTATTCTTCAAACAGTTAATTAATTTTGCTGTTAAAAATGCATGCCTTAATCCTGGCCTGAAGGTACTGGAACAGTTCCAAAGGACTGTTCTCCATTTCACCCCATGGAATCCCTGAGATTTTGCTAAAATTGAGATTTTCTTTTTTTTAAACAAACACATTAACATGCCCCAGATGAATCAGACTATATTCCACAAGCAGTCAAGGGCCAAGCTGTGGGGGTTTCACTTAGCACCCATCTCTGCAGGCTTTAAATAAATTTCAGCTCGACTACAGGGGAATGTCAATGTAAAAGGCAAATTGAAGGTACTTGCTAGCCAGAAAAATCAGGGTTCTTCTGGGGAGTTGAAAACACAGCTTTTTTGTTTTGTGTGTCCCCCCATCAATATCAGGGTAAAATCCCACCCTCCAGGATTGTGTATTGTATACACATACCGACATAAATTGCATTTATACTCCATCAGCTGGATGTGTGCTGACAAAGTAACTAAATCACAAGCATCATAATCATTGTAGGATAGTTCAAAAGGTTAATCATAGATCACTACCAGTTCTTGACATATCAATGAGCAGAGGACAGCAATCCCTGCCTCTTCTCAGCACACACAATTACATACATACAATTAATCAGTACAGCTAATACTAGAAACAAAAGTTCTACATAAAGAGAAAAATGATAGTTGATAAAGCTGTCATTATCTTTGCCAGACATTAAAATGCTGCTCTGTATAACAGCATTGTTCTATACTACAGAGTAATCCACTTCTGTGTTAAGGAATACCAGCCAATGGTACTCCACTGACTATAGAAAGCAATATGTTTCATTAAGGGTTTAATGTCTTAGGCTTTAGTCTTAATTAAACCCCAATTTCATCAGCTTATAAATAATGGAATACTACATCTATGTGAAGTGGTATTTACTTTCCAGCCTATTAGTATAAAAACCACTGAATTATTGAAGTGAATAATTAGCTACTCACACAGATCCCCTTTTCCCCCCTTCTCCCTATCTCTTTAATGTTTCTTCTTAATTGAGTCTCTAAATCAAGCCATATGCAGGATGAGAACTGCTTTGATATAGCTTGTGGCAACAGAATTCACTGTGAGAGGGACTGAACTCTAGGATTTCACTGCAACATTTCAAAACTCAACACCAAAGCACTAAGCTTTTCTTTGCAAACTTTAGCCATAGTGAACTCTCCACTATGCAGCTTTTTTGTAGTGAAAACCCAGTATATCTAGACAAGCACTTCCAAAGAAAAGACTCAGCAGAATCAACTCCTGATGAAAGCAGAATGCCCTATAAGCCCATGGGAGCTACAGCTGAACAAGAGACATCATGCCTGCCAACATGGACACACTTCCAGCCCCAGAAAGTGGAGATGAAAGCGAAGTCTTGGAGATGAGGAACTATGGGTTGCAAAGGCTTGGGTTGAAGGTGCTCAGGAGCCTGCAAATGGCCTAAATAGAAAGAATAATCCCATGGAACAGGAGCATGAAGTAGTATTTGAACTATCTCAGTAGTATTCCAGAACACTGAGGGCAACAGTTAGTGAGGAAAATAGCAATGAGGTTCAGGGGACATTGGGGGACAACATTCTGCATCTTTTTTTGTAAGTACATAGTGAACCAAGAGAGGACTGTGAAAACAAAGGTGAGCTGGAAAGAGATATAAAAGAATCCATAGCAGGATGCATTTAACAGCAATTTAGCTTAGCCTTTACAGAACTGCTATCATTATCCAGAAGTGTGAAATGAGGCAGATGGAAAGCAAAGCCAAACTGCTAGGAAGTCAAATGAGCAGATTACAGCAAAGAACATCACAATTCCCCTTCCCTCCTCTGTTTATACATGCACAGATGTACAGTGCAAGGAGGAACAGAAGGGATGAGCAGAAATAATATCTGGATGAAAGGATAGTTCATAAAGATCTGCAGGACATGACCCATGCCTTCAAACCAAAACAATTCCAGTCTGACCAAAAGCATCTAGGATGCTTCTGCCTCACACAGAATAAATGGCTGTGCTGGCTTATCTGCATCTGCTCTTGAAGATAAGATGGCTTCCACCATGTGTTGACAAGAGAGAAAACAGAGGTTAGAAGTTGGCTCGTATCAGTGGAACAGCTACTTCTCCTCTACCATGGGTAGGTTGGGTTGGCATCAGAAGCCTTCTTGTTCAAACAGACTCAAAGGCCTTCTCTAAGCTGAGGTTTCCTAAGGTACAAACCGAATCTTGATTTGATACAGTGTATCTCCTCTAATTACAAATGTTTATCATGTAGTTACCAGTAGTTGATGTAAATATACTGGGAAGCCAAGAGTTTTCCAAACACTACCAGGTCAAATGTTATTAAGACAACATAACAAATGGAATAGAAGAAAGATGTATGCTTTGTTTTAAAGGCTTCAGCACTTTAGTAGTGTGGTAATTTGTACAAAGGATAAAATTTGTTACATGGAATAAAAAACAGCTGGCAAGCAAGAAAGAATATATTGCTAGGTTATTAACCAAAGATTTTAGTAGGCTTGTGACACCAAGGAGCCCTCAGGTAGTGGTTGAAGAGCAAGCTCCAGTTCTGGCTCTGTTTCATTAAGTCAGCCCCTGCAAATCTCTGGCTGAGTTATTAATTCTTTATGCTTTAATTGTCCTACCTGTAAAAAGGGAACAGTTGTTACAGTAGTAAGAGTTCCTCAAGAGTCTTCCACATACATTCAAGAGCACACTGATCCACAGAGTACTACAACTACTATTATTAGCCAATTCTTCCTAACATTTCTACACACATTCATTCATTTATATTCCAACTTACTGGTTATGGATTAGTCTATAATCGGATTTTATAGCCTAAATTAAATATTTAAATGCATCTAAAAAAATACAGTGACCTGGGCCTTAAAAGTTTAATGTGTTTGACAAGAACAAATTTAAAAACTATATACACAAGGTCTTTCTTGCCTTGATATCCTTCCAAGTTCAGTACATAAATGTAGCTTGTCAACATATTATAAATCTAACTTATGTAACATGTCAAACAGTTTGCTCCATTCCCTGTTTCCTCATTTATTCAGAGAATATGGCTACCTGCTCTCCCTTACCTGCTGTTCTCCTATTATTGTATGGCTCTAAAATTAAGCACTGTGACCTAAGACTAAGCACTACAGAAAGCATCACAAAATACTTGCAGAATACATCCCCCTGAAACAGCTGAAGACAGACTTGATTAGACCTAGCAATATTAAGTGTTTATAGCAAAGGCCATCCAACAATACAGACCAACACCCATCCCACTGTCTAATGGTATTTTATTTACTGCATATGTTTTTTTCCTGACAGACGTGAACACTGACATAGCAGAAGCAGCCTGAGTGCTCAAGCACAATAGTGTACATTTCTTGGTCTTAAAGTTTTGATGACATGCAATTTTCTTATTAAGTCACAGACAAACTGTCTCAAACATAATTAACCCAAAACCTGTCTTAATCAATCCAGATCCATTCAAAATGCATTCTCACCAAACTACGGAGCCTGCTAATCTATTTGAGCCTTCAAATTTGTTCCTGAGAGAAAGATAACACACACAGATTCTTACAAAATGCAATACAGTTATTGGTTTTTGAAACCTTCTTCATGTTATTATCTCATTTACTGCTGCAGCATAAACAGGGTTAGATTTAGGCATTGTAAGAAAACTGGTGATTCACTAAATAGGCTCCTTTCCTAACAGTCAACACTGAGTCAATGTCCTAACAGTGGCTCCATTATATAAAACACATTTGGAAAGGCTCTAAATGTTTTTAAATAAAGTTTTCTCTCTTTAATGCAATTGCACAAAACTGACTGTAGCTGCTGACCATCAAAAAATTGTTGAAGTTTCAACCTCCTTCTACCACGCAGAGAAAAAGGAAACAAAACACTCAAACCCAGTTTTTATCTTCTTTTAGCAAGTGGGTTCTTTGTTAGACTCCTATGAGCTATTTGGGCCTTCGGCATGTTATTATAGGCTATTAAACTCAAGCCAAATTGTATGTGTGCACACAGGCTGTAAAGAAAGGAAAAGTATCTTGACAGGTTGCCACATAAGAGATGTTTTGCTTTGGAAAAGTTACTTCCAGGGAACTAAATGTGCTGGCAAAGGTTCACTTCCTGAGCCTTGCCACATTGGTTTAATAGAAAGCATGGTCTCATCTGCCCTTCAAATGTAAAATAACCCTTTTGCTTTTTGATACTTTGCACGCATTGGTTTGGCACATTCCTACAATTCGTCATACGAAAAAAAAAACCTTACTGAAGGCACAGGACTTGCCACTTCCAAGAGAAAGGAGCAGTAAAACCACCATCAAAAAATCAGTTTTCAAAGCTAACAAGAAACATAAATCTAATGCTCATCTAGATTTGCCAAAACTATCTAATGACCAAAGCAGGACACACACTTAACTAACGTTTGCTAGGTACCAGACAGCTAATGATATGTGACTAAGTTAAACTTTTAACCTGTATGACTATTTACATTAGAAGAAACCTGCACTTCTTAAAACGTAACAACTAATGCTTTCTATTGTTATCATGTGACTAAACATGGATTACAAAATCTCAGTTAAAACACAACACACTTCGCCCACAACGTGACTGATCTTACAAAGCAAACACATGTCCTAGATAACCCCTTTGATGATTTGAGTTCAGTCCCATACCTGCATCCTGTTGATGAAACTACACTAATCAACTTGGAAAAACTGAATTAAAACAACTATTTCTATTTACATAAACAAATCTTCACTGAAGTTCTTTGAATCAATCTTGCAGCCTATTTATAAATACATACACTATGATCAGAACATAAGATCTTACGCAGTCATCATCAGATTTTTTTATTGTCCTAAAGGAATCAGATCACAATCTCTCACATCAAATAAAATCTTCCTTTGCTCATAAGGAGTAACTAAAACAATAATTATTCATATTACAGGAATGAATAGGCAGGAAGAACCAAGTGTAACAGCATGTTACATTGGATGGGCTTTACCATAAGCACATGAGTAAACAAAGCCTATTAAATCAATGGGAATGCTCATGCCTGAAGTCAGTAACTAATAAAATCATTGCCTTCCACACCAAATTCAAGTCCTCTGGAAACAGCCTCACCCTGCTTCTTGGATCAGGCTTTCTAAGCCAAGCAGATCTCACCACCTGATGCCTTCACCATTCGAATGCGAATGTGATTCATTCCAGAACAGCACCCATTGGGTGGTTCTGCCTTTCCAAGAAAGCAGCCATTTCCTAAACTTGGAACGCGTTATGTCACACTCCTCTCCCCCCAAAAATTGGTTTTATGGATAGCCTCACTTAAATACATTTTATTTCAGTAGTAACTACCACAATATAGAATCTTTCAGCAAGGGACAGAACTGGACCCATAGAATTGTGCTTCTCAGTTACAAAAACTCCTGCTGGTGCCAAAGGTGCAGGATCATGCCCCACCAGCAGATGTGAAGGGAAAAAACCCCCAACCAAACCCCGCAAAAAAAACCCAACCTAAACAAACAAAAAATTTGTGAAGAGAAGGCATGGTTTAAATGCAGCATTCCTCTCTTTTTCTTTGTTGTGTTGTAGACCTTGTAAAGAGTACTTGCAAAGTCAGTTAATAACAGAAAAGTTAGATAATGTCAAATTCTGGAACAGGAAGATGGTCACTGAAAAGCTCATTGAAATGAAACAGTTGTTTACACTCTCCAGCAGTTTCATACTTTCTGGGCTCCTTCCTTCAGTATTCTTCTTGATTTCCATGATAATCACAGAGATATGCCTTAAAGAAAAATGACTTTAGGAGGTACAGTTGCTAGTGGAAATAATCCTGCTTTAATGCATGCATTTGAATTCTGCCCATGACCCATTTCCAGCCACAGTAAACATCTCTTGCATTCAGTAGGTTAACAATGCTTGTAAGAAACCAACTGCTTTAATAAGTTAAGGAATAAGAGCTCAAAGCACAGGAGTAGTCTTTCATTCAGAACATCTCTGTGAAATCATGAATCAAAAGACACAAAGACATACCAAGTTAATTAGATCTATGAGGTCACACTGACCATACTATAGTTGGAATGCAAGGGGAAAAACAGTCCTCCACCCCCCGAAAGCATGCTGCCTGGGTCTTCTCCTGAAGTAATTACAGTTTGTTTAAAAAATATTCAGCCAGTAAGGTGCTGAAAGAGGAAACACAACACAATTTCAAATTTTTTTTTTTAAGTTCTGCTAAATTAATTTACATATAAAAAGAATTAGAACCACAAAGCTCAAGAGCTTAAAATCCAGGGATGCCTCACAGTTTGGGACCGTAGAGAAGCACACGGGAATAGCCTTCCCTTTTTACTGTGGCATTTCAAGGAACAATTCGCATTAGCGTAGCTCCCGCGACTGACAGCAGCTCCTCACAGACTCCAGCCAGGGACTACCACATTCCCCACGTCAGCCTTTAAAGCAAGGCCAAAACTAATGGAAAAGCAGCTATTCCAGGGGCTATTCTCACACAGGCACACAGAGGAAGTATCGACCCGCTCGGATACAAGGACCAGAGGCGAAAGTAAGACGTCCATGCACTTTCGTGGCATCCCCAGCACAGGGAAAACACGCAAGGAAGGAAAGTTCGTATTTCTAAAGCCAAAGCAGTTTGCACAAGAGTTTCCAGTCACCGGTCACTGGCAGAGGCGAGGGGAAAAACATCTGTGAAAGGGAAGCGCCCGAAGGACCGACTGGGCGGGCACAGCAGAAGGGACCCACAGGACGAGAGGGCGCGGGCACGCGGGGGGCTGCGCGCTCCCGGCAGCAGCCGGGCTCCATCGGCCGGGCTGGAGCTAAGCAGGAGGGTCCCGGCAGGCTCCCCGCCGAGGGCAGGGACCGGGATCTGTCCCGCGTGGGGCGCCGGCCGGGCACGCGTGGGCCGGGCGAGCTCCCGCGTCTCGGGAGCGCGGAGACGGAGCCGGCACCGTTACCTGGCGCTGGCGAACCTGCCGCCGCCGGCAGGGCTCCTCCGCGGCGGGCTCCGGCTGAGCCGCGGCTGGCGGCGGGCAAGNGGCTCGGCGCGGCTCAGAGCGGGGACGTGGCCGCCGAGCCCCGGGCCGGCTGCCGGCAGCGGGGGCGGGGCGCTCCCTACCGTACTCTCTGGAGTAGACGCGTCGCGTCCCGCCAGAGGGGCCGGCCTGTAGCCGGGCAGTGCGAGGGGTGAGCCGGCCTCCCCAGCGCTCGCCACGGATCATAGAATCATTGAGGCTGGAAAAGACCTCCAAGATCATCGAATTCAACCCTTAAGCTAACTAAGGCACCGCTAAACCGCGTACTGAAGTGCCACATCTACAAGTCTTTTACATCCGTCTTGGGCTGGTTACTTCAGGACTGCCCTTGGCAGCCTGCGCCACGGTCTGTCAACCCTTTTGGGGATGAAATTTTTCCTAATATTTTATTCCCCAATTCTCCACAGCCGTCCTGTGAAGACCATCCCTGATGTCACCATGCTACCTGCAGGAAGCGTTACACTTCAGGCAGGTAACTTACATGGGCTGTGAGGACTATATCTCTTGGAACTGCAGATCAGGACCTTGCCAAGACCAAGGATCAGCAGGTTGTAGAACATACATTTCACTGCTGCACAGCCCTACTGTATGAAGTCAGGTTTACTTTGAGGATCAATTTTCCAAGAGTTGGTCCTTTGCTACTTACAGGTTCCTGGGAACAGGTCTGTAACAGAATTACACCCTCTACAAATCCGGCATAGGAAGAAAATTAAACCACCTGTTATCTAGTGAGTAATGAATTTTTAAAAAATCTAGATAAAATTTGGGCTAAAAACTCAGAATGGCAAACAGTATGTTTATATGCTACTTCTGGAGCGTAAGTTGAACAACTGCAAGGGCTTTTAACACACAACAAACCACAACAGACCTCTAGAAAGCTGTTTAAAAACCTGAAAGTTGCTTCAGCACAAACCCCCACATTTGCCACAAATAAGTGCCATGGATGATGTACTTGTCCCTGCACTACTCCATGGGCCACTGATCAAAGATCTCTCCTACTTAGTCCTGGCAGGTCGGGCTCTCGCAGACAGACCCCTAGGGCCTCTGTGTTATGGTTACTGATATTTTACAGGTTACATCCTTCAGTCACTAAGAAGCTGAACTATAACTTGATCTCTCACATGCAAACTTTACAGACACTTAAAGCAAGTCAGACCTCTGTCTAGCAGGTAACACCACAAAAGGTAACATGAAGAAACACATTACATATTTACATCCCTGACTGTTAATGATTTTAGTTTCATAAAGACTATTGCAGGTTTGATCCTGAATTTGTGAGAGTTAGGATCTTATCAAATAATGGTGTCACCTCTTGAGATCGTTAGACCTCCCTTGAAGCAGGACGGCAAACCCACCAAATGATCACTTTTGTTAGAAAGTAAGGCGAGCGAGGGGAACCTGAGGGCAAGAGGTCCCTCTCGGGCGGGGCCCTGTGAGGTAGGAGCGTGAGGTAAACCCATGCCCGAGAAGTGGAGGTTGCCTTTACCTCCCCCAAATCCGCACAGCGCTCACCTCCCGTTACCACTTCCTCACGCCTTTTCGGTTGTCGTTCTCTTCCGAAGGCGGGCAGGACCGAGAGGGGCGGTCCGACAGGGAGGGAGGAAATAATGGAGGTGGCTGGGCTGGGGCGGAGTTGGTTGCCGCTCTCTGCCGCCGTTACCTGCGCATGCGCGTCGCCGATTTAGGGCCACGCGCGCGCGGTGAGGGCTGGCGGCGGCGGGAAGGAGGATAGGAGCGGTGAGTGGCGGCGGATGGGCCCTTATCTCGGCGGGGCGCGGCTGGACGGGAGCGGAGAGGCGGAATAGGCCTTTCCCTTCTGGTAGCAGCGTCCTCGGAGGGCTCGCTCCCTTCAGAGGCCTCGGTTCGCGGCCCTCGGCCGTGGCGCGCATCTGCGGGATGAGGGGGGAGCCTGGCTCCGTCTTCCTTCACCGGTTGTCCCCGCGGTTGCAGTTGCTTCACCACTCGTCCCGCGGTGGTCGGCGGTAGGGCCGGCGGGCTCCCTTCGGTGTGTCCCTTGGAATGGCTTGGGAGTCGGGTGGTGACCCAGTTTAAGGAGCAGCGGAGGTGAATTAGGTCTTAAATTGAGGGAGAGCAGAGCGTGTGTCTCTTTTTCTGCCAGCCCTTACTACATCAAAAGCGCTTTAGTTCTACTTTCGGATGTTTTTTGTTTGTTTGGTATTTGGTTTTGTTTGGGTTTTTCTTTTTAGTGTGGTTGGTGGTTTTTTGGTAAGTTGGTTTTTTCCCCTCTTTTGTCCTTACCTTTTTTCTTAATTTTCTTCCTCTTTTTTCTCTTTTTTTTTTCCCCCTTATCTCCCTTTCTGGTTTTGGTTTTTGGTTTTTTTTTTTGTTTTTCTTTTTCCCTGTAGTCCATAGTGGTTTGCTGACAGAAAAGGCTGGAAAGCTTAATTATTTCGGATTACCGGATTTTAGGTTGTGGGAATCACTGCTGGGGATTGAATATTGTGGTGTTGTGGGATGGACCTCGGTGGTCCCTCGGGGAGGGATGGCAGAAGTACAGCAAGGCTGAGAAGCTCTGAGTGGAAACATCTGGGCCTGGCTTTGGGGCTGCTGTTGAATGCTTGGGTTAAAAAAACCAACCTCTGATTTGGGATAATAAAAATGCAGGCTGGCATATGATCCTTGAAGAGTTGCATGATGCTAGTGGATTTTTGTTACCTATTATTCCCTGTTGGTAAACAGCATGAAGTGTTTTCATAAAGTCACCAGAAATGTACATCCCTTCGCAGGTTTCTGTCCAAACGGGTATTATCTATCTAATTATAAGAGATGCTCATTGCCCTCATAAACTGGAAACTAATAATCTTTCCTTGTTTTGACAGGGCCACACAGCAAGTGGTTGCTTTGCCTGCTGGATTCATCATGATAACTCCAGCTTTTGAACTGACCCAGGACCCAGATTTTCTTACAGTAATAATCAAAGTACCTTATGCCAGAGCTTCAGAGTTTGATGTGTATTTTGAAGGGGAGGATTTTAAATTCTATGCTAAGCCATACTTTCTCAGGCAAGTACTATCCAGTTTAAAAAAAATTGAATTTCATAAGTAAAAGTGACTAGAGAATGAGCTTCATTTTAGTCCCTTCAGAACATTCCTCATCTGTAGCTTTTACACTGTTAAGTGTAGACAGCCCATTTTGTGCAAATAATTGTTTTTATGGGTTTGGTCTCCTTGTTTCTAGGCATTAAATCATGTTAAAGGGATTTTAAGGAAATACTTTTCTAAATGTACTTTGCAATAAGTTTTTAATTGTGAAATGGTAAGGCAGTTCTTTGGATGTATGCAAGGTGTGTAGAATAAGTGTCTTCTCCCTTTGGGGGGTCAGATACAGTGTATTTGGTGAAGAATGGGTTCTGTTGCACTTGTATTAATGTAAGGGGAGAAACCTTGTGTGGGTGGAGGTAGCAGGAAGTGAGGTCCCAGGTTGCATCTTTTCTCTAGGTAGCAAGTTCCCCACTATGCTGCAGAAATGGACCAAGAGGGAATCTCACTATGAAAGTGTAAGGAGAACCTTTGGCATGTAAGAACTGATGAGCTATTACCCTTCCTTATTTTGTATTTCCTGTATTCTGGGGCATGGTTCTTCTATAGCTGTTAGGGGACCACAAGGCATTTTAAGGGAATGTTAGAGAGCAGTGACTTAGTTATTTTGAATAAGCAATACAAGAGCCTTGAATGTGTACTCATAACTTGTCACTGTGGCTTAGCCTAGAGCTTCTAAATTGCAGAGTCTTCCATGTGTTGCACATAATGCTAAGGGTGTCACCTGTGTGGATGCTGTGACCTTGCCCAAGCTGGGAAACCAAGAGTCAAATTTTCCTTTATCTCAGATGCTGATGTCTTATGCTAATAGTTAGGGAAAAAGAATTTGAAGTACAGGGGAGAATTAACTGCATGATTTCTGTTACTGTCAAAAGGAGTCATGCAGTTAAGTCACTTGTGCTGCTTTTGGAATGTGCCTTATATTTTTATAGGCTGAGATGTTAAGTTACAGAATTAATTAGGCATTCAATGAAGGATCTCATTGTTTGCCCACAGATTGACACTTCCTGGAAGAATTGTAGAAGATGGCAGAGAAAAAGCATCTTACAATACAGACAAAGGTATTAGTTACTGTTATTAGTATATGTGTCATGAAACATGCTACTAACGCTCCAATAATTTATAATTTGCCACACTGGAGTTGTGTAGAACTGTAGTAGACCATAATGAGATTGTGAAATGTTGTTTCCTATGATGTGTTGATTGGTGAAAGAGTTAAAAATAAAATAAAGCTTGTGTTCTGTTGGTTTGTATTTGTGAGTCAAGAGACCACAACTGGTTAAATATTCTTTCATATTGTATCATAAAATCTTTGATTTTTGTGAAACTTGAAGTAAGGTTAAAAAACACACAAAGATTAATGTATAATAAAAATGCTACCTGCATGTTTCCCAGTTTCTGTGAGCCTTTTTCATTAGAGGAAAAAAAACCTACAGTTTTGCTTGTCTTGGATATTTTAATGCAATAACTATATTCTGACTTTCCTTTAAGGAACTTTTACAATTCGATTGCCTAAGGAGGTTCCTGGCCAATATTTTGAGGGACTGGACATGCTGACCTCTCTTTTAGCACCAAAGAAATCAAGATCAGCAAAACCTTTGGTAGAAGAGATAGGTATGACAAAAAATATCTTGTTTATACTAGTGATTCATGTATATAATGATATAGTTACAGGATCTACATTGGGATATATGTAGAAAAATCCAGTATTTCTATTACTGTCTAGTCCAAGGTATGAGGAGGATGTGAATAAATCTGAAAATAAGGGTAAGTAGAGAAATAACTGTCATAGATGATACATATCGTCTTTATAGGCTTAGTTATGTTTACATTTCTCCAAAATATGATTAACCTATGCTAATCCTCGGCAGAGCTTTGTACCCCTCTAGTGGCTGCATTGTACACACACACCTTGGATTCTTCTGATTCCTACATGCTAGCATAACTGGACTTTCAGCTCAAGGGGTAGATGCTTGTTAAAACTATAGGTTCTAGTGCATGACTTGCTTAACATCAGTATTTAACAGACAAGAATGTTTGACTATCTGTGTTTAATTTTTTAATACCTCTTTTAAATTATTGATAACATCACTTTGCTCCTGTCAGGGTTCTCTTAGTATCAAATTCTGATCTTGTTGAAATCAGTGGGGCAATTTTGAAGAGGTATACTTAGAAGCTGAAAAAGCTTGAAAGCTGAAGAATTTGGAGCATGACCTATGGATTACTGATGTAAACATCTGCCTTTATGACTCAGAGTTGCATAAGATTTCTTAAAAGATATAGTGAAATGAAAAGGGCTTGCTGTGTTTATAATGTTTACCTATTTAATCCTGCATATTTTCAATGTAATAATTTTCTTTCCCTGACCATGCAATATATACAGCTACCTCTGCTGAGTTGTCTGAGGAGGAAGAAGAATTTGACTGGGAAATAGAGCAGACGCCGTATGAAGAAAGTGCAGAATCCATAACTCTACCACTACAGTACCGGTATGGATTTGGGAATTTGCGGTCAGGGGTGTTCCAGCGGCTGCAGGTAGGTGCATTTTTGTCTTTAACTATCATTAAAGTTCTGGGTAGCTTTCTTGTTGGGTAGACTTGCTGGCTCATTCCATAGTTGGGAGGGGATCATCAGGTAACTGTTCTCCATTGTCCCATTCTGTGACTGAGAATACTCTGCTTTTGTGTGCAATACTACAGACAGATCCTCGTTCCTGCAGAAGTAGAGTGTGGTTGGGGCTGAGTTAATTGTGTAGCAGAGCCAACAGCCTGATCTGTTTCTGGAGTAATTTCAGTGTTAGAGGACGGGGCCAGCGGGGACCTTGGTAAAAAACCAAAACCAGCCTCTGGAAGTGGACTACTGTCACCAGCTGCCTGTGAAGGCATAGAGAAAAGGGCCTGGATGGAGTAGCCCATGTGCTAGATGAATAGTTCTGGCAAGCTACAAACAGTATGCAGGCTGTTTACAGTCTGCTGTTAATACTTTGTGTTTGGTATTGTCTTCTGACTAAAAACATGTTTAACAATGTACAGTATATTTCAGATTCAATGAATTTTAATTTATGAGGCTTGGTCCTTTGATACTTCTTCCATTTACAGGATGAACTCAGTGATGTTATTGACGTTAAGGAACCAGACCAAACTCCTGTAGATGAGCGTAGGAGGAAACGCCTGGCAGCTGAGGCTGCCAAGTTTGATCCTGACCATTACCTGTGAGTATTGATTTAATTTCTCTGGACAAGCAAAAGTACATTAGTTGAAAATATATTCACTTTTTCTTTGTAAGTGATTGGTTTTGAGGTGACTTTTGAAAGTAATAGCTTAACTTTTTGTGTCTCATCACAGAAGTCCTTAGAGGGTGTTCTTCAGTGTGACACTGATGTGAGACATTGCTTACCTGTTTTGGGATTGCTGTCTGCTGTTTAATTACTGCTTAAGTCTCTATCAAATCAGGGGAACGTACTGTAAGATTAGGTAGTATTGTTTATGCTTTTAATAATGATTATTTTCTGGTTTTAAATCAAAGAACTGGTCAGTTTTGCTGTATTTCTAATGTGTGGAGAACAGCCTAGAGCCAAGTCAAGTGTATTCTAGGTATGCATTAAAATACACCCACATACATGATAAGCTGAAATAAATAACATAGGACTTTTTTTCCTAGAGCTGATTTTTTTGAAGATGAAGCTATCCAGCATATCTTAAAGTACAAGCCATGGTGGGTTGATGCTTATAAAAGAATGACAACTGTGCAGGGAGAAGAAGGTCATCAGGAACATAAATTTGGTGAGAACATAAATGTATACACACCTGTTGCTGGAATGACAATTGCTGTGATGCTGTTATGTTCTAGGTTATTGTTCTTAGGGAAAAAGTATAGTTTTAACCTACAGTTTTCAGTCTTAACTAAAAATTAACTCTTAGAGGAGTATTCTGGTACTTCTGTCCTTAAAGAAATTTTTTTTCTTTGGTAGATATGCTGGAATCTTTGAGACAGTTACATTAGATCATACACTGTACTCCATAACTCTTTTTTATCTTCATAACAGATTTTGGAGTTAACTGTTCATAAAGGCCATTGTAGAATTCCAGGTATTTGTGAAGAAAAAGTTCCCTTTTAATGGTATCCTGTAATCTTCAGGATTTCAGAGGAGTGTAAATTTGATCTGAAATTGAATGAAACCTATCTTTGTGTAGTGATTGTAATAAATAGAAAATAGGTCCTTTGTTCCTAGTGCTTATCTCCTCTTCTTTTCAGAGTTTTCAAGTAATTGTTCTCCCTTTCCTAGTTGTGTTTTCAGTGGAAGAAATAGTTAGAACTGCTTTTTGTGCCCACTTCCAAGTATGGTGCAGACTCTTCACAGCAAGCTTTCCAAAAATCAGCTGTGGAAGACTGTACTAATATCAACTCTCATCTCTGTTTGATGAACACATCTTCTGTAGTATGTTATGTTTTATTTACACAGTATGACAGAAGTTCGTGGCATTTATTACTCTGCTATTTTTATGGGTCTTTGGGATGTTTTTCCAAGGAAAATCTGTCTCCTTTTAGAAACTAAAGGGGATTGCTTCAGGTTTAGTAGATGACCTTGTAACAGTACTGTTAAAAGATAGGTGAGATTACCTTTCTGTACACAGTGACTGCAGAGAGCTTTGCAAGTTACTGTTGTGCATATTTTTTATTATCCTTTGTTCATTTCCTATATAGCATGAAAATCCAATATTACTAAAGTAGATAATGATAATCCCTTCTCCAAAGGTTCTTTACAAATATTGGTGCGCTAACACATTACACTTTCACATTTTCTGCAGGAGAACAACAATGGAATTTGGGTAAATGTTGTGTATTTTGCTGTCAATGTAATCTGATTTCATTACTGGTCTCTTTTCAGCCTCTGAAGCTAGACATTGTTAATTGTATCCATCATAAGCATTTGATATAAAAAGCATTGGACAAAGGTACAAGAGGCTTGAAAACAGGATAATGAGGGGTGCTTTTGATTTTATTCGTTCACTCGTTAGTAAGTGAAATGCTGCTAATGTTTGCCTGTGTTAAGGAATATGATGGAAATTAAGAGCTACTGGATGATTTTGATAAAGAATGGTTTTACTCCAAATTTGAGATTCTGAAGAAAAACACCTATTTGTGTTGCTGGGGTTTAGGGGTAACAGGAGCAGACAAACTCGTGCTACTCCAAAGCCTGGCAAGCCTGTGCGCAGACAGTTGGGCTATGTAAAGGATCATCTCTTCCATAAACCCTTTGTTACAGCAGATACTTGTTTGATACGGATGGCCTTTATATGGCTGAATGAAAAAGCTTTTGTAGTTTTGTGGGTCCTGAGGAAATTTAATTAACATAAGAGGCCATCTCATGTTTGGGTTATATTAATGACAACAACCCACCCTTCCCCTTAGACCTCAGTTTTGGTAACATTCTCACTTCTCTTTGAGTGGCAACAGTAGCTGGGGGTGGTGAGTGGCTCAATGAGGCTCTGAAACATTGAAGGTTCTAAACCTAAGTGAGTTGTGGTGAAAGAATCCACCATGAGAGGGAGTACAGGTTCCACTGGAAGGTCTCTTAGTGCAAATACAAAAGGGTAGGAGGTGGGTCCAGGCTATTTGACTTGGAATCTGATCATCAATAGCATGAGTTCCCTGTGGTTTTTTTTTATTGCTTTTATGCTTTATCCAGTCAAAGGGGTGGCCCAGCTAATCTGAGTTGCAGATTCAGGAATTCTTACAAGCTGAATGCAATTTGACTGCATATCTGCATTAATATGTATTCCAGTGTGCACACTTAGTGGAAGTGACATAGAAAAGGCATGTGAAAGAAACAAGGACTGTGCTAAGTGAAGGCCCTTCTTTACCTCTTGAGAAATTTCATTTCCACTAGACCTGGGCAGAAGCCTGACTACATTAAGCCATGGTGTGCTATACAGCTGGAAGGACAAGGAGTCTGTCGCTGGTGTGCTTGTAGGAAGAAGCCTTTGAAAACTAGAGCTCAGTAAGAAAGAGCCGAAGGGTAGTCGAGCACAGAAGCTCCAGGGGCATAAATGTTACATATGTTGCAATGTGTTTCAAGTTGTTTTACAAAGTGATGTGTGGTGATTCATTGAGTCTGTGTATGTGTATGTAGCCCTGCAGATAGGTGTGAGGTCAAACCTTTACTTTAAAATTAAGATACACATGTCCCCTGTTTACTTTGAAACCTTTTTAAGGGCATAAATGAGGAGGGACTGTAAACTTTATGCAATTTCCTTTTATTGCTTATGGAAGAGAGGCATCAAATGAAGAGTACCCACATTTCTTGCTCTCCCTGGGTTCCCAATTCATGTCTTCTGCTAAGGAAAGCAATCTAAAAATAAGGTAATGTCCATTATCTTCCATGATGAGGACTTTGAAGCATACAGCTTGTAAAGAGACTGAAATATTAGGGTGTTTAAAACATAAGACAGCTCATGGTAGGGGTACTGCCATGGGCAGCTTGCAGAAACATTTGTATGTCTTCTGTAAAGGAAGATTATGTTCTTGATTAAAGATGTGCTGTCCAAAGCTGTTAAAGCAGAACGTGGAAACTGAGAGCTGATGGAAATTGTATGCTGTCAGATCTGCAGCATTGCATGCTGGGGAAGTCCTCTACCCTCAAACATGGAATGGTGTATCTCTTCAGAGGATTGTTTATTGAAGGTAGATGGCTGGGCAGATAAGGTAGGAGTGGTAGTGTTAAAACTGATGGGAGATAACAGCAGAGACTACCACAGTATTAGAGTATTGGCGCTGGAATTTGACACCTGGTACCTTTCCAGTCCCTGTGTTTTGTGCTCTTACTGCTACTGTTACAACAGTTCCCATCTACATGGTATCTGTGGAATCAGAAATGTCCTTGGGAACTGACTCCTCAAGTATCCGCATGGAAAAGTGAGTTTAGTGTGATGAAAGTGACATACATTAGCAGGGTCTTTAAAAGTATCTTTTCTTATTCAGAAACATTGAACAAAGAGAATTTTTTTTTCTTCCTTTTTGTTGTGGTTTTTTTTTGTTGTTGTTGCGTTTTTTGTTTGCTTGGGGTTTTTTTGTGTTTGTGGTGTTTGTTTTATTTTGTTCTTTATTTTCCCCTTAGTCTTGTTAGCCACCAGGCAGCTAAGATTATTGCCTTTGCAGTATGGCTGAGTGAGGAACCAGAAGAAATACTGGAGAGCAGGTTTCACCATATACAAGAAATACTGGGTTTTGGAGTGGGCATTTTCTAGAGCTGAAAGGCCCAGATTTTGTTCACACTTGCAATGTCTAATGCAAGTCAAGTAATAACTGTATAAAGCTGAACTAATTCCACCACCTTTCCCATGAGGGACTAAAACTTTTGGAAAGCTTCCTTCCTTTCTGCTGCTGCTGAAGTTTACATTGGAGTCTTCTGTTTAGAGATTCCAGATGAAAGGATTTGTATTTTGTAACAGTCACTTTCAACTTAAGTTCATTTTGATTCTACTTCAAATTGCACAACTGTAAAAACTCCTTTTTAGGCACCACAGTCTTCAAAGGCTCAGGCTGACATATGTATTTAATATAACATTTATATGCTCTAGGGATAATTTTATTTTGCTTTTGGTAACCTATCATGCTTACCAGTGACCGTTCTCTCTTTCTGATCTCTTTATAGAGTGGGAAGCAATTTCTTTTTTAAAGGTTCACATTTCAGGAGGGCTCTGCTTAAATATATGCCATTACTGGTAGATTTTTGTTGAAGATGAATTACTTATTTTTCATGTTTGTCAGGTTTCTGCAGTTGTTCTATCTACCTGTTCTACTCAGTCTTCCAAGCCTTTGCAGTACGTGTGCCTTCCTGGCACTATTCTGTTGCAGAGAAAGTATTTTTTATATGGGGAAAGAATGCTGTTTATTCATGCAAAATTCTTAACCTGTAAATATTAGGTCCCTACTGTAAAGTATCTCAGATTTTTAAAAGGCAAGAACAGTAAGACATGGAAGGAAGAATTGTATATGGTTTTCATCTGATTTATAGGAACTGCAGATTTGTTAAAGAACAATGACAAAAGCTAATATAAAGGAAATTGTGAGATCCAGGAAAGACTGTCCAAGACCAGTGACTTTATGGAGAATGCCTGGAGGAAGAAGGTCAGAAGAGATATAAAGGAAGTGTGCTGTGAATGTTGATTTCAGAATTAGAGGAGGCTGGGAGCTTGACATGGAAGAAAAGATACTTCTGAAGGACCTAAAATTTAAATGGAAGAATTGTAAAGAAAGGGGAGGGATCAACAAACCAGACTTGACTGGTCATAGTTCAGAGGGAATATAGGTGTGCAGAGGAAGCCAGCTTTGTGGTTTTAGAACTTAGTTCACTTCCTGAAGAACACTAGACTCATTTAACCAGTCTCCTTTACAGAATTTTAGGGGGTGTCAAGCATGGCCACTTCTACAAGTTCTGCAGATTGGTCCGATGTACAAGGAAAGAGTGCTTTGCTTGAATCCCTAGTGCCTTCTTTTTAGATTTTGTAGAGTCCATTCAGGAAAGAGGTGTTATCAGCATGTCAGCACTGTGGAAACTTTTGATAACCTTTCATACTTTATCAGATAGCAGCAAATTCAACACAAAGGACAAATCAATAGAAACTCAGCTTCTTTATTTGAATTGCTTAAGTTTACAGTATTATCAGGTATTTTTGAGTCAGTATCTAGCACTGTGGGAAATGCTAATCATGAGCAAAGCCTTTAGGCATCTTTCTAGGCAGAGTAGTGCAGTCTTTCCTCTTATGTCTTAGGAAGAGCTTGAAATGAGAAGAGACTTGTTTACTACTGATTAAGATCAATAACTAACTTGATTCCTAACTAATCTGTTCTCTGCTGACTAATCTCCTTTATCTGTTCTTGCTGAGTCCTTAACTTACAGGGGTAGAAGTACACATTTGAAAAACTTAATATTGTAGCATAATATTTTAGTTAACATAAGGAGGGGGTGTGTGTCAGTTCTGCTCAGTTATTTTCCTTCTAGATAGCTGTGGAATTCAAGCCTTGCCTTGACAGGATCATAAGACAAGGCTTTACTCTCACCAGAAGGCTAGACCATCTGATTATCAGAGGTTCTTTCTAACCTATACTTTATGTAATTCTCTGATTCTGACCACCAAGTCAGCTATCTACCTAGATAGCACATTTTATCTTAAGTGCCCCTAACACATTTAGAACCATTAGTGCCGTAGTAGTCTTGAGATACAGATCTTAAACTGGCTTGATTTAAGTGATGTGCAGCATAAAATATCAGTAAAACCCTAACAAAACAGCCTCTAGCTGTCACAGCTTATCCTCCCCTTTGGAGATTAAACTGTACTCATTGGGAGTGAGGTACAGAAGTGCAACTTGAAAGATGCTTCCTTTAACATGAGGAGTGGCTAGTTTAAAATAAGGAGATGATTAAAAAGGCTAATCTGTGTAGTATCATCTAACAGTAATTTTGTATGTGAGATAAATCTGATTCCTTTAGATATACATATATTAAGACACATTTATACTGTGGCTAGAAGCAGCATGATTTTTGCACTGACAAATATGCAGAACATTTTAAAATCCATCTTAAGGAAAACTTGGAAATTGATTGTACTTGATTAGTAGCAGTAGATGCTGCTTTGCATTAGATGAATACTGTTGTCCAAAAAGTGTTAGATAAACATTGGTAATAAGTGTACAAAAGTGTACAGACTTAGTATAGCACAAAAGGTAATTACAGGTTTACTTGTTCTGTTAATCTTAGGCTGTGTACTTGTGGGTTTTGGGGTTTTTTTTGAATTAGAAAAACAAAGTAGATGGTGGTTTTGCCATGTTAATAATGAGTTTCAGGCCTGGATAATTTATTATTCAAAAACTTTAAAGAATGGCTAAATATTTATTTGTAAAATTGAAGTATTTTCTCCAGAGAGAGATTTTATATAGAACACTGGCACTTTGCAGTGAGTTAGTGAACATCTTGTAACATTTATCTTTGGGAATTGGCTAGGTCTGTTTCTTGTTTACTGTTTTCTAGTAGACTGCAATTTCTGAGCTTGTGGTCCAGTTGTATGTGTTACGATGCTTCAGAGTTTGCATTTTAGAAGAAAACTTTTGTCTCCTGTGTTTCATGAACTTCACTAGAAGCTTCTTTCTACTTAGAAGGGAAATATGGTTCACATTTATGTATTCCTCTGGAATGTGGATTTTGGGGAATCTTAACAAATACTTGTTAGTAAAACTTTAAAAACTCTCTTGCTCTCAGTGTTAGACTATTTTTGTCTCTGATGATGAGAGGTTAATTTTGGTCATTTATGAGACAAAAACAAACTTCAAGGTGTAGTTGCTGATTGAGAAGAGTTAATTCTCAGTAGTGGATCCAGTGCTGAATATAGTGAGTTTCTGAAGAACTGGTGCATGTGCAGCTTGGCTGCTAACTGTAGCAAGCACGTAGTAGTAGGCCTAGAGATATGAGAGAGCTGGCATAACTGTTGAACAGAGATTCTCTGCTAGATTGTCAATGTGCTTTGAAGGCATTATTTAGCTTCTTTGTTACCAACTTCTTTATTACTACATTAATAAGATGTGGTTTTAAGCTTTGTGAGCAGATCTGTTGTAGTAATCTCTGCTAAGAAACTTCTGCCTGTTTGGTTTTCAGATTTTCTTCCACATCTTCAACTTGTTTCACCTCTTGTGCTTCTCTTCAGGGTGAAATGCCACTTGCATAGAATTTTATAACTGTTATACTCCATGAGAGGGTTTTCTAGTGAATGCCAGCTGAAATTGGAAAATACCCTTTTTTTTCTTTCCAATTGGACCACCTTCTACCTGTAAACAGCCTGTTGTGATACCTTGTTAAACCCACCCTACTGTAGTGGCTTACATAGTAGTTTTATGCTTTTCAGAAACAGATTTTTTTTTTTCAAATGTGCCCCAAAGTTGCACATATGGCTTTATGGAGACTTTTACTATGAATGGTAGAGGTGACTCACTGAAGGATCAATGCAATTTAAGAAGTTAGAAGTAAACTTGCTGGTAGAATCTATATTGACCATCTGTATTTGTGATTTAAGGAGTAATACTGAACTGCATTGCATTAACAGAAAAACAGAACTGAAACAGTCCTGCTAAATTGTCACTTTGTGCTATATCATAGCAAGAAGAAGAGATTGACTCTCTCAAGATGGTATAAAAGATGGAATTTCTTTTTGTGGGAGCATGTAAATAAGTGGAGCCTGGCTTGACTCCAGAGAAATGTTTAGCTCGTTGAGAAGTTTCCACAGGAATTTAAATCAAGTATTTCATGGTTATGAAGCTGAATGAAACATTCAAAAAGTTCATAAAGGAGAAACCTTCACAAATGTTTCACTAATTTGTGATTTTTATGTCTTGAGATGAAGTGTGTGCATATGTATGTGCCTTTGGCATCACAAACATTTATTTCAAAGCATATCATAAAATCAGAAAGCTTGTAGAAAGCCCCTGGGATAAAGACCACATGTCTTGCAGGCAGACTGTATCCCTTCGTGGATTGTGTAAGATGATGATGAGCAATGCTTAAGGAGAACCATCTATAAGCACACTTGCAATCATCCTTATGACAGAGAAATGGACAAGAGGTGTAAAAAGGAGCTTGATTTACTAGTTGCAATCTTCTTTTCTTTCTGTAACCTCTGCTGCAATATGTACACACATCACCCCACCCCAAAGGACTTTGCCTGTATCCCAGTGGTCCAGGGTTCTGAGTTATGCCCAGAGCATAACCTTGTCTCATGCTGTTGAGAAAGAGCTGTGAAAAAGTCTGCAGAAAAATAATAGTAAAATTGCAGATAGGATTATTGAGACAGGACCTTTAATATCTCAAGGATTCCAGAGGTAAATACAACTGTGGAAGATATGAAAAAAAAAAAAAAAAGCTGGTGGAAGGTCTCAGCTCAGCAATAGTCAAGGATCAGTCTTGGGGAGCCACAAAGGCTGACCCTTCCCAGCTGCCTGCCTGGCTAGCCAGGACTCTTCAGGTGCTTTATCAGGGTGAAAAACATACTTAACCAGTATCACATCCTCATCTTAATATGTTGATTGTTTTACATTTTTAAGTTTGTACATCTTGCCTACTGCTTTCCTCTGCCCCCAGCCAAATATGCCAGAATATAGTGACTTAAAAAAAAGGGTGATAAAAATAATTGAAGAGAACTTTTAATATTAATGTTCAGGTTTTGGTCCCCCCCTTCCCTCTAGAAAAAATAATTCAAATACAAGTTAAAGGTTACATCCTGTATCTACCCTTGGCACTTGAGGTTTATTTTGCAAGTGTTAGGCTTGTTCCTGTGCTCAGAGAAATCTCCTTCAGTGACTGGTATTTTAAACTGGAGCTGCTTCCAGTGTTACTGCTTCTTGAACAAATCATGGAGTGGGACTTCCTCAAGGCAAGGAAGCATTGGTTGTCAAGTGAGTAACACTGCCTTTTCCTCTCAAATCACCTTGTGCCCGTCACTTCCTTCTGTGGTGTGACCAAAATGTGCTCACTGCATCTATTCCTGTTGAGTGAATCAGAGCCTGTTGACATAGAATGCCTGCACTCCATGCAGCCTAGATGAAAATCTCTTAGCTCTGGCTTCTGGCTGTTTTAATTGTACTAAGTGGCTTCTTGATTTACTTTGAGTTTGTACAGGAATGGCTTCTAGTCAGTTATCTACTTAATCTCTATTGCTATTTCAAGGCAATTCTGTCATCCTTTCTGAAGTGTTGTAAGTACTCTTCAGAAGGGTTACCATTCAGTGTTCAATCTATACCACTTCATCCTCGAGAAATACTTGGATGCATTCTCCCAGTATGTACCTTATCTTCCTGATCCATCCAAAGAGAGAGCTGGGTGAGAAGGTTCTTTGGGTTGGCTCATTATAGCCAGTCTTAACTACATGAGGTACATGTAAGATAAGGAAAATGTGATGGTGACTGGTGGTGGATGCCATAGCTCTTCGGAAGGAGATGCACCTTTCACAGCAGTGTCAATGGGATAGGATTTTGATTGTTCTTTTCTCTTCCACACGCAGGAAGAACATTATTAGACAGCAAAAACAAAACTCCTAAATCATACCTTGATCTTGAGGTGAAATTGATGAGGCTTGGAAATAAACAATTGTACTTTACCTTTTTTCCTTCTGTATTTCATGAATTCTTACCCTTTTCTACAATAGGAAAATGTATTTGTTACCCTGTTTTCTTCTTTTTATCCCATACAATGTAGATTTGAGGAACTTCAGTTTACAGAGATGCTGATTGCGCATTTACCTCTGTGTAGTATACCCAGGCATCCACAGAAATCCTTGACACTTTCAGAGGGGTTCAAAATTGCCAGTGTGTACATGCAGTACTTTGCAAGGCTGGAGCCTGACTTTGAGAGGAATACGTTAGAGTTCGATAAAAGTTAAAAATGAAAGCAAGAATGATTTAGGCTTTTGGGTGAGTGATGAGTGACTTGTGATGAGTTACAGGCTTCTTTTTAAAAAGACTGTTGAAGTAGCATTATCACCTATTAAAATGAATGTGCCAGCTTTAAATTCATAATCAATTATCCTTTTACTTTTTATAGTTGTCTTCTCTGAGGAGGAGAGAGAGCAGATGAGAAAGTTCACAAATAAATCTTATCTTCTGGATAAAAGAAGCCGTCATCATGTATATCTTGGTTTAATTGATATCCTTCTGGCATATTGCTACGAAATCTGTATCAATGAAGGAGACAAGAATGTAAGTTAAATAAAATGTAGTATGTTTTAAGAACCTGGTGTTGGACATTGTACTGTCATTTAGGAAACTTGCCTTTTAAAGTAAACTTCTAAGCATTAAAAATGTTGTTGAGTAAGTTAAAATGAAGGACCTTGTATCTCCAGATTGAGCTGTTGGGATGCATGTGGGGATTAATATGATTTCCAAATGCTGCTTCTTCTAGAGCAGCACTTTAGCTGTAGGAGAAAAGTGAAGTTGCAGGAGACTCCAGGCAATTCTTTATCATACAGTGAATCATAGAATGGTTCAGGTTGGAAGGGATCTAGTTCCAACCCCCTGGCCATGGGCAGGGATGCCACACACTAGTCCAGGTTGCCCAGAGCCACATCCAACCTGGCCTTGAACACTGCTAGGGATGGAGCATCCACAGCCTCTCTGGGCAACCTGTTCCAGTGGCTCACCACCCTCTGGGTGAAGAACCTCCTTCTGATTTCCAGTCTAAACATCCCCTCATTCAACTTATATCCATTCCCCCTTGTCCTATTGCAGTCTGACCAGCTGAAAAGTTTCTCCCCCTCATCTTGTAAAGGTACTGAAAGGCTGCTATGAGATCCCTGTGAAGCCTTCTCTTTTCCAGGCTGAAAAATCCCAACTCTCTCAGCCTATCCTTGTAGGGGAGGTGCTCTAGTCCTTTGATCATCTTTGTGGGCCTCCTCTGGACCTGCTCTAAAAGGTCCACATCTTGTTTATGCTGAGGACCCCAAAACTGGATGCTGTACTCCGGGCAGGGTCTCACAAGGGCAGAGGGGCACAGTCACCTCCTTAGACCTGCTGTTTGTTTCTGATTTCTTTTTGTGTTGTGGTGTCTTAATTTATGCAAATTCTTTTCTATTGGTGGTTCTTGCTTCTGCTTTTTGGACAGGTCCATAATAGATATGTTTGGCTGTAATAGCATCACCACTGATTTGGATTCTGAAAAAGCATGGGAAATCATTAAGTATGTAGGACTGAAACAATGTTTAGTGTTTTATATATGCTGCCATTATATGCCTTTAACAAAAGTAATTCTAGAATTTTTTGTGGTTTTTTTTTTTGTTTCTTTGGAGTGTGTTTTGTTGGTTGTGGGGGTTTTTCTAAGCTTGTGCACTGTGTATTGAAGGTGATTCCTGAGGCTTTCTGGAAACTGTTGAGGCATTTAAAATTTTTTAGATTGACACACAGTTTTCTTTTCCTAGTATTCAAACACTGGAGGGAATTGGGAAAGCATGTTTCCATTTTCAGGATTCTGGGGGTTACACATCTTACATTGGCAGCAGCCAGCTTTGTGTTCTGTTGTAGGCTTCTTTCAGGACATAAAGAATTAAGATAATAGCAGAAGTTTAAAATGGGTTCCATGCTGTTCTGTGGATAGCTTGCCTTCTTGAAATAAACATGCTTCACAGATACAACTTTTTGCCTAGCATCTTCTCTGCTGATATTAACTGATGAGATGTATTCTCAGTGCTTTTGATCAAAATATTGGAATATATAGTCAAAACTATTCTGTCTTAGCATGACTTGTAGGGCATGGATTTTGGAATGGCATGGCAGACACAAATGGCCAGCAGAATAATCTAGGATGGTGGTTGTGTTGCATGTCAGTGTTGCACAAAGTTGAAAATACGACAGGAACACAACTGTATGATTCTTTATTGATCTTTGCAATAACCTTATGGTATATGTGGAGAAAGCAGTGGGGTTTTCTCTTTTTTTTTTTTAATATCTTTTCATAAGAAAACCAAGGTATTCAGGCCACACAAATCTTTGCTAGAGCGAAGATTATAGATCAAGGCATTCTGGCTCTTTGCCCTAATGATTCCACTAGACCACAGTACCATAGAAATACTATGAATCTGTCACATTCTCAGAATAACAACATTTTACATGTACTGCTGGCTTTAGGACCCTCTCTGAAAGCCAAAAATCTTGAGCTGTTTTCATAAAACAAAGCTTTTCAGCTTGAGATTTGTTGATTCAAGTTTATGTTGCTTGGTGAAAAGGGACAGAATTCCACTAAAATACCATTTTCTGTGATTGCTGTTGTATTTTAAAGGCTTTTTGCATGGACTAGATATTCCCAATATGGAAACCAAATCAGTTATTAACATCTGCATTGTAATATAATTTTTAATGCTGTACTGTGGCCATTTCAGTGCACATAATGTAATTACTGCTTCATATTCACAGAGGTTCTTAAATTGGTGCCAGAATGTTATCTTAAATAGTTTGCCAGCAGTCTTGAATGTTGAGTTAGATAATACTTGTTTTATGGTCTCCCCTTAAAATCAGGTTGAATCATCTTGGAACATCAGGAAACTGAGTGCAACATTGTGCTGGCTGGAGGTAAGGTAAAACTGAAGCTTTGCTCTGTGTTTGCTATATTACTTGTATTTGGCATTGTATATTGCTGTTGTGGAAAGCTTATTCTTTTACTACTGAATATGAATTAAGTGTATACCTTCTTTTCAATAAATGTTACAAGAAATAGATTGTGGCTTCTGGAGTCCCAGCTACTAGCTGCCTCAAGAGGCTGAAGAAGGACCTTTTGTCTGTCTAGGGGCTGTGCCATTCTAGAATAGCTGAGGTTAGGCATTATGACAGAGCTGCTTGTCTACACACTGCCCTAGCTCCTAGGCTTGATTCACAAGCCCAGACTTTTATTTAGGAAGTAACTAATTATTCCCCACGTATGCCCACAGTATGTGTGTGCAACTCCATGCTTAGGGCAAGAAAATACAGGCTTCTAGCTCCTTGGTCAGAAGTCACAGATACCATAGATACCTTCCCCTTTAACTGGCTAAAGCATGTTAGAATTGAAAAAGGTATAAAGGGCATAAAAAGCAGGGAATGCAATTTCTTAAGTGTCCTTGTGTCCTGTAAGTCACAAGATACAGATGCATGTTTTAATAACTTTTGGAGGTGGCAGGTCTGAGTGAAGCAGCTTATTGTTTGCTTTAGAGGGTTTTGACTGCTGAGCCTTCCTGCAGCATTCCTAGTTCATCATTCTGCACTTCTGGCTTTGCTATTTTTCTTGGCTGCAAATTGAGTGGCTTCTGGTTTCTCCAACATTCTGTTGTGGCTTCAGAGGTTCTTGGAGAGTGAAATGGGGAGTCCAGATGTAAATGTAACCCCGGTGATGGGAAAAACTCTTAGAACTCAATCAGAAAGGTGGTGTGTGTTGGTTTTTTTTCCTCACCTATCATGGAGAAGCTGAATTGCATATTCTTGTAGCAAGGAGACCTCAGTTCTGTAGTTGTAGAACTGTTGTCTCATTAAGGTTTTAGTGATTGTGTGATCTTTCAGACACTGAATACTTTTGTTTCAGGTTTCTTGCAGAGTTAGTTAATGGACATCTGGTGTTTAACCCACCCTCTTCTTTTTTCAGTGTTATTACTGCATCCCTATTTGTTCTGTTGCTGCTAGCCCTTTGAAACCAGCATCAAGTAGAGAAACACACTGAGTTCTATTCTTTGCACTTTGAGATGGTTTACTGAAAGCACGCAGGCTTGTGTAATTAAGTTGTTACAGAGCTGGAAGTAGAAGGGACTTGACCTGGCCTGTAATGTGTTATCTGTTATGATGGCAACAAGCTGTTAAAGGACTGACCAGCCCTTGTTCCTGAAATGACTAAACCAAGTCTCAGTTTGCAGGATCAAAACTGAAATTTGTCAAGAGTTTTTTGGATTCAGTCCTTCAAAGGTATCTAGTAGTGGTGAATGTTATATTCAGTAACAACTTGTTCTGTGACAACTAGTTTCCTAGCTCTAGTTTTGTTTCCAGCTGAATGTTCCACAGTAAGCAGTCACACAGGAGTGCAGTTAGTGCAGCCATCGCCTTCACTCTGGATTTTTTCAGATCCGTAAAGGAACACAGTGAAGGAGTTTTCTGCATGTGCTTATCCTATAATGTAGCAGTTCTTGGCTCAGCCTGTGCCAACAGTATATTTCACACCCAGAAAATTCAGTCTCTTGGCACCAAGCTGTTAATAACTCTATCTGTTCTGCAAACCATGGAGAGGCGGGTGTTTTCCTCAAGCTGTAAACAAAATTGCCTCAGCCATGGTTTGTTTGAACTGACTGCCATTTTGCTGTGCATGACATCTACACACCTTAAAGTCTGAAGATTAAAAAACAAAACAAATGATTTAAATGAAAATGAAAGATGGGTTGAGGCAGACATAGCATGGAAAGAAGTGCTGGCTGTCAGCAGAGTGTTTTTATTAATTGTAATAAATGGAGAGCTCAAGATAAAGTAGGTACTTTTTATTTGAATTCATAAGTGGACTAGTTTGTCTTGAAAAGTGAAAGCTGGGAAGGAAATCACTCTCAAACTCTTTAACTCGCTAATGCCTCTGGCCTGAGTAAATTAGAGGTCTTCCTCTCTCATAAAGGAAGACAGTGAACTCCTTTCCCTAGGCAGATATGTTTATCCTTGTCTTGAATATCTATAATTTTCATGAAAGGCAGAGTCATATATCATTTTTAAAGATCTTATGTACACATGTATTTTGTTAATATCATGTGGTTTTAATTTTTTTTATTCTTAAAAGGCTTTTTATAGCTTCCCCTTAATATATATAATAATGTGAGACAGATGTAATTTATTGCTTTAATCTAAGGAATGGCAGAGTCTTGAGTTAGATATTTTATTCTAATGTTCTCTACATTCTTATTTTAATTCAAACCCATTAAAACATGCAGGACTTCTGTTATTCTGCCATGCAAACTCTATGTGCAGTGTCTTGTTTCTATTTATTATGCTGATTTCCATATCTATTAAAATACAGATTTTTTTTTTTTAGATTCATAAAATATAAAATGTGGGGTTTTATTCTGCTAAGACTTTTCCTTAAAGGGAAACAAACAAAACCCTAATTCTGAGTATTGAAAAGCACACAGACTAATTTAGATTTTTCACTGATATATACAGAGTTTCAGCAGCATTCATGATGTCCTGGTGTCTTTTGGAAGAAGAGTGCTATGCTATCCCTTACACAGACATTTTGGATTAGTGACACGTGCCTTCAATGATACAGTCATGATACTGCAACTAGGTAAGTTTTTTAGGGATTGGAAGTGATGTCTGTACTGCCACATTGCTTGTATGTCTGGGGGTTTATAACTTTTAAATCCTGTGGCCAGTTTCACCTAAATTTGATAGGTACCAACATTTCTGGACATTTTGTGGTTTTGTGAAAGTGGGGCTGTGGAGAGGAGAGAGCAAAACTAGTGTCCTTACCAGGAAAAAGGCCCTGAAGCAGCTCATGTGTTAGCCTGCAGATGATATGTGCAGTTAAGGAGTAAGTTCAGCTGTTACTATTCATAGGAGAAGATCTACATGGAAGAAAGGTTATGAATGTCTCACCCTTAGGAAAAATCTTGGATCAAATCCTGGTGAATCAGCATGATTCAACTGTGATTTTTAAAATTTCATGGAAAAGGTCTTCAGACTAGTTTTTTTCTAGAATGTATTTGTCTGTAAAGCAATCTTTCTGTTGGAAAAGAACATTTTAATGAAGCTTTTGTTATGGTAGCTTAGATGCTGTGTTTTTGTAGACATCCTTCTGAAGGTCTCTGAAGTTTTTATTTCACAGCGAGGTCACTTACTGTTCCAAGGATAGCACAGTCCTGTTTTCTGGGGTTTTTTTGTGTTCCTTAATTACCCATGTGAAACTCTTAAAAAATACTGGGAGGACTTCTGATAACTTCCATGTTTTGTCTCCATCTAAGGGAATTTTTTAAAGCATCATAGTCTTCAATTGTTCCAACTGTCCTGTTTATGTTCTGCTCATCCTGATTTTGCAGTTGCAAATCTGGGCAGTGCCTTTGCATGCTTTAGTATCTGGAAGAACTATTGTTTTAATTTAACCCCTGTTAGTGGTGTTAGGATTTTGACAGAAAGGAAGCTGGTCCTAGTGTTGAATTCCTGCTTTCTTTGCCAGGCTTTTTTTCCCCTCTAGACTTAGATGTTCTGTTGTTTTGGTTTATTTTTAAACTGAGCCACTCCATTAATTCTTTTCTTTTTTCCTGTTCCAAATAACTGTATTTGATATCTAGCCATCTTAATTCCTAAACTGTTCCATGTGTGTGCCAGCTTAGTATTGCCATACAGAATCACACTTGTGAGGGCAAGGAGTAGTTTTGTGGTTTGTATCCGGTGTCAAAATTCTTCATAGGATTAAGGCAAAATGGTTGAGATGACTCTGTGGTAAGTCCAGCAGTAGTCTGGGAAGACCAGGAATCCTGGTTTTGTATTGGCATCAAAACTTGCTTTGCATGATTGTTCTTTTAAAACTTTCTATATAATGTTTTTCTCTTAGGAGCAGAGACCAAAATCTCTGACTTGTATATGCTGTCTTAGTGTATATACTGTCTTAGTCCTCTGCTTGTTATGATGAAAGGACAGTTCTAAATAACAGCCAAGTAGAGCTGTTCACAAAAAACAAGCAGTGAATACCATGAAAACTATTCTGTTGAAAAATGAATAAATACTAATTAAAAGAAATCATTTAAAACTGAAGGAAAAACTGACTACACACTACATATTTGTAGTTTTTTGTTTCACATTTAAGAGTAGAGCTGTCATGATCTTAATGAATGCAAATTATTCTTTCAGCAGCAACATTCTTTTTATACATTCCATTTATCCCAGACAGCCTTCATGTAACAGTACACATTCTTAAACCTACGATTAGTTCATCTTCAGTTGTGCAGTGGTACACAACCATGTTTATAGCTTGGATTGTTGAGGTTACTGTAAGCAACTTTAATTTCTTAGAAGTTCCTGCTTTCAAGAAAAAAAAAAATCAGTGTTAGATTTGGGGTTTTTTTGATTGAAGAATCACTATGTATTACCTGTCTAAGGGGGGGGGGAAGTGTGTCTGTAGTCTTAAAAGAAGTAGATGTGTAAATAATGCTTTTGTAGTGCCAGGGCACATGTGTTCAGTCAGAACGTTTACTCCTTCAAACTTCACTGGAAGTTGAGCCATACTTTTGAGGAATTTGTTTTGCAGAACCTTTTGGAGGATTACTTAATAGTATTGAATACTGTGTTCCCCTTTTTGTTTACTGGCAATGATACCTCACCAGTTTGGCTCTACTGCAGTGTTTGTGTGATGAACATAGGTAAGAAGGACTGTCAAGTAACAGATAATGAATTGAACAGTGCCACAAAACTGTTCCTTGTCATGTAGGTGCAAGAGAACTCGTGTTTGAGTTGACCTCATTCTGACTTGAGTTTTCTTTCGGGATGCTGCTGATGGAAGCTGGGACATAACAAAACATTGTATTATAGACTAAGCACAGTAAACTAATTTATTTAAAAATAGTAAAGAATTCTTATGGGACTGAATACTTAAGCCTCAAGTTATGTGACTGGACTTTACAAATATTAGTGCTATGTTGGTGGATCCTGGCTAAGGTAGAGGATACTGCATTTTTAAGCTATTAAGGATCCTTGTGTGTGGTTGAAACACTTTGTTTTGAATTAAGACTTCCTGCCAAAGTGTTAATTGTAAGACAAATGCATTAAGCTGATTAATGTTGAGGTCCTCAGAGGGTTTTTTCATAAGCTGTTTTAGTGTTCTATAATTCTTAAACTACTTGAGCAAAACTGCTCAAAATTCAGTGTAGTTATCTAGGATATCTACTGGTATTTATCTGTTATTTGCATAGGGTTTGAGGGAATGAAATGCAGTGGCACATCCAGCTACAGTGCTGTTTCCAACATAATGTGTGTATTGCGTTTGACAGCTGACTAACAAATTTATCAGGTGTGGGTTTATTTAATAAAAACCACATTTGATCTTTGTAATAAGTGGTGTGGGCTGGTTCTGGCAGTATTTACTGACACTTAGCATTACATAATACTCATTTAGAAGTTACTGTCTGAGCTAATCACAAAGAGAACTCCTGCAACATCATCAAATACTCTTTGCTTCTTCCCATAGAACAGATAGCACTAGTAGATTTAGGGTGATGTAATTATCCATTAAAAACAGATAGCTAGATAAACTTACTAGGACACTTTCATTTAAAAGTCAGTTCTCTTCTTATGAATGCTGCTGTTCTCACTTTTTAATGAGACAGTAAAATTCAGTTTATCTTTTCAGATGAATGCTTCTCCTTGAAAGTGTAGAAAAAGCATATAGAAGTCTGCAGGAAAAATAACTCCATGTGAAATGGAATGATGAGACTACTAATTCCCTTTGCTTCCAAATATTCAGTATGAAAGCTGGTAGAATGTCATGATACTGTGAAATCTGTAGGTTGTTGTATCAAATGCTAGATATGGAGCTGTGGAAAAGAGAGAGGCAAAGGAGCGCAACAAAGAGTACTTAAGCCAGTGGAAGTAATAGTACTACTAAATACATAACCACAGCCTGAGAGTGAAGACCAGATATCTACTGAAGACTGAAGTAGTTTTCCAAAGACAGAACCTGCAGTGTGGAATTTCACAGAAATAGAATTTCACAGTTGATTTCCAAGAGTCAACTGTATATGGAATATCCTACATTAAAGTTTAAATAGTGCTGGTTTTTTTATTCCTGAGGTAAGGAGTTAAGTGCTGGTTTGTCTAAGGACTCTGTTTATGGTATGTACGTATAAGATGCATATTCTGAAAGAAGTTTGGTATTTTGCTGTGCTCCATGTTTTTGCCTGAATGTAGGGTTCCCTATTCTGTTGAGTCTGCTGAAGTTTTCAACCTCTCTGATGAGAGATCCGTTAAGCTACTATAATCTTAAACTTTAATTTGTGGCAAAGGACTACTTTTTATTGAGAATTAGTGTTACAGTCACTAATCTGTGTTGTTACCTGACAGATGAGTAACAGTAGTGGATGTTGTAAATGATTTGGACTGGCAGCTTGACAGCCAGAACCTTAAAAAAATTAGCTGAATTTTAATTCCACCTATCATCTCTTTTTAAAGGAGCAGACTGAAGTCAAAATAGTTAAGTTTGACAAACTTAGCTTGACAAGCATTGCTGGTGATACAATCTAAAAGTTCATCACTTGTATTTGGGCTTTTGTTTTCTTTCCTGACTTTTCCTCAGTTTCTCTTCCAAATTCAGTTGTTTGCTGTGGCTTTTTCCTCTCCATGTTCTTTCTCCTAATTGCTACCTTCCACATCCTTTAACTTTCATTGTCTGTTTTTTCAACACAGAATTAAAAACAAACAAATAAATGTTGTGCTTGAACAGCAGAGGGAGTTCTGAACTTTTTTTTTGAATCTGTAAAATGTAATTTCATCCATGTTCAGGTTTCATAGCCTAGGAGGAGCCAGCCTCTTGGGAGAGGGTTATTAGATTCCATTTGCAGTAGTGGCTGTTTTCATTTGAATTTTTTTTCCCCTCCATTAAACAGTGAAAGTAATAATTACTACCTTTTTTTCAGTGTTCCAGCACTTAACCCTTTAGCAACTTTCATCAGAAAACTAAGGGAAGAGATTCCAGCTGATAGGAGGTTACATTAATCAGTTCTCTTCATGAACAATAGTTGCATATGAAGAAAATGAAACTGGCTACAGAAAGATTTCTAGTTGTAGAATGGGAAAATCAATATTCAAGTATTTAATTTTTTTAACAGTATTTATCAGCTATATGTCAAATGTCACCTTCTTGAAGTGCCTGAAGTGAGTTTTTATTTCTGGGGTCTCAATTTCCCAAAGTAATTATTCTGAAAGTAGCAGAGGTAGGAGAAGTTTTGCTGAGCTCAAGACAACAGTTAGATGTTAGGTGATGTTATCATGGTGACTTTCACAGTTGCTGTGGCTTCTGTACGCTTGACCCTGCTGTGGGCTCTGTTCCCAACCTTATCACTTTCAAACCCAGGTATTTGTGTAGACATACAGGGAAATAGGTTTTCTCTTTCTTCTGAGAAGTGATGGAATGTATCTTTTTATTTGTGAGTTACTTTTCAGCTTGCCTTTTTTCTTCTCTTTTAATATGGTGCACTCTGACTGTGCTGAAGTTTGAGCTGGCACAGCTCAGAACTGGAAAAGCTGGGGAAAGGGGATTCTTCATCTGTAGAGAATTACTCATGACTGTGCCTTGAGGCTTTAGTCTTATGTAGAGATTCCTGCTGGATTCAGAGGCTCCACATCCAGATAGGTACAGATACTGAAGGGCATGGTCATATTACTGCCCTTCTGAGGCCGTGAATCAGCTTGAAGTTACAAGGTGGTTGTAGACAGCAAGGCTATTAAAACCTCAAAGGTGAGAAGATGGCAATGATTATTATCATTTCCAGTGAATTACAAAAATAAAAATCTATTTCCAGGAAAAGCTGCAGTTTTGAAGTGTCTGCTGGACATTCATAAGACTTTTATGGAGAATGACCCTGCCTACATCCTTAATGATCTCTTCATTACAGACTACTGCATCTGGATTCAAAAAACCAAGTAAGTTCTTAAGTAGTTATTGATGTGGGAGGTTCCTTTAGCATACTTCATCTCTGAAAAAGTATCAGTAAAATCAAAAGAAAAGCTCTCTCCTATAAATGGAACTGTGATCAGTCTTTTCAACTTAGTAACCTTAGCTATCCATCTATTCTCTACTACATAAGTGAGGACCGTGGGTTTTTTATGTAGTTACCTCATTGGAGAAAGGAGGAATTGCATTTTAAATGTGAATTTTTGTTAATATATTACTGGCTTGTTGGGGTCAAAACAGCTTCTGGGTAGTTGTGCTCTTCTTTCTTAAGAAGAAAAGTGTTTATGTAGCACTTACATTACATTAAGAAAAAGGTTAGAAACAACTCCTAGGTCAGGATTGAATTATAACTTCCAGTAGAGCTTCCAGTTCTGGTCAAATGCACATGCAAACTGTTTCCATTTGTATGAACCAGCTGATTTATGGACTGTAGCAGTTGTACCAATTGATTATTAATGCCAGAATGAGTGTCACAAATCTGTATGCTGTGTACTCTTCCTCTGTAGTTGCTTGCCAGCTTGCTTTCCCTGGCAATGTGCTTGGGCTGTGCTTTGCTTGAGAAGGAGTGGTGACTCTGATACTTCCAGACCAAATCCTTACCTTTCAGTACTTCTGTCTCACCTGTGGTCTTTCATAGGAGTCAGTGTGGCTTTACTTATTTACAGATACTTCTTTAGAAGTATCAGTGTTTAAAGGTTTCAAAGCAAAAGTATTGGTAACAGTGAGAAATGGATTAAAAGAACAAAGCAAAGCTGCATGTTCAAATCTTACTAAGCTTTATATTATTCTTGTCAGATTTATTCTATTTTTGGTACAGATGGGTATTTTCCTCTCCCTTTTCATCTTCACAGCTTTCTCTGAAGGCCCACAAAAGTATGTGTGCCAATTGCAAGTAATATTTCTCTGAAAAGAAAGGCACTACTAATGCAAACACAAAAAATGCCGTTGTCTTTTGTTAATATAGCAATATATAGACTCATAAAACAGTGGTTAAAAACAGTCTTTGCATTCCAGTTCCCAATTTAACAAGAGATTGTGGGAGGGAAAAAAGCCCAAGACACAAGAAACAGTGAGGGGATGCAGAGGGAACTTGGTAATGATCATGGTCAGAAAGGGGAATACAAAATAGAATTGAGCCAGCTTGCCTAGGCTGTATTATTTAGGTGTGACCTTGCTAGTATTTCTTAGGGAATTAAAGGCCTTTAGTTCATAGCTGCTTATTACATGTTGTACAGTTGTATGCTCTCTATGCTTCCAGTGGCTATATTCCTCTAGGTAACAATGCACAAAATTCCTAAAGCAAATGCAAGTGTTCCCAAACGTTTAGATTGATCAATCTTGATTCATTACAGGAACAGCCAGTTCATTTTACGCTGTCACTTTTGAGCAGGCCTTTTTTGGCCACACCTTCAACACAACAGTGGGGAAATTCACGTCCAGGTTGATGTTGAGTAGAAAAAGTTCAGTAAGTGAAGGGGAGAGGTTTTTCTATGCATCTTTCACAAAGAAATGAGTCATAAGACAGTAAAGTCACTACTGTCCATATCAATGAATAAAATGCCTAGTAAGTCAGTCATAAAAGCTGAGGCTTTCTTTAAATACAGCAGAGGAACATGTATGGTAGCTATAAGGGGCTGATATATTAACACATTTACTCCCAGACGCATACATTATGTACTAGTTAAGCAGAACTGACAGCTTCTGCAAAGAGGGCAATTAAGCTATCTTATTGTCATAATGACATGGCACAATAGTTGTCTGTCATTAGGAGAACAAGAGAAAGAGGAACTGCAGAAAGCATTCCTATTTTTAGGCTCTGAATCAGGAAGGCATTTAAGCATATGCTTAAGTCATTCCTGCTCAGTTTAGCAGTGAAGCGTGTGCTTGAACTGAAGGATGTGCAGAGTGAACAGCAACATTGTGTTTCCCCTTGGTTAAGGGAACAACAACATTCACTTCTCATTGGGAAAATAAATACCTTAATGTATAGAGAAATGGGTGATGACTTCTCTGTTAAGGACAAGAGTTCCCAGCTTGCCAAGGTGAGCAAAGCATCTGGAGAGGAGGGTGGTACATCCGTATGACATTCCTCTGGTGATTGCCTTTGTGCTGAAAGAGTTTTGGGAGGGGAAGGTATTTAAAGGTATTTTTGTGGTGGTCAATTAAGTTATTTGCCTGTCCCATTAGTCTGGATTCTTTTATCTGTTGGGTTTTTTGCCTATTCTTTGTTCTGGACAGGTTTCATTAACTTCTTTTATCTCCTTTTTCTTCTGTTTTTTTCATAGCTGTAATCTCAGGGTGCTCTCAAAATCTGGAGAGATTTTTTTTTTTCTCCTCATCTTTCACTGGTATGTAACCAAGTCACAGTGGAGGTTGAGGCCTCTTTGTTGAAACAGTTAAAACAGACTGTAGGTTCCTTTTAGTGAAAAATCTGGTCACTTCAAAAACTGCTGGAAGCAAGGGTTTTAGCTTACCTGTACTGGCAGAGAAAAGTTTGAGCTGTAGGTTTAGAAAAAGTTTGTCACAGGCAAATACGTAATGGATGTGTCAAGTGGTAGTAAGCACACGCTCCTATTCCAGATTAAGCCTCCAGGAGAGGAACGCTACCAGAACGTACTAGCTTTTAAATATTCAATGTGGAAACAAAAACCTTAGACCCAGCAGTGTGTCAGTAGCTGATAACAAATTTGGTTTGAGATCACAATTTTGCTGTAGCTAAATTAGATGAATAAGTGAATGTGTCACAGGGCTGGCAAAAGATGATTTATTTTAAGGGCAGTGTATATGGAGTTGGAAGTGATTAAGCTGCTGAATGAAACACATGCAGGTGGCTAAAAGTCAGTTTGGTATGATGAGTACAAGATAGTTCTTTAAATTCTAAGGATATTTTCTTCAGAAAAATTATTTCATTCAGATACCTGTTACTAATGGAAAAGTAGGTTCCTACAAGTCTTGACTATGCAAGATATTAACAAGTATAGCTAAAAGTTCATCTTCCTGTTTGCAATCTTAAAGCTAGTTTTACCTGCTCTCTAGGTTTCTAGTATCCCTTTGAGCTGCTTGTGAAGGTACTGTTAGTAATATGATGTGTTGGATGGAGAGGCATGTAAAATCCTTTCAACTGCTCATTAGGTTTTGAACGAAGGGAACAAGTTGCTCAGCAGAACTTACTGGAAAAGAGGGAAAAGTAAATATTAACCTGGGTAGTAAAAGCTAGACAAAGACCTATGGAGGCAGCTTGTAGTAAATCTCAGCAGGTGGTGTCAACATTTATGTTGAAAAGCCAGATGCAGCCAGATGGAAAATTGCATCTTTAACCCCTGAGGTCATAATGACATGTCATCACTTCATTTGATCCCCCTGCTAAGTGAGCTTATCATCCCCCCTGCTGTCACTTCTGTTCTTACTTTCATTTACATAATAAAACTCAATTTAGTTTGTCTGGTTTGCATACTTTCTTTAGGTCAGAACTTTTACAAACCACTATGATGCATATGGCAGCCTCTCCAACGTGAAGCTATATCTGAATTTGTATTAGCAGTCTGAGCTTTTCTCCATCTTCCATAGTTTACTGGAGCAGAAAGAGATGAGGGAGAGGAGCAGGAGCTTTGGGGAATCCACAGGTTGTCTGATAGCTGCAATACAGGCTTCTAGGACCAAGGGACTCTAGGTGTGTGTTTGTTGCAGGAGAGCTTTTTCCCTTCTGCCAGAGGAAGGTTGTGTCTGTGACCCCATAGGAGTCGTGTCATTTATAGAAGTCAGAGTAGTTTACCCACTGACTCTTGCTGAGCTGAGGTTCCTTTGTGTAGCCTGATATCTTCCTCCAGTGTTTTGCAGTCCCCTTTATCCTAGTCTCTATTCACATTGCCTTTTGTTGTCCACTGTTATACATGTGTGCCTTCTGGTAGCTTGGCTGCTGCCCATAACGTGCGTAGTTAGGTGCAAGCTGAATGAGGTTCTATGAGTCCTCGTCCAAGCAGGCAGTTAAGTACATACTGTTCAGTGTGTCTTACAGAAGAACAATTGAGCCCATGCTGACTTAAGATATATTTTACCTAACAGTTAAGTACATGTTTAGTTTTAATTATGTACTATTTTAGTATCAGCAAATATGTATTTTCAGTGTTCCTGAACTGGAGGTGAAGCTGTTCGTGTCCCTGGCAGTTTTCCAGGGGTTCCTATAGTTATACAAAGTTGTATAGCTGTATACTTAGTTTTATGGGTATGAGGAAATACAGGAGAATAAGGTCTTTGGTCCCATGTAGCTTCTTTTCCATTATCATTGTTTTTCTACTTCTTATCTTAGCATCTCACCTTTTATTCATGTTTTGTTGTATTGCAAAAAACTATAAAGTCATTTTGTTGTGTATTGTAGTAGCTTCAACTCATGCAGTAAAGGAGATCTGTATGTTGAGAGATGAGTTGTTAAGTTGCCTCAGTGTGTCCAGTGGAACTGAATCTGCAGCTTGATCTGTTATGCAGGTATACAGGCTGCTTTAATGTGTGTGTGCTCTGTAGTCTCCTTCACATATATGTACTCTGCAACTGAGGACAAATGTAATCTTGCTAATTTCGGTGACTGCAGGTGTAACATATCAGTTCAGGCATGGCATTTATACAGCCTCTGTAGAAGCTGCTATCATGATTGGAACTAACTAAATTAAAGTTGTCATATATTCCTAAGAATGTTATGTTTGCTTTTCTTGGTTTGCAGGCGAGACATACCCTAAAAGATAGGCTAGCTTCATAGGTCTGTTTTCATCTCTTTGTTATAATCTAAACCTAGTCCTTGTTACAACATAATTACCTAGTGCCAGCAGGGAATTGTTGCTTTATATGTAGGCTGTGAAGTTCTCTAAATAAATGTAGGATTAATTACGTTCACAGCTTGTCATTGAGGTGATGAGATTGACTGTGATTGTTCAGCCTCCCTTTTCTTTTCACTATTTTTTTCTGAATTACTGTTTTAATCAATATAGTGTAATGTGGGCCTGAAGTGTTAAGGTCTGATGTTACAAAGGCATTAAGGAGCCAAAGTCTTTCATTAAAAACAGTAAGATTTGTGAAATTTAGGCTTTTTACTGCCTGTGTGGCATCAGATCATGAAGTGCACAAGAAGAGTAAAGAACTCAACCTTCAGCATCATAGTTTGAGTCCATTGCATTGGTTGAAGTTGGGTAGAGGGAAGATTTCTTTATGTTCATTCTGATCTTTCTTGGCTTTAACTGACTTTAAAACATTATTTTACAAGCCATCATCTCTTTATATTTGTAAAAAAAGACTGGGTTTGACAGTCTGAGACAGCCTACTGACATTTTTTCAAAGCATACATTTGATAATCAGTGATGCTGATGACTTGGCTGCTCTTGTGCCCATTCAGATACTGTACCACAATGAATTGTCAAAAGCCCCTCTTCAATTCATGTAAGTATTTGCATAGCTGTATAAATCTGTTTTTAAGTTACATTAAGTTCTTTCCTCTGTAGAGCATCTTAGTTGTGTTCCTTATATCTTGTTCCACATACCAGCTCACTCATATCCTGTACTGCACTTGCTTGTAGGGTATCACAGCCTCCCTAAAAGAGTTACCTTAAGCTTTTGCTAGATTTAGGAAAATACTTTGTAACATAAAACATCTTTAAGTTCCTGTAGTTAGTTATTCATGATCTTAGGTGAATGTAAATAGAATTTTAACACACGTTCCAATTGTGTTTAAATTATTTGTGAAACTGATCATATATCTGCAAACTTAGGAAATTTGACCCAGTTATTAGTGTTTGCCAAGATCTAGAAGACTTTGTAAAGTGTTTCAAAGTGTGCAAAAACTGTTTTGTTTGTGCCATTTTTACAGCTGTTTCTTGGCATTTTTGTTTTCTTTAGTGGTTTAGAGTTTTGTAAAGGTCAAAATACTTGAATAGAGGAAAACCAGACTTAAAAAAAAAAATCTATTGGTCTTTGTTTTGTAGCTGCTTGTGAGGCTGATGTTCGTGAAGTCATATTCACTCTTCAGGGGATTGCCATGTTCCTAGGAATGACTCAAGTATAACATCTGAAACTCAGGACCCTCTGCTAAACTGAGGGGTAAATAGAGTAACTCTTGTTGACTGTGCACCAATACTATGAAAATACTGAGTGTGGACATGAGGATTCAGGAACAAAACTATCCTAAATATTTTCAAATGGTGTACTACTGACATGAACTTGTTAATTTTTGTGATCTGTAATGGGGGGAGAGGGGAATATATTAACAGGTAAGAAATTAATCAGTTCTTTAAGGCATTCTCAAATGTTACAGGAATATGCTAATTTTCAGCTGTTAACCTCTTGGATGTGGCAGCCATGATTCAGAAGGACAAAGGCACAAGCAGTAATACATTCTGGATGAAAATCCTGCTTCTTGGCTCTGTGGGATTAAACTAATCTGTACAGCATGTTTAAAGCACTTTGTGCAGTTAAGACCTTAGGAAGAATACACTTTAGAGTATTGCATTTTATGTGCTTTACAGTTTCATGGTCACCATACTCTGTTTTGGCTGTAGTTCAGGTTTTACTTTACCTTGTCTGTGTTAACCTTAACTTAGTGAAGGCTCTGGTAATTTCAGGTTTGATAAAAACTCCAGTATTCCAAGTAGGTGGTGGAGAGAGAAGCCAAATTGCTTTCATATAGCTGCTTTGAAAGCAGCCTTACCATTACTATGTGCTTTTAGCCTATATTCTGATTTAGCCTGTTAGGTCATTTATCAGATAGAGTTGCAAAATCCCTTATTTTGGTCTGTCTTGTAGTTAGTGTTATATTTTTCACTGAAGCCACTTAATTCCCTGCCCTCCACTCCCTGCAAAACAAAAAAAACCTGTTGGACTCTGGAGATTTTTAATTTGAAGAGTTTTCTTTCCTTTTCTGGTTAGACTTAAGAGCCATTCAGGTACAAGAAATAAACCAAAAGATCTTGGTGCTGCTTGTGCTCCTATCTTTTTCAGGAACACTTGGAGAGCTGTATTTTATCAGGTTACATAGGCTTCACTCTTATTGTCCTGCAGTGACTTGCTGTAGTAGCTCATGACTACAATCCCCAATTATTGTAATTCCTTCTTAGCAGACTTTACAAGCTGGCATTCCTACTGCTGGCAGCTAGTTCAGCATGCAGCGCTGCATTTGCTTAGAGCCTTCAGTAATCATGCTGCATTAGGTTTGCCTTTCATTCACTACTTTGGTGGCCTGCAGTGGTGTATTAACTTTCAGATGTCCCAGCTGGTTTTCAGGCTTTTACTAATAATGGGAGTGGCCCCTTCCAATAGTCTCTTTCAGGCTCTGTGAGGTTAATTTTATATATATTTTAGTTTACATACCACCAGCCCTAGGAGTTGGTAATATGTCAGTATTCTAGGGAAAAAACCCACAACCTGGGAAAAGATAGACAGGGTTTTATTGCTTTATAAAGTTAAGATCATCCTGAGTACAGTTCAGTACCTTAAACCATAAGAAAATACATGCTGTCTTAGATAAAAATTTCTGGTGACACTAAATGTTGATTAATTAAGGTAGAAAATGAATTGCACAGACTGACCCAGTTTGGCAGTATGTGCTTATTTGAACAAGATGCATTTTAATACAATCCAGTTTAAGATGGTGCATTCACAATGAAAGGTTGTAGGTCACAGTTATGGACTGGAGAATGTAAGACAGTTGAGGGCAGCAGCTCCAGAAAAATAGACTGGGTTACGCGTGAGAACAGTTTGAACCTGAGCACCTATTTATCTCTGAGGAGGTAAGAGGGTGAGTACAATCTTCAGCTGAAGAAACAGAGTAGTTTCATTTAGGAGAAGGAAGTTTCATGACCTTAGAATGCATCATTTGAGGCTGTGCTAAAACACAGAATAATTCTAGTGTCTATTCAAAAAGATACTGAAAAATGGGGAAAATTAGGAGGGGAGAAAGGTTCCATGACTGTAGGTGCCTGAATGATCTATGTTATGGCATGAGACTGAATAAACTCAGTAGTTCATTGGTAAGAAAGTTAAAGGTTGATTGGAACTTGTCTGCAAGCATTTTGGGACAGATTTTGAGGTTTAGCCATTGTGTAGTATAACAAAGAAGAATTGCAAATAAAATCCAGCTAGTTGAACAGGAAACAGGAAAAAGCAGTAAGTTCTCACTTTTTTCTAGTAAAAAGTGATTAGGAGTTGGCTCATTCTCCCTAGGTTGTTGGGTAATTCTATTGCCTTGTTTCCATCAAGCTAGCATAGCTCAGAAAAATCCCTTGTGGTTCAAACACTACTTAGGGGATCTGGTGCAGAAAGTATTTGAGATTCTATGCAATTTATTATGCTACTAAAACAGCCTTTTCTGGACTTACAGGAGGAAATGCTGTCATTTTCCTTAAAGCTTAGATGAGGCTGTATGAATTTATCAAAGAGTATGTTGACTGGTGGTGCCTGAATTTGGTAGAGGACACAGACTTATTTATTTTCATCCCAAGTCATCTGCTCTTAATCCTTAGATCGCAGTTCTTTGATTTAAAAATAGTAACTAATTATTTGCAAGCACATTATATGTCTCCTCTTTTACTGTTTTGATGCATGTTTTTCATACAGTTTCTTTTTGCTTACTGTCATCCTGAGCTGTCCTGCCTCTTATTAAATGTTGCATCTTATTTCAGGCCTGAGCTGTCACTTCAGTTGTCTGTAAAGCAATAGGTGAACATAGAGCACTTTGTAAATAACAATACCCAAGTAGTGTAATATAGTTGCTTAAAGCAACACACTCTTTGCCCTGGAGGCTAAAAAGGGTGACAGACAGGTGGATATAATACTAGAAATTCCCCTTTATATATGTTTTAGCAAGCCCTGTAAAATGTAGATCTTTAACAAGGGATTTAATCTCTCCTCCCAGCTGCTAGCTGCAGTTTCCTTTGATGTTTTTCCTCTCCTTTCCTCTGTGTTGTGTGTGGGGTTTTTTTTGTATTTATTCCATCACTTTTCTATAGCTCATGCTCCTTCAGGCTGTGTCTGGATGCACCTTGCTGTGGGTAACGAAGGCAAAGAAGAAAGTCTCTTTATTTTCCCCACCTCAGGCTACTGCTTTGATTCTCCAAAGTTGTTGGGAGGCAATTCCTATCTGCCTACAGAAGGGTCAGTAATCTGTGTCATGTCTTTTCAGTGAGCACATCTCAGCTGACTCTTCTGTTTTGACTAGGGGAAGGCTGAGCTTGTGTAGCTGTTGCCGCTCTAAGCAGGTGGAATGTACAGCTGTGATCAAAGTGGGAAGCTGATCTGCAGGCTGGCAGTGTCTTCCTGTTTTGTTTCCAACCCTGTCAGTAGCTAGCTTGGTCTCTTCCATTTGTCCCTTGCACTGCTTGCCCCATAAGCCTCAAGACAGAACAGGGGTAGAATGAGAGGGGAAAAAATGTTGAATGAGATGATAATTTAGTCTGTTGTCTCTTAGGAATGTTTTCATAATATCATCTACGTAAGTAAACTGTGATATATGTGGTATCAAAAAGACCAAGTAATGCAGGTAAGATGTTATATTGGAAAGCTTTATCTTTTTGTAAAATATCTATAAATGTGAAGTTCAGCTCATGCAGTATTTAGATTCATTATGGAAGAAGTGCTGTGTAATTTCAGAATAAATATGGGGGAAATACTCTGATTTATTAACATAAAAGTCACTTCAACTGCAATGATGGTGCTATGTTTTATATTTGATTTATGGTTAGCAAACTATAGTGCTTTAAGCTATGTAGATAGAAGTTCATGTTTACAAGAACTGCAAGTTGGATTGCAGTGTAAGTATGTCAGTCTCTCAGTTTGAGTCCATGTAATGCCCTTTGAAAGCCAGAATTTCAAGATGAAAGCATTTTATGTTCCCCTTAAACCCACTGGATTCTTCCACATCAGCCATTGTTCTGTGGTGCAGGACCAATTTCTGTCACCTGAAGGTGAGTGGGAGGGTTCTCTTGTCCAAAGTAGTAGCTTTATGCTGGATTTCTGCTCTTCTCGTCCTGTCAACTTAAGGTGGAGACCTCTTGCTTCCAGGGAGATGTATCTCCCACACTTGTTTGAACCCAGTGCTCCTTTCTCTAGAGTGTGGTTTTCCTGTATTTAAGACAGATTTGGTGTGCAGTGAACACTTTCCCAAGCTGTGCTTTGTCAAAGGTGGGAGGAAATAAAAGATTCTATAAACTTCCTACAAGCCCAAGCCTTGTGCCCTGTTCTCTCCACCACATCCTTTGACACTGTCACCAAGCAAGGAAGCTCATGCAGTAGCTAGTCTTACTGATCAGATGGTTGGCAGGTGTGTGCTCTTATCTCCTACCAAGACAATACATGAGAGCTGTGTGCTGCTGGCTTTTCTCATGAGTCATTATTTATACCTCTGCTTCTTTTCATGAAATATTTAGGAATTTAAGCATCTTTAACATCTAATTGCTTCTAAATTTGATCTAAGTTGCTTGGTATTTCCAAGAGTTGTTAGAAAGGAAATAGTTAACAGTGAGTATAGACATGGAGAGTGTAACTGTGTAAACCTAAGTTATTTAGGCTAAAAATCATAATCTATCCTCTTGAGAAAAGAATGAATTCTCACCTGCAGTTGCATCAAATTGCTTGAATAGACTGGGCACATTTTATTTTAGCAGCTGGCTTTCTGTAAAGAAGTGTAGAAATTAGGCAGTCTAGTGCTGTGTTGTGGAGATGGTTTGGTTCTTTCCTATAAAGACAGTGGTTAGTCTAGTACTAAATCATATGAACAAATGTTGCATTATTTCTGCTGTGTTTACACTCATCTGTCTTTCTTTTGCTGCAGATAATGCAGAAGATTAGTTAAAGTTTAGGTCAATTTTTACTTGAGCCCTGAAAAACAAAAATCCTGTTTCTCCTTCACTAACACAAATTCAGCTTTGTTATTATATTCTCTTTTGTACTCATTGATCAGCGCTAATGAGATTTTAATGAAGTTATTTATTGGTTCTGCCTCTTGCTGTAAAAATGCATAACAAATGAAGCACATGAAACTGTTAAATGCTGCTGTTTGTGTTTATCTTGTTAGTTGTTAATTGCACTACCTATTCTGTGATTCTTTCAGATCTCATAAGCTAGGTTCAGTTAGGATGAGCTAACTAGCTAATAAAGGCTGGGAAGTGATTCAGTAAATGTTGCATATTCATCTTTCAGTTTAACATTAAGAAATTTTTTGGGTAGAGGAGCCATTTTTGAAGGAGATGTAAAAGGTTTTATACTTTTCTGTTCATTATGGTATTTTCTGTGCATAGCACAAGTATAAAAGATATCTGTGCTCCTCTGGATGAGGGCCTTTTGTTTCTATGAGAGGTTGGCCTGTGGGTCAGGTGCTGTTTATTTTCTTTTCCACTTCATGCCTGAAACTTTAGGGTAGTATTGTTATGCTTTAAGTTTTAGCCATGTTTCACTATAGGGAATAGTTGTATTCTCAGAGCTGGATGAAATAAAACCTGTGCATAGCTTCCCTAAGCTTGTGGGGAATTGGGGTAAAGACATGTATAAGGTGCTTTGCAGTAAAACCAGTGGAAAGTTAGGTTTGTTGTCATGGTTTGTAATATGACAGTGTGTACAGAAGGGCAAAGTGGTTGTCACTATCTGATAATTTTTACCAAGACTATGGGCATTTTGCTATGAATTTCTTTCAGAATTTGGAGTATTTTTGTTCACTGATTCTGAGCTTGCTTTTTCAAAAGGTCATTTACTAGTGTGTAACTTGAAGCACTCATTAGGAATAACCTTGAAAGTGAAATAAAAAATTATTAAATGGGGCATCTCTTACAGAACACATGCTAAAAGGTATAATTGAGTCTTAAGTGTCCTCTCCAGTCAGATTCTGAGGCTTATGTTCTTCTGTAACCCATGACTTTTGAAGAGTAGTTTCAGCAAATTGGTAGTGTGTTTAGTGTGGTGTTTCTTATTATTGCAGCTAACTGTCCATCTGTAAGGATTCTGTTCCTGAACTGGAGGATTTTATCTAATCTCATTGTTTGACCATTTATGCTTTTTTTGGTGCCTGTTGACTTTAGATGTTTCTACGTTAATGAAGTCTGCTTTTACATTCTGTGCCATCATCATTATCATCTGTCAGGGTTGATCAAGCTTAGACTCTTTCATGTTTTGAATACTTTATTAAAATCAAATTGTCTTTTCAATTCTGTATCATAGGACGAATCATTATATCATATATATGTATATTATTTTTCTTTGTAGTTGTTTGAAATGGCATGTGAAGTGTGGAGGCATATTTGACTTCATTTGCCTTTCTGAAGGAAGCATGTTACTGTTAACTTAAACTTCAGGGCTTTAAACTATGTTACAGTAATTCCAGAGTGTGTTTCTCTCCCTCACTGTACAGTTCTGCTCTGGGTGTCAGAATATGCTGTTCCAGTGACTCATGGTGTTGCCTAACAGGGTGAGCTCAAGTAGCAGCTTTAAGAGACTTGCCCCAAAGATCACTGGTTTGGTTGCTCAAGCAGCTGTGCAGGACAGATAGAAGCTGACATCTGAACTTCAGATTGAAGAACAATTTGTTTTCTTCTCAACTATCTATAAGAATTGTCGGATGCTTTGTCAGCTGTGTCATTCATGTTTGTGCTTACTTTCTTATCTTTTGATATCATCTTTGGCTGTAACTTCTTGAGCCTTCTGCTTCAAGAGAGCTTAAGCAGTAGTCTTACTGCCATAGGGATATTAATTTTCATCAGGATCATGACAGTTCCTGTGGGAAGTTAATGTTGGCATTATCAAGGGACTGAATCCTGAACAGTCTTTTTGTACCCCTTTTGTCTGGGCAGACAAGGCTTGAGCTTGGAAGACAGTGATGGATGGAATCTAGCAAGAGCCACTGTGGGCAGGGGAAAAATAAGATGATCTGAAGGTTCTGGAGAGTCTGACCCTTTTGCAGGTGCCTTTTTGTGGCAGTCCATGCAGAAATGCCAGTTAGGTTCTATTGCAGCCTGTCTTCAACCAGTCTTGTGGCAGAGCAGAAAATTTCATTGTCCCTTATGGTGACACTTCAGTGTCTTGCAGATACTGAATTTACGCATCTTCTCTATCTGACCTGCTGAGACTGTACTTTGGGATAATGTCTGGTGATGTCTGAGATAATATTAACTCTGTAATGGTCTTAATTATTAAGGTGCCTCTGGCTAAAAGAATAATTGTGGGAAATAGTAAGCAGTGTTGCCAGGTATGTAATATGGAACACATTTTAAGTAGTTATACTCTTGGCTAAGTTGTATTGCTTGTTATCATATCTGTTTTATCTAAGAAAGAGGGTGTCTGTGAAACTTTCCCAAGTCTGTGTGTTTTGCCAGGCTTTGTTGAGAAAAGCAGTTTAAATATGGACTGACACTTTCTCCTTAAACTTGGTAGCTTCTCATACAGTAAATGTATAAAATTAAGGCAGGTGGGAATACCTTCCCATCCAGCAGACAGAAAGCCTTTTGCTTAAAGCAACAGCTTTGCTATTAGATAGATCTGATGTGTCCAGAGCTCCTGCTGAGTGGAGATAAGTTAAATAACTGCCCTTTTTTAGTGTTTGTCAGCCCTGCTGAGTAGCACAGCATGCTGCTAGTTTGTATTTGACTGCATCTGAAGGAACTGTAGGCTTAAAAGGGGATGGCTGCTTGGCTATGAGACAGGCCCATTTTCATATTTGGTGGAACCTACTATACTACAGAGGCAGGTCTGCACTTGAAGTGTCTGCTGTCTCTTTGAGACTTGTTTATCTTGCCTGTAAGGCTTAAAGATAATTAACATGAAGTGTTTTACATTTGAAACAGAGCTTGTCAGCCCTGTAAAGCCAAGTGAGAGAACTTTGAGCAGGGAGGACCAATTCCCATTGTAACATAGTGAATACACCCTGATCATGTTCAAACAACATAATATAGCAAGCCTTTAGTTGATTCCAAGATTAGTTAGGCTCCAGCTTGTGTCCAGGACCAGCTAGGTCACATTCAAACACCAGGCTGGTAACTAAAGCTGTTGTCAATGTTCTTGATGTACAGATTCCCATGCTTTGTAGCTTGTGTGTTGTGCTTGGACAGGAAAGCTCTATCTGCCATGACAGTGCTCGTGTGCTTTACACTGACTTGATTGTGATTGAGATGGGTTGGATAATGAGAGAATTGTTATGTTTTGCTGTCTTACACCTAGTTTACACTGTGTAAAGAAAAGCAGGTGTTTGTGTACGTCTGTGAAACACAAGGCCAAACTTGAGACAGTAGAAATAATCCTTCTATTGCAAGCTAGAGCTTGTGCCTGTATAAGGAAAGTCACTTCTCATACCATAATGAAATGTTCCTGACTCCTGCTTTGAGAGGCTCTGCTACCAATTTGGCTACTTACTCCTATGTTTGCACATACTCTGCAGTGTTCTAGATCTGTAACTCCCATGCCATGAAGTATACAGTGCCACCTATCTTGCAGAATGAGGAGCAGAATGCTGATTTTCATATTTTCAAGTTTCCTTTAACTTGTTTTTTACCATAGTTAAACTGCTAAAGCAGGAGAGTTGGATGTAAGGCAACCACCAGGCAGATGGAAAGGCCTGGCCTATTAACACTTTTTCTCTTAACCTTTTCCTTTTGTTAGTGCTATTTCCGACTGATGGACATTACACAGAAAAGCATAATTATTTTTAGTTTAATGTTTGGGAAAAAGTAGAGGGTTGTGTGGCTGGATGCATCCCACAAGTACTGCATTTATTTTTCTCTCTCTGCCTAGGCTGATTTTTGTGCTTCCTTTAAGTTATGTTAAATCTTCCTTGGAAACAATCAAATCCCTAATGTATGTCTTCTATGAGACAGTTTTCTGGTAGCTTCGTATTCTGGAGATAACAGCTATCCTGATTCCTTAGATCCTAGTGCTCTCTTTCCTCCTTGGAACAGAAGGTAGAACTGGAGCTCGTAAGAGCATTAGTCTGTAACTGGAGAAGTTGTGTCCTGCAGTCGGTCCCCATCACCATCTATTCTCTTCATGCTGCCACAGGTGGGATTTGCAGTAAACCTGTAATGATTTCCCTTTCCTCTTTCCATAATCTTTTTTTTCCCCACTTGTTTTATCTATCTCCCTTTATTTGCTAAATCTCCTTTGATTCTTTGCTCTTTTCACCCCAGTGTTACTCTTTTATTATCTGAGATCTGTGGAACAAGTTTTTTTCTTCTTCTATCATATAAGGAAACTCTTCTGTGCCTGGACAATGATTACAGTAGTTTTGTCTTGAAATTTTTAATTCCAGACTACATGGACAAGCCCTGAGATGCCTCTGTGGTTATCTGTTCCCCAAAGCTATGCATGAAACAAAACATGCATCTGATTGGTTTAACCTGTAATTAAACATTTTCCTTAAGCAACTGGCATCTTGATAACTAATAATTATCATGTGTAGCACCTTTAAAGCCTATTATGCATGTTTATGTAAGAACACTATTACCATAATAATAAGATATCATTACTGCAAATGTGCATACTGAATGAGCATGTCTTAAAGTAATCATGAGATTCCATTAATCATACTTGAAAAATTAAAGTATTTGCTGTCTAATCACTAAAACACTACTCAAAAGACTTTGGAAACAGCAGGACCTGTTTACTACAAGCCTCTAATACATATCATCTCATTTTTGTTGCTTATCTTTCAGCTAGGGAAATCATTAGCTCAGAGACCCACAGTCTCCCCTTGAAAGCATTTCCATGCTCTGATTTTTATGCTGTTTGCCTTGGGTTTTGTCCAGAGTGCTGCCACCTTTTCTTAAGGCTGATGTTAAATGCAGTCCTGAAACTCAGTTCTTGAAATTAGATAGTTGCTTTAACATAGACGGACTAATACCTAGTTGTAATGCTGGTAGGCCCTTGGACAGGTGCAAAGAGAAAGAAGATTGTGCAGATCTACATGAAGTCTGCATCCCTTGCCCTTCCCTGAAACACGCTGCTTAGGAGTTCTTGGGCTGTGTGTGTGGTGTTGGCAGTCCCCCTGCTCCATGGGACCACTGTGTGACAGAGCTGAAGTAAGGCAGTTGTAGATGTTAAGAGGATAGATGAAACTGTTGGCCTGTGGCAGGCATTTACCCATCTGAGCAGAGTATCTGTGCTGTTCCTGTTAGAAGGGAAGAGCAGGCTGTTTAATCAAAGGGTTTTTCCCCTGTAAGCCTTTGTAAAGACAAAAAGCATGTCCTCTCTCAGGAATTCTATCAAAACTTTTTGGAAAAAGGACTATGTGAAACTTGAAGCCAGAGGTGGTTTGTGAAATCACTTATTGTCCGCACCTTGTAGTGTATCTTGCTGACTTGGAAGGAATTAACCCAAGATTTTCAAACCAGGAGTGCCATCTGCAGTTTTAGAGTTCTCCAATAGGATGGAATTTTGGCTGTAGCTGTCTGGCACCAGCCTTTTCATTCATTCTCTTTGAACTTAAGGATAAAAATGCATTTGTGTATAGACTCACCAAACAGTTTCTGCTTTACAGAGGCTGTTTCTTGTGTTAGTAGTACCAATCTGACTTAATGACATAATGTGTGTTGAGTCAAATTAATATATCACTGTATATTTTCTTCCTTTAATACTTGTCATTAAGTAATCTGAAGTGCAGTGAGGTATTTGTTAATGCCAGAAAGTACATCATCCTGTGCACCCCCTTAACACCTTGGGTATGTGAATCAAGTAGTAACAGCATTAAAAGGGAATAGTGAGAGAGGAGAGGACTTTATGTAAGTGATTTCAAGGACTTAGAGTATCTAGCAGGAAAAATACACATGAAAAATTAGAACAGCAGAAAGATGGGAAAAGCCAGAAAAAATACATATAGGATTAGGAAACAAAGTGACAGACATGATAGATGTGACGACAAATTGGACTTTCAAAATTGATTTTCTATCTATAACGGCAGAAGTAAAACAGGTAGGGGGAGACTGAGGTAGCCGGAGCCAAAGATGTATCACCAGAGGAAATATTTGTGCCTACACTTAGTTGCTCATGGCTGCCAATGAAATTAAAAGGAACTACAAATAAAATGGGTATGAGAAAGTGTTCTCTGTCACAGGGCACATTTAGCTGTTGGAGCTCATAGTATTCTTGTGGATTGTCAGGCATTAGGAGACGAAAAAGGATTGTACCTTCATGTTATTAACAGCTCTCACAGGGGAGAGGGGAACATCTACATACCTATAGTTATAAGTAAGGCAAGAGACTTTCAAGAGCAAAGCAAAATGCTTTCTGAAAGGCAGATGACCTCTTGTGACTCTGGGTATAAAGCAGCTTCTCACCAAAGTGTTCAGGAAGCAGATTTCCCTGCAAGCCAGTTGTTTTGTTAGCACCTTAACTGCAAGGCTTCATGAACTCTTCTGTGCATTGCTTGGCTGCTGCTTCTTTCTATGATTCTAAGATTCTTTTTACCTATGCAGCAGAGAGAATGCCTTCTTTGTTCCCAATTAGGTTGGCAATTTCTCAAATCCTCCATAACTTGAGAATAAAAAAATTCAAGTTCTTGACAAAAATACAACGGAAATATATTATCAGAAAGCAAAAAAATACAATAAAGTAATCAGCTTTTTAAAATTTGGTACCTGTGATGATATTGGAGGCCACTAGGACAATGTTGTGCTTTAATTCTTAGCTTGAGATTTAAATATCTTACAAATATAAATTGTTCTCTGCTGCTTCAGTTGCTTCTGGGGAACACTTAGTTTTCTAATCTGTGGGTTGAACTAAGGAAGTTTAGTGTTTTATCCAAGTTCAGCTTTTAAATGTTGTACTATCTCTGTAGAATGTGTAAGAAGCTGCATTAAATTTCCCATCCCCCACTTTTAAATACAATTCCTTTGGGTGGGGGAAGGAGGAATGAAGAGTCTGTTATACTCAGTAATTATGCCCCGTGGGAAATAGAATATAAAGATCTTTAAAATCATTCAACTGAGAGAACAAGCACTTTAACTTTTGCCTCGCAGGAGTCATGTATTACATTATCAGCTACTTGCTCCAGTGTCAGTGTGTCATGCCTTGCAGGTTAGCAGGTTTGGCAGAGGAAATGAAACCCAGTCAGTTACTGCAGGATTTATAGTAGACCTGCTGTTGCAGGAAGTGGTGAAAAGTTGATTGATAGTCTGAGGCAAAACTCTACAACAAGAAACAGGATGTATGTTGATTATTTTATACCCTTTTTCCCCTCTGCCCCCCACCCCTCCATTTTAAGGCACTCTTTTGCTGGTTGTTCTCTCTCTTTATAAATCCATGATGGACTTTCTGGTAAAGCATGTGCTGACTTCAGAACACTTGGGGAAATGGATAATGGCTGTATCAAACATTTGAAGCCTGTGTAGCATGCCTGCATTTAGAGGTGTTTCTCTAAATGGTCTTGCTATTTCTGTGGTATTATATTTCAACTGAGTTACAGGCGAAAGGTAAAACACATCTGCAGAGTATTGAACACCTTTGCTATCATGAGTGCACCAAGGTAGCTGTAAAAGGAGGAGAATGTATCACTGGGATGGGCCTGATCATCTATGATCTGCCTGTTCATCTGCATTTAACAGACATAGCTGGAAGGGTAATAAAACCGAAATGATTTGGCTGCATATAAACTTAATCCATCAAGCCACATACTGCAGAGTTCACTGCTACAGACAGCAATCCTGAAAAGGTTTGTTTGGAGATCATTTTCTGTTACTGCTGTAACATCAGAGCAGTGATGTCTTTCCTGAAAGTGTTACTTTCAGTGGGATGTTGTCTAGCCTTCTGGGAGAAGTTATCCAAAATAACAGTACTTGTAAATGCTTAGGATTTTTTTTCCTGTAGCATTTACTTTTACAATCACAATGGGAAGTTTCTTGCAAACCAAGTGAATAGTTAGAAATGTTTCAGATTTGTGTTCTTGTTGTCAAGTGGGAAAGTTCTGTTTGCAAAGTTAAAGAATATATCTTGTTCTCTGTTAAAGGTCAAAAAAGTTGGCTGCGCTCTCTGAATCCTTGCAGAAAACCACACTTGCTAAATCCCACTTAGGGTTTGAACTAGAGGAGCTGGAAGCAGCAGCAGTGCTGGTACAAGAGGAAGAGAGCATGTTAAAAGCTGCTGGCACAGTTTCCAAGCAACAGCTGCCTTCCTCTGAGTCGGAGACAAGTGACTCTGAAGAATCAAGCAGTACTTCATCATCTGAGACAGAAGGCTCTGATTCAGATGAGCAAGAGTCCTCAACCAGTGAAGATGGGAAAATAAATTCTTTACAAGGCACTCTTGAAGAGGAGAGGACAGCTCCACTTACTGACTGTAATGGATTAAGGCAGGGCACAAACACTTCGACGTTTGAGGTTTGTGATGAAAAATCAGGGGTTTCTTTGCAATCTACATCTGTTCCTGGGAACCTGATAGAAGAATTAGAAAAGCAAATGCACACTGCAATTAGACTTTCAGAACAGCCTGAGGAATTGGCTACTGTGAGCTGCATTTTACAGGAACAAGAGGAAAACTCTGTATCTGAACCTGACAGCCCTTCAAAAGATAGTACTGGGAAGGGAAATTTCTTGGAGGTGCCTTCAAAGACAAACCCATTGCTTTTCCTCTGCAGCACAAATGAAGATGAGGAGTAAAAGACCATGTTAGAACACGGTGTGACCTACCAGCAACACAGCTTGTTGCTGTAATGAGGTGTTCCCAAGGCTATCCTGGGCTGCTGAAAGAAGCTGATGTTTTTCTTCTTTGTTGTGATGACAGTTTGGAGGAGAAAACTGCTTTGAAAAGAATTGATATGACTGTATGATAAATACCCTCACAGGGAGATTTTTGTTTTTCTTCTCAGATTCAGCAGTTTCACATTTGAGCTCTGCATCTGGGAATGCATAATTTCAGTAAACCTCTAGAAGCAGTTTTCATTGAACTTACTCGGTAGCAGAATGAGCACCTAATCAAACAGAACTGAAAGGAGTTGTGGCATCATTGCAGTTACCTTTTAGCTGTTGGGATTTACTTGACAAATATTCTTACTGTGTTTATATAAGCTTGTTTATGACATTGAAATTTTAAAATGCTTAATAGCTAACCACTTCAGAAGGAATGGTTATAACTTTAAAAGTCTAAATAGTGCTGACAAATTGTTTTAAAATATGTAAATATTTCTATTTTTTGTACAAAAAGGAAATTTCTCCATCAGTGCAAGATTAGAAGGGTTATAGCTCATATTTCTGCAGTACTAATGTAAGTTATTTCAACAGTTTTGTCATGTATTTATTCTTTTGTGCTGTTTTTGAACTGTTTCCACATGTGGACACTGCTGTTGATCATTAAAGAAGAGAAATTGGAATTATTTCTTTGTGTATGCTCTTAATGTTACCACAGTAACATTAACCAAAATGAAAAAACATGGTTCGGTGATCTTCAGTACAGGACTGAAAGCAAACCTGTGCTGTCTAGACCTGGCTTTGTTACTAGTCTGTCATGTAGCTTTGGCCACCTTATTTGCTCCATTTTGTTTTTCTAACATTAAAATAATCTAGTCAGTCAATATATTTTGGGCTAATTTCTGTTAACTGTAGATTCTTGGAATCAGGTGGCTACTACAAATTTATATGCTGGTATTCAGTCTCTACAGAAGGATGGTCAGGGGGGTTGGAGCTAGATGATCTTTAAGATCCCTTCCAACCTAAGCCATTCTATGATTTGGGATGTAGACCAACAGGTTTTGTTCAGCAGTTGGACAAAACAGGAGCACCTAGCTCATGCCTCTGGAGGAGGAACTTTTCAACCTTCTTATATTTAAAAACTGTAAAAATCCTAAACTTAGACTTACTCTTCATCAATGCTACACCCTGCTGGAAGGGAGCAGGCTAGCTCTGTTCTGTGCTGACTCCTGTTCAGTGAGAACTGCAACCCTGATCTGCCAGTATTTTTTATGTTCTTAAATACCCACCGGTTGCTTAATCATTCTCTGTGTTCTGTTCCCCAGGGGAGGAACCTTTCCCATCTTGCATGTCAGTGAGCACTTACTCTTCTAAATGCTAGCAATAAAATCTACACTGGAGCTGCAATTATGCAGCATATGCCTGAGAGAGGGGGAAAAAATGTGCTTAAGACAAAAAACTTAACCCTACTCTCTCTCACCAAACACAGGTGTGAACTCTGCAACTTCCTTCAGCTGAACCTGGGCTGGAGAAAGCTGCTTAGTACAAGTGAGGAAATGCAGATTGTGAAATCTGATAGGTATTTGTAATAGATCTTTTTCTTTTTTCTTCTCTATTCTCCTGTTTTGTGGCAGACTGTTGAGGACAATGTTCCTCTCTTTTCCAACAGAACTGCTTAGTAGTAGGGCTGCCTCTTCTGGAGTGATGACAACCTCTTTAGTTAGTCTTTTTGTTCTTTGCATGCCCAAAAGCATGGTTTCTTTATGCCATTCATGAGCCTTTTCCATCTGCCTGGGTTAACCAGTTAGGGTGTAAACCTCCTCTGTGTCCATACAGTAATGCCACAGCAAATGCCAGGTGAGTATGTCCTGCACACAGATGTTCACTCCCAGATAACTTCAATGTCATTAGTGTCCTCACCTTTGAGACCCAGGACAGTTGAGCTGTTTCTGCCTCCAAAAACATACTGGTGTCTGCTCCCTGCAGTGTTGTTTTTCCTTCTGTTTCTGCCCTTAACATTCCTCTGCATGTTTGTCTTGGGGAAGTGTGCTGTGGTGTCATGTGCCCTCAGGCTTCATCCCATTCCCAGGTTTCTTCCCCTTTCTGCTGAGATTCATCATCACCTTTTTGCAGAATGTGATGTTTACTGGTTGTGGAGCTGGTAACAAATGTTCATTGTCATATATTGATTGATAGAAATTTTATGTGACCTTTGTAGTGGTGTGCTGGGAAGTTTTTCCATATGGGGTGGTAAGAATTTTACCTGTGACTGTCATCCAGCATATCCAGAGCTCAGGACGAGCAATGTCTGTATGAAAGAGAAGCCCTGCTTCTCCAGAAAGAACACAGACACTTTTAAAAGAAGAGTTCTGTAATCTTGTTTGTCTAAAACTGAGGCTTCCTGAACCAAAAACACAGGAAAACAAAAAAAAAAAACCCCAATCCCTCACCACCCCACTCAGTCCTGTAAGCTTCAGTGGGTTCTGAAAGGAGTGAGCGAACTCCAGTAAGGAGTTATATTTCTGTAGAGGAGCTGTTTGGATGGATCCATGGGAACTGTTGTGCAGGTTTTCCAGGCTGGACATCAGTTGGTATATGAGGAACTCAAGATGTGTAGCCCACTCAGTTGGTTTTGAAATTCTTGTTTCTAGTGCCCCTCCATGTACCATTCACCCAAATTCACTTTGTAGCACAGCCAATACTTTCACTTGTTGTTCATCCTTGTAACCAGAAACAAAGGAACAGAACTGCAGTTAAAATAAAATAAAAATAGGATAAAATTCCTGCTGAAAATAAATCTGAATATGAGCTATGGCTAAGAGGGGAAGAGCTGTGGCTTTTTGCTGGAGGAGGGGAAGGCAGGTTGTCGAAGGTGTATGGAGTTTTTTGTTTGGGGGAAACAAAACTAAGCTGGAAATATAATTTGTTTAATGTCTTGTTAATCAGTTAACTTTATATTAATAGAGACTTAGGCTAAACAAAGCCTTTGTCCTGTTATGCTGTGGCAGTGGTGCAGAGCTGCCCCAAAGCCATGGAAAGATGGCTCCAGTTGATGTCCTGACACTTCTCTACTGCAGCAGACAGTCCTTGGGACAGCACCGACCTCCATTCCTATCCAGATTCAAGGCGAGGTCCCATTCCCAGCCCCACATCCTCAGAGAGCTGTTTGTGAGCTGTCCTTACAGAAAGCTGCTCTCTCTCCCTGGGTAAGTGAACAGCAGCAGCCTGGATTCCTGCCCGAGGCCTCAGGGGAGTCTGCTCTCCATCCTGGCTGCTGCCTGGAGTGCTGCTACTGCCAAGAAGAGCAGGAGGTGGATCTGCAGGCCCTGTTTGTGTGTGTGTGTGCCAGCCCTGCTGTCTTGAGCAGTGTAACAGAGCTCTGGTGAGTGAGAACCAAGGAAAATCTGATGCTCTCAAGCCTTGGCTCCGCTACTTGGCAGGACTAAGAAGGCAACATGATGTGTGTGTGTGTGCATAGAGAGGGACAGGACCTTGTATCCAGGAGTTGGCTCTGAAAGAATGGAGATGTGCTTATGTTAGGGAGACACTTGTTCATGTAGCTCTTTGAGAATAAGATGTTAAAAGCAACAAGTGAAATGCTGGTAACTAGCAGCAGATAAAACTTTTTTTCCTGCTGTTATTTCATGGGGGCTGTGTCACCTGCAGGACATGGCCACCTCTTCATTTCTTTCCCCAAAGAAAAACAAACAGAGCTGAATTGATTAAATAATTGATTTCTGCTTTTCCCCTCTGGCTTTTTTCATTCCAGCCAGCTTTCTGAAAAGTTTGCTCTATAGCAGAAGAAGAAAGCATCGATTGGACTTGATTTACTACAGTAAATGATAAATATGGCAAAGAAATAGATTCACAGCACTGGAGTGAAGGGACCAGGCAAACCTCCCCCGTTGACACAGCTGAGTATTGTCAAAGCCTGAGCCCACTTGTCTCAAGGCTGGAGAAAACAAACAGGGAAACACATGTCAAACAGATAAATAGCTCTGCTGTTTAGAGCTCTCTGTGGAGGCCATTTGTCTCCAAGATAAGGAAGAATGCACTCCAGAGCTGTGAGAAGATAAGCTAGGAGAACAAAATGAATATGGAATTGCTACTTGGGCATTTACACAGGGAGTAAATATGGTTCCTCCACCCTGGGGGTCTCTGCAGAGAGCAGGGTGCAGCACCCAGGGAGATGTCTAATGTGAACTTGAGGCTTTTCTTACCTATTTCAGCAGTGGGTGATATTTACATCTTCAAAGCATACAAATGGTACTGATGTTGTCTTAGCAAGTCACTAATTTTAAAGCATTTTCTGTGCCTGTCATGCACATGCCTGTCTGTTTCTTTTGGTAATGGTAAGTGGACTGCAGCCTGTGGGTGTGTGAGATGTGAATTTGTATTGGTACAATAAATTTGGGGGTGTAGTTTTGTGGTACCCATAAATCATACCATTTCTGTGTTCTTAGGTTTTGGAGAAGGGACTGTACCATTGTCACAGGTACTACATTTAGAGACCTGACTTAGATTGTATCTGAAATGCATTCGGTGACGTTGCTTTGCATTTCATTAAACATTTTCTGATATTTAAGAGCTGAAATACAATTGAGCACAGTTGGTGGCATTTTAGAGGATGCTTGAGGACATGAACAAAAGCTTGTGACCCTTAGGTGAGGATTAAGACATTGGCAGAGCTGCATAAAGGAGGACAGCTGTGACCCAGCAGCTGCTCATTTCTGTGGCAGAAGCTTCCTTTAGTGGGCAGTGCTGGTTAGTGATTAGCATGGAAAACAGAAGGTTTCAGATTTATAAACTAGCAAGGTCAGCCCAGTGATAACCTTACTAGCCAGTAGCCTCAGGAGTTCAGTGGCCAATCCTTCTTTTTGCTGTTGATGTTCTGAGTGTCTTTGCAAATTGTTTTCCCTGGTTTCACAGAGGCACCAAGCCTGACTTGGGAAGGTCCAGACTTTGGAAGGGGAATACGGGGAAAAGGAGTAAAGCTCAAATCTGATAGCAGAGACTTCCTTCTCTGGTACTGACTTCTACTGAGCAAAGGCAAGAGGCTAAAATCTATGATTTCTGATGTATTCTTAAACAAAATTCAGTGTATCAGTATCCACTTGTGACACAAAGCCCCTGGTGCTCTGGGAGCTGCAGTTCTCACCCATGCCAGCTGGAGTCACTGCTTCTCTGAACTCCAGAAAATTGGATAAACCTGGACAAAGTTAGATGCCGGAAACCTCTTAAAATAACAAAAGGATGTGCCTGAAGGGTTGGTTTTCTGTTCCATTATGTATCAATACCTCTGTAAAACAGACTGCTTAAGCCCTCTACCCAGGGGGGATCTGAGAGGCCTCATCACCACTTGAACAATACTTTAGTGATTGTCTTCTGGAGAGGTCCTGTCCTTGGCTGAGCCCTGGGGATGGCCTTGCTTTGAGTCAATAAACTAGGATAAAATCCACTCTGTGTGACACTTTCTAGGGCTGGAAGCAGATCCCTGGTGTTTCCTCTTGGCAGGCAGATCACATTCTTTGAAGAGCCCAGACATTTAAGAACCTCTCTCACTCCCATCACTGATTTGGCATGCACCACTTTTCTCTGTGCATGCCTTCAGCACAGAACACCTCTTCTTGAGTGCTAAGCTGCTCCTGAAGGTCCCATCTCCATATATCACTCCCCTCATCTCACCTGTTCACAGGGCACTTGCACACAGCATGCCTGCTTTTTACAGCTCTATATTTTTCTTTCCATGCTTCTGTTCTGCCACTAGGATAGAGTTAAGACCACACTGTATCTGCCTTTCATGGGCTGGGAGCTGCAGGGGTGAAGGAGACGAGGAGAGAAGCTGCTAGACAGGGACCATGGAGCCAGTGTTGACCTTAAAGCTGTGTCTGGGGAGCAATAGGGGAAGAAAGTTCAGCAGCTGGTTTTGTCAGGAGACAGGAGCTGTGAGCTATGTGTGCTTGGCCTCTGCAAGTGCTGGCTTTCCACGATGGGAAGGAAGGTCTGCTGCTTGCATCAAGGATTTTGTAACCTTCAGCTGTCTGGAGTCAGTGGTAGGGTGAATGGCAGTAAACATCGTTCGCTGTACTCGTGGATGCATGAGAGATTTGGGAGTATAATTCATAAATGGTAATGAGATGTTTAAGGCATAAATCAACAGCATATCAAGAGGAGAACACACTCCCCTCAGCTGTACTCCCAACAGCTCAGGTAGTGACCTGATTGCAGCACCTTACCTGCCAGGGCTGTAATTACTTTTCATCTCCTGTCCTCAATTTTTGGCAATTATGCAGAAATATCCCATTTCCCACGGTAAATAAATTGGGATTCGTGTTTTGCCTGGCTGTAACTCCTCCTCCTCTAATATGCTGCATTGTCCATTGATTTGCCTAATTATGTGTATTACAACCACAGAAGGCGCTGGGTAGCAGCAGGGGTCTGTGCTGGGGAGAGGAGGAGGGTGATTGCTCCATCTGTTCCTCTGAGCTGCCGGGAGAAGCGTCGGGGAGTGAAGAGGGAAATGGAGGGAAGGAATTACCATTTAGTGCAGGTGCCTCTGGAAGGGGAATCCCACTGCCAGGTGCTGGCAGGCAGCTCTCCTGAGTTCCTTGCCCGCTTAATTACCCTATAGCGAGATTTTCCATCTCAAATTAGAGCAGGCAATTGCAACTGAAGTCTTGAAACAGGATGGGGAGTGTAGCAGGGCTTAATCTATTTCACTACAGAGACCTGCATTTCTCATTCAGTCAGATTCATGCCCCATTCGGCTGAATTTAAAAGCAGCTACCTGGAATTAGGTGATTAATTTTCAAATCTGAATGTAGAAGTGTAAAAGCAGACAAGGTCAAAGCATCTGAGCCTGTAAATCTGGCTTTTAGTGATAACTCCAAAAAGCAAGTGAAGTGCTTTGGAATGTGGGTTTAGGAAGAAGTTGCTCAGGACTACTGAAGCCAAAGCATGGGGATGAGCTGTCATTGCTTTTCAGTGTCTGCTGTCCTGGATAAGCAGCTGAATGCCTCCACAGCTGCTTCTCCCTTTCACACTCTCAGCATCACTGATGGATCAATAGTGGCAATAGGGTAACATGTTGCTGGCTCTCCTGCTGATTTCTGCCAGGCTGCTAACAATGGGAAGCAAGGAACTCGTCAGATCAGTTTGTCTGTTAGTCCGACTGGAAAATAGCTGAGCAATAAAAAATGGCCAGAACATGTTGTGTGCTATTGTAACAAGTGATGCACAAGGATTGTAACTCCCTGAGAATAATGCACTTGGAAGGGGGAGGACTATCAAAGTTAGTCATCATGGTGGGTATCCTTTTGTGTTTTATATTGCCTTATGCTTTTTTTTGTGTGCTTCTGCACCTTGGAGCAGTGCTGTGAGGAGTTACACACAGTATGCATCTGTGCAGCTTTGGTTGTGTCTATCCTAACTTTGCTCAACCTGGTAGGTAACTCGGGAGCTGCTGGTCCTGTTGTTAATTTAGGAGTTAAACTGAAATGATCAGATAACCAAGAGTGGCATGGAAAGTTGAGATTTTTGGTTCATCCTTCTAATCAACTCTCCATACTGCTTTATACCTGCCCTGAGTGACCCATCTGTGCCTGGTGTCCCTATAGCTGGGGTGAAGGAGTGGCTGAAACTGCCTCTCCCCAAGACCTGGTGTAAGTTATAACACTTAATGTGCTTTTCTTCCTAATTCTATGGTACTTGTGCCATGTTCAGGCTGGCAAAGCAAGGCCATGCCTGCTGCTCTGGGAGAGGGCAGAGACAAAGGCATGGGAACAGAAGCATCAGCCTTACTGGGATTTCATCAGGGCACTGTGTGGAAAGGATCAGGGCTTCACCTGACACCAACCTGTGTCAGTCAGAGTTTTGAGGATCACCTATAAGAGCTATGAAACCAAACTGAGGTGCCAGGCAGAGCTCCAATCATTCATCCGTGGCCTGAAGTATTAGGCAAGGATTTGGTGTGCATAGCTGGTGGAAAGTTCCTTTTTATATCTGGATGTTCAACAGCAAACTTCAACAGCTGTGGTAGTGGAGGATATGTAGAGTCTGAGAGTAAGTGGACTAGTACTGTCTAAAAATTGGGGAATAGCTTTATTCTAAGAAGATACTGGTGCTAACATGACGATGTTCTGAAATCCTTAGGGATTTGAGTTACAAATAATGACTATTATGTCTTTCCTGAACCTATTCTATATCACTGAAACTCTAAGCTTGTGGAACCTTAATACCATGCTCTAATGACCCTAATGAAAAGTCCTAAATCACACTTCTCTGATGAACTGCAAAGCTGATTGTCAGTGAATGTCTAGCAGAGGCAGCACAGGAAGCATGTGTGTGTGTGTATTAATCAATTTGCTTTTCAAAGTGGCTAAAAACAAGAGTCTGAGGAGTTCTCCCTGCGAGTGATTTCCCTGGGTGCTGCTCAGTTCACAGCCTGCTGCTAACTGCTCCTTGCACTAATGGTATCCTCTCAGCAGAGAAAACATCGTACTTCAGATCTGAAGTGGTTGGCAGAAGCTGTAATTGAGGTGTGAAGTGACTTTCCACACAAGAACCTGCCTTGCAGTGTTGGGCTCCTCGCTCGTCTCACCACAGAACGCTGTTAGTGGAGACTCTTCTGTAATTAGCTGTTTATAAATGGGCTTAGAAGCCTATTTCTATTCCTGCCATTCTGTTTGGATTACTGATCTTCCAATTTGCACCTTAAATCCCTTAAAATAAAACAAATGTGGTAATGTCAGTGCACTAATTGCAGTAATAAAGGTAAGAGAACAAAAGATTGATTATGTAAATTAATATTTTTGGCTCCAACTTTATTAAAACCAAATTGCAATTAATATTTTTTAAAATACTGGTAGTTCCTAGACCAGGAATTCTAATCCAGAAATTCTGAACCATTAGAAATATGTTTTCAGATCATTTTGGCTTAATGAATCGTCAGCTTTATTAATTTGGTATAGATTTATAGGGGTAAAACAGAACCTGAAGAAAAGAGGCATGTGTTAGATTGGTAGGAGATATGATTCAAATTAGTCCAAGGAAGGAAGTGAATCCCAGAGCAGTTCTTTAAAAGAATCAGTTGGATTTTTTCAAGTCATGAGAGGGTGTTTTCATTGATAATGTGATACACACACTCTGAGCTAACCAGGCACTGCAAAAACATCTACAGTTGCAGTATCAGGTTTTCCTGGCTGCTAATGTTATTTTAGTACAGCCCTGAGTTCCCTGAAATTGGCCAGATATTTCCACTGGATCCAACCCCAGGCACAAAAGAAGGAAAAAGGAGTTGAGAAGGAGGGTGCAGGGTGGTGGACAGGTAATTTTGACTCATTGCTGCTGTTCTCTTGAGTGACCACAGGCACTCCTGTTATGCTTCTGGCATCCAGGAACTTCTCTTCAAGTAGAAATGGAAAGACTTCATTGCTGTGAGCGATGCTCCCCAGTGAAAAGCATGAAGAAGGTGAGATCTGTGTTCATAGTCTATTTTTGTCTTAAACTTAGGTTTTACTCCCACATTACTTAAATTGCAGGTTAATTGATGGTATAGAGTAACTGGACAAGCTAGTGTAGTGTTGGAACAAAAGAGTGACAGCTCCAAGCTGTAGCTGTCAGAGCCCCACTGTGATGTAAATATTAGATGGATGTTTTATAGATTAGGGAGAATGGGCTGGATGACTGACAGCCGTGGGGGAAAAATGTAAGTACCTTTAGATACTCAACACTGGGAATGTGGTTTGAGTGCTAAACTGACCATTGCATTACAGCAAGCAATTACAAGCTGTGTGGTAAGCAGATGTGAGCTCCAGGGAGGTTTTAAACTGGTATAATGCATGTGTGAGGTAAGGCAGAAGAAGATATACAAAACTCCCCTGGAGAGCATGAGCAGCACATGCTGGCGTCCCAGCTGGACTTGTTCTATGAGTGTGGTGGTGTGATGGTGTAACCCCACTGTGGGGAGCTGGTTGCTGCCTAACTGCTTGCCTGCTACCCAGCCCTGCTGTCTGCCTTGATTGCTGGTCTGGAGACATGGCTCCTGCTCAGGAGAGCGGCCTAGCTGCGGGGCTGTGCCAGCTGGAATGGCAGCAGGCACAGTGTGGGTTTGCTGCCTGGGATGGAGCACCTAGGGTTGCATATAAGTTGATGAAGGGGATGGAACATCTTCCTTATGAGGAAAGGCTGAGGGAGCTGGGTCTCTTTAGCTTGGAGAAGAGGAGACTAAGGGGTGACCTCATTTATGCTTATAAATATGTGAAGGGTGTGTGTTGGGAGGATGGGGTCAGGCTCTTCTCAGTGGAGCCCAGTGACAGGACAAGAGGCAATGGCTGTAAGCTGAAGCGTAGGAGGTTCTGTGTGAAAACACATAGAAATGTTTTCCCAGTTCAGGTGCCAGAGCACTGGCACAGACTGCCCAGAGAGGTTGGGGAGTCTCCTTCTCTGGAGGTATTGCAAACCCATCTGGACGTGCTTCTGTGTGACGTGGTCTAGGGAATCCTGCTGTGGCAGGGGGGTTGGACTTAGATGATCTTTCAAGGTCCCTTCCAACTCCTAACATTCTGTGATTCTGTAATCCTAAAGAAACATCAAAAAGGTGTTAAAGCAATGTGTCATAAAATCATGGACTGGTTTGGGTTGGAGGGGACCTTTCAAGGCCATTTAGTTCAACTCCCTGAAGTAAGCAGGGATCTGCAATTAGATCAAGTTGCTCAGAGCCCTGTCCAACTTGACCTGGAATGGTTCCAGAAATGGGACAGCTACCACCTCTCTGGGCAACCTGGGCCAGTGTCTCACCATCCTCTTCCTTCTATCTAGTCTAAATCTCCCTCTTTTAGTTTGGAACCATCACCCCTTGTCCTGTCACAACAGGCTATGCTAAAATGTCTGTCCCCTTCTTTCTTATTGTCATCCTTTAAATACTAGAAGGCCACAGGAAGGTCTCACCAGAGCCTTCGCCAGGCTGAACAACCCCAACTCTCTCAGCTTGTCCTCACAGCAGAGATGTTCCAGCCCTCAGATCATGTTTGTGGCCTTCTCTGGCCCTGCTCCAACATGTCCATTTCTGTCTTGTGCTGAATACTCCAGAGCTGGACACAGCACTGTGGGCAAGGTCTCACCAGAGCGGAGCAGAGGGGCAGAATCCCCTCTTGAACTTGCTGGCTATGTTCTTGGGGATGCAGCCCGGGATGTGGTTGGAGTGTCTGTGGAAGCTGACTGTTGTATGTTCAGCCACGGGAGATGCCATACTCCCATGGGCTGTACTCACGTTTTCCCCAGCATGTCCTAATCTCCAGGTCTCCTAGGCTTTGATGAGACTTTCTGGAGCTGCCATGTGCTGGAGAAGAACCACCTGTGAGGACATGGGCACCATGCTCAGGTGAGTGGGACAGGAGTGTCCTTTGCTTTTCAAACTCTGTTATGACTGCTGATGTTTTGTCCCCCAAGCTTGACCTTGTGTCCTTACAGCAGCCTGGCATGGCAGATTCAGTAGAGTGAGAGGCTGGGAGCTCTGCCAGAGGTGAGATCGCAGCTTTCTTGGCCTCTTCCCTCACTGTTAGGTTTGCATCTTGCTTTGGAGAACACAAACAGGAAAAAATGAACACATTCAGCTTAAACTGAAAAATGAGATGATGAATTGCAAATTCCATCAAATCCAAGAGGTGCCCAGCAGTGACCTCTGCCCGCTGCAGGTGGGGTGGGAATTCGAAACCTGGAGACTTCACAGGCAACAAAATGTTGAAGCCTGGAGAGCTATGCAAAACAAACTGAAGGGCTCCATGAAGAACTTTTCCAAGTTGCCAGCCTGTATTCTCACTCCACCCTAGTCCCAGAGCAGCCCCTGGCAGTTATTTTGCTGGTTGAGTTGACTCCGTGGGTGTCTTTCATCTCAGGTGCTAAATCAGAGATGCAGTTTCAGTCTGTGCAAACCCTGAGTTCTGATTGGCTTTTTTTTCCTGTTACTTTTTTCCCTATTGCCACAACAATTAATTAAGAATGGTTCTGCTGAACCCTGTTGATTCATTTGGCACTTGGAAGCTTAATGAGGTGTAAACCTGCAGACTGCGGCAACGGCAGAGCTGACATGGTAATTTATATCAATTGGCATGATTAGTCCAGGTCCTCAATCACTGCATTGTTTCTCCCTGCAATCTGTCACAACCCTAATAGGGGAGACCTTAATGCTGGATTTCTCTTACATTGGTGGTAATGTGCTTGAGGTGCTGCTAACAAGGAATGTACAACCCATGTGATGCTTTGAGAATAGCAACATACAAATTGCTTTTGTAATAACATGTACTTTTCACTACAGAGATGACTGAGATCCAGCCTTCAGAGCTGCCTGCTGTCTCATTTGTGTTTGCAGCTACAGCAGCTGCAGCTCTGGTGTGCAGATACCCACTGGAGGTGGACCTACCCACATCAGTTGGTGTGGTGTTTTGGGAGGGGTTTCTTTCGAGGCATAGAAAGCACCTGGCCAAAGGTTCTCATTGCTGCAGACTGTTAGGAGCCTGCTGGGACAGGGCTGTGAAAATCACTCTGTGGGTTGCCATGTGCACTCTGCCTTGACCATGCTGTTCATCCATTACTATTAGTTCTGCAAATTCAGTCCAGAGACGTTGGAGCCACCCTAGATTTCTTCTCCTTTCTATCACCCGTAGTAGAGGGGTTGAGTAGAGCAGAGCAAGGGTTGTGTGACATCTGTGCAACCACATGCACCTCAGTGGCAGCATTAGTGTTGCTACTGCATCCTATTAAAGTCCATATTCCAACAAAGATGCAACTATTCAGAGTTTTGGAAACAATTTTGCTGCTGTGGTATGACAAGAAATGGAAGGAAATGCTCCCTTTTGGCAGCCTAGGCTTAGAAAAGCCAACAACAATGAAAACATAAATCAACATCTCTGCTCTTCAAAAAAGAATTGGTTTTGGGGTAAGCATTGAAACAGGCAGGCAGTAGAGTTATGCAGGCTCTGGTTTGAAAGTGTTTTGCCTGTTGCTGTATTGATTGTCTCCAGGTATCTCCTTATGCATGTGCCTTGTTTGTGCCCTTCGTTGTGTGAGGGAAGCACTTTGTGGGCCACCAGCAAGGCCATCTCCAAATCCTGGCTTGGGGCAAGGGTTGGGATGAGCAGCAAGAGTGTTGGTGAAAGCTGCTGCTGAAGACAGTGTCAGAGCACAGCAGGATGTGTGAGGAGTTACTGTGCACAGCAGCAGTAAATCAGTCCTGGGAATGGGGAGTGGTTTACATCAGCCTAATTGTTTTTGCAGTTTGGATGGAGATGGTGCTACTTCTGTTTAGGTTTTTTTTTGCCTGATCAATGGAAAAGCAAACAAACCACCCACCCACCTCCCAACTGAAGCCAGAAGTGTGAGAAATTGAGCTGCATCAAATTAAAATATTCCTTTAAAATGGGTCTCTAACCAAACTAGAAGTATACATGAGTAAATCTAGAAAGCAGTGCAATTGAGGCACAGATCTTTTTAATGCTTACAGAACCAACAGGAAACTTGAAAGCTGATTCTTATGGAGAAGAAAATCTGTCATAAATTCTGCATATTTAGTGTTAATACTTTTAAACTGAGGAAAGAGGCACAGGCAGATCCATTTCTGTACCAGGACTTTTCTGTACCACTGAAGTTGTGTAAATGAATTTTAACACCCTTTCTGTTTTCAGTGCAAAGAGTCCTTAGAGTAAATTAGTTTTTGACCTGTAACCACCAAGAGTAGTATTCACTTTGGGGCCTATGTGTAGAGAAATGGAATTTATTATAATGATATTTAAACTAATGAGCTTGGCTAATAGGTATTTTTGAAGCCCTTGATAGGAGTTCAGTCATGGGACAACAAGCCACTGGGCACAAATGCTCATTTACTCTCTGAAATGTCAGGGAAGGGCCCATCTATTAGTAAAGTGTATTTTGTTTGATTTTTAAGAATATATTTCCATAAATTACCAGCCTGAGAAATAAAATAAATCAGCTAGCTATTCAGTGAAGTCTTAAATGTTAATTGAGAGTCACAGGAGTGACTTGAGCCAAAAGAGAGAAGGGCATGGAGAGGGTGAGCTCTCAGCATGTCTCCACTGCTCAGAGGCTGTGTCACCCACATGGTGTCCTTTACCAACAGCTCTCCTACCAATTCCTTTACCCCAGGTCTCTATTAACTTCTCCTGATGGGGACCCTGGCAAGAAACCTCACAGTGGCTGGGCAAATGTCCTGCCACCCTGGCCAATGGCCACCCAGGAGGCTGGGGTTAGCTGACTGTGCCAGGGCTGCTCCTCAGAGCATCTTGGACAGCCTGGATGTGAAAAGTGAGCCCCAGGGGAGGAGGAAGATTGAGAAAGTGTCTCAGGACCAGAATGGTGACTGTCAAATGAGTCACTGTGGCTCCACCCTGAGTATCTTGGTACAGGCACTTGAACTGCATCCTACATAGGCTGGTACCTATAAGCTTAGCTGTCTTCCCTACAGACCTGGCCAAATTCTGTGTCACAATTATTCCTTTCTATGCATTTATTTTGCTCAATGCCAGCTAGCCAGGGTCTGAGGGAAGATGGGTTCTCCCACTGGCACATCTGTGGCCAGCTTGAGCTGGTTACATTTTCATCATCCCCAGAACTTTCCAGGGTCAGGGAGGGAAAACTGTACCCATAAAGTCATTGCATCAGGGAGCAGGGGAAGGGAACAAAGCTTGCAATGTCCATTTTCCTGCCCCCAGGCAGACTGACCTGTGTCAAAATCATCCCCAACAGCTGTTTTCTTAACCCACTCTTGAGCTCCGCTAGCACTGGAGATCACACATTTTCTCACTGCCATCACCACTGCAGTTTTCTTCACAGAATGGCATGGATATGTTGTTATACAAATGCTTCATAACAAGAGTGGCAGGTTTCTCTTCCCCTGGTTATTAGCAGTGGTGATGTGAAGCTCCTTTATGCCACAGAACAGTGGTAGCAGAGGGAGGGGGTGAGGGCTGTAATTAAATCACTGTGAGTCCTGTCTGTGGGCAAGCCCTAAGGCTGCTTAGCACCGCAGTGGGACCTTAGATTCAAACCCCCCTATCTCCTTTCCTCTTCCTTCTGTCAGGTGAAATGGATTGGGATTGGGTTTGGGTTTGTGCTGTCCATCCTCCTCCCAGGTCTCAGTCGGGGGGGGAAGGCTCTGCAGGTAGAGCTGCAGCACCTCTGAATGCCAGCAGCCTGGCTCTGTGCTGAGCAGATGAAAGATTATCGTGATCAATTTGGTGAGAAGGGAGATTTTTCTCCATCTGTCTCCCCTCAAGGCTCTATTTCCTCATAAACCATTCCCCGAGACATCAAGAAAATTGAAGCTGTTCAGAAATGGAGAAGATACTTAGCCCCAAATGAATGAATATCCGACACACTGGCTGCTTCTCCTGGAACAGAAGGGAAGCAGCCAGCTGAACTGATGGCTCTCCTGCAGCATCCTGATTTTTTTTGCAACAGCAAAGCTCTTTTGCAGCCTGTTGTTCTCACCCTGCATCACTCATCCCCAAGCTGCAGCACTCAGTGAAGCACATTGCTAACTCCTCCTCCACTGCTCCACGATGCCTCCTCCCCAGAACACTCAGGGTGGGGGGCTGAGATCCAGCCCCCAAACCTCTGCTGCTGTTGTATACCCTGGCTGTGTTGTTAGCTCTCATTAGGAAAGCCTGGGGCTAAGGGACTGGTCCTGGCCAGTCCTGGTGGCTGAGATTTCCTCATTTGGAATATGGGCTCCCAGGCCCTGAGGCTTTCTGCTCATTTTAGTACTCTAACATGTAATGTATTTTGATTTTATTTTTTGAAGGGAATAGCAAGATGAGGAAGAGAAGACATTTTAAAGAGTAGATGTTTGTGAAGTTTCCATATCCTGTGCTTCAAATCCTCTCAGCTTCCTTAATGCTCAGTGTGAACTGTTTGAAGCAGGAAGGTCCCCTTTGGAGGACTGCTGCAGGTTTCCAGGTGGGACCTTGAGATGCAGCAGGGGCACCTGTTTCTGCTTCCCTCTCAGAGCTGGATGGACAGGAGGGATGAAATCCTGTGTCCTTATTCAAGTGTGCTCCCCTCCACCACTGGTTCTTGTAAGGAATTCAACTGTCTCTTCCTCCTCCATCACTTCTAAGGGTGTTTTTTTTTTTCCTTACTGCCAGGAAGGAGAACATTTCTTACAACCCCACGTGGGCTTCTTGCCAGCTGAACACACACCTCTATGTGCTCCTGCAATTGTAGACTTTTCTTAGTGCATGTTCTCTCAAACGGTTTTCAAGCCACCTGCCAGTTTTTTTTCTTCTCTATTACACTTTTCTGAGCTCCTCCAGGCCACTGGGTGCACATCTAACAAGCTGCAGTGATAAGAGAGGTCCTGATACAGAGGTGCAGTTCCTATTCTGTGGCACTATCTGTTGAGTGGCTTCTCTCCATGTGCAAAGACTTCCAGAAGCTGTTGTGTCTGCTGCTGCTCCAAGCAGGAGGTGCCCAGGAAGCTGGTGCTCGTCCTATCTCCTCCTTGTTGCTGTTGATTTCTGTAACGCATGGAATCTCAGAGTTAATATGCAAAACTACATGTCCTTAATTCCTGCTTCATTACTTTTTGGGGGAGTGCAGAGGGCAGGCAGTTCATCTTCTTTAAGGTGCTGTGTTTACTTCCTTCATGAGGAAATAAGTGTATCACTTCATGTCTGACTAAGGTACCTGCTGTCTGCAGAGGGATGGGGATGCCGAGGATTGAATGGGAAACTCAAGACTGGGCAAGACTATCTACATGGGCCAGTGCAGGAGAAAGCAGCCACTCCCCAGACAGGCCAGAAGAAAGAGGTGAGACTCTGGGTTTGGAAAGAACCTGTGAGTAGAATGCTGCAGATGGATTTGCAGGTGAGTCTGCTGAAGGAAAATCTGAGGATTTCTGGATGCATGGAGGTGGCTTTCCTGAGAGCCAGGCATGACCAGGGAGCATGAGCTGGAAGATACTGTTGCTCCTTGGAGAAACTGGGAGCTGCAGGGCTCTCAGCCTCCCTTTTAGCACTGTTCAGCCTCTGGATGCTCCAAAGCTCTCAGGAAACAAAGACACTACATGGTTTTATTTTTGCCCAAAGCCATGTTTCTGTCAGTAAAACTTCTCCCACCTGTCCTATCTGACTCTGCCTGGGCAGCCCTCAGGAGCTGGTGCCATCTCCCACCAAAGTCCAGTGGCAGCAACTGTTGCAAGGAGGCCAGAGCTACATCCCAAAATAGGTGGGGTCCTCATAAGGTAGAGACTGATGACCTCACTCTGAGGGAATGAAAACCGTGTATCCTACACAAATACCTTAGGCATGAGCTGTAGGCAATGCTGGAGGATTACAGAGCAAGGGAGAACCTTGAGGGGACACCTCTCTGTCTCCCCAGCCTATTGATGCTCCAGGTCAGAGCTCAGCTATTCCCACTGTAACCCTGCCAGCCCCAGCCCGTGGTTCCCTCTGGGCTTTTGGATGCTTCTACAATGCAAGTAAGGGTATGGAGCAGCATGCTATTGTAAGCATGAATGCAGGACCAGCCCTTTTCCTACCAGCTGTCAAAAAGTATTATTTAATCTCAAATAGCTCTCAGTAGCCTTTTTTGTTGTTGTTGTTGCTGTTGTTTCTTCTAGTTTGTTTTGAGAAGGTTGTTGAGTGTGAGAAGGCAGGAAGCAGTGTCAATAACACAGTGGGTTTTTTTCTTTTCACAGACACCCTTTGAACTCCCTTTACTCTGCCTCCCCTCCAGTTACATTTACACACCCTATAAATAACCTTCTAGTGCTTTGAAATGCTTTTATTAAGGCTAAAAGGTTTTTTTTTCCAAATCTACTGTTATTTTCTGCGTTATCTGTAGACAACCTTCAGAATAATTATTATAAATGGCTTTAGGTTTTAACCCATTTCACTGTGTGTGCTAAATGAGAAGAAAAGCTGTGCATAAAAGCAGCAGAAGCTTGCAGAGGTGATGATTGATGTGATGGGACCCACTGGCCCCAGGTCTTCTGGCAGCTGTGTCTGTGGGGCGAGGGGAGCCGAGACCGAGCCTAGCCTTAACTGCCCACAGCCCTCCCTGGGGACAGCTGCTGTGGATGCTTGCACATTCCTATGTGGGCACTGGATGGATGTCTGAATCCTTCAGTCCCTGCTCTGCCCAAGCTCCTGGCAGATCCTGTCCTCTCTGCACCCTGGAAGGGGATTTGGGGACAAAGTACTCACACTAGGTATGAGTTCAGCACAATCTGACTTTCTGGGATGGATGCTTCTGTTGCTTAGTCATTACTTTAGGCTTTACCTTAGGAACTCCATGGGCACTTCCACTTTCCAATGATCTAAGTCAGAAAATGATCAAGTCTTCCATAATAATGGAAGCACATGTGGTGCTGTGTGTGCTTGTTTTCTAGCCTAGCAGATCTTGAAATAAGGCTTTTGGCTACCTCCGCTCCAGGTCACCTTCCTTCCTACTGGTGTCAGTCTCTCATGGTGCAGCAAACTGATGGCAGAACCATCTTCATAGCTTTTAGTGACCCTCATTTTTCTCTCTTTTCCCAGTTTTTAAATGTTAGTCATTGCTAAGGCTGTGGCTCAAAAAAGTTCTTGGTCTAAGTTTTACTATGCCTCCTGGAGTCAAGACACTGGAAAACCACCTAGTCCCATTAGTGCAGCTCTTAATGACAGCAGATGAAGCTTTCTGGAAGCTTAATGAACCATGAGGTAAGACCACTCCTACCAGCCTTGCAGCCTACAGAAGTATTTATCTCTGCCTCCTTTTATCTCAGTGAGTGATGAAAATCTTGTTCAGTGTCATTGATCTTCAGCTTTCTGTGTCAACAGGTTGATGATCCCAGTAGGTAACTGCTGCAGCTCTGGGTGAAGGGTGGGGAGTGATGGGGTGTCTCTGCAGGGCTTCTTGGTGACTGTCCCTTGCAGCCACCTGCTGTGGTTTCTAATGTGGAATGGTGTCACCCTGATATGAAGTGTGTCTGCTTTTACACTGGGGTACCAGATACTCTGCAACAATGTTTAACACACTCAGCTTTTAGGGAAAGACTAAGATTTGGCACAGGGACATTGCTTACCAACTATCTGAGGCTGTCAAGGCACTTGTCACCAGTTTAAGCCTGGGCAGGCAGTCACTCAGGTTTTCTGGAGCAAAACAAGTCTTTGACCTGCAGTTAAAAAAACCCCAAAAACGAACAAACGAATACAAGCAGCTAACTTATTTTGAACCAAAGAAAGAAAAGAAACCAGCAAGCAGCAGGACTGACTTGTAGGTCACTCCATAACTTGGCTTCACTGGCAGAAGTATATTCTTTTTGGGGAGTGATTTATAAAGATGTAACTAGCTTGCAAGGGTTAACCTGTTAAATCTAAGCAGAAACAAGGGCTGTCACGTTGTGTACATGAGGTGGGATGGCTGTGCCTAGTTCTGGCCAAAGCTCTACCTCCTACTGGGGGTGTGTTAGCATTTCAGAGCAGGTTACCTACCTTGTGCCAGCGTGAAGTCTTGTCTTTTCATTGAAGATCAAGGAGGTGGCTAGGTGCTTGTGGGTGATTTAGAGGAGCAAAGGAATTAGCACTTCTCTCCTGCACTCAGCTAATTGATTGCATGAGCATTAATAGCCCAGAGCCGATGAGAGCTCTGCTTAAACCATCCTCTGGAGGGATTTACTGGAGGCCTTTCCTCTGGAGTCTGTGGATACAGACATCACATTCAGGAAGAAGTTTCTTTGCCTTACTTCTAACAATAACCATCTTTTCTCAGCTGTTTCTCCCATTGTCTATTAATTTCTGATTTACCAAGGGCTCCTATTCCTTGGCTGCAATACTCATAATTTACAATGTTGTCCTGAAAGTGGGAGAAAGATTAATTTAAAAGTCAGGAGATGGCAAAACCCCAATGTTATTTTGAAATAATTGAAATAATTCTGTTTGTGAGCCTTTTTGGTTTTGTCTTGCTTTGTTAATATCTACAGATTTACAGCTGAAAAAAGAAAGATAGCTCCTTAATATACAATGTGAGACTAGAAGAAGACTTTATCATAATTTAAAATAGAATAAAATATTACAATAGCAGCAGTGGTGGATTAGATGTTCTTTAATGCATTTAGATATATTCCTTTGCAGTTGATTTTAACTGTTTTGAGGTGGACACTTTTGGGAAGGTGGATGAAAACAAACACAGAAAAAAGCTCTTGGGGAAACTGTTGTTATTGCCCAAGAATAAACCCACCAGTCCTGAAATATTTATAAACACATTATTGGTATTGCTGGGACAGTGCATTTTTGAGGAATTGAATGAAGGAGGAATTTTTCTGACCAGTGTGCTGTAAGCCTGACAGGTTGTTTTCTATTCTCTGTGTAGCTTTTGCAGAAGAGTGCAAGCAATGAAGGGCATTAGCTAAATAAGAGATGATTTAGTGGTGATGGCACTGTTGGTCTGTGTATCCCACAGCTGCTAAATTTCAATATCAACTCCATAACTCTGGATGCAGAAAGAAGTGAACGTGCACAGGAGACTGTTTCTGAATATATTTTCCCCCACTCTCCAATAAAAGGCACAAATAATAGCATATTTTTCAAAGTGCAAAGCACTTTACATTGCAAATAGTTACATTAAATTTGCATTTCATGGGTGAGTGGCCGGAGCCACTGCTTGCCACATCCTTGCTGGTGACACTGCAGCAGTTGTATGTGATTGACTGCCTGCTGGCCTGCACGTGCCTGGACTGCCCAGGAGTAGACGGGGCTTAGGGCAAGGAGCTGGTGAGCTCCATGAGCATCTTCCACAACCTTGCCTTCAAAGTCAAAAGGTGAGGAATGAAAGCACAGGAAAACAGGTGCTGGGACAAGGCCTTGTGCACCTATGTAGTGGTTTCTGGATAAAGCCAAGGGCATCCCAGTACTGAAAGGACATGATTGAGGCAGCAGGTAGCAAGACATCTGCTTTCTTTTTACAGTAACAGGTAAGCAGCATGCTTCTGCTCTGCAGCAGCAAGCCTGCAGGTACTTGGTGCTTCCCCTGCAAAGGTTTAATACTCTCTCCATCCCTATTTTCTCCAGGGATAATCAATGGGATACAGACCTTGTATTGACAGTTATGCCTGCCATGGAGAACTCATATTCTGCCACTCCTCCTTGGGCCATGTCAAATGGCTGCTGTCACCCTGATAACGACTGCACGCCCTACTGCCAGGGCTGACCCCTTTGGGTTGTGTCAGCAGAGACCATTCTGCCACACTCTTTTGGGCAGTTCACAGGCTGGAGCCTGATTTTCCTACTTAAGCAGAAACAGTTGCCCTCCCCTCCTTGTCCCGGCAGATGATTCCACCCAACAAAATGTGGGTGCTCCCTGGGGCTGGGTGGGTTGAAGGAATGAATGTGCAACCCCCTGGCTGTGGCTGTGTCCCTCTGCAAAGTCCATGTGCCACCAGCATGTCACTGGGAGGGTGTTGGGCAGGACCCCTGTGCTCCTTCTCTGCCCCCTGCTGCCATAAGGTCTTGTGGGGATTTATCTTCCTCCTTTCTTTGCTTATCTGCAACAACCTCAACAACCTCAGTGACTTTTATGGTCAGTCCCTATCATGATCTTTCCACTCAGCACAATGTTGTATTTCTAGTCTAAAGGTTCATTGTTTGTCCTTTATCTGTGTTTTCTTTGGCACCTGCTGGCCCAGGTATGTGCCTGAGTCACTCCTTACCTGGTAAGGGATTATTCCTTATGAGTCGCTGTGCTGGCATTTACCAATCCTGTCAGCCTTGAGATCCTGCCTGAGTCACAGCTGGGTTTGCTTCTGAGGAGCAGTGCTGGAGTCTGATCCCATCTGTGGAGGAGGCAGCGAGGCAGGGGTGCTGGTGTGCAGAACTCTGGTGGGGATGTGTCGTTTCCCCAGCCTGGCTCAGGCATGAGACAAGCATACATTCCCTATGGGATTTATCTTGCCGTGGATTTCAGCCAGGGGTGCCCACACTCACAGATTAAAAACCCAGCTGGGTTTGTTTGCCAGCCTGTGCTGCTGCCGTAGCTGCTCACGTCTGCCTCTTGGGATTTGCTCTTTTACAATTGTTTGCAAGGCTCCTGGGAGAGATCTCCCATTTTTATGGCTCTTTTTCCACACGCTGTGCTCCCGTTCCCTGCAAGCAGCGATGCAGCGGCACCGTGCCACCGAGCCATGCCGCGTCGCCGTGCCGGCTCCTGCTCCCAGCATCAGAATTTCCAGAACAATCTCTTTATGAAATAAAAAATCTTGAGCAGCTCCTTAATAGACTAGCTCAATGTAAAAAGTATTTAAATGTTGTGTAATTTTCTGGGAAGTCAGCGGGTCCCCTAGTAAATGCAGGAGCGTCCTGCTGGCTCCTGGCCAGCGCTCAGGCATCCCTGGCAAGTTGCCGTACGCCAGCTCGTAAAACCCTCCCTCATCATCCCCCCTTCCTGTCCCAAGACCCCTGCGGTGGCACAGCTGGCTCGGGAGGTCACTAGGAGCCCCCCCTCTGACTTGAGACTCGTTGCCTCATACTGTGTGGGGAGGTGGCGAGGGCTGGATGGTGTCACCTGGCCACTGCGTCCCTGTGGCTTTCGTGACAGAACCAGGTTTTCTCCTCCCTGTTTGTAGGCACATAGAGACCTTGCTTTGCGGTTGGGTGATTTCTGGCGTCTGCAGCAAAGCCATGGAAAGTATCACTGACTTCTGAGGTTTCTCCTGGTTTTAGCTGTTTCTCACCTTTCTGGGCAGGGGAAAAGGTGTGGGAAAGTGATTCATCCCACCCTTGAAAACCAAACCAAAACCCAGCAGGGAACTAGCTCAGCCTTGGGCAGTGAGTTAAACCTCTCCATGCTCTAAACCACAGTCATGATTTTGGGGGCCCGAGTCAGATACAATAACCTTTAGGGTTTAATCTTGGGGTCTTACTGGCTCATCTTGAAGGCTCATCCTTTCTTTCTGTTTATTTACAATAACCCCCCTAGCTGGTGCCCTCTCCATGACTCTCCCTTGAGGTGGAGCACCTAGCTGAGGGTAACATGGCCAGACCAAGGTGGTGTAGGTATGCCCATGGGTGTGCTGGGATGCTGCAGTTGCCCATCCAGCCCTTGCCTGGCCATGTGCTGACCAGCTGATGGAGGCATGCTGCTTTTGAACTGGGAGGGAGGTGGGATCAGGATGCGGCTTCAAAGGCTCTGAACCAGTTGCCAAGAAGTTCAAAGTGGCAGCATGATGCTGAAGTGATCCAGATTTGGGATTTATTTCAAACCTCATGAGAGTCTTGATACCTTTACTTTCTGAGCCATCAGGATGTCATTATGGGGTTTGGAAGGCTCTCCTGGCCTGGCTGACTGTTTGGCTTTGAAACAGGTTATGTGTTTGCTGCAGACCCCCTTTGGCCAGCAGATGCAGAGTGCTGATGGCTGACCTGGTGCAGCAGTCCCCAGTCCCCCCCAGCAAGCACAGAGAAGAGGAGGAGGCCTGATGCCTTTATGTGTGAAGTGAAACCATCTGGGGGCAGGCAGACAGGGATCCCATGTGGTGCAAGTCCAGGCTGGGGTGACATGGGCTCTCCAGAGTGGAGAATGAGGAGAGGAGGGCAGGGAAGCTGGGCTGTATGGGAACACCCGGTGACTCCAGACAGGCTGCGCTCTGAAGGGATTGTGTCTCATCCATCTGGCTGCTGGGACTGGGCAGATTTGGCATGCTGTTCTACCTGGGTTATCTGCAGCAGGTCTACCATGGAGGGTGATACCTGACCTAGGCTGTCTGCACAGCAGGGTCTGCTGGAAGGACTTTCTTGGGTCAGGCATCAGTCAGGATTGTCCCATTCTGGACTCAATATTCTTAAGAGTCTTTTCCAACCTACAGTTTACTTTTTTTCTTTCTTGAGACCCTCTAGACCTTTAAAGAAGCAGCCATTTGGGAGTGAGCTAAGATTAAACTACAAATCACATTTCAATGCTACAACTGCATTAAAACAAAGAGCACAGGAATTTCCTGCGTGTGCCAGGCCTGGTGCAAAGTCCACTGCAGCTGATGACTTTTCTGCTAGCTTAGTGGACTTTAGACCCTGCCCTTTGCCACATATGTCTGGGTGCTATAGGAAGTGATGAGTGAGTACCTTGTATGCAAGACAAGGAACTGCAGCAAAGCTCCTTGCATTTTTTAATCTACAGCATTTTTTGTAAGTACTAGACACTTTGTTGTATTAACATTTATTTATTGGGCAGGTCAGATAAAAGCACATGCAAAATCATTATCCATATTTCCAAAGGAGAATCTCTTCCAGGATTTTTCACAGCACTTGAAAGGCAGAGTGGCCTGAGTCTGCCCAAGAAATGCCATTGTGTTGGGGATGATTTTGATCTGTTTGGGTCTTTGTGTCAAGAGAGAGAAGCAGCAAGATTACCACGCTCCTTCAGACATTGGAAGGATTTAGTTTCTCTGGGACTTTTGTTAATGAAAGTTGGCTTAGCAGGGGATGGCAATTTTGAATTTGGCAATTCCTAAATGCACAAGAAGGGAAAGTCTACTGGCAGACCTTTCCCTAGAAATGCTCTCAAACCCCCAGCTTAAACTCATTTCTCATCAGCCAGGCACTATAAAGCACATTTCAGCCTTGTTTGCGTTTGTGGGACCTACATTGGCCCTTCCAGGTGAGCCCCTGCATAAATTCACCACACAGGAAAGTGCCTGAGCACCTGCTGAGGCTCTCTGCTGCATCATTACTCTAGAGCATAATTTGTGTCTGTGATAGAATTTAGGATTTTATTCACTATTTTGTGCAAGGCTTGTACGTGCCTTGTTGCTCACTGTGGTTTTTTTTTCCTCTTTCCAGGCAAATTGCAATGGCTGCTTGTTGTCCTGCAGCCATTTACAGCAAGCAACTTCTGTGTTTGAAAGTTTTGTTGGGACATAGTAGCTCATGAGAAATTAATTGTGTTTTTCTTTGAAATCACACAGAAGGCCACTAGTTATCTATACTTCCTTATTTTTGCCTAAGTGGCCATCACCTCCTAATTATGGTTTCACTTTTCTTTAACTACTGTACTCCATTTACAGCCTAATTATCCTTACCTTGTTTGTTTAATGAAGCTTGTATAATAATTCCTGTGATCTTCATGAAACATTGCACTGGGATTTTATTTTTCACTTTATAAACTGTGATTTTATATTAATGTTTTATAACCTCAGGTTTCTAATCATAAAGTCATAAGGAGTTTAATTGATTTGAAACTAGCCATGCCCTGAAGTGTGTACATGTCAGATTGATTCAAATTGATCCAATGTGTTTAAATAAAGCTCGTGCCAAAAGCATGTAGCACCTTATGCTGCCAGATATTTGCCCTCTGGTAACTTAATTATGCTGCCATCTCAGTATAATAAATTATTGACTAGGACATGTTTTTATGTGTTTTAGTTGTAGTTTGGGAAGCCAGAGAAATGCCCCAATCCTGCAAGACAGCACAGGCACATCACATTGGAGGCAGCTGGTGCAAATCCATTGGGTGCTGTTATCATCAAGAGCTCTGCAAGAGCTGAGGTTCCACTCACTGCTCACCACAGCACTATGCAAGTTTCTGGTCACATCCCTGTGTCTCCTCACAGTTCAGGTTTGTTTTGCAACTCCAACAAGCTACTTTTGCCATTTAAAGAAAGAAATGGGAGGTCAGAGAAGAAAGTGGGACCAGCAGATTGAAGGGAGGTTCCCCTTCCTCTCTGCACTGCCCTTGTGAGACCACATCTGGAATCCTGGGTCCAATTCTGGGCTCCCAAGTTCAAAAGAGACAAGGAACTTCTGAAGAGAGTCCAGCAGAGGCTCCGAAGATGCTGGGGGGACCGGAGCACCTCTGTAAGGAGGAAAGGCTGAGAGCCCTGTAGCTGGGTAGCCTGGAGAAGAGCAGACCCAGAGGGGACCTGCTCAATGCTGATCAATATCAAGAGGATGGGGCCCAGTGACAGGCCAGGAGGCAATGGGCACAAACTGGTGTCCACGAAGTTCCATCTGAACATGAGGAAAAACTTCTTTGCTGTGAGGGTGCCAGAGCCCTGGCCCAGAGAGGTGGTGCAGTCTCCTTCTCTGGAGAGATTCCAAACCCACCTGGAGGTGATCCTGGGCAGCCTTCTTTGGATGCCCCTGCTTTAGCAGGGGGTTTGGACTGAATGATCCCCAGAGGTCTCTTGAAACCCCTACCAGTCTGGGATTCTGCGAATATGACATTGTGGAGCCAACATGAAGCTGACACAGCAATGGCATCTGATTTCAAACTGAATGGTCAGTCTGGAAGTCCTCTACCTCTGATCTGCCTGGTGTCACCTTTGTGCATGGACCTGCAAAACGTGTTCAGACCTGACAGACCCAAATGGTAACAGACCATGAAGATTCACATCTATTGTGCAGAGAGGAGAGCAGGGTCTGCTAAGGCTGCAGTCCTCAGATAATTCCTGCAAGCTATAACCAGTGCTGCCTCCCACGAAATGCTAAATTTGGTATCTCTGGCTGAGGGATGCAGCAGCTATTCCTGCTGTTGAAAAAACCCCAGAAAAAAAGTCATTTCTGGATCACCCCTCATGGCGACAACCCTGCTGGTGGGTATAAAACCAAAAGGTAAAGTGATCAGCTGTCATTTTTGGAAAATAAGGTGTGATCCATGCAATTCAAGATGCATTTGGCAAAATCAAATGCCAGTTTACCTGAACTTGCCTGAGAAGTGCTTGGGTGGTGTTGTCCAGGGTTGTCTCACCTCATGCCCATCCCTCCCTTGGAGCCATTTACATGCCTTAAAAAGCCTGACAGGCTGATTTACATGAGTACAAATTTGTGAAGTAAAATAAAGACAGTTTAATCTAAAAAGATAGCAACAGGTTTTGTCTTTAATTAGGCCTCAGTATTACTATTGGATTTTTATTTATTCTGTAGTTGGATTAGGTTTTAACAAACTAGTTGCATATGTTAGTACAGATGAGCTGAGACAAAACTGCTGAATAGGCTAAAACACAGTAAAGTTGATTAGATTGACCTGTACTGTGCTGGCTAGAAGTAATGAAGTCATTATGTTGAGTAATTTTTTCCTTCGAGACTTGTTCTGATGCTTTTTCTCATGGCAGTACTGGCTGGGAACCTCTGTCCTGCCAGAGCAAAGCAGTCAGGATCCACATGTCTGTCCCACTGGAGCAAAGCAGTCAGGATCTGTGTGTCTGTCCCACTGGAACAAAGCAGTCAGGATCTGTGCGCCTGTCTCACTGGAGCAAAGCAGTCAGGATCTGTGTGTCTGTCCCACTGGAGCAAAGCAGTCAGGATCTGTGTGTCTGTCCCACTGGAGCAAAGCAGTCAGGATCTGTGTGTCTGTCCCACTGGAGCAAAGCAGTCAGGATCTGTGTGTCTGTCCAATGGAGTGAAGCTCCAGGTCCAGCCATGCTGATGAGAACCCAACCACGATGGTAGATGTGTGCAATGCACTTGCGGTGTATGGCTTAGACATGCTGTCCTAACATGCCTCCTCTTACAGCCCATGAAACTCTTTGTGATTGAAGAAAATACTTATCTGTTCTTGGGGTGGAAGAAACAAAACCCTCAGGTTTTGGGGTTTAACCATCTTTTATTAGAAAAAAAAACATGACTTGTGATACATGTTCATGCAAAGAGGCATAAATAAATAGAAAAAACAAGTGGATGTTGAGCCCTAGTAAATATCTCTTGACAGATCTCTCCCCTCCTAGCCTTCAGTGCAGGAAGAGCCAAGTGACTGATCTGCTTTGTAATTGCAGGTGAGAGGTTGTGCCTGCAGCCCTCTTTGTGCCCAAGGTGAAGAGCCTAAGCTTGGCTGCTCATGCTGTGAATGGTGAGGTGAATCCCATAGAAAAGCGTCCCTGGAGTCATGGACCTCTGTGATTTGTCTTAGTCAGCAAAGCAGGGGCAAGCAGCATGTGTATAGTAAAATGGAAAATGCTGTTACCATTTAAGAACCTGTTTTCCAAGATATGGGGTGAATTCACTGTGCCACTTCAAGTTTGGTTTTGAATGCTCTTTTCTATGTAAATGACACTGGTTAACTACAAGAGCTTTGTTTCACTGACAAGACTTGTGAATTCAAAGATATCAGAAGCTGCACCTGGCCAGTGAGCTTGGAAACCTAAAGTTTGTTTTCTTTTATTTAAATTTTCAGTCCCTTGAGATCCCACAAGTAGGGGAAGGCTTTGCAAGTGCCCTGCAGGTGCTGTAGAGCAGCAACCATGGCTTTTGGCTGCATGAGCATCAGTTGTGAGCTCTGAAACAGGCAGAGCCAGAGTTTTCTCAGCTCAAATTTTACCCGAACTCCATAAGATCAAATTAGTCAATATAGCTCTCATTGTAAACAGCACAAATTCCATTTGTCTTCCACAAGCAAATCCTAACTGATAATCTGTGGGGGATCTGATCCTCTGTTCTATGAGGAAACTTTGTGATTGATTTCAATGAGAGCTACAGTCAGATCAGAGCAGGGAGTTGGCACTTGACTGCTGTTCAACCCAGAAGAAAACTGTATCCTGGGCTGCACCAAAAGCAGCATGGCCAGGAGATTGAGGAGGTGATTCTACATCTCTGCTCCACTCTGGGAAGATCTCATCTGCAGTGCTGGGTCTGGAGTCTTCAGCACAAGACAGAAATGGACCTGTTAGAGCAGGTCCAGAGTAGGTCACAAAAATGGTCTGAAGGCTGGAACCCCTCTGCTGTGAGGACAGGTTGAGAGAGTCGGGGTTGTTCAGCCTGGAAAGAGCTTCTAGGAGACCTTATTGTGGCTTTTCAATACATAAAGGGGACTGTGAGAAAGATGGAATCAGACTTTTTATAAAGGCCTCTTGTGACAGGAGAAGGGATGATGGTTGTAAAATAAAAGAGGGCAATCTAGACTAGATGGAAAGAAGAAATTTTTTACTGAGGGTGGTGAGACACTGGCCCAGGTTGCTCAGAGAGGTGGGAGATGTCCCATCCCTGGAACCATTCCAGGTCAGGTTGGATGTGGCTCTGAGCAGTGTGATCTAGTTGCAGATGTCCCTGCTCACTGCAGGGGGGTTGAACTAGATGACCTTGAAAGGTCCCTTCCAAGCCAAACCATTCTGTGATTTTATGATTTAGAAGGTGCTTTTTGATCCTCAGATGTTAAGAACCTTGGGGGTGAAGGTGCTGACGTGCAGCATGACAAGCCATCACTCTAGACCATGAAAGGATGGACATCACCATTAGGAAACAGCACAGTTTGTTTCTCTGCAAGAATTCGACCCAGTGCCATGAATCTGGAAAGAAGACACAGAGGAATGTATTTTACCTAGGTTTTCTTGTTCAGTATTGTGAACACATGGACAGCTGGAGGAAATTGCTCTTCTGAATGTGTTTAAGACAACAGTAAGAAAAGGCACAGGACTGCTGCAGATTTTTCCACTGCACTGGATTTCATCCTGCTTGGGAATGTTGCTGTTAAAAGCATCTGCTACTTTTCTAACAGGAGAGATGCACATAAATGCTGGCTTAGATCATCATCTCTCTGCAGGCCAGAGTCATTGTGCACTGATTCCAGGGGAGAATTCCCCACAGAGCACTTGTGCTACCCTTGTTGAGGTAGCCCTCTGTATTCCTTGTGTAAATCACACGTCTCTGTGCTGACGTGCTAGTAAAATACTGGAGCTCTAGAAATAATGTGCATTGCTCTCATGAGAATATTTTTTATCAATTGGCCCATAAAAGTTCACCAAGGAATTATGTGAGTACCAATATATCTCTAACATCCTTCCACTGATGATAGCATCTATTTGGTATAGGTGAAATTGAATTTTAATTTGCTCTGTTTCACACATACACAGTTTTGTTTTCTGGGTTTGTATATGGGTTTTACATAAAACAATGAATCTTGTTGAAATTTTGGGTATATGCATCACTGCTTTTCAGGGCTTGGTGGTGTTGGCCAACAGCAGACATCACAGGCCTTACACTATGTATCTGTGGCCAGCCAGCTCCACATGCAGCATCTTGACTATAACGTGCCTCTGAATCATTGCTGAGTCAATTGGAAGGGACAGATTTCCCTGGGTGGTCATGGCAGCACTAGGTCCCCTTAGCACCATCCCCTGCCCACGCTCTGGACTTAAAAGTGCTGCAGGCAGCAGCTGTCTCTCCCTTTATGCACAACCCAAGATTTGCACCAAGTCCTCATGCCTCTGGACTTCTCTGTGCTGCCTTCATGGCTGTGACAGTCCCTAAGTGCCAGCGGTGAAGTGGCCCACGCAAAGCCTGGTCACTGCACTGATGTGCTGCACCATAGAACAGAATGATAGAATCATTGTGGTTGGAAGAGACCTTTCAGATCATCAAGTCCAACTGCTAACCCAGAACTACTGTGTCCACCACTAAACTATGTCCCTCAGCACCATATCTACACATCTTTTAAAGCATTCCAGGGATAGTGTCTCCATTGCTTCCCTGGGCAGCCTGCACCAGAACTTGCCAACCCTTTGGAGAAGACATTTTTCCTAATATCCAACCTGAACCTCCATGGACCAACTTGAGGCCATTTCCTCTTGTCCTATCACTTGTTACTTGAGAGAAGACACCAACCCCTACCTTGCACCAATCCCCCTTTCGGGTATTTGTAGAGAGTTCTCTCAGCTGTTTCTTACAGGTCTTGTGTTCTAGACCTTTCACCAGCTTTGTTGCCCTTCTTTGGACGTGCTCCAGTACCTCAATGTCCTTCTTGTAGTGAGCGGCTCAAAACCTAATCTTTGAGGTGTGGCCTCACTGGTGCTGGGTGCAGGGGGATAATCCATGCCCTAGTCCTGCTGGCCACACTAGTACTGATACAACCATCCATATAGACTGCAATCTCAACTCTGCCAGCAACACCAATGTTCTTGAGTCGTAGCAAGCCTTCTTTGCTATAGCTATAGGGCAGACCTGAGCTTCAGCACACGTGATTTTCTGTATCCTGTAGAGTGTCTGGAGCTATTAGAGGTCTCAGGTGGGAAATGCATGTTTCCTAGCCAAGTGTTTCCATGAGGTTTCTTCCCAGTGGTATGGTGGGGCAGCTGCATACCCTGGCCTCTCCTGGGACCTGACAGGGAGCCAGGGTTGAAGGTACAAAGGGGTGGTGACATCTGTGAAGCTGCTGAGGGTAGTGTGCAGAAAAACGGATATTGTCCAGCTGACGTTTTCTCCCTGGCCACCCTTCAGACTCCAGTCTGGGTATCCAAACCATCCAGATCCAAATGTTGTTTCTCCTAGTGCCCAGCCAGAATGTGTGTTTAAGACATGGTCTCATTAGGCTGTTCAGAGCAGGGTATTTATAGCTGGACTGTAAATTAGGCGTTCCCTTCTTCCCCATGCTGTGGGGAGAGCACTAGGACACCTGAAGAAGACTCAGCCACACTCCTTCGTCCTAAAACGTGTGACGATTGGAAAGGGCTGAGCAGAGGTTAGGCATAATGGCAGGGTGAGGACAGGATGATTTATCCCAAGTCACTGCTGGGCAGAGGGATAGCTTTATCTCTGTGGAGCCCCACGGCTGGCTGATAGAGCACAGCTCTTGCTCCCTTGATAAGCATGTGGGCAGCATATATAATTCTTACCAAGGTTTCCTGCTAACCTAAACACAGATTCTGCAAACTTTATGTGCCCAGAACATAAAAGGTAATGAGACTCCCACATTTTCTAGCTGAGCTCCCTTACCAACCCTTCAATTGCTTCCAAAATGCCCTCTTGTAACCTCTCCATTAGAAATAGATTGTAGGTCTTAATTCTTCTCGTATCACAGACAGAGCCCAGGGGAAGGAGTCATGTCCTTCCCCTCCAGCTCTCCGGGAGGGATTTGCTTCCTGGTCAGGTTGTAACCCAGAGCAGGTCCTGTGCTTCAGGCTGCAGTGCATGCAGATGGAGAGGTGGCAGGGATTTGTGGCAGTTCATATATCTGTGCTGATGGAGAAGAATTAAAGAAACAGGAGTGCACTGAAAGCAGACAATTGTATTCCTGAGGTCAGGCTATTACGTTTCATTTATCATTTAAAAATAATGTCTGATGCCCTTTGAGAGCTGCTGAAATCCAGCCTTGCTGGTGCTGTCCTTAATTCACAGAAAAGAGCAATTTCTGCTCTTCAAGAAACAAAGATGCTATCAGCTTTTGGGTTTGTGGTTCAAAGTTGCTCAGCTCTCAATTATTGTAAAGGTCTTTTCCAACCTAGACCATTCTGTGCTTCTATTTTAAGCTTCCTGATTGTTTTATGCTGTAGCTGGTGCTTGACTTGCCCACCTGTCATTGCTTGCTGGTCATGTCAGGCAACAGAAGCACATTGCTTTAGCCTGTTCTGGTGTCCACTCAGAAATCCAGAGTCAGTTCCCAAATCTGAAGCAGAGATCCTGTTTCTAGCACTGAATTCTGTAATTCTCTCTGTTTCTGAGACCTCACCTGCACTGCTGGGTTCAGCTCTGGACTCTTCAACACAAGAAAGACATGGACCTGTTGGAGAAGGTCCAGAGGAGGCCACAAACATGATCAGGGAGCTGGAACCCCTCTGCTGTGAGGACAGGCTGAGAGAGTTGGGGTTCTTCAGTATGGAGAATAGAAGGCTTCTAGGAGTCCTTAAATCAGATGACTGGAGACAGACTTTTTAGCAGGGCCTATTGTGACAGGACAAGGGCTGATGGTTTTAAACTAAAAGAACAGATTGAGTCTAAAATTGAGACTGGATATAAGGAAGAATTTTTTTATTATGAGGATGATGAAACACTGGCCCAGGTTGCTCAGAGAGGTCATAGATGCCCCCCCATTCCTGTACAGGTTCCAGGGCAGGTTGCATGTGGTTCTGAGAAACCTGATCTAGTTGCAGATGTTCCTGCTTATTGCAGGGGGATTGGACTACATTGACCCTCAGAGGTCCCTTCCAACTCAAACCATTCCAAGTCTCTATAAGCTAAGCTAAGGTAAATAAGCTGTTGCTTCTGGAGCAGCCTGGGAGCAGGTCTGTGTGCGCTGGGTCTGACTCCAGGGAGCTCTCTGCCTGCTCTCCTCCTGCAGATGCTCCACATTGAAGCCAGCTGTTGATACCTGTTGCTGGTGTAGGCTGGGATGTGTTTCATGTAAATCCAACATATAAACCTGTCAAGTGAGGCTGATGTGAGGTGTGCACCCCATTTTTCAGGACCTTTAGGATGAGCAGGTGGGCAGCAGCAAGATGAGCATTGCGCTGCTGGGTGGAGGACGTGGGAAACCCAAGGGACCCTTCCAGCCTGCTTTCTGCCATCTGATGCACTGGGGCAGTCCCTTGGACAGGCACAAAATGAAGCCTCTGAAATTTCAGATGGATTTATGAGGCTATGCTGCTCAAATGGCTCAAGAGGATCTTCTCAAGGCCAGTTGGAGCCTTACTGGTTTTTGCTTATTCTGGAGACTGGCAGAGCAGACCTACTCTTCCCAAGGCATTGCAATGCAGTGGGCGAAGTGCCAGCATATCACCAAATGACTATTGATTTTCTAGCAGGACGTCTGAGTTGTAGGCAGGAGAACTGCTCTTTAGCCTGGCTGCATGTTGTGAAGAAGAGAAAATCAGCCAAGTGCCATTTAAAGACACTGGTGTGCCTTGCTGACCCTGTGCACACTGGATACCAAAGAGATCTTCTCTTACAGATGCAGCAGCAGGTGTCTGTGTTGTTTCTGCATAACATCCACTGAACACCTTGGGAGCTGTACAAGCAAAGGAGGCACATGGGGCTTGCTTTTATATAGGTCTGTGTCCATGGGTAACAGTGCAAAGGTGATTGAGGAGCTCCCAAGATGCCTAAGGTAGGTGTGATGATCCAGCAAGGGGCTCATACCACACCTGAGAGCTCTTGCCCGGGGGTTTTTGGTCTCTGTTGCTGCTCAGAGGCTTTGTGCAGCGAGTTGCACTTTTCAGGGTGCAGCTGAGAGTTGCATAACTGCTGCTGATAACCGGCAGTGCCTGTTGCTATAACTACAGCTCTCAGAAATTCAGCCCATGCTTCCACACGCGTGTCTGCAGCAGCTCCTAGCGTGGCAGGGTGCAGACGGGTTTGTTTGGTTTAATATTTATGATACCAGTTAAGGAGAAATAGTGTCTCAAAACCAAATTCTGCTGGGTTTGTTTCTGTGGTTTGGAAATTACAGGAGAGACTGGATATCCAGTGCTGGGACTGCCAGGCAGCAAAGCAGGGAGGGCATCCCACAGCTAGTGTTAGCATCCCCAGGTCTCGGCACAGTGCCTTCCTGAGCTGCAGGGCTGGCCTCCTCCAACAAGCAGGTTCATTCCCCCAGGGCTGTCTCTGAAAGGGACTCATGTCTGGGCCAGGACACTGAAGTGGTGCTCCTCCAGCACCTTGAGAGTCATTTGTGCAGCAGAAAGGGCTGCCTCAGTTTCCCCTCCATCGTTCCAATAAGCTCACACTTACTCATGGTACAAATGCAGCTCCTCTCCCTGTCTGTTAGGAAGACATGGTAAGAGCAGACCTGACCTCAGTGGACAGTCATGTCCCCAATCCTGCCTCCTCCCTGCCTCTCAGTCCAGCCTAAATGTGCTGGAAGCCCCCACGACCCTGTTCTTTCTGCTGCTGGGGGAACCTCAGCAATCAGTCCAATCATCAACTCCAACCATCCACCTATCAACACCATGCCACTAAAGCATGCAACTGAGTACCACATCTACACGTTTTTTGAGCCCCTCCAGGGACGGTGACTCCACCACTGCCCTGGGCAGCCTGGGCCAATGCCTAACAACTCTTTCTGTGAAGAAATTTTTCCTGATATCCAACCTAAACCTCCCCTGGTGCAACTTAAGGCCATTTCCTCTTGTCCTATCACTGGTAACCCAGGAGAAGAGACCAACTCCCACCTCACTACAACCTCCTTTCAGGTAGATGTAGAGAGAGATAAGGTCTCCTCTGAGCCTCCTTTTCTTCAGACTAAACAATCCCAGTTCCCCCAGTCACTCATCATAAGACTTATTCTCCAGACACTTATCAGTTGCTTTGCTCCCCTCTGCTCTAGAGAGGTTGGTTGGCTGCAAGAAGAGTCAGAGGGCAAAAAACCCTCTGCAAAACATGGCTAGGCCAAGTCAGGGTGGCTTGGACCACTTTTTAGCTGCTTAGTTAGCATCAGCTCCTCCTCTCTGCTACAACAGGGCCAAGGTGGCAGCCCCACCGAGCCAGTGGTTTGCAGCTGCTCTTGCTTTGGGAGACCAAAGGTTTTCTGGGCTAAACAAAGCCTCTGAATTGACTGGCTCTGTAGCTCAAGGTGATGTGTATCCTCTTGGTGTGAAGATCTGAAGCAGGTAATGACTCTGCTTGGCTAATTTAGCCCCTGCCCAACTAAATAATTACAAGCCCTTTTAGCTTTGTTCTTGCATAACCCTTTAAGTGTTTGCTTTGGAAAAGGCTTTGCTCAAGCTAAATGTAGAGCCTGTGAGCTTCTCAGAGCCTTTCCAGGATTGCATCAAGTACAGGCTGTCAATAAACCAGGCTGCAACACATGTGGAAGGGCTGCCAGGTCTGATGTGGGAGTGCCCAGGGCAGGGAAGGTGCTGATGGCAGCCAGCAACTTGATTTTCCTCCTCTCCTTTATGAGGAGGGAGGGAGGAGTAGGAAAGCACAGCACGCTGGACAGCATATTTTGACTGCACCTTGAACTGAGTAATAAAGCTGTTCTGAGGGATTCATTTTTGGTGCCTCAGGGCATGGCTCACAGAGGAGCTGTGGACATAAATTCCTCTGTCAGGATGAGTGAGGGGGGAGTGTGAGGCAGGCTGCTGCCCCTGGCTACCTCTGTGGTCCCGCTGCCACATCTCTGGGGTGACCCTGTGCGTGAGGTGGCTGTTGTGGGACTGGGCTGGGGAGTCACTTGCAATCGACCTCTGGAAAGTGCCAACAGAGGGGCTTTTTATCCTATAGCTGTGCTCATGTAGCTTTGCATGGAAAGGTAGGCATTGCAGATGTACACTCCTGCATCCAGTACTGTTTGATGAACTGAAGGGCATTTAGATGCATTTTATAGCTGCAGCACCCTGGAGATGACAGCAGGAAAGGGTCTCCCTGGGGATGCTCCCTGTGGGAAGCAGACCCCAGCCAGCACTCTGCAGCCTCAGTAGCACCAGTAAAGGAGACCCATGCTGCCTGTCTCCCAAGCACCCACACACATGTTGGGGCATCTTGTGCCCACATCTGTCCTGATTTGGCAGGCTGTCAGTCCTCTCCTCAGTCACTGCAGCGCTGTGAGCCTTTGCACAGCCTGGGAAGCGAATGGGACAGTGATGGTGTTAAAATAAAGCCAATTTGCATGGTGTGGGCGAAGGTGGTTTATGGGTGTAAGCAGCTACCAGAGCTATGAAATGGGTCAGGCAATGACTTGATGTAACATGCTGCAAGCTGGGGAAAAGCATGGCAGGGTCATCCAGGGATCAGCAACTCCCTCAGAATGTATTAATGGCAAAGGTTCAGTACTCATGTCTTAATTGTCTGCTAGACACAATGCCACAGAGAAGAAACGATTTACTTTCTCTCCTTGGCTCTAAAACATGGCTGATGATGTCTTCCCCACTTTAAGTCCTGTCAGGAGCTGCTGGAGTATTTTAAAATTCCAGTGTCCAGGCTGGTAAGATGAAGAAGGACCTGCCTATGTTTTCAGCATCACAACTTGTACTTCTCCTCCAGTACTACAGAGTAGCTGGAACCACACAGAAATGGGGAGGTGTGTGTGAGTGTGGCTGTGACACAGAGATGTGTTTGTGAATGTAAAATAGGTATTTAGCAAACCACCAGAACTGGAGGCTAACTGATGTTAAATAGAACAGCTGCTGGCTTCTATTTTCCTCCAGCAGCTTATCAGAGATCATCTCTTCAATCAAAGGCACTTAAAAAATCTCTGACAATCAATTCATATTCTGCACTGTGCTGGGGAGAGAAGAAATACTAATAAAAGACCTCCCATGATTGCCTCTGCAATTTCCTTTGTACAAGATAAGTTTAGGTCCCAGTTCGTAAAGTACAACACATAGGGCATTAAGTTGTTGTTTTATTCAGAAAAATGCTGCCAGCCCCTAAAGAATTCAATTTTGTGATTCATTAAACCTTTATTGCACGTCTCTATATCATGCTCTTGGAATATATAATCCCAGACAGGCTTGATTGGTAAAAAGATGATCCTATTTTTAGCTTAGAAAAACATCTATACAATAGTAAGGAAAACTTTCATAGCAGAGCATGGAAAAGATATAAGATCCTGCAATGTTAGGGTAACAACAAAACACTCATTAAAACTGACGGCTTTATAGAAGATAACTGGAGCCAGAGAAAAGACCCTTCATAAATACATGAATGGCACTTTGTTGTGTTGTTATCCCCCACTATTCATGTCCTTGAAGTATCTCCTGTAGGAAAAAAAGTGCATGTTGGGATCCCAGGGAGATGAGTGAGACTTGTGATTGCCGATGCAAGGGGAGCAGGCTCCAGCCAGGAGGATGGCTTGAACGTCTGACTGGGCTATGGGAAGAGAGTTGATGGTCTAGGGGTGTGAGGCAGCTCTTCTGCCCGAAGAAATAGGATATTAGGAGAAATTCCTTCACAGAAAGAGTTGTTAGGCATTGGCACAGGCTGCCCAGGGCAGTAGTGGAGTCACCATCCCTGGAGGGGCTCAAAAAAACGTGTAGATGTTGTACTCAGTGGCATGGTTTAGTGGCATGGTGGTGATAGGTTGATGGTTGGAGTTGATGACCTTAGAAGTCTCTTCCAACCTTAATGATTCTGTGAACTGTTGGGGGGAAATCTCAAGGGGTTTTGAGGTTAAGTTGTGACTGCACTGCTGTGGCTCGTTTTACCCTTTACATCACAGGTTTGCAGTCTTTCTGCTGCTCCAATCTGAGCTTTTCTCTTGAAGAATGAACTAGGCTATGGAGTTCCGTTGCCTTTTCATCCTGGTTAAGGTCTTGACAAGAAGGCTGGTTTGTAGCTGACTGCCCCAGAAAGCTGGCACCAGCCTTCTCAGGATGCTTTGTAAAACAACTCTCTTCTGCTGCTGAAAAGTCCATTAGGAAACTGCGAATTCACCAGAGAGTAGGTATCAGGTGAGAGCTATTCTCTCTTCCAGGTGTTTGTGCTTAGGATACAGGCATTTGGATGTGCTAGCTCCGATTTTGCTATTTCTCCTAATTATAAGTAATGGCAAAGCAGATGTTTAGGGCAACATTCAGCAAAGCACTTAGGTATCTAACTACTGCTGTAGGGTTTGAAAGTCCCAAATGCACATCTCCAACTCCTTTTCTCCAAAACCTCTGCAAGGAGGATGAGTTGTTTTTTTTTCACATGATGCTTTTTTATCAATTGGAGAAAACTGCAGAAAACTGTGCCTGCAACACCTCTGCTGTCAGCCTCCACGCCAGCTACCCCTGGCCCAGCTCCCCAAACCTCCCCAGCTCCTCAGGGCAGATTTGGTTTTTTACTTTGTGATCTGATTTTTGAACCAGACAGTGTTGGGCACATGGGTACAAGCTCCAGAAGCCTCCAGCCTGGAGGGTTGTTGGCACTTCCTCAGATTAAATGTGCGTTACTTAAATAATACTCATGGCAGCCCAGCAGCTGGGACACCACAGCCACAGCCATCATCTCCTCCTGGTCCCTTCCCAGGCACCAAGGCAGGCTGGATGGATAATAAGGGAATCACTACCACATCCCCAGCACCGCAGTGCTTTACACTGCAGGGTGCACTGTGGCTGGGAGGTGCCATGGTGCCTAGCTCTCCCACCCTAGCCAGGACACCCCCATAAATCCCCATAATCCCTGAGCATCCATTTCTGCCTTGCTTTCTGCCAGTCCTGCTGGGAATGGAGCTGTTTGTGTCTCCTGATTGATGATGAGTGTAAAACCCTTCTGCTGAGATGAGCATGGTTTATTGCTCTGTAATTCATCCCTCCGGGGAGGCGACTGCCCTGTGCCCTGACCGTGATACCCAGCTGCAGTGATGTACAGCTCGAAGGCCACCACGTGCCCTGGGGTCCCCTGCTGTCCCCCACAGTGGGACAGGGCAAGTGGCCCAGGGGGGAGAAACCCTCAGGGCTGCAGAAGGGTTTCGTTTCAGGCTGCTCAGCCTGGAGCTATGCCATGCACAGTGCCAGGATCTGTATCTATATCTATATCTGCATCTGTATCTATATCTATATCTATACCTCTATCTACATCTATCTCTGTATCTATATCTATATCTGTATATCTATATCTAGCTATATAATCTCTATGTCTGTTATCCACACCTATGCACCTGAAGACCCCCTCTGCAACATCCCACTCGAGGTGAGGGGATCCAAAATCTCCTAATCAGGTAATTAGAAAACTAGCCTCTGGGCCATGGAAGGAGGAGAAGCAGCAGCCTGTGAGCATCCACAGTTGTCTCAGGGCAACAGGTAGCAGAGGCAGCCACCGTGCAGCGAGCATCTCATCGCCTGCCTCATGCCTGACCTTTATCTGCCTGAGGAAGGAGAGCCATAACTCACCAGCAGCATTGCCACCACCAACTTAATTGGTCTCATCTCACGAGCAAAGATAAAGGTCGCTTCGTAGCTGGCTTCAGCCAATATGTTCTCCATATGGACAAGAAATGTTGCTTTTGTGTTAGCCATGTGCTGAAGTAGGGCTTGCTTTTTTTTCCTTCCACAGGCTTTTAAACTTCAATGCAGCTAAGCACCAGTCATTAAAAAATAGTTCCAGCTATGAGAAGAAGTTATGGTATTTATAGGCAGTTAAAAAAAATCACTGCATCCCATTTAATGCTCCAGTTCAGCAAATCACTTAAGTGCATGGTTAAATTGCAGTGTGTGATGAATCCTCCCCATGTTCTGCAGAGCGTCACAGCATGTGTGCACCTTCGCTTGCTGTCAGAGGGGCTTCATCCTGCTCTTCAGAAGGGAAAAGCAATATTTTTGGGCTTTACTCTGGGCTGTTTTATTAGCAGAAAATGTACAGATACTACATCAAAGCAAATGTTACTTATAAAGAGCCACATTCCTTTTCTGACGACAAGATGGCTGTGGGAAGTGATCAAAGAAGGTTTGAAAGTTAAGGTGAAGGCATTACTACATGCATAGGGCACATGGGAGAGGACATCCTCACCTGCTCCGGCTTATCTGCTCACTGCTGCTGCTGCTCACAAGCTAATATTGACATGGGCTCCCAAACGCCATGCTTAAGGGCACCGCTTGTTTAAGTAGTGGTATTTAACATAACAAACACGGTAATCGTTGTATCAACACTCAGGGCTGGGAGTTCTTGCATATCTAGGAGGGTTTTAGCCCCCTGGAGCTGGCTGCTGGGAGGTCCATTGGTGATGCTTTGTCATTGTCCTCTCCTGACCCTGCTCTTGCAGACCAAAGAGGGTGGGAGACAGAAGCTCGCAGCAAATGTCCATCGTCCACCAGGCTTCTTCAGCAACCCCTGGCTGAGCAGCTGCCAGGGCAATGGATGCGGGGTTTGGAAGCTGACCCCGGGCTGATGCTTGGGCATTGTCAGCACCTTGCCCACATGAGGGGCATCTTTCCTCTGAGCTGCCCCCGGTGGGTGGCTCTGGGGGGCTCCCGTGATTCTCATGCTCAGTGCAAGCAGCTGTGGGCCATTTCCCCAGATCCGGTTGAAATCAAAAGCCAGTCCCGGAGCAAGGAGACAGGCGACAGGAAAAGGTGTGGGGGTAGCAGGAGGAACCGGGGTGCCCGAAGCCCAACCTGGAAAGGACGTTATCTGCGGAGCTCCCACCACAGGAGACAAGCCCCAGGCACAGGTAAGGGGCTCATTTACCTCCCAGGAGGAGGACAGAGAGACACGGCTAAGTGCTCCCTGTACAGTAATAGCCCTGGGTCTGCTAATTACCCATCAGGGTGCTTGGACCTGGTGGGACAGCAGGTGAAAAGGGACAAGAGAAGGTGTGGAGGGAGGCCAGAGTGTCCCTGTGCTGAGGAGCTCCTGTTCAAACTCCTGCATGTACATCTGGGGATGGCAAAGCACTTTTCTGGAGGTTGCAAGCCCACCCTGTCTGACTTTGTCAATCCTTGTGCAGAAGGATTGACAAAAAAAGGAACATTTCCTCTGCAAGGTAACTCCTGGTGAATGCTAGCTTTCATCAAAACGTAAATGCCTGAATAACCTCAGGTGATCTTTTCTCAGTCCCCTTTAGGGACCAAGGTGTGGAGGATGAAATTCCTCTCCCTCCTTCCTGGAAACACAGCTTATGCAAAGAAATCTTGTTGTAATCCAGAGAAATCTCATTGTTCTCTAAAAAAATGATGTCCACAGGAGCTTGGCACTAGTGACCAGAGCTGGTGCCTACCATGGGCAGCTCAAGGATGTGAGAGCCTGGCAGCTGCCCAAAACATGCAGCCTTCCTGCCATGGTGAGCATCCTGCAGGGATGACCACCAGTGCTGGCCTGAGATTCACTGGGGTTGAGGTGAACTTTGATTGCTTCCTTTGCAGATGGTGGTAAGGCTGTGACCCAAAGGCTTGGGAACATCTCTGGTTCCAGAATTTGCTTCCCTTGGAACAGTCCATGCCAAAAAAAGAAAAAAGAAGTAGGAAGATCCCAAGAGGTTTTTTGGTTTCATAATGCTGGTGTCACTGCCGCTAAGAGCTCATAACCATTTGTGTTGGAGGCAGTGAGGGTGGCTCTGCCCCAGAATGGATGGATAGGTGGTTGGGCAGATTCACTTTGGGCTGCCTAGAAAGGGATGTATGCAACCAGAGCTCCTCTTTCTTCAGACATCTGCTAAGCCTTTGAGCCCTTGAAATCCATTATTAAGAACTCTCTTTGACTTCAGCAGGAACAGGATTTCATCTTTAGGCTGGGTTTTAAGCAGGGAAGGGATTTCAGCTCGGGGAAGCTGGGCTGGATTAGTCTTCTGTGTATAGGCTTCAAACATCTTTCACATTCACTTAGCTTTACCTGTGTAGAACCAGGAAATAAATAATGTATATGGGAAGTAGGGTAATGCATTGTGGCACCGAAACCCTGGAGATGGCTGAATAATAAATAAAAGCTTCTCTCTTTTTATCAGTGGCTTATGTCCTGTCTGGCTGAGTATCAAGCTGGGCAGCCAGAAGAACAGTGTAAGGGTGAAGGGAGTGGAGAGGGAAAGGCAGTGGGAGCACAATAGCTCTGCAGGAAAGGCCCCAGGAGCTCCCAACAGCAACAGTGGATCTGGCCCCTGGAAGCCACATTGAGCAGTCGCCTTCTTCCCCAAACTCTCCTGCCCAGCACAATTTTGGGATGCACCCAAAGAAAGCAGTGCATGGTGTTTTTGTACAGGGGTTGCTCATCATTTTATGTGGCTGTATCACACACAGGCTCAGTGCATACATCAGTTCTGGTGGGGATGGGATTTTGCCCTATGAAGCAGTGTCCTCCGCTCAGGAGGCTGTGACCTGTACACAGACAAGTGCTGAGACAGACTTTGGGGAGTTTTCCTTGTTGCCTGGTCAGGGGTCCCACTGACCCATGGCAGCAGAACATCATCACCTCCAAAAAGCAGAGGAGAATTCAGTTCAGAGTGACCAGTTTAGAGAAAAGTGTTAAATCCTAACATCCAAGCATGAATTGCAGGAAACCCTGGGAGGGGCTGTGGGGAAGGAGAGGGTGAATGGGAGAGTCTGAGCCTGAGCTGAGCCCCAGGAGGAGAAGGTACACTTAAAGACCCTCAGACCAAGATCCATTTCCACAAAGGCAGGACCCAGCCTGCAGTCCTGGACCATGGGACCTATGTGTGCATCCCAGCAGCTGCTCAGTAGCTTCAAACAGGATATTTGGAGCTGAAATGAAATGTTGGCAGCTACAGGCATGGATTGTTTCTCTTTCTGCACATCAGTCTCCAAACCTTGTAACTGCATTGTTCATATTTAGGTTGTGGCAAAGAAACATGTTTTCTACTTAATGCTTGTCTCCTCTGAGGAGTGATCCTGGGAGGGTTGGCAGGTTTCTAGGTCCTTTCCTCTAGCATTTGGTCTCAGACATCTGAAAGATGAAGCAAACAGGGGCTTACCCCAAAGCTCTCCTTGGGGAAGGAGGCACAGGGGATGCCCAACCACCTCCTTAAGGAGAGAAACACGTGGAGGAGTTTGTTTCCAGGAGACTTTCTGAAACCCAGATCATTCCTGCAAGTCTCTGTAGCTGCTGGAGTTAATCGATGCAGTTTGTTTGCCTCTGGGGCAGAGGGTATCGATTCCCTTTGCCTCCCTCCCTCCTTGGCTGATGCCAGGTGTCTGAAACATGTCCAAGTTGTGCCGGTGCCAGGCCAAGTGGCAGTCGAATTATCACCTGGGTCAATCGGTTGCTGTTGGAAATGCACAATAAGCTCCCAGCTAAGAGAAAGAGGAAAAAAAAAAGTGTCAAACAAAACCCTGCAGCAGCTGCTCAGCAGCCCAGAGCAGGCAGGAACTCCCTCTGCACACTGGCCACCAAAAAGCACGGCAGGAACAATGGCTCGAGTCGTATGCTGCCAGTGCTCAGAGGGGGTGTCCCATTCTTTTGGTGTGTGGACCCACTTCCACGAGGGCTGTCTGCAGGGGCCGGCCCTGTGTAGGTGCTGCACCCATGGAAGGTGGCTGTGGCTCCTCTGTGGTGGTTTTCCCTGCTTGGTGGCTGTGGCATGGCTCTCCTCCTCCCAGAAGTTTCACTCTCATTGTTAAATAGCTTAATACAATTCCCCTTCCAGCTTGGCTCTGCCACAGGTACCAGCTCTAATGAGGATAACTCAAGGGGCCACATGCTGTGGCTTGTGAGCTGACTGAGCCTTTGCATTCAGCTGGTTCCTAGTGTAACAAGTTCTCCAGCAAGGCTTGTGTGGGGACTAGGCTTGCTGGCAGGAGAAGGGCTACTACCCCTCTACTCTGCTCTGGTGAGACCTCACCTGCAGTGTTGTGGCCAGCTCTGGAATCTTTAGCATAGGAAGCACATGAACCTGTTGGAGCAGGTCCAGAGGAGGCCACAAACATGATCTGAGGGCTGGAACCCCTCTGGTGTGAGGACAGGCTGAGAGAGTTAGGGTTGTTCATCCTGGAGAAGAGAAAGCTCCAGGGAGACCTTACTGCAGCCTTTCAGTACTTAAATGGAGCCTATAAGAAAGATGGAGACAGTGTATTAGCAAGGCCTGTTGTGATAGGACAAGGGGTGATGCTTTTAAATTCAAGGAGGGGAGATTTAGACTAGATATAAGGAAGTAATTTTTTATGCTGAGGGTGGTGAGACACTGGCCCAGGTTGCCCAGACAGGTGGTGGACGCCCCATCCCTGGAAACATCCCAGGTCAGGTTGGCCAGGGCTCTGAGCAACCTGATCTAGTTACAGGTGTCCCTGCTTATTGCAGGGGGTTGGGCTAGATGACCTCTAAAGGCCTCTTCCAACTCTAACTCTTCTATGATTCTATGCCCAACCTTGTACCTGTGTATTGTCACCTGTGGACTTCCACCCTATTATATAGCCAGAGAGGGGAGCAGGATGAGGTCATGAGCGCTGGCTTCATTTGTGTGGGTGTTCTGAGTGTATGAGTATGACCTTTGTGGCCAGACATGTCCATATGTACTGTATACCTGTACTCTGTGCATGTGCCTGCTGAGCACACAGGGCTGCAGCAGCCTCTTCTCTCTCAGAGTGATAGATCCTGCATGGTACATTGCCCTCTAACAGTTAGGATTGTGCCAAGTGTTTAAAAACATACAGTGTGTGCTAGAAATAGTGATAGACACCTAAAAATTAGGATTCTAGAATAATGATAATTAGGTGCTTCATTTCTTTTGTGCTGTGGTCATTGAAGCAGTGCATGGATGAAGCAAGAGAGGTCTCTATACATGACAGTGACATGACTGCAGGAATTGGAGGTTTTGCACAACTTGATTATCATTAATTTCCCAATCATTTAATGGGAAACAATGATGGTAATATCCTTTGCATTGGTAAGAATGAGGTATGGTGGTCACTCTGATGCCACCTGAGTCTGAGAGACCAGAAAAGCTCAGCTCACATAACTGCAGCTGCAGTTTTTCTCCTGTCTTAGCCCAGGGAAGATTTGGCAGCATCCCAAAGCACTATCTTTGGATGCTGTGCATCTCCCAAAACTGGTTAAAGCACCTACAATACTTGGAAAGCCTTGAACAGACTGGATTCAACGGGAGTTGCTTGTACACCTCCAGGAGCACAAATGAGCACTGAAGTAGCACAGTATGTTATTCCAGCACAGCCAAAACCATCAGAAGTGCCCCTGCTAAGGCTAGAGAGGCAGGTTTAATGCCTCTTTTGATACACAGCAGAAGCATCCATAGAGAGCAAGGAACATTTATCAAACACCTGAAGCACAGGCCTGCATGGCTGATGGAAGCCAGCTGCAAATGTTTATATACTAGTGCCCTTGCTGAGGGAGTAGAGGGGGTATTTTTTGCTGCAAGAAGTGCTGTGTAAGCTGCAAGTAAGTGTGTTTGGGCTGGGGCTGCTAGGTTCTGCTTTGTGTCACTTGGGCTGAGCAGTGTGATGGGGCATTATAGAATCACAGAATTGTAGGGATTGGAAGAGACCTCTGGGGATCATCCAGTCCAACCCCTCTGCTAAAGCAGGGTCACCCAGAGCAGGCTGCCTAGAATCACCTCCAGCTGGGGCTGGAATCTCTCCAGAGAAGGAGACTGCACAACCTCTCTGGGCGGTCTGGGCCAGGGTTCTGGCACCCTCATAGCAAAGTAAGTTTTTCCTCATGTCCTTATGCAACTTCCTGTGTTGCAGTCTGTGTTCATTGCCCCTTGTCCTGCCACTGGGCACCACTGGAAAAAGATAGATATTGATAAGCATTGAGAAGATCCCCTCTCAGTCTTCTCTTCTCCAGGCTACCCAGTCCCAGGGCTCTCATCCTTTTCTTGTGAGGGAGATGCTCAGTCCCCTCAGCATCTTTGTAGCACTCTATGCTGAACTCTCTCAAGTAGTTCCTTGTCTCTCTTGAACTGAGGAGCCCAGAACTGGATCCAGGTGTGGCCTCACAAGGGAAGAGTAGAGGGGGAGAAGAACCTCCCTCAGCCTGCTGGCCACACTTATTTCTTAATGCACCCCAGGAGACCATTGGCCTTCTTGACCCCAAGGGCACGTTGCCGGCTCATTACAGTGAGTCAGGGCTGGAGTAAATGGTCAAAGGACAGCACAGGCCAGTTCCTGAGCCCTGGCAGGCAGAGAGCAGCTTTCTACAGGAATTACACCAGGATGACTCTATCAGTTTGGGAAGTAAAGGAAATCCCAAACCAAGAATGAATTTTCTCTGTAGCAGCTGGGCTGCTCAGGCACATTGGTGTGCCCAGCACTCATATGCCTGGATCACTTCTGTTCATTTTCCTATGGGAAACAGCAGAGAAAGCCTCCTCCTGTGCCAGCTGTCACTGGGGAGCTTACAATTTCCCTGTGCATCTGGGAACATCTTAGCAGTGCCAAGCATCTTGCTCCCACAGCATAGTCCTGGAGGTACCTGTGATGCAGTAGACAGGAGATGCACAGCTCTGGGGAGCAGCTTCCTGCAGATGTACTGATACTAAACGGATCTATTCTGCCAGTTCCATTATCTCCTCAGGCACATTTGCTGCCAGAGGGTATGGGGAGGGTGAGTGCCACAAGACGAGCAGAACCCACCATAGGGTGGTCACCATGCTGGGGCTGGTCACCACATCTGTTGTCTTGCTGCTTGGCCAACCCTTGAGTTTCACAGGTGCTGCCTAAATGTGATTTAAAACCCTGTGTGCACATTATTGCCATTCACCAAAAGGTATTTTGACAGGGTTCTGTGATAGACTAATTAGAAGCAGTCACTTAAAATCCACATCTGTAACATGTTGGGGAATGGAGGTTCAAGGAGTGCAGGTTTGCTACAGACACTGGATTCCTAAAGAACAATTTCCCACACCTAAATAATGATGTTTTCCATCATGTTACATCCATTAGCTATAGCTTGGCAGTTGCATCCATCATAATATGCTATTTCGGGGAAATAAATGAGTGTATTTTTCTCTGTGAGAAGCAAGGCAAAAATATCTCACTGCTGAAATATTGAGCAGGTTTATACAGCCAGACCAAGTGCAGATTACTGCTGTAATAGGTGGATTCAGCCATTAACACACAGCATAGACTAGTCTGCTTTCTTAAAATTCTGTAGATTCAGAACTAACATTTTCATAGCTACTACCTATTAAGTTTGCTTTTAAACTAGGCAATTAGCCTTTGAGAAATGTTGTTAAAGGATACCATGACTCCACCAGAACCAGCTTGCCTGTATTTATAGCTGCTCCCAGTAGCTGAGGCACCTTTTAGTCTCTTGGTCTTGGGAAGGTGTCTGCTTTCCCTTTGCATTTTTAAAGCTTTTCAGTTGAATTTCCTAAGTTCCTCCCCACCATACCTACATGCCACCAGGTCCCTGACTTTCTATTTCCAGAACAGGGACTCGGTCAGTGCACTGCAGAAAGAAGAGTGACACAGCTCCAGACACATATGCCTTCCTTGGGCTCCGCGTGCCGTTGATGGGAAGAGCACTGACATTCCTGTCGCACTCCATCAGCATCATCTCTGCTTTGTGTCGGAGCGGGATGTGCTGCTCCGGTGGGATGAGCCAAGGAGGAGGAGCATTTTGCTGTGCCCTGAGCAGTACCCCGTGTGTGTGCTCCCTGGGTGTCTGTCCTCTCTCATTTTTCCATCTGTAAACTGGAAATGAATGCAGTTCGTTGTCCTTCTCGGGAGGATTAACAAGGAGCTTGCAGAGCTCACAGGATGCCAGGTAGAAGCTGCATCTTGCCAGTCTGAGGGGCCTCACCCAACACCTCTGAGGCTGGCAGGACTTGAAGTGGATTTACCACCCCCTAGAAGAAGGAGATGGTCCATCTGGGGTTGATTTAAAACTGGCCCAAGCTGCAGTTTAACTGCATCCATGAGGCTGCTGATGTGAACCCACTCCTTTCCTGGGAGGAGGAAGAGAGGGAACAATGGCTGTCAGATGCTCTCCAGCCCTCCAAGAAATGGTGCATCATCTGCTGGGGTGCAACTGGACTGTGGGTAAGGTAGAAAATACTCTATGGGAATGAGCAATTACATATACCACTTCTTCTATGCTCTGGCCAAGATAATTGCCAGCTGGGAATCCTTTCCCTGATCAACAATGGGGAAAAAAAATACATTGAGGATTGTAGCAGGATGTCACTTTGCCTTGCACTGTGGTTGGCACTCAGGTGATGCACAGAAATGGGTGTATTGGAGGATGGAGAACCCCAGGCTGACTGACAAACATCACGCAAACAGCAGGGAGCTTGGAAAATGTGCCAGTTAGAGATTTTTCAGTGATACAATCACAGGATATTAAAAAAAAGCTTGATTCTCAATGAGCCTAATCAAAGGGAAGTTCCTGAACCTCAGTTACAGAGTGAGGCCCCATGCTGTAACAGTGTGAGCTCTAGTCTTGGACTCTGAGAGACTGCAAGAGCAAAAAATGCTCCTGGGACAGCAACAGCAGACACCACAGAAACTGAGCAAGCAGCAGAGAGGAGTAGTCTCTGGAATCAGCACCTTCCTCTCACACACTGGATGCTGATCCAGGAGATGAGAAACAACAAGGGTATCTTCAGCTTCCAACAGTGCTGCTCCCATTGATTTCTAAAGCAATAAGATTGGCCTTTAGTCAACCACTGCAAAGTTGCATAAAGCATATTTGATGGATTACACCTATCAAAACTTTTAGTGAGAGGAAAAGGTACAATTAACAGGCTGGGTACAGGATCTTCTCTGCAATTTTTTCCTTGACATCATCAGTAATTACCTGCACTAAACATGCTGCTGCTGCGCGTGGGCTTGTCAATCAAGAAGAGGCAGCTCAGGCCCAGAACATCAAAAATTCACTGTCATAAACTTGGCTGCCAGATTGAGAGAGAAGAGCTGTCAGAAGGGTACCTAGCATCTGCAGGGCTTTGTGTCCCTCCCCGTGACCTTGTGGCTGAAGATGGGGAAGGAAATTACCACGGAGCTGTGCCACACACATGGGCTGAAAACACTTGTACTTCCAGCTCTCCAGAAGAGCCATCCCACAATTACCTTATGTGAGCCTGGCAGTTCCCTCCACTGGAGAGATACAAGGTTATTAAGCAAATATGATTAATGAATAAAAGAACCTCTGGCATGCTGGAACGAGGCTCTGAGGCCTGTCAGGCTCCAGGAGGATTCATCGGCTGGTGCTTTGGGAACTGCATCAGGTTTCTGCAGTAATATGATTAACACGCTGTGTAATGGGCTAAATCCATCCCAAGTGTCCCTCTGGTTAAGCCTCTGTGTGGACACCTGGGATGAATTTGGATGTGCTTGACAGAGCTGTACTGTTAAGCTGGAAGAAAGGAGGGTACCAAGTTACTGCTACAGCTGGGGAAGGAGGTGGCAAAGAGGGTGGAGATCTGGGAGGGATCCAGACCAGTCCCTGCCCTTACCACCCTTCCAGAGCATGGGGAGGGCTGTGGAGTTGGAGCAGATGTGTGCTGAGCCCATGTGCCTGCTCTGCCTTGCCTGCCATCCCTGTGGCTGCCTGCCACACCACAGCACCTCCCAGCCAAAGCTGTGGGACTCGGTCACACACTCATCTGCTGCACAGCACTGCTATCCCCAGCTCCAGAAATCTTGGAGCTGCCAGACCTCACCGGTTGGAGGAAATGGAAGGCTGGGGAATGCTGCTGGTCTTATCTGTGGGGCCAGATTGAGAGCAGCTGTGGGCAGATAAAGAGTGATGGAGATCAGCTGGAGGAAGGCATTTTCTTCTCCTGCAAAGCAAACTCTCTCTCTTTTCCCAGTTTAGTCTGACAGAGACCAGGCTGCCTTCTGGGCAGGGAATCTTCTCTCCTGCAGGGGTAAACTAAGAGGATGTAAGAGCATGATGTAAGAGTGATGATTTCAGTTTATTCACAGACTTCTGCTTTATCTCGCTCTGATGAGGTTGCTGCTGCTTCCTACCTCCTCCTGCACAGGATGGATGTCCCTCACTGAACCGCAGCATGACCAGGAGCACCCCAGCACAAGCTGCATCACAGCAGCCAGGCTTGGCTGTGGGTTTTGCTCTGGTATTTTAATGCTCTTTCATAGGTAGGCTCCATCTTGCTGTAGTGTCATGTGCATTGTCAGTTGAAATATGTTATTTCTTGCTCTTTTCTTTCCTCCTATTTCAGGTATCTTCAATGTTTTTGTGCTGGTTCAATAATTGCCAGCAAGTACCTTTATTTTCCAGCCTTGGGTAGTTTCCTGTGCTTGTTCATTGTGGTCCCTTACAGTTTGTTTTAGTCTTGTAATTGCTAAGTGATCGTAAGGAATCCAGTCATTCAGATGAGCTGCCTAGAAAGGGATTAATCACAACCAGCCCTCATTACAATCCCCTTGCCACACCAATTCCCCACACTTACAGAACCTGACCACAGTGTGAAAATTGATATTTATGCTGAGGAGAGTCAACACACTGCCTGTGCACCATTCCCTGATTCACTGTCCTCTGGGGTTTGAACCCTGGGGCTGCAGTGAGATGTGCTGCTTGATTTCCAAGCCCTGAAAGTTAAGTGCCCACCCAGACCCTTTGGCACCAGATATGTTCAGCACAGTCACACTGTGAGATTCTGTGGGTTACCAGCCTCCAGTTTTAAGATGCCTGATTTCTTGCAGTCTGATTGCTGCAGACTTGTTGAACTGGATGAAAACAGTAGCAGAACTGCCAGACTTTGTGATAGGGATTAAAAGTCTGCTGCTGGGCATGAGTAAAATGAATTCCTTCTCAGCCTGTACTTTCCCACTGTCCCACCATCTAATCAGAGCAGCCTCAGTGCTCCAGTGGCAGATTTCCAAAGAGGACAAAACCATTGCGGGAAGTTTTTCCAGAGGTGAGGTGATTCTCTGGGGCTGCTGGGGACTGACCTTCTCCTCCCTGGGCAGCACATTCTGCTCAAAGAGAGCTTCCTCCCCAAAGCCTGGGATGGGTTTCAGAGTTTGTTAAAAATGATAAAAATCTCTCTTAGCTACTGGTGTTATGACACAACAAAATAAGGGGGGTTTTTTTGTGATACTCTCTACAGTGGAAAAACTCTGCAAAGAAAGCCTCTTGGCTTTGAAAGTCACTTGCTCCAATACTCTTAACAGATGGACGGCTGCTCGCAGCAGTGTGGCTGCTCTGCGCTTGCAACCCTTCAGCTCCCGTGGAGACATAATTGTTTTGTTAGGAAAGATCAAGTTCTGCCTGAGATTGTGGCTGTGGCCTCTGGGGCATGAAGGGTGAAGGCAGAAGAGCAGGAGCCTGGTGCCTTGCACCTGGTAGGGCACAGCCTGCCTGGCCTCAGAAGGTACCTGAGGCACCAGCATGACATTTATACTCTGCAGCTCTTCCATGGGATGATGCTAAGACCTAGGTGGAGCATCTTGCTGACAAGGAAGGCACACTCAGAGGAGCAGGTACAATGGGAGTTATGAATTTCAATGCTTCTGGTTTGACCTGTAATGGATCTGTTAACCTAGTCCCTGCATCTAGGAAAGACAAGTTTATTTCTCTACCTCTGAGGAGAAAGGCTGTAGCTATTATAAAATTATTGAGCTGTTATATACAGGCGTTAATGCTGAATGAAGAGGTTGAGTGTTAGGAGGGTGTATGAAAGAGAAACCTCAGAGGTGTACAAAATTTAGGGGAAGCAATGGTGAGGCATTTGTAGCAGGAAGGGGCTCGTTTAGCTGTGGGATCAACCAGAGTTAGACAAGATAAAATATAAGTCATCTCTGAGCTCTCGACAAGGTGTGTAAACCATTTTCTTCTGCCATACAGCTGATTTGTGAGGATTCCTACAGGGAGGTGAGGAAAAGAGCCATCCACATGCATCATACTCACCAGATCTCTAAATGCTGTTGTGTTCTGCAGTATGAGCAGAGACCAGTCAAGCTCTGAAACTTATGGAAAAGCCCCCCTGGGACTACATTTCTTATGCGCCTCTGCAAAAATTATGTGGTAGTCTGCAAAGCTTGTGTATTTGGTGTACAAAGCCTGTAAGGTCCAAATTCAACTGGACAGCTGGAGGAGGGAAGCTTGGTGGGAAAGGAGGATACCAGGTAGAGCTAGAGCTGGCATGTGGAGAGCATGCCTTAAAACTCACTGTAGGTAGCGTCTCAGATCCACTCAGACTTCAGAAACACTAAGCACAGTGGGATATGGCAGCTGGATTTTTTTCTGGCAGTCTGAACATCCACTACAGGGAGCAGAGCCAAGGCTGTGACACAGGAGCACCAAACGTTAGTCAGAAAGGACAAGTGGAATGTGAAAAACTACCAGAAACTCCCAAAGTGGGTCAAATTCCTTGATGCATCTAACAATAGATGTGGGACAGGGTCAATCTGGTTGCACGCCCTCCTGTGTGCCTCCTGAAATCTGGGCTCTGTGGTGGGCTGGACCTGACTCCATCGTGGTGAAATTAGAAGCAGGTAGCTGAAATCCTGGAAGCCAAAGGCTCTGGCTGTGCCTCCTCCACACCCTGCTCTGCCTGGCATAATATTAACTCCACGCCTGAGTGAGGAGGATGCAGCTTATTAAACTTGCAAACCTGCCTGCGCCAGCCCTTGGGTATTTAGGACTGCTGGGTCTCTAGGGCAGGATGCTCTAATGCTACTTTTACGCCACATCTACCACAACGAGGCCTCCTTAATTGGCTTGTGGTTCCCACCAGCACTGCAAGCAAAGAGCAAGCAGTGGAGAAAAATCTGCCAGCACCACAGCTACCCTTTGGTGTCGGCGCTTCATTAGTTCAAGTGGTGCCTCTCTCCCCAAAGACAATCTGGGGAGTCAGAAAGGTCTGTGGCAAGGACATACAGTAAAATCAAGGCATAGGAAGAGGGGGTATGCAGACAGTCCTCACCCACAGGGCATCTCTCTGCCCAGTCTGGTTTCTCTCCTGAGTTTTCAATAGCAAGGGGGTAACTTGCAGCAAAATGTTTGTTCCACCCCCCTTCTTTAAAAACAACCCCCTTTTCCCTGCTTTAATCACTTTAAAGCAACCCCTGAGGAGTGAGACTAGGGTAAATAAATGTGGGAACCAGGGGAGTTCTTGAACTGTTAAATCAATATAAATCACAGAGTAACCTTGCCCTGATATCTTTCTTATCACCTCTGAGGCTCTACCTGCCTTTGTCTAACAACAATCTCAGTTAATTAGATAATTAATCTAATTATCTAATTAGGTGGAATTGCTAATAGCTATTCCACCTAATTAGGCCAGTGGCTGTATCTCAGCAGCAGCAGTTCTCTCTCTGGCTAACCCTCCACCTTCTGCCATGCCTGAAACCAGGCTCCCACACAACTCATGGCTCTTTGTTTGCTTTAACCAAAACCACCTGGAAATGGTTATACATTTTGACTCAGGCTTTCCTTGAATGAAGCAAGGTGGCCACTTGGAGAGTGAAAAAGGAAGCTCTCAGCAGAAGATTAATTTTTTAGAAATGAACACAGGAAGCTCTTCATCTTTTTTTTAATTCATTCTCCTGGTGTAAGATTAATTTCAGCTCTGATCACAGCAACCTGTTATGAATTGATCCTAGGGAAACATATTGCTCTGAGGCTGAGGAAACAATGGTAGGAGCTTTTTTTTCTCCTCTTTATTTGGACAAGTTTAGCTAACTAATGGCTGTGGTCCCAAACATGGTCTCTTCCCCTGCAGAAGTACAGGTTGTTCTCTTGCTGCAGCTCTCCCGTTCTGTTTTATAGGAATGGGATGGCAGGAGGGAGCTGGCCAGAATTAAAACCAGCCTGAGGACGTTGGTCTTGCTGGCAGCAGATTCCCATTGCTCGTCTCTGCAGGGATGCTGTAGCTAACACCACCATGACATTAGCTTTGGGCCGGTGACAGGAGCTCCACTGTCCCCTCAGGAGCTGTGTCTGCCTCTGGGGCTGCAAAGCTACCATACAGAACTCACAGGTGGTTTTCTCCTTAATGCCTAAATTCGATTTAAGGGCCTTTTGGTAGCTTCCCAAAGAAATCAGCAGCTGTCTGCAAAATGGGCAACCAGGCTTGACCCTGAGAAAAGATGGATGTGCTCATGCTGCGTGCCCAGAGCTCTGCTTCTTCATGATCCTACCTTACACACCAGCCTAGGCACAAGAAAAGCCATTCAACATCTGAGCAATCAAGAATTTAGGCTGTTCCAGTCCTAGGAATGTTTGATGGCTCACATCATTGCTATCTGTTGCTGGAGAACCTCGCTGGAGCCCTTCTGACGTCTACAGCTGCGGCAGGCAGCACTTGGTGTAGTGCTTTGGGAAGGAGACACTGGGTTCAGATACCAGTGCTGTATGTCAGAGTCCATGGGAACCCTATCTGAAGTCTGGATGAGGTAAAATGGCCAGGTAGGTTCTGCAAGAGTGGTGGTAGGCCTTCTCTCTCCTGGAAACATTTCCTTCCCGTAGTGTTCCTGGGTTAATCTGCTGCAATAGCATCCAGACCTGTGATGAGAAGAGAGTCCTGCTCCTGCCTATATCCTCTTGCATGACTGGGATGATGGGTGACAGATGAATCTATGGCTTTTCATTTTGCTCTCTTTGTGTTTTGATTTTTTTAAATATATATATATAATCAAAGCAACATGAAATACTTCCTTGGGGTAGTTTGATTTTTCTTTAAAAGAGAAAAAACCCACTGTATATAATACATATATTTTTGAAATGCTTGGAGCAAAGTTGTCTCAGCAACCCCCATATTAAGGTGTTTATTACAGCATCATGAAAATTCACATTTAGTTGAAACTTGGCAATGTTTTTCTGGCTTGAAGCAAGTTTTCTTTTCAAGGAGTTTACTATTAAGTGTTTAAGGTCTTTTTTTTTACCCCTTCCTCTCTTTTTTTCTTCTCAAAAAGCAACACCTTCCAGAACTGGGCTCAGAAGCAGTAGGCTAGCTCTGCAGCAAGTGTGAAAGCTGCGAGTCAAGCGCAAGGCTGCAGCCATTCATGCTTTTTTCTGACATCTGTTCAGGGAATGGGAGGAAGGGAATTCAGCTGTACTCCATGAGAAAAGAGGCTTTTTTGTTATTGTTTTGGTGAGCCCTAAGTAGTTGCACTCCCACCAGATGCTGGTGATCCTAATGCCAGCTGCACAGAGCACAGCATTTCTGAGTGCCTGGAGCTGGTCCCTTCACATGCTTCAGAGCAAACCAGATTTGCTGTACCTGGAAGAGAACTGAGTGTGAGGCAAGCTGGTTGCTGTTCTATGCCTTAGATGTCTATTGTGTGAGGACATCCCTGGCAGGGGCTGGGATCATGCTATTACAGTTCCACTGGAGTAAATGCTGATCTGGTTTCTACTATGGCATCTATGACACAGTCTGTACTTCGCTTTATCCTCACAGGCTTTTCTTTTTCTGGTGTGCACACCTATCTTTTTCATCATGAGGAAGTGCAGGTAGATAACTAGTTTTGTATCATCCATACTAGCAAGCTGCATCTCCCACAGAGCTAGGAGCAGGAGTCACCAACCTGCTGCTCTGTTAGGCAGCAAACCTTGCTCCATCCCTGCCCCGCACGGAGGACTCACTATGAGGCAGCAGGATTGTGTGCACAGAGCTCTTGCAGGGAGGCTTTTCCACATCCTGTATTTCTGCATGCCAGAGTGGGTGTGGAAGGAACAGCTCAGGAGCTAGCGTCTGACACCAGTAGAAAATGGCTGTGGCTGACCAGCACTGGGTCCTTGGCTGTACGTGGGAGCCCACTGGTGCTGCCAACCTCTTCTGCCTCTTTTCAGCCTGCAAGATGTGAGATGAGTGAGGACGAGAATGAACAGAACAGACAGCCAGGTCTCAGGCAGTACCTCAGTAGGGTGAGCCTTAACAGCCTTTGTCTCTGTATGGAGGTGGCAACCATGCCCAGAGAAAGCCAGGATCTCGTTGCTGCCTAACCCTGAGCCCAAATGAGATTCTGAAATACTATAGACAGGACTGGGTTGGTATTTTTTTACCACTTCCACTTTCTAGCAGCAGCCAGAAGGGGAAGTACCAAAGTCTTGAGAGTGAGCCTGCTTTCTCTAGCTTTATCTTGCAAACTCAGGAAGTTTGGAGAGGTTTGATCACCACCCTTACCCTTGCTTATTTATCAGCTTGGTTTCCACCCGAGGGGGTTCCCAGTGCCCTACCAGAGGTGGCTCTGCTCACAGGACTCTGCTGGCTGGCTGCCATAGCAGTGAGAAATGCTCGCTAGAATAGAAACAAGAAGCCAACTGGTCCTTCTGGTCCAGTCCTTCTGATGCTTTCTCTGTTTTTGGTCCCCTGTTGAAGTTGCCAGAAGAGAACTGTGCTTGTGTTGTGCAGATATCATCCTCTCCTCATCACTTCGTATCATAGATATGACAATTTCACTGCAATATTTAAGATATCTTGCTGGAATACCTGCAGTTGGATGTGTGAATTTGACTTCATCTGCACCAGTTTTTCAGCTCCTTCCACAATGCACAATTGACTTAGGTGATTGAATTGCCTGTTGACTTGTTGGTTTCCCTTTCTCTTTCCCCCTGTCATCTTATCCTGAATTTTTGGGGGTATTAGATACTATTTTCTGACACAGTGCTGCCACATAACATTGTTATGCAGATGTTACACAGGTCTAGTCACCATTTTCCACTTGCTACGTTTCATTAGTCTATTCAGCAACTTTGTGCCTTTCTTCATTGCAGAACTTCGATATTCTACAAACTACATGAAGCTAGAAGATCCAGGTGCTTTTTCTTGGTTGCCAGTTTCTAGCACAAAGAGGGAGGCAGATTTGGAGACTTTCCTTGTTTCTATGGATAGTAATCAATAAGCCCCATTATGGAGACAACTGCATACATCACTAAACTTTGACCTCTGCTCCCCAGAGCAGTCCCAAGATGCCTGTTTGTATGCTGGTGACATCCAGATTGTGCTATTGCAAAAGCCTATTTGCTTGGGAAGGGATTACAGATTTAAATGGCACAGCCTTTGCTATCTGTAGAATACAGCGTGCAGGATGCTCAGCTGGAGCCTCTAGTTTTTGTTGGCTTTCTTTACTACTCAGCCATTTTATATTTAACACTGTTGCACATGCAGTTTTTTATGCCTTTCTACCTTTGCAGGCTGTTCTCTACTCCTGTCTGTCTGGCATTTTAAGGGTTTGCAGACCCTGGAGATTCTTGGCACTGGCTGTTGCTCCTCATCTTTCAGATCCTTTTTCTACTACGCTGCTCTTCAGCAGGCTGTTTCTGATAGAAGGTTTTTGGCTTGCTGTTTGAAGTTCCTGGTAGTCAGCATTTGATCACTTGCTAATTCAGCTCTAAAACTATTCTCCCTGAAAGACTATCTATAAATAATTTTATGGAAAAAAAAAAAAGGAAAAAAAGGAAACTTTAAAAATACCCTTATTTTGCTGAATAGAGGAAGTTTTAAGTTTTCTGGGAGGAAAAAAAACATACCAAATTTAGAAGCACCTTGGAAATCCCTGGGTGTTCGAGATATCCATTTCTAGGCACAAAAGCTGGATGAAAAGTTTTCTTCTCCCTGTACTTATCTCCTTCCCTTGAGAGAGCATCTCTTGATATCTGTTGGCTGGAAACAACTCACATGAGATTATTGGTGTGGGTGAGTGAGGAGGGAGAGACAGGACTCTGATGACAGTGGTAGGGTCTGGCCTCAGCAGGATCACAGGAGCAGAAGGGACTTGCATGATCTGCTCTGCTGTGTGATTCCTTCTGTAAGCGATCAAGGTCCATCTTTACATTGAGTGCCTTTGTTCCTCCCACTGCAAGGCTGTTTCTGTTCCTCGCTCCTCTGAAGGTTAGAAACAGATGTCTAGTTTCCAGGCTACATGGCCAGCAGAGATCAGTTGCCCTCTTCACTTGTCTTTTCTTGCTGCAATGCTCTGCACCCCTCCCCACTGCATTTTAAAGAGTGGCCATACCCCACCCTCAGCCTCTGCTTTCCTAGGCTGAGCAAGTTGAGTTTGTAAAGACTCTCACAAAATAGACTTTTCATTCCCTGACTGTCTAAAAACTCTTCTCCATGCTTGTCCCAGCTTGATATTTTTTTTCTTCAACTGGAGAATGGTAACTCCAACAAGATCTCACCTGTGCACTGTACAGTGCCATTATGGTTCCTTGCCTCTATTCATTGGTACTTTTGATACCCTCTGCTTGACACTGGCCTTTTCAAGAGCTAAGCCACGCCAGTGGCACACAAACACCTGACACAGGTCTTCTCCCTCCTGTGTGCCATACCAATCAGCTTCTGCTCCAAGTCAGAAAGTTTTATTACGAGCAGTCAGGTACTTAAGTAAGTAACACTATATTTCATCCCATTTCTGTTTCACTCTCTCTCAGAGGTCTTCTGTTCTTCCAGAGTGACATTTTGTTTCTCATCTTCAGGTTATTAGCACAATCCCTCCTTTTCCTAATGGGGTCACTGAGGAAAATGTTCATCCCAAAGCAGTTTTCTGAGGAGCTCTACCAATGATTTTCCTCCAGTCCCATGTTTCTCCTGGCTTCATCCCTTGCCTGCTTTGACATGCTTGTGCTCCCAGTGCAGCTAAAGATACCCCATCTGAGTATGCTTCAGGTCTTTACTGAAGCCTGGAAAATGGAGCACTGTGTGGTAGCTCTTTCTTATCTCTTGTTTCTTTCACACAACTATCAGGAAAGTCTCTTATTGTGCCTGTATTAATCTTGTTAATTCAGTACCTTTTGCTGGAACATGCATAAATCTCTGCGGTGCACTGGGGCCATCCATCAGCCTCTTCTGTTTTCACACAATCCCTAGCCCAACACTTTTCCCAAAAAGCTTATGAACTCAGCCTGGGCCACATTCTCAAAGATGCTGTCAAGTGCTAAGTGAGGCTTCCAAGAGTAGTTTCCTCCTAACTTCTCGCTAGCATTGGCACCTGAAGCCAAAGGCAGTTAATGCTGTGCTTTGAAAGCAAGAAAGGGTGCAGTTAGTTGGCCGCCAGTGTCTCTGGCCAACACAGGCTTTCTGGTTTGGTATTTTGTTTTGGGTGAAGACTTCCGGGCTTCTGGAAACACAGGGTCCTGCTTCCCTTGCCAAGCATGCTCTTATGGCATGGCAAACATTATGCTACTTGGTGTGAAGTGTGCCAGATTTCACACAGGCTCTTTTTCTTCCACCGCTTGAGATCTTCTCATCCGGAAAACTTGGGGAAGCCAAACACATTTAATCGCCTTCAGCAGGACGCACCAAAATGAAAGCTGGCTGTTAAGGTGCTCTACTGTAGTGGGCTCACCATTTCCACCCTCAATTGGTAATTTCCCTTTCCACCCACTTCGACTAGAAGGTGCTAATTGTGTGGTGATACGCAACTTCCCTGCCCCAGGGAGCAGCAGCATCACTTCTGATCCTTTAGTTTTGGCTAAACTAATAGAGAGTCTTGTGTCCTCAGCCTGATTTCAACTCCTGTGTAACAAATTCCTTATTAAATCCACAGAAAAGTAATTTACTAGTGGTTAGACTTTGGGCTGTTCAGGACAGCAGTCACTTCTGAGAAGTTATGCATATCTGATGCAAAATTACAAAAAATGCATATTTACCACAGTGACCAACAGGGCTGAGGAGCTCAAGTTAATATTTATATTTGGCATTGAACCCTGTGCACAAATACTGACTTTGGCTGAGTGCATAGTGTCCTGGTTTATTTTTAAATCCATTTACACTGATGGTCCCGATGCAGGGAATTATCCCTGTGCTCTCAGCACTCCAGGTTTCAGAGGTCTTACTGCACAGGAGAGGCTACTAACAGGGTGCTTAGATGTTTGTGCCTCTAAGCATCCTTACCACTGGTTTGGACTCTGGCTCTTTTCAGGGCTGAAGCAAGTAAGCAGGAGCAGCTGTGATGCTGCTGGGGTATGAGGCAGATTGGGTGAGGGGGATGAGGGTGATAGACATGGTGCTGAGGGACATGGTTTAGTGGCGATCTGGCTGTGTTGGGTTAATGATTGGACTTGAAAGGTCTTGTCCAGTCAAAACGATTCTATGATTCTATGAGGCTAGGGATGAAGAGGAGTAATGATGCTTCATCTGTCTCCAGCACCTCTGTATCTGACATGAAAGATGTACTGATATGCAGCCAAGCTATGCTGGACAAAGCCATTTGCACATGAGCTCCCAGCACAGGCCCTGGCAGCCAGATTGCCTGGAGAGGTTTGTGCCCTCCTCTCAGAGCTGCTGTGAATGTGCCTGTCCCAGTGCCATGTCTCTTGTCATGCCCTGGGAGTGTCTGCAACTGGTGTCTCCTGATGAGATTTTTGTTGTTAAAAATACACACACACACACAAAAGTGAGTTAACAGAATCATCTTGCAGATGAGAGTGCTCTCAAGCAAGCAGTTGCACACAGTTGGCACTGATGAGAAAGTGGCATCTTCTGAAGGCAAAGGTGGAAATTTCTTCAGGTGGATTTACCACCAGCTGAACAGCGCCACGAAGTAAAAAACAGTTAGCTGGAACGAGTTTGGTTTGAAAACTTGTGCCATAGATTCATGTGGGAGCCCAGAAATTTTCTTTTTTCTTTTTTTTTTTTTCCAGATCCAGACTACTGGAATTAATGAGAAGTGATCAATGACTTGCCCAAGGCTGCCTTGTGAGTCTGTGAGTCCGAACTCCATTAAAATTCCCCAAAGCTCAGTGGGGTGCACTGCCCATGCCACCTTGCTGAATTTTGAGGCCAGCAGGATAATTCACTGTGCTAACACCACGGTGTGAAGGAAATACCTCACCAAGGCAGCTGTCATTTAGTTTGACTGGATTTTCAGCCCTGATTTCTGCCAATGGTCCCTGTCTTGTTGCATCAAGTATCTGGAGGGGTCAGAAGGGAAGTGCTGCTTGCAGGACGCAGCATCCCAAAAGCTTCAGCTGGATCAAAGTTTGAGCCCACCACTGGTCACAGCTCTCCTCCAGGAGCCATCTGTGAAGGCAGAGACACCCAGTTGCAGCTTGAAGAGTGTTCTACAGACTGGGAACCTCCTGTTATATGTACATGACTGAGTGATGTCATGGTATGCTTGAGTTGCCAAGCTTCAAACATGGCCCTTTGAAAGCATTTGCTGAGGAAGGAAGGTTTCCAGGGGAATTGATAATAAAGGATGTAGTAGGTTTTTGGAAAGCAAACAACTTTTGCTATGAAAAGAGAACAGCAACCTTGAAACTTTTTTTGAGGCGATAAATTGCTTTCTAAAAATGGTCTGTAACTTCTTGGTGTTTCCACAATAACTTACTCTGTGCCTGTGGTGGCTGTCACTCTACTGGATGCAGCAATAGGGAGCTAAGAGAAGTATCTGTGGCAGAAAATGTGAGTCAGATCATGCCTAGATCTCCTCCCAAGTCAAAATTTCAGCTTTTTTCTGCCTTTCTGTGCTTCTTCTCAGGTTCTCCACTGACCTTGTTCCCAAACACAGTGTTCTTTTGTCACCATAACCATCATAGCCATATAATTCTGGTAGCAACTGCTTACCAGACCCCAGGAACACTGCTGAGTTACTGTTCCCACACAGATTCCTGAAGCAAACATTACTGCTGTAATCTAAAAGAGCAAAAATGTTTGGAAAACAGCAGATGCAATGGGAAAATGACACTTCCTACATGTGATAATTGTGCAACCTTAACTTTGCCCTTGGAGTATGTCTGCTTCTTGCTGCATTGTTCAGGAACTTGCATGGCATAGAAAAGAAAAGTCATTGGAAGTCTTCATTTGTGCAAACCGCAGTTAAATCCATTGGCAGAGGTACCAGGAAGGGTTAAATCACCTGTGTGAGGATGAGGGGGTAGGGTAAGTGGATTACATTAAACATGGGGAGGTGATATTGCCAGCATAATTTCACTGTTAAAATTGACATTGGTGGAGGGGAAAAAATCCTCTATGCCTTGTGAGTCCAGATCACCAAAGCTTTAAAGGGCAGGACGTGGTTATGTTTGCCTCCTGCCACCGTAGGAGCACAACCTGCCTTAAGACACAGTGGCTTGCTTTTCTAGATAACCATTTTCCATACTTTTCCCTTGTATTCAGCCATAGGTTATCTTTGTTCAGGCTGTCTTCACCATTGCCATGCAGCCCTGCTCACCACACTCTCAGGCACAGCCCTGTGCAGACCACAGACGTCCCTCCTGTCTGCCCTGTTTCTTGCCTGGGCATGAAGTTTGTTCTTTGGTTAGCTTGGCTTAGTTGCTACAGGGAAACTGGGGAAGCACAGTGAAAAAATGCTTGCCCTGCAAGGCTTGTGCTTGCGCATTTAGGAGTGGTCGAACCAACTTTTGTCTTCATTTATCGCTTGTTCCCCCTGTCCTTCCCCACCTGTTTGTTGCCACAATGTCCTCCTACAGCTGCTGCTGAGGAACCAACTCTGCCTGAAAAGTGGCTCGGTAGAGATGGCAAGGGCTTGTCCTCGGTGCGTTGCGGTCCAGCCTGCCATGCCTGTGTCTTCACAGGCCCAAAGGAGCAGGGGAGGAGCAAGGCCAAGCTTGGGGTAGGACAGTCACTTTTAGGAAATGTCTGTATTTGCAGAACCATAGCTTGTGCTTTTGGTGGAGTTCACAGAACACTGAGGGATTGATGGGCATGTTCTGGAAGACGATGGCAGAGCTGTCAGAACAACTTTGGCTCTGTATGGGCTAGTGACCTGATCCAACGCGGAAACTCACAGAGGTGACAGCTGAGGTATTCCTGAGGGCACAGGGAGGCCGTGCCCCAGGAAAGGGCACGAAGCACTAGCTCGATCCCGGCTGCCGCTTAGCCCGGCCGGGTAACTTCCAGCGGCCCGGCGGGGAGAAGCAGGGTCTGGCAGCCGTTCCCCAAACGGAGCGGGCCTAACATCCCGCGTCCCCCGCTGACTGCCACCGGTACCTGCTGCCCCTCCCGCCGCCAGAGTCCGCTCGGGCAGGACGGGGCCGCACGGCCGCGCACTCCACACACAGGCTCCCTCCCGCAGCAGGGCCTGGCGGCACCGGCCTCAGCCCCAGTTCCTCCGGGGACAGGCAGGCAAACAGCCCTCTGAGGGGGAAGGAACGGGAAAAGGAAGGTGCCAAGGGGAACCAGCCCTCACGCCGCGACGGGGTCCCGGTACGGGGGGGTGGGGAGCAAGGAGAGCAACACCCACGACGCCAAGGGGAGCGCAGGGGCTCCCGTCCAGGGGCGGGGGTGGGACCTGCCAGGGAGGCGGCACACCACGGCACTGCACGGGGGGCGCTCCCCGCTNGGAAGACGAGGAGGGAGAAGGGGGGAGGGGAGGGAGGAGAAGGAGGAGGAGAAGGGAGGGCGCCGGGCTGCGCTGCGCTGCTAGTCTGGAGCGGAGCTTGGCAGCGGCAGGAGCGGTGGCGCGGGGGTGAGGAGCAGCCGGAGCCCGCTGGACGGAGGCAGCCCCGTTCCCCTTCCCCTCCCCCTCGCCTCCTTTCTTTGTGCGCAGGGCAGGGGTGGCCCCGATCCATGGTC